>CM075501.1:34472703-35137703 GCA_037950675.1 Hypophthalmichthys molitrix
TAGGGCCTGTAAATTATTAGCATGATCTCAACTTTGCTGTAAAAACTGTTGTACACAATCTACTACAAGCCTTTTGTCATCTGATTGATGGTTTATAGTTTTTGGCAAGTAAAAGGCCTTTTTTTTGTGTAATTCTAAAATCGTCCCTTTTCAGGTTGTGGTACATGTGTCTTTTTGCTGTGAAATCTGATGAGTTTCATACTTTAAACATTAGAATTACTTTTATATTGTTAGTAATATTTCAGGATAAACACTTACTGGACTGAAGCAACTTGGGTTTACTTGATTATCCATCATTTTTTTTATTTTGCATTTTTTTTATGATACATCGGGATTTTGAGGTACATTTATTTGTACATTTCTCAATTATCATTGTTTTGCATAACATTGTTTGCCCCCGAAAATGAAAACTACAGAGCTTTGATCATAAAACTAGGCATTTAAATATTAGGCATTTAAAACATTGGCTGATATAGAGTGACAGCTGATGGATATATATATATATATATATATTAGTCTAAAAGCTTAATAAACTGCTTTCATTTGTCAGGCTTTACAGGTTTAAATTATTAGTCTCATTTGATTGTCATTGACAAATAAAGATCTATTCTCTTTCAGGAGCTTCTAAGGACCGTAGTCATGCGAATTCGACGGACTCTTGATGATGACATTTTCCTGCCTCTGTTTCCAAAAAAGTGAGTGTGAAAGCTGAATCACTCCTGTTGTGTCATTGTTTGTATATGCTGCTCATTGTGTACATCTTCTAGTTTCCATTTCCATTGTGACCGAATATATTGTGTAAACCAGTGTGTGACACTGTGTAATTTTTATTTTCTCCCCTTACAGTGTTATGGAGAACAAGAACTCTGGTCCTTACCTCTTTTCACAGAGGCAGTTTTGGTCTTGTGTTAAGGTAAGAGTAGTCATGCTCAAATATTCTGGAGACTTTTTGCTATTGTCTAAATCGTTTAATTAATTATTAACCATTGTTCAAGTTTATTCCCTGCTGAATATCTTTCTTGTGTTCAGTTACTTGGGAACATCTTATTATGGGATGGGATCCTGTCTCTGTCAGCGCTGAAGGAGCTCGCCGTGGACAGCACACTAAACCGCTACATTCTCTCAGCCCTGCAGACCACAGACGCCAGCGAAGAACATGTGGAGAAATGCCGCAAAGTATGACTCATTTGGAATTAATATATTTATATAAAGTGTTTACAAATGAAGTCGTTCTAACCCTCTATTAATGTCCTCAGGTGGTGGAGTGTTTTCCTGTGCAGTGGTTTAGCAGTCTGAAAGGACAGCAGACTCTTCCTCAGCTCGAGAACTTCTGCAGATATTTGAAACACCTGGCCAGCAGTCTGTACCGCAGCTGTGTGGCTGGATCAGATGTGGAGAAGAGGAACGTGAGGTAAAGTGGTTTCTTATGTTCTTGCATTAAGGTAACAACTTAACATCTCTGTATATGCCACACAAAGATATAATAGATATTATCATAGTATGAAGATATGATGGTTTAATATAAAATGAATGTAAATCAGCGGCCTTCAGTGAGAGTCTGGTGGGGTTCTAGGCCTAGATCTGCACATTGTTGTTTGGACATGCTAATTTTAATGAGGAAAAGGAAAATTTATATAGTGCAAGTATATGAATATTAATAATTATTTTAATGGCTCTGCAATGTAAGCATTATCTCTCCATTTTTTTTTTTTAAATTAATAACAGTTCTTGTTTCTCTACATAGGGAACAAATTAAGGATGTGATTAGGCTTCTGGGACGACTCAACGCTTTAGACCACGTGATCGCAGTTGCGTCAGAGCACGGCATTAAAGATATAAAGACTCTCCTCGAGAACAAATGAAAGGCAAACCAATGGAACGTCTCACTAGCCATTTTTGGATGAACCACACCATGTAAATTCTGTGAATATTGTACAATATTGTCTGTGTGGCTGAAGGGTTTTCATTGGGGACACACTGGTGGACTCTAGAGATGTTTCACCTTCAGGAACAGCTGAAATCCAGTGAAACAGACACTGATTTGGGTTTGGAATGAACTCTGTTGTGTTAAGACTTTTGTAATCCCTTTCCTGAGGAGGCGTCACTTCTTTTTACTTTTTTTTTTTAAACAGATGGGATCACTTATTTGGATCTTTTAAATTGTCCATCACTCTGCAGAAAATATATTGGTTCTGTCCACTTTCCCCTCTCTCATAGGCTGAACTTTGAGAGTTACATACAGCATATTGTGAAGAACGTTCAAAAATATTTATGCACAGACATGGGTCAAATGATCCAGCATCTGTGCCCATCTTAAAAGCAGTTTGTCTTTCTCGTGTGCCATCCTCATCCCTAATCAAATGAACATGACATGCTGGCAAACAAAACCACATGCTACTTTAACGAATGTACTTATTTTTTGTTGTTGTTTTCCTGGACCTTGAAATGTTTTATTTGCATAAATAAAGTATTAATGATATTCAGGATAAATTCCTTACTTATCTACAGCGTAGTTGTGACCTCACAATTGCAACTTGATTTCTTTAATTGACTTATTTCTTGTAATTGCAACTTACAATTGTATATCTTTCAGTGCAACTTATGCATTGTAATTGCAAATTTATTTATTGTAATTATGACTTCATATCTCAAAGTTCTCACAAGTACATTTTTACTTGTGGAAACAGTAATTCCATTGCAATTACACTATTCACTGCATATGTATGTAAAGATTTAATGATTTGAATCTTTTTATACATGCAGTTGAGAGTTTGCATAGACAGTCAGCAGTTTCCTCAGATGTCTAGCTGTGGTTTAGCCTGATGTAGAAAGCGATACATAATTTGATTATATAGAAGCATTTGTATAAATCCAAGCCGGAAAGCACAGCTGGATGTTAGTTTAGATTTTATGAATATGTAACTTTCCGTTATATGTTTCCGTTATATTTTTCCTCCCCAGTGGTTTTTCATTATTTTTAGGGGACAATCACTAAAGGTGTGGAAGCTCCTATTTTTGCCTGGGAGTCTTTGGCAGCCCATAAAACCTTTTGGAGGGAAATTTGGTTGAGAGGAGTCTGAACTTTGCTGGTGGTCTTGATTTCAACCGGAACCCTCTAGTGCCACCAACAGGCAAAGCTGCAATTTTTTGGTCCTGAACCATGAGGAATCTTTTTTCTTTCTGTTTCTTGGCTTATGCATATGGAAGACCATTTACACCACAAGAAAACAATCATGCTTTAGTAAATCATAATTAAGACACAAGTCAAAATTTTGAGATATAAAAGGAGTGGTCACATTAGCAAAATTTTGTGAGCAAAGTTTGTTATTGTCAGTGGTGTAGTGATATGAAGCACAACTTACACTGAAGTCACTTCCAAACCAAGCAGCTTTCTGTTGGTCAACGCGATGTGGGGAAATATTTTGTCCTCATGCGAAATTCCAGATTGTTGGATTCCTATTGTGAAATGACTGGATTTCGCCTGTGAAAATTTGCTGAACTGCAATAAATGTGACCAAAACTTGTCATAATTTTGAAATAAAATTCAAAATTATGACATGCTAAGCCACCATTATGAAATAAGTGACAATTGACAATTTCTCTTCATAATTTAAAATTGTAACACTTTACAATAATGTTTCATTAGTTAATGAATTAACTAACATGCACTAACAATGAGCAATACATTTGTTACAGTATTAATCTTTGTTAATGTTAATAAAAATCCAGCTGTTCGTTACTTCACAGTGAGTTAACTGTTAGCAAATACAACTTTTGATTTAATAATGTATTAGTAAATGTTGAATTTAACAAGATAATGTTATAATAAATGATGCAGAAGTATTGTTCATTCTTTATTCATGTTAACTAAATTTAACTAATGAAACCTTATTAGTGTTAACAGAATTTTTATGACAAACATTTTGACTTGTCATAATCTCATAATTGGCTTATCTCATAATTTTGACTTGGTATGCCATCATTTTTACTTTTTATCTCATAATTCTGATCTAAGCATGGTTATTTTTGTGTGTTGGAAATGGGCTTTCATACATGCATACCTTATTTAGATTTTTCTGAGATTCCTCTTTTTGATGAAATTGAAAACATACTTTTTCCAACCACTTCCTCCGTTTATCAGATCTTCACCTAATTTGGCTTAGATCAGTGTTAGTGTTAATAATTAGTGTTAATAATACGGTGATATGACCTAAGGTGAAAATGAGCGGGGCAGCCAGAAATCTGACCCAATGGCTCTCTATGAGAGCGCGCTGCAGTTCAATTTTTCACCACAGATTTACATTGGTAATTTGTGGGGCGCTGTAGAGCTAGGGAGGGCTCCACACGCCCTCCGAGAGACCGACTGCCCGCTTAGTATCGTAAATACATGCCTGCCGAATCTATGCGCTACATTTTAACATATTCTGCTCACTTTACGACTTAAAATAGTCTAGGAAATATGAAAAAATCTCAACCATGAACACTATAAAGAGGAAACAGAGAAAACAGGATTGCAAACAACAAGCTACAAATTCAACGAAGAAAGTCAAGGGCTGTGTCCGAAATCGCCCCCTATACCCTTATTCACTATTCCCTACATTACTCCACTAATATAGTCCACTTGAAGGAGTGAATGAAACGAGTGAGTGAATTCGGACACTGAGTGCGCCGGAAGGGCTGCCGATTTCGCATAGTTTGTGCTTGCTGTTTAATCATTTGAAATGTAGCAAACTGGCAGCTCCAGTAGTATTGAATATTTATGTTAAACTCTGCCATGAAAACTAGCATGCACAAACCTTAATTAAACGATTTAATGACCAATTAAAAAGGAAATGATACCTGTGATATTATACTGGACCAGCGAGGTTTGGAAAATGAATGGATGATTGATTCAGCTGCGGGCGCCATCTCCTGGCGAGACGCGGGAATTCATTCAGCGCGCGACTCTCACAGTGCATTATGGGTATTGTCTAGCTGTTGAGCGTGCATCCGTTGTACACTCGTTATTGCAGTGCATTGTGGGATTGAATGAGTGCACTCAACATCGTCCACTATGGTTTCGGACACCACTACAAATCATGGCTGTCCCCTCAAATAGTGCCCTATTTAAGGGTATAGGGGGCGATTTCGGACACAGAAAAGGAAATGACATGGGAAATGCATGCTTCCGCTCATCCCAGCATTAAAGTAATCCTGCAAATTTGACTGGTAAATGATAAAGAATTATTTTTTCCCGCCTTTTGTATTTATTGCATTGCATATTGTATGTGCAGGGATGACAGATAAGCAGATATGCTATTTATGAACATGACAAAATACTATAGTAATTTATAGTAAAATACTATAGTGTTTTTGAACCATATATAGTAAAGGACTAATTTGTTGTGGTAATTCTATAGTTGCTGTGGTAATATAACAACTAGTAGCTAATATAAACAAATTACTACCAATAATGTACTAAGTTTTCTACAACTATAGGGTGTTTTATACTACAATACACTACAGTTTATTATAGTAAAAACTAAAGTATACTACAGTATTTATTACAGTTAATACTATAGTATGCTGTAGCATTCATTAACAAAGTGTTGTAAATACTATAATATACAGTATACTACAATTTACTACAGTATGGTTCAAAAACACTATAGTATTTACTATATAAATTACTATAGTGTTTTTTCATGTACTGGATGTAACTTTTGATACTTTGCGGTAAAAGTGGCTCTCCTATAGAGACAGAGCGCATTTATTATAATCTGAAAACCACGCCCACCAGGGGGGAAAACAATCCAACCGTCTCCATTGACTTTGCATTGCGTGAGGCTGCCTCCTTGTCATTTCTGACTTATTACAAAAAAACAGAACAATGCCTAAAAGCTGCTATGTGACATGGTGTACAGAAAACAAGCTAAAAAACCCAGAACTAAGTTTTTATAAGCTGTCGACCCCAAAAAACGAATGTTTAAGGACACAAAAGTGGATACATGCAGTGAGACAGAGCGCAACGTCATATTACTAATAAGAAATAGACTGGAGGGGAACGTATTCGGCGACAGGTGAAATAATTCTTTGACATCGTTAAAAATAATGAACGGTTTGTTTTTGTTTAGCATATGTTGTCGCCGATTACGTTCTCCTCCAGTGTATTTCTTACAGTAATATGACCCGTTGCGCTCTGTCTCACTGCCTGTATCCACTTTTGTGTCCTTAAACATTCCTTTTTTGGGGTCGACAGCTTATAAAAACTTAGTTCTGGGTTTTTTAACTTGTTTTCTGTACACCATGTCACATAGCAGCTTTTAGACATTGTTCTGTTTTTGTTATAAGCCAGAAATGACACGGAGGCAGCCTCACACTATATAAAGTCAATGGGGACTGTTCTATTGTTCCCCCCCCCCCCCCCGGTGGGCGTGGCTTTCAGATTATGACGCGTGTCGCTCTGTCTCTATTGACTTTGTCCTATCAGTGTGGTTCTCATGAGAAAAAGGAAAAACGAAAAATAGTGAAGACCAGTGGCTTAAGATCATCATCATATTGCAGTCCTCCCTATTTTTTTTTTTTTTTTTTTTTTTTTTACGTTCAAACTACTTCAGCGTCCACATTCAATTTTATAACAGCGTCACCTATTAGGAAAATGTTGAGGAATTCTGCCAATGTCATTTAAACGGAATTATAAAATAATAGCTAATCGTCCAACTAAATTTTGCTCGTATCTGGTATTTATTCTTTAGTATATTTAGACATTGGATCTTGACTGAAGAATAAACAGAGGAGTTTTTAGATGAAACAGGTATCAGGGCCGTAACCACCGAGGCCTATTTGAAATTCTTGCACTACTGCACTACATTACGCAGCGCTCTTTATGTTGTCACAAAAGGTTAACAGCACTAGTCAGTGTCAAATTGACTGAGATGGCCAATCAAAGTATGGGTTTACTGTTCACACAATGTCATTAGATTCATTGGCTGGCAGTAAATGGGAGGACTAAGCTTCTTCATGACCTGGTTCCGCGTAATGCCAGGGCGAAGAGTCAGTTTAACTTTGAAAGAGAGAGTGAGGTAAGATGTAAATAGAGCAACATTTAACACATGCCAAGTGTTTTGCGATAGAAATGTTAAACGACCGACAGTGACATCCAGTGACGCAAATTAATCGACTTTTTATTCAAATATTGCCGTTTGGAATTGAAAATATGCATTTACGTGATTCGTGTAATTCCTAACTGAGTATGACGAGACATGAAACGTTTTCGACATATATTAGGCATACAAATAAAAGTACAATTTAAATGCAAATAGGCCTAGTTCAAAATGATTTTTTCTAATTAGATGATTATGACTAATTAGACTTAGAATTTCCTTCACTGCTTCTGTTTCTTTATGCTTTAATACTTTATTTGAATTCCTTTGAATATGTTTTAATTATGCTTCTGTTTTAATACTTTTAATAATTTATTCAATGCTGTATTTGTAGCTATTTCCTTGAAGACACCATAAATTTAACTCTTTGAATGGCAGCTTCTCTTCAGCGAATAGCAAAAGTCGGGAGGAGCATTTACAAAACCGCAGTGAAATCCGATCCCACGTACCTTACACATCACAAATGATGACCCCCCGCACACACACACACACTCACACCACCTGTCAGGAGACTCAGCCCACATAAGTTAACCACAGAAGCCTCAGCTGGAGGACACAATCTGAAGGAAGTTTTCCTGATCCAGCCTGATCTGCTCTGAGACCAGCTGCTGCACGGTAAGACCCAACATCTGTTTCGGCAAACACAGTTTCCTTCCTATAGGCGATTTTCTAAAACTTCCATCAGTTTTGGAAATGTATTTGATCATTACGCTCTTACTATAGTTATTGTAGTAAAAAATGAATCCGCGGCAGCACATGGTGTTTTAAATAGCTACTTCACACGCAGTCGTTATCAGGCAGGGCAGGAAAACGTGGGACGGGGCGTACGGGGTCTCCCGACTTCTAATGTGGTCTGTCCTGCAGGGGAAAAGGGGATAGCTGTGGACAGTAAAAATGTTTGTAGGTTTATGAAAGCTGTCGCACCTAAACCGTGGTTTAATATGAGACACTCGCATGCAGATTCGCTGATTTTAGTGGGAGCGTTCTGCTTTATTTGCGTTGAGTCGAGCGCGTTTAGTATGAATGGCGTTATAGGCTTTTAATGATATTTTATTATTTTCACCACTATTATTTTGTCGTTGCACAGTTCGTCTGCTAATTATTTAAATCATAAGAAGTAACAGACAGTCTGCTGTACGATGTCATTTGCCAAGAAAAAAAAAAAATCAGAGAAAAGTTTTTGTAATGCATTATACGCATCATATGCAAGTAAAATGAAATTTAAAAAAAAAAAAAAAAACTAAATTTGAATAATAGAAATACAATGTAATAAAATAATGAAATAAATTTGAACATAAATTTGGTTATACATCACATAAGGCTACATGTTTTAAATAATAAAAAGCTGGTTAATATTCTGTAGGTAAATCTTTTCTATTTATAAGTGATACCGGAGTCTCTTCTTCTAGTAAGAGTAAACTGATCTAAAAGAGAGGCATGTCACCTCATGCCATAAAAGTTGCAGTAGCTAGTCTAAAGTTATTACTGGCAGAATACTTTTTTAAAAAATGTCATTATATGATTTATATTAGATTAATTTAGCAAATTTTGTTCAATTGGTGAAGATTAAAAGTCTGAGGGTCATACACTTTTTCCAGCGCTGCAAATATATAATGTTAAATGATTAAATAATTTATTATAAATGTTAATAAGAAATGTTTTTTCATTGCTATAATGGAAAACATCGTAACATCAACACTGACTAACACATACCATGAACTGTATTTATATGTAAACAATGCAAGTGCTCTACCACTAGGAAAAGTTTTCTGTTGAATGGGGCCAGTAGGGGGTCTTTATTTACTACAGCTGAGTCACTGTATGTGAAATGTTTCTTCCTCAGACCAGATGGTTTCTGCAGCAAAGAGCTCTTTTAATGCTCCAGGTTGTTTTTCGGTAAATCCTCATAGGCTGTTTGTAGTTTAGAGACATTATTCACTGTCAAATGTTTTGTAGTTTTTGGATGAACCTGTTGAATGTTTCCATATTACACAGATCACAGTAAAGAGCACACAGAACAGCTCTGATGATCTTTGACCTTTTGTGGTATGTTATTTATTTGCTTTTTGATATATATATATATAGATGGAGATACAATACTAAAATATTTATGTGTGTGGGTGTGTGTCTGTTAATGAATCCCAAACTGTTGGCCCTTACAATATTATTACATCATCCCTTGAAAGGCTTTTTATTGTGCAATATGAAGACCACCATAAGACCTAAAATTCTATGTTTATTTGTCCTCTCAAACCCAAAGTAATCAGAAACCATGAGCTATCTATCTAGTTGGAAGTAGAAGTGTTTTGCTTATTTACATCTTGTGACTCGTGACCTCGTGGCTCATCCTGCAGGTTTTCTGTGTTATGTAAACGGATTGATTTGTACATTTCTCGTAATTGGGTCACTTGCATCTATCTATGGCCCCAACACATAACGTGTTACCTGCATCCCACGTAAGACATGCTAAAAACAAGCCTAAGTGGTGGACTAGTGGTTTAGAACCTGGGCTGCTGTCATAAAGGTTGCAGGTTCAGTCCAAGGCATGTAATTAAAAATAAATGTGATTAGCTCGCCGTCGGCCAATTAGGGTATCTACCATACAATGTGAGTAGATCGATTTTAAAGCATTAAAATGCATTAGAAAATGGTTATAAACTAATCTTTAGATTGTCAAAAAGTATGTTAATATGGGTTTTAGACTGGTAAAGGGTCACAGATAGATTATAATTCCACTTTTGCTGCAATATCTAAATTTGTCTAATTTTATCATGTCTGAGATAATATGTCACAGATGCAAGATCTGAAGCCACAAGCACAACAAATAACATTGCAGTTACATACAGTAAATGAATGCGTTTTCTATAAATCATTGCAAAAACAGCAATAAGGTGTTCAGATGGGGCTATTAAGGAGGAGACCAGGAAGAGGTAACATTCCTTATTTCTTAATTAAACTTGTACCAACAGATGTTGGCACACATTCAAGCACTGTTCAACTATATCAGTTTTACGTCAGCGGTAGCTTGTTTTGGGGTGTGCGCAATAGTGGGCCTTTCATTTTGAGGCCCCAGACAGTCAAATTTAGTACCATAATCTCGTCAGTAAAATGTGCATTAGTTTCTTTGAAAATTACATTATAATACATTTTTATTTAACTTTTATTTGAACAGGCAAGCTACTTAGAACAAATTCTTAATCACAAAAGCAGCCTGGCTTAAATATTTAATATAATATAACTTAATATGTATATAGATATTTAATATTACATTTTGATTAACTTGGCCAAGTTAATCAAAATGTAATATTATATATATATTTTGTCAGTGTTAAATTTAGTCATTGTTAATACAGTCAGTTTTTTCCCCCAGTTCATGGTGTGAGACTAAAAATAAACATGGCAGGATAACACAAATTAGAAAAAAAAAATTATATAGAATAATTGTTATAAAAATGAACCCAAAGTCTAGACCAGTAATGTGCACTGTATAGAGGGTATGCACATGACGTCACCGTCAACCGTTATGACTGTGGTTACGCTGAGTGGCAGCATTGGTTTTCAGCGTGAATGCCGCAAAAAACACACAAACACATCCAAAACGGGAAAGAGCTTTGCGACTGACTGTACAAATAGCTTTGACACAAAATCTGAGGTATATTTTTACAGAATGCTGAAAGCTACAGAAAAAAGAAGCAAATAGGTCGCTGCAATTCACAGAAACAGCTGGACTCCAGGCAAAGAAACATCTTTTGCAGTTATCATTTTGTGTCAAAATGTTGGATTTTGGGGTAAAATCATACCCTATGTATTGTATTGTTATATATTTTGTTGACAACTCATAAATTAAATTTTTACCATCTTACATTTTGCATAATTGGGTGTTTTTAAATAAACACTGACAAAAACTATACAAGACGATATGACAAAATATATAACATTGATATAAGTGATCACTCCGATTTAGAACTACCTATATTGTATTTATATAAAGTGTTCACAGGCAGATTTGCTTTATGTTTTTCCCCGGAGTCGAAATCAGGCACATATAAATGTCAGGAAACACGATTCCTGGCTGCATGTCAATATCCATTGAATAGGTTTCTTTGACATGTCATAAGGAACACTTTCGAGCCCCACCTTTAGTGTAATCGTTTGTTTTACTCGTGTTTTCGCAGTTTCCCCTGTTAAATCCAGTCATGCAGCAGACTCTTTCGCCACTCAGTCCAGCTGAGGAAGAGTGTTCCAGCGGGAAAGTGACGTCTATACACACAGTTATGAAATGATTATTAGGGTAAAAGTTGAAAATATTTATACATTTATTTACACAGATAATTTATATGCATTTTTTGTGCAAAAAATGAAATACAATATCTTATTTATTTTTCTTTCTTGCATTAAAGGGATAGTTCAGCCAAAAATTCTGTCATTATTTACTCACCCTCAAGTTGTTCTAAACCTGTATGAATTTCTTTCTTCTGCTGAACACAAAAGAAGATATTTTGAAGAATTTGGGTAACCGAACAGTTGACTTCTATTGACTACCATAGTATGGGGAAAAAAATACCATGGAAGTCAATGGGGTCCATCAGCTGTTTGGCTACTGACATTCTTCAGAATATCTTCTTTTATGTTCAGCAGAAGAAAGAAAGTCATACAGGTTTGGAACAACTTGAGCGCAAGTAAATAATGACAGAATTTTCAGTTAATTGGTTTACAGAAAGTTTCTGTACTATATACGGTGAAAAACTGTAATAGATCTAACATTTAATGTAATTTTACGGTAAAATATTACAATAAAATAAAAAAAGGTTTTATTACAATATAAACCTTTAAATTATATGGTTCTGAACTGTAAAATAGACAGTAAAATAAGTGCTGTCCCATAAAACCTAAAATGTTGCTACCGCATTTTTTACGGTTAAGTTCTGGCAACCACAGCTGCCGTTTTTTTTTTAATTTTACGGGGATTTTTTTTTACAGTGTAGTTAACTGGGGTCAGTCTACATAGAACGTGCTTCATGTTCATGAGAAGGTTAGTGATAGTGTCACAGGTGGAGAACTGGCTTTGCTCCCAATGACAGACAGCTGAGACTCTGTCCACCTTGGCTACCCTCCTGCCTCATGTCGGTCATCCTTTTGAAACTGTCATGGGTCTTTATCTGCAGGAAGAGACACTGATTTAATTGTTTTAAGCCGTTGAGTGAAACTTATTCATGTTGCCATTATAAACAACTAAGGCTTAAGACTTTAAGATGTACCACCTAGTCATGAAGAAAAAGAAGATAAAGCATGTTTTCTTATAATATTGAGTTATTTGAGGCTACCTTGACATGCTAGAGAATTTATTCATAACCAAACTTGTTTTCATTTTCTTGTTGACGATTTTGTTGAAGTAGAGAGGTCAGACAGAAGGAGTTTTTTCACCCCGTTGGCTGGCTGCGAGCACGTTTTAAATGAGTTTAGACATTCCTGCCAAAGACCAAAACTGAAGAATGTTTGTCACATACATTCCAAAGTAAAATAACAGTCACAAGTTTCTGGGCTATAGTTGGACGGTGCTAGGTACATTGTGCCCACTCTAAACATGCTCATGTGATTTGACGTTCACAAAAAAAGGTCAACAAAACATGTTCATTTTCTTTCTGGGTAGACACTGTGCCCTTGACCCTATTTCCTATCTGAAGCCTTGCTGTTTCTAGAAGGGACTTGTGTTGTGGTTGTTATGATACACTAAACATTTGTGACGTCAGTACTCTAACCCATATTGATGCTAGCGTAGGATCAGTATGTCTAGTTCACATGCTGATGGGATTTTATTGAAGAAATGTTGTGATTAAAAGTGAAATAAAAAGGCACAAACATACCAAGGCTAAAACTTCAGACCGCCTGACTGCACATTTAACACCATAACAGAAAGTCGCCCACTGATTGGTTCCCAGGCACCACACCCCTGCTCTACCCACCTGCTTAATTTAGACAAATAAACTGCATGTGTGTGTCTATGGTCACCTCGCTAGTCTGAGCCAGAATGTCGAATGATGGCACTATTAACCTTACACAACCCTGCTCTCAGATGAAGGTATGAGGATTTATTTAGATGTGATTTTTCCATACCATTTCCTGCAGACAGAGTGCTGCAAATACACAGTACGTGACTGTCATGTATGATTTTTCCCTCACATGTGGGGTTCTGTAGCGTTTGACCCTTTGACCCTGTAGCGTTTGACCCTTGTATTCTAAATTAAATAAGGTTGTTGATGGAACTTAAATTTTTTGATACCAGTGAAATTTCACAATTCTTGATTCCAATTTCGATACCACAACAAAAACTATTAAGCTAACTAATATAAAGTTCAGTCATTAAACACAAGTAAACAGTCAGTAATAAAATAAGAATGAAAAAATAAATTACAAGCATTAGCACAAATAAATAGAATTTAAAGAGACAAATTAAATAAACAGTGCTTTGATTTTCAGGTTGGTCTACAAATAGTATTTAGGTACAGAAAAAACTACATAAAGTAATCAAATGTAAAATAACACTGCATAGTCTTCATTGTATGAATTAAATATTGATTCTTATTAAAGCTACGAAAGATATTCAATCAAGAGTAGTGAGTGATTTTCTCTTTTTCTTTTGTTGTTTGATTAACATTGAGGGCTTAAATTTGTATATATTTGTCTATTTAAGCATGATAAAACACTGGATATCAATTCAATATCCAGTGAAAATTGTTCTGAGCATCTCAAAATGTTCTTGGATCAAACACAGCTTGACTTTTGACTGCAGACTTTAGGGTCTTGGCAAACCCCAACACTGAAATCGATTCTGAAACTCTTGAGGAGACATTGTGAGATTAGTAGGGTCTTTCTTAAATCTAATAGATTTAAGCAGAGCTTTCCATGTGCTCTCTAAAAAAACAATTGAGATCTTTGTGAGTAAAACACCTCAGGTTCATAATAATAATGTAGTATCCATGACATAAATTGTTTACAACTGTGGTGTTGGTCTTCATCTTGAAATTGCCATGTATTGCAATCCCATTTAACCATTGCTTATAAATCTCTTCCAAAATGCCTTCATAGTATTTGTGGTCTTTCTGCATTCCTAGAGCATGCCATATTAGAGACAGATCTCTCAACAGGTCTGATGTGACATCAGTAGAGCAGTTTAGACCAGCTCACTCAGTGAATGCTGGGATATCTGAATGAGGTCCAACTGGACAGAAGACCCTCAGGAACAGATTGTGCTTGGATTACTTTGATTCACCTCACGATAAAACCAAAGATAGGAAATGATTTTTGTCAAAAGTTTTAGATGAGAGTGCAAAATGTTGTTCCACTTTCTCAATAGGTGAAAATACTGAAAGCTTTGTAGACCTTACATTGACTTTCTGCTGCCACTCCTGATATTAAGCTTAATTTTTAAGCTAAACTTAATCTAAACGGTATTTATATTATTATTATTATTATTATATGCATAATTATTTTACATGATATTTTTATCTGATGTAGCAAATACATTATATAATATTATATGTAGAAATTAATTTGTCATGTCAAGTGCTTTAAGCATACATTTTAAGGATGTTCTCCTATATATATTGCAATTGTTTCATATATATCTCATATATAAAAAACAAATTTACTTCGTTCACACAGTGTCATAAACTCTTGCATACAACACTGGTTTTTCTTGAGACCTTTTGCGGTCTGAGACTTCACCTGGAGCACATGGTCATGCCGATTGCTAGAGCCTGTTCAAAAATAATTCTGCATTTGTTAAAGAAAACAAAAGGACATGATTTTTACTGATCCAGTCTTGTGCACAGCTTTAAACCTTTCATAATACCTTTGTGAAGAACTCTGGTTGTCTTTACTTGGTCTCACTGCTAATCTCATTTTAATGAACTCACTGTGTTTAGATGTGGGAAACATGGCTAAAGCTTGTTTGCAGTTTCAGCAACAGGTTTGTTCCAGTCAGGCCCTCATGCCATGCTTGCGTGATTTAAATGACAACAGTTAAAGGTGCAGCACTGCCCGAGTGACTCTGCTAACCTGCTTCCATGTTGTGTGATCCATGTTTCTGACATTCAAGACATCCGATAGCCCCTGGAGCACTGCGGGAGAGAAAGAAAAGGTCGCCACCTCCACGTCTTTGGAACTTTCCATTTAAGTGTGGCAAGTGTGACAGGAAGTGACTTCTTAAGTCCCCTTTTCTGTTTAGATGGGAGCTCCAAAGAACTGGGTCATGATTCACAGTAGCTTAATTTATAGACTCATACTCATTGTTAAGGAATATACACTATATACAAAAGTTATAAAAAGTTTTAAAAATAAATCGGTAAGATTTTTAATGTTTTTAAAAGAAGTTTCGTCTGCTCACCAAGGCTGCATTTATTTAATTAATACAGTAAAAAAATACAGTAAAAACAGTAATATTGTGAAATATTATTACAGTTTAAAATAACTGTTTTCTGTTTGAATATATTTTATAAAGTAATTTATTCCTGTGATCAAAGCTGAATTTTCAGCATCTTTACTCCAGTCTTCAGTGTCACATGATCCTTCAGAAATCATTCTAATATGATGATTTGCTGCTCAAGAAACATTTATTGTGTACATTTGTACAAAATATTTGTGTACAATATTTTTATATTTTTTTTCAGGATTCTTTGATGAATAGAAAGTTCAAAAGAACAGCATTTATTTGAAATATAATCTTTTGTAACATTATAAATGTCTTTACTGTCACTTTTGATCGATTTAATGCATCCTTGCTGAATAGAAGTATTAATTTCTTTAATTTCTTTTAAAAAAAATAAAAATAAAAATTCTTACTGACCCCAAACTTTTGAATGGTAGTGTATAATGTTACAAAAGATTTGTATTTCAGATAAATGCTGTTCTTTTGAACTTTCTATTCATCAAGGAATCCTGAAAAAAAAGTACACATCTGTTTTCAACATTGATAATAATCATAAATGTTTCTTGAGCAGCAGATCAGCATATTAGAATGATTTCTGAAGGATCATGTGACACTGAAGACTGGAGTAAAGATGCTGAAAATTCAGCTTTGCCATCACAGGAATAAATTACTTTATGAAATATATTCAAACAGAAAACAGTTATTTTAAATTGTAATAATATTTCACAATATTACTGTTTTTACTGTATTTTTAATTGAATAAATGCAGCCTTGGTGAGCAGACGAAATTTCTTTTAAAAACATTAAAAATCTTAACGATTCCAGACTTTTGACTGGTAGTGTACATTCAAACCAAAGCCTCTCATGTTACTATAGTTTGAAGTAGTTAAGCGACAATCACTATTTAAAGAAAAAGTGTTGAGCTATGCTATGTGTTTATAACAAAATCTGCATTAACTACATTAAATTACAAGCTATGTTAATTACCCCGTGTCTTAGTTACCCTGCTAAAAAAATAGCTTAAACCAACCTAAACTGGATTTCTAGTTTTAGCTCCCAGCTTGGTCAGACAGGTCTATTTTACTGGTTTAGGGACATTTGGGTCAGACTGAGGGAGCAACTGGTTGACCAGCTTAAACCAGCTACAACTAGATTAAAACCATTGACCTTAAGCAGAGCAGTTCTTGAAGTGTGCTTCCCAATGCTAGGCATAAGTGAAGAGTTGTTAATCTTTATTGGATTATTGCAACATATCATAACATATCTCAGTGCTTTATTGTGCCATAACGATATACATAAAAAAGTGGCTAAAAAAAGCTGCACTATTTTTAAAGCAGCTGAGCTACTGTTATACTTTTGAAAAATGTAGTAATGTGACAACTTTTAGTTAGTTACTCCTGAAAGGTATTTTTCCTTTATTTTGTGAGAAAAAGACCAAATTTACTGCTTCACATCTGTAATCCCTTATGAAAAAGTTTTTCAAGTGTGCTATTTGTATACTTTTTTGAAACTAAAAATAAGAAAGTACACTTTTAATCTACTTTTTATACTTCTCAGAAATATACTTAAACTGCACTTAAGTATACTTGAGTATATTTGGCCTATACTACTCAGTCTTTTGATCGAGATATGCTTAAAAGTATAATTAAGTATTCTAATTATACTTGACTTGTAGTAGCCTATTAATTGCTTTTTCTCATAGTTTTACGTACTGTCTTATAAACTTACATTCTTTGAAAATATTGATTGATAAAGAAAACGGATATGTTACTAATTCTGAGTATCTGAATTTTTGTGTAGGCTAGTCCACTTGTAGGGTACATAGGAATTTACTTCAAATTTACTTTACTCTTTCCCCGCCACTGACTGAATTTTCAGGCTATCAGTGTTTCACTGTTATACGGTAGGGGGCGCTATTATGCATCTTCTGAAAGAGTACAGAATCTCCCCTGGATCAAAACACAGGAGAAGAAGAAGCTGAAACAAGTGGTAGAAGATGCATGAAGCTAGAATAAAATGTTTTTAAAATGGAAAGAGTTAAAGTACAGTTAAAGGCATATTTCAAGTATAAAAAAAGAAATAGGATACCTAAATAGGAACACAGTAGTATACTTAAAGTGCAAAAATAACATATAAATAGTAAACTATAAGTGTGTGAAGTTATGTTCACCTAAAGAAAACTTACAAGTATACTTGCAGTATAAAACTACTAAACTAGTAGTTTGCTGAGAGTATACTTCAAAGTGTACTTTCATATACTAAAAAAGTAGGCCTACTACTAGTATGAAAGTAGTAAACTACTAGTATACTTATAGGTTCACTTGTAGTACAGATGAAGTACATTGAGAAACATACAGTAGTTGTGAACTAGTTTACTACTGTTACACTTATAGTACACTTAAACGTATACTTTTTATATACTAAATTGGGCCAATTTAGTCTCAAGCAATACTGTAATAGTACACTTACAAGTTAGCTACTAGTACATTTATACTAGTATACTTATAAAGTATACTTAAAAAATATACTTGAACATTACTTAAGTATACTTCATAAAATGAACTTGAAGTATACTTCTTTTTCGTAAGGGGTATGATGGTAACTTCACATAAAGAGATTCATTTGCATCTAATTAACTTCTCAGAACAGGCTGTTCTCACAGAGCTTGTGAACACAGATCCCAGTTGTTCTTTTGCAATTGCATGTATTTTTGCCATTAAGTTCCGCTCTTGGTTATGCAACACATGTCAGTTTGTATGAATATGATAGATTATCCCCCGGTGGGCCTCTCCAGCTCTGCCACCAGTCACATTTTATGGATTTCTCTCCATGTTACTCAACACTTGGGAAAAGCGTTCAGTACTTAAGCTGGAGACAGTGCAGCTGTATGAACTTATTGACTGGAGAGCTGCCGCCCATTTGTATGCACAGTACAGTACATTTTTAATCTTGGACTTGGCCAGTGTGCTTTTCATTCAAGAGAGGTTTGGTTGCGGTTCAGAATACAGCGTAGCATTCTCTTGCAGTATCGAAAACATGCAGGGTTTTTTTTAGGGCTACAAGTTTAAGTGGATATGTGTCAGTGCTCGGCACGTTTTTAGGCCATTAAAAATCTTGACAGCTGCTATCCTCCCCACAAATGTGCTGGTTTGTGTCCTGGAGCTTAGGAAAAGGACATAATGTTTGCAGTGCTTAAACACTTATCTCTGGTGGAAAATATCTGAAAAAATGCCTAGTTACTTTGGTCAAACTGGGAAGGTGTAACAATTAAGCACCATATGATTGCTGTAGCATTTTGGTTTATCTCTGGAAATGAATTTTGTGGGGAAATGAATTTTAAACAATCTTTAAATCTTTCTTGGACAAAATATATAAACCTTATCAGAGAAAAATGATTGGATATTATTACAGTACTTTCATATTGTAACATTGCCCAGTCATTTTTGTTAGGTTTAATACTTCAGTGACGTACTTAAGTCATAATTTATTTTTTGTAATTAAAATAAGATATTTTGAAGAATGTTCATGCTGCTCTCTTTGGTGAACAAGAACAATATTTTAATTTTTAATTATTTTCTTCCCGCATTTTTTAACATGTAATGGTTTTGTTGTGCTTTGCTTGGGTTTGTTTTCTTTTGCCCAACTATAAATAATCATTATTTGGCTATAATTTATTGATTTATTTTAAAAGGAATGATATCAATATCCTTGAAATGTGACATTTATGGCAGCAAATACTGATATATTTTGCATCCCTAATCATTTGACATCATCTACAATATATAGACTGCCACTACCAGTTTCTCAAGTTTATTACTTTGTGTTTTCTTCCCACAGATAAACAGCACTTCTTAACAACATTCTAAACAACAACAACAACATTCTAAACACTGAGAGAGTGAAACAGTGGTAAAACGAAGCACAGAAAGAGCCTGGCATCATATCGAATCAGCAATGGTTTTGAAAAAGCTTCTGCGTTTCGGGAAACAGCTGCTAAGGGTGAAGGTTGTCAATTGCAACTCAGAAGAATCGCGTCTCTCCCGATGCCTAAACACCTTTGACCTGGTGGCTCTTGGTGTGGGAAGCACGTTGGGAGCTGGGGTGTATGTCCTCGCCGGTGCTGTGGCAAGGGAAAATGCTGGACCGGCCATCGTGTTGTCGTTCCTCATCGCGGCCCTGGCCTCAGTGCTCGCGGGCCTCTGTTATGCAGAGTTTGGGGCGAGAGTGCCGAAAACAGGCTCAGCGTACCTGTACAGCTACGTGACTGTAGGAGAACTATGGGCCTTTATAACTGGCTGGAACCTTATACTTTCATATGTTATAGGTGAGGTGACAATATCACTTGTAAATAATAAACAACTACATGTATTTTACTATAGGCCTACTATATGTGTTTTCTTTTTTAGTTAATGTAGTTATTATTTTTGTGAAACCTCTAAACTAAAACTAAGATGGCACAAATTGGTTTATGTGTGTCTGTAAACTGAGATATAGTGAAGGTTTTTCCTTATGTTTTTTTTTTTATGTTTTATGTCTGATGTTACTTAATCTATAAAACCTTTTTAGGAACCTCAAGTGTTGCCAGAGCTTGGAGTGCCACATTTGATGAGCTGATTGGAAAACATATTGAGCAATTTTGTCGACAGTACATGTCCATGAACGCTCCAGGCATTCTGGCGGAGTATCCAGATATGTTTTCCGTATTAATCATCCTCACTCTCACAGGTAAAACATGATTAGACCACCAATTACATAGGAAGCAATGACTGACTGAATTGTGTATTCCAGAGGGCCATACAATGCTGTAATATATATATATATATATATATATGTATGTATGTATATATATATATATATATATATATATATATATGTATATATACATAAAATGGTATGTAATTTTCATATTTTCATGTTGTCTACTGCAAAATATGCGAAATACAATTTTTAAAACATGAAATACTAATTTTAAAACAGTGATTGTGAAACATACTCATTCGTTCTGAAAATGAAAGCTTTTTCAATGTATATATTTAGCGTCCCTTTGTGTTGACTTTGCTCCGTAGTGTTTTGAACTACGTTTTGTTTGCTGTAGGCCTGCTGGCCTTCGGGGTAAAGGAGTCAGCCATGGTCAATAAAGTGTTCACCTGCATCAACATTCTGGTGCTGCTGTTCATGGTTGTATCCGGCCTGGTCAAAGGTACTCTGAAGAACTGGCACCTGGACCCTGATGAGATTCTCAGCGTAACCAATTTCACTCTTAAGTGAGTCGTGTTTTTTATGACTTTCGGAAAACATTCTTGGAATATGTTTTTTTTTGAGTATGCTATTTTTGTAATGCTATCAACACCAAACAGAATTTAAAAAAAGAAAAGACTTCTAAACATAGGGAAGCTCTCTGTTTATTATTTTGTGCTTTGTAATACCAAATACCAAAGGTCTATCAACATTATCTCAAGAAAATGAGATGATAATAAAAATGCTTGACCTCTGTAGATGCACACTACCATTCAAAATTTTGGGGTCTGTGCTATTTTATTTTTAAAGAATTTAATACTTTTATTCAGCAAGGACACATTAAATTGGTCAAAAGTGAAGTCATTTATAATTTAAAGTATAATTTTTTTGTGTTTAAAATTTACAAAAATTACATAATGAGCAAGTACACCGTGAATCCATTTTTCAAACTGTGTTTTTGTCTTATCCTGAGTCACTATGGGACACCTATAATAAGTGTTTATATTTGGACAATTTTAGACTGGTTTGGGTCATACCACTGCAGAGTAGCACAGAACCTTGCGTGACACATCACAGACATAAACAGAAAGAAGCAGCTCCGGCTACAATGTTCTTCCGCAAGATGCATGTAGTTCTGTTTACCGCTAGAGCGCCAAAAGTTACGGACTGCAGCTTTAAAATAAATGCTGTTCTTCTGAACTTTATTTTCATCAGAGAAACCTAAAAAAATGTATCATGGTTTCCTCAAAATATTAACAAAGTCCCTTTCAGGGAAAGTCTGGGAAAATGGAAGTTGCTGCAGTAGCCAATGTGGGTCTGTTTTCATAAATAAAAAATACTTGTGCTTCATAGTGAGTAGACAAAATGCAATAAACGCGGTCAGGTTATCTTACTTTCAGAGCCGGATGCCTGCTGTTTGGGAACGCAGTCACGTAAGACAGTTCTGGAAAGGTAATTTTACCAAACCACTTTGATGACAGATTTTGCTTAGTCATTTCAGAATGACCATAACAACCTTTCAGATGCTTTGCAACGCAATTGGTCTGCTGGTTAGTCCAGTTTATGTCGTACTATTGTGCAAAGTCACATGACTTTTTTGAAGCACATCAAGACATTTATTCGATAAATGTGTTTCCATCGCATGTCTTCTTAGCGGATAAAAAATTATCCAACTCAATTGAGCATGTAAGTTTCTTATGCACATTTTTTGGATTTATGCGCATCTTGGCATTTCCATCCAGCGTTTTGTTTTTTATGCGATATCCCAAAATTTGCATAAAAATAATTGGATGGAAACATGGTTTGTATGAAAACATACAAAGTGTTTGTCATGTAACACTGAAGACTGGAGTAATGGCTGCTTAAAATTCAGCTTTACATCACAGAAATAAATTTCATTTAAAAATATATTTAAATAGAAAACAGTTACTGTAATAATATTTCACGATATTACTGTTTTTACTGTATTTTTCATCAAATAAATGCAACCTTAGTAAGCAGAAGAGACTTCTTTCAAAAATATTTTTAAAAAATCATACCGACCCCAAACTTTTGAACGATAGCATATGTTTCACACATTTTTTTATTGTTGCAGAGTCATAGAAATGACACACTTCCCCTTTAAATTATGTTTATCCCTTTCAAATTCAAATGTCATGTTAAAATTGTCTACATTACTCTCTCTGACCAGTACCACACAGCCCCTGCCTTCAAAAGAGATTCTGGGTGAAGGTGGGTTCATGCCTTTTGGCTTCACAGGGGTCTTATCAGGGGCGGCTACCTGCTTTTACGCCTTCGTTGGGTTCGACTGCATTGCCACCACAGGTAAAGATCACTCTGAACTCTAGTGCTCTCAAATCTCGTGTCTAATCTTTAGAAGCCACCCGTTTTCTCCTTAAATTCATTTGAAAAGGTCAAATATATGATGCAAATCCACAAGTAAGGTTAAATTGTGCAAGAACCTTGTTTTCTACATACCGTATAAAAGCTTTTAATAAGTGCTACATTGGTACAACAGTGAGGCTATTATGTTACCTACATATTTGGCTTGCATCCATGTTGCTTTGGTCAAGGTTATTTAGAGTTTCCTTTATGTTTATAATCATCTTGCATGGATATTCTCAGTGGATTTCTGCATATGGTTTGCCTCTGGCCCCCCTCTTTTATGGCGGCTCACTCCCCCACATTCCCTTGCATTCGATTGGCTAGATTGTTTCAGGGTTTGTCTGGACATGTCTCCCTCCCTGTAGATGTGGTTCACATTCAGTAACCCCTCCATCTACATGGTAATTTACCCATGTTCCTATGCTTTCTCTGCCACTGCTGGCATGAACACACTAATCCTCTGTTTTATGTAGTGCCCTGCGCAAGGTCAAACCACAGGAACTTTCACCAAAAGGGAACATGCTCACACTACTCACTGAGTCATTTTTTAGCTACAAGGCTTTTTAATGGCACAGTTAAATGTTGCTGAATGAATGTAAACCTAATGTGCACTATTGTTCAAAAATTTGGGGTTGGTAAGATTTTGAAAAGTTTCTTATTCTCATTTATTTGATCAAAGATATGGTAAAATTTAAAACAAATGTTTTCTATTTTAATATATTTGAAAAAAAAATATGATTTAAATTTTTTTATTTTCAAAAGTATTCTTCAGTGTGACATGATCCTTCAGAAATCATTCTAATATGCTAATTTTCTGCTCAAGAAACATTTCTTATTATCAATGTTAAAAACAGTTAATAGAAAGTTGAAAAGAATAGCATTTATTTGAAATAGATATCTTCCGTAATATTAGAAATGCCTTTACTGTCACATCAATCAGCTTAATGCATCCTCGCTGAATAAAAGTATTTATGTCTTAAAAAGAAATCTCACTGACCTAAAACTAGTATATGTACATAGTAGTACTTTTGTGATTAAAGGGATAGTTCACCCAAAAATGAAGCAGATCACCAAGCAGATCTCGCCCCCCATTGACTACCATAGTAGGAAAAAAAATACTATGGCAGTCAATGGGGGGGCGAGTTCTGCTTGGTTACAAACATTCTTCCACATATCTTCCTTTGTGTTCAGCAGAACACGAAATGTATACAGGTTTGGAACAACTTGAGGGGGAGTAAATGAGGGGGAGACAGAATTTTTAATTTAAAAGTAGTTCACCCAAAAATGAAAATTCTGTCATTATTTAGTCACCTTCAGGTTGTTCCAAACCTGTATGAATTTATTTTTTCTATAAGATATTTTAAAGAATGTCAGTAACCAAACAGTTAATGGGCCCCATCATAGTTTGGAAAAAATACTATGGAAATCAAAGCCTGTTTCACAGAGAGAAAAAAAGAACAACTAATAATTAAAGGTTATTGTGATATATATGTGATGTATAAAGGTATTCCTCGTAATAACAACTTTATTTCTTGTAATTGCAACATTATATATATTTTTTGTAACTGAAGCTTAATATCTAATATCTAATAAGTCTGATGTGACTTATTATTTTAAGGGAAATAAAATAAGTTTAATTACCCATTTTATTTTGTCTTTTTACTCTTACTTGGAAACTTCCATAGTATTTGTAGAGCCACTAATTAGACAACCAACTAACTATCTGTTTTCAATTTCACACAATAATGATCAGTCATGTCATTAGATAGGATGGGACAAAATTAAATCCCCACATATCAATAATGTAAAGAGCTGAAAATAAGCCGGTGTCTTGTTACATTAATGTCTAAGAACACTTGTCATTTGATAGTCTGGGCATAGGTTTGTTTATGGCCTCCTTTGGTCCGACAATGTTTTTGGTACTGTGATGCAGCAAATAGCTACTGACATGTTGGGCCTTGGTGCTTATATGGATGATGCAGGTTTGGGTCCAGCCTGCAACATGCTATTTTCCATAACTCAAAACTGTTTCTATAAATATCCTGTTCCATATCACAGGTGAGGAAGTGAAGAACCCCCAGAGAGCCATTCCCATTGGGATCGTCTCCTCCCTCCTTATCTGCTTTGTGGCATACTTTGGTGTATCGGCCGCCCTCACTCTGATGATGCCATACTACATGCTGGATAAAAACAGCCCTCTTCCTGTGGCCTTTAAGTACGTCGGCTGGGAAGGAGCCACATACGCCGTGGCGGTAGGCTCCCTCTGCGCCCTGTCCACTAGGTAAGCACTGATTTTACAAGTCATTTTAAAACACTATGACCCAGTTTAGAGTAAACCAGCCCCTGCATAGTAGAGCACTAAAAATGTACCTGAAATGAATAATTACCCATGTTCTTTGAAATGAATGGATGTAATTACCCTCAAGCCTGGTTGCCGTTTAAAAGACCTCAGTCATTTTGATAGCACAACCTTTAGGAAGTTGTCTAGTTCAATCATTAAATTTTACTAAGTGAACTCTGACAACCTAAGGGAGGTTGAGAGGGTGCAGTGATGGTGTGTGACTGTGAGTATATTTATCTGAGGCAGCTCATATGAGCCCCTTGCTAAAAATACGAAAGGAAATTTGGTGTGCTGAGTTATGAATCCTGTTTCTCAGTTATGTAACACTCTGTCCAGGCCATGAGTGGGAATAAGGCTTCATGCCACATTTTTTCTGTCCATAAAAGCCAGGCAGTAATTAGTCTTATAGTTATGACCTACATGCATACACACCAGATGTTATTGCTCAGAAATGTTTGTACTATGAAGCATGAATTGTTTGTAATCTATAAAGGGAAAATGTCTTCTGCATGATCTAAGTCTTAAACCTCTCATCCTTCTAACAACCCACCTAACTTCTGAGTCACTAATAAAAAACCTCAGTAGCTACAGTGTTGAAGTAGAATTATTGGCATTTTTCTCTTTGGTTTCCAGTTATTGCAATATTTTCAATATTAAAATACTATTTTGGAATCCATTCAAAAATGAAGTGTGTAATGTTATATGTTCAAAAATACCTACCTACTTTTTGAAGTCTGGTCCACTTTGCAGCT
This sequence comes from Hypophthalmichthys molitrix, assembly GCA_037950675.1. NCBI lineage: Eukaryota > Metazoa > Chordata > Actinopteri > Cypriniformes > Xenocyprididae > Hypophthalmichthys > Hypophthalmichthys molitrix. The sequence continues at coordinate 34,498,489 of CM075501.1, forward strand.
TAATCTTGCTAAGGACTGCCCATTTAGACAGGAACATATTGTTTGACCAGTGTGTATGATTAAGGTTATACCTGCAGATTTATCTGATGTAGATGATATTATAATAAACAAAAAACTTTCACAGACATAATTGAAACAAAGCAAAATACATAGTTCTGCTTATTGGTATCTGGTTTATTTGCTACTAAATGCTGCTAATGCTTGTCATAGTCAATATTTCCTCATTAGTTGACAAAAGATAGAAATATTTTAGTTGAGGAAAATACAAAATTGAATCAATAGTTGTCATCATTATATAGATATAGTCCACACCACAGCTTTAACGATAACGACAGAGGAATAATATCGTTGGAATCACTTTCAGAATTTTTTCCAGTTGATGAACAAAAAAAAAACATTGATATCCCGTAAAACTTTTGTTCATCTTCGGAACACAAATGAAGATCTTTCTGAAGAAAACTGAGAGCTTTCCTTCCCTCCATTGACAGCTACGCAACTACCACTTTGACACTTCAAAAAGTTCATAAAGAGATCGTAAAACGAATCCATATGAATTGAGTGGTTTAGTCCAAATTTTCTGAAAAGACTTTCTCTTTATATGATGAACAGATTTAATTTAGGCTTTTATTCACATATAAACTTCGATCTGCAAACATAAACCGAACCTACTTGGCGCGCGAGAACAAACTTCTACCGGATGCTCAAACATGCTGCGTAACACAGGAGAATGAACCTTATTGGTTCTCACACGCGTCAAGCAAACATACTTGAGCTTCCGTTTACCACAAATTATGTGTGAGTTGATGAATGTTTATATGTGAATAAAAGCTTAAATTCAATCTATTCATCATATAAAGTGATTGTGCCTCTTCAGAAAACTTGGACTAAACTGCTCAATTCATATGGATTAGGTTTGCGATCTTTTTATAAACTTTTTGAAGCATCAAAGTGGTAGTTGCATAGCTGTCTATGGAGGGACAGAAAGCTCTCAGTTTTCATCAAAAAGATCTTCATTTGTGTTCTGAAGATGAAAGTGTTATGGGTTTGGAGAGACATAAGGGTGAGTAATTAATGACATAATTTTCCTTTTTGGTGAACTATCCCTTTAACAATGGTAAAAACCTGGTAAAAACCTGTGCACTTGAATCCCAGAAGTTTAACACCAGCCAATCTAATTAGAAGTGTGTATTTGTAGGCTGATTTCCCCGAAGAGCAAACGCTGTGGCTATGTGGCGCTTACAAAACATTGCCCTGTTTGTTTGAGTGGTCATCTAAGGCGGAAGGGATGGTAGATGCATATAGAAACAATCATTATTTTTGCAATACCACTTGTTCACCACTAGTGCTTCAGAAATTACATGCTTTACCATTAAAATCATCATTTGAATTTGAATCATTAAAAATTCACTCTTGAATGCCAAGAGATTAATGCTTATGCTCTTGCAATTATTTTTTTTTTATGTGGGTGGTCTAATCTCTCTTCTGATTGGTGGGGGTGGCCTATTTGTGGCATGTATCTATCTTATAATAACACCACAGCAGTGTATGAATGCACTATGTCTGTGTCTCTCTTTTGCATGGCATGGTTTGTTTTCTCCATCTCTTGCGGCAGCCTGCTTGGCGCCATGTTCCCCATGCCCCGTGTCCTCTGGGCCATGGCTGACGATGGCCTGCTCTTCAAATACATGGCTGGGATCAGCGAGAGAACAAAAACTCCCTTAGCTGCCACTATAACGTCAGGCTTTCTCGCAGGTGAGAACGAATTTTAATGCTACTAATCTACTGACGTCGCGTTACGTTTGCAGTATCGTGCATCCATTCACTGGAGCATGTTGCATGGAAAAACGACATTTTCGCCACACTGAACGTAGTTGGCATGGGCCGGGTGATGCAGCCTGCCCCCAAAAGCTACGATGGGAATCATTTAACAGTTTTTTTTTTTTCTTTTTTTTTTCCATAAATAAACTGGATTTATCCCCTTTCTGCCTTTGACACAATCTCTGGCAGCTGCCCAGTTGGCTTATGTGTTTATTTCTATTTTCTTTTCTGCTCTCTTCCTTTTTTTTGATCATCCCATGATCAGTCTCTTGGGGTCCTTGTTCCCCCTCCCACGTATAATCTTTGCCATGGCCAGGGACGGTCTGCTCTTCTCGTTTCTGGCACGAGTGAGCGAGAAGAAGACGCCCGTCGTGTCCACTCTGGCCTCTGGGGTCATTGCTGGTAAGAGCAGAGGGCATTGTGGGAATGCAGGGTTCAGCTTCAGTGGGCTGCTTTTGTTGCTGTTAGAAACATCAGCTTGTACATATCTATAGGGAGGAGGTTGGAAACTCATTGTTTATAAGACAAACATGGAGCAGTTACATGTAATTGGTATTATTATTATTATTTTTTCCTTTTAAAAATGATTCCAGTAGTTTCCTGGAATAAAAGTTTGTAAGACAGACTTTGCTTTGAATTATTTGTTTTATTGTGCAAACATAAGGTGATACCATGACGTCACGGTTTACCGTAGTTTTGTTTCTGTTTCATACATTAAAAGAGTTAATAATTGCTTATGCTTTTAGCCTTTCCATGAATGGGGTACTATTTTCATTTTTTTCTCAGATTTTTTAAAAATATTACCATTATTATTTTCTATTATTATGTTTAATATTACAAATGGGCTTTTAAACATGTTGATAAATGTTTTATAACAGTTGATAATCCATTAAGATTGGATATTTAGAATATTTATTATTTATTTATTAAATTACTTTTTGCTGACAAACAAGACACAAATAAATTTTTTAGGAGTATTTCTTGGGATATACTGTATATATATATATAGTCATGTGAAAAAGTTAGGACACCCTGATGAATTCCATGGTTTTCTGTATCAGGGCATAATAAAAAATCATCTGGTCCTTGGCAGGTCTTAAAATTTATGAAAATAAATCCTCAGATAACCAACACATGACATGTCACACCGTGTTATTTGTTTAGCAAAAATAAAGCCAAAATGGAAAAGCCATGGGTGACAAAGTTAGGACACCCTTACTGTTAACATAGGAATTAAGACGGTAAGTAACAGTCAGGCACTGCTAATCAAATGTCTTTAATTAACTGATCATCAACAAGTGTAATCACCTATATAAAAGCTGAAGTTCTGGCAGTTTGAGCGTCTGGAACCTTCCGATGTGTGTTAACACAATGCCAAGGAGGAAAGACATCAGCAATGATCTTAGAGAAGCAATTGTTGCTGCCCTCAATCTGGGAAGGGTTACAAGGCCATTTCCAAACAGTTTGAAGTCCATCATTCTACAGTGAGGAAGATAATTCACAAGTGGAAGACACATTCAAAACAGACACCAATTTTCCTATGAGTGGATGTCCCAGCAAATTCACCCCAAGATCAGACCGTGTAATGCTCAGAGAAATTGCAAGAGCTACACCTCAGACTCTACAGAACTCAGTTAACATGTTAAATGATAAAGTTCAAGACAGTACACTTAGAAAAAGACTGGTCAAGTATGGCATGTTTGGAAGGGTTTCCAGGAGAAAGCATCTTCTCTCTAAAAAAAAAAAAAAACATGACAGCATGGCTTAGGTTTGCAAAGTGGAGATGTTTGGCCATAATTCAGTGCCAAGTTTGGTGAAAACCAAAAGAGCATATCAGCACAAACACCTCGTACCAAAACTCAAGCATTCAGGTATAGAGCTGATGATTTTGGGCTTGTTTTGTAGCCACTGGACCTGGGCATCTCACAGTCATTGCGTCGACCATGAACTCCTCTGTGTACCAAAGTATTATAGAGTCGAATGTGTGGCCATCTGTCCAACAGCTAAAGCGTGGCCACAATTGGGTCATGCAACTGGACAGTGATCTGAAGATTACCAGCAAATCTACAGCAGAATGGCTGAAAAAGAAAAGAATCAAGGTGTTGCAGTGGCCCAGTGAAGTCCAGACCTCAACCCGACTGAAAAGCTGTGGCGAAAGCTGTGCATAGACAAATGCCCACAACCGTCAATAAACTGGAGCAACATGTAAAGAAGAATGGGCCAGAATTCCTCCAGAGTGATGTGAGAGACTGATAAAGTCATACAGAAATTGATTACTTCAAGTTATTGCTGCTAAAAGTGGATCTACAGGCAACTGAACCATAGGGTGTCCTAACTTTGTCACCTATGGCTTTTCCATCTTTGCTTTATTTTTGCTAAATAAATAATGACATAGTGTGAAATGTCATGTGTTGTTGTTCATCTGAGGTTTTATTTTCCAAATTTTAAGACCTGCCAAGCACTAGATGATTTTTTTTTTATTATGTCCTGATACAGAAAACATGAATGTTCTCTACACAGAACATGTAGCTTTGAAACCTTATTAAACTGCTCATTGTAAATATCAAATATCAAACTATCCTCAAAACAGATGACCATATATCCGATCCTCTTCCTCCCTGCGCAGCTATCATGGCTTTCCTGTTTGACCTGAAGGACTTGGTTGATCTGATGTCTATAGGAACTCTTTTGGCCTACACCCTGGTCGCTGCCTGTGTTTTAGTACTCAGGTTGGCATATGCATATAAAATGAATGCATTTGAAATATTTGTGTAATTGCAATTAGGCTATTCACAGTCCACTGCTGTATAATAAAACTGTGATCTACAGGTACCAGCCCGAACATTGTTCTCAAACATATCACATGGCAAACACACAAGAAGAAATGGAAATGAGCGAGACTATAAGTACGCCTAGCATGGGGATTCTTCCTGGCATAGAAGAGCGATTCAGCTTCAGAACGATGCTCTTCCCCGACATCACTGAACCCTCCAACCTGTCAGGCTTCACTGTTAACATGTGCACAAGTCTGCTTGGTATGAAGCATTAAGACAATTCCTGGTTTTATTAGTGCTTTTTGATTTTATTCAGTTGTTTTCTGGAGGGTTCTAAACTGTGTCTGTTCCAGGTATGCTGATCCTCAGCTTCAGTCTGTTGGCCGTCCTGGGTGGAACTGCAGTGTGGAATGTTGTCACTCTCAGTGTCCTGTTCAGCCTGTGCGTCATTATCACATTTATCATCTGGAGACAACCTGAGAGTAAAACAAAGCTCTCTTTTAAGGTTAGACCTCAAGGCGTAATACAAATAAACATCTAACAGAGTACCAGGATGTGGTCACTCCCAATAAAAACAGCTCTTTAGAGGTTGATTTACTATTTATAGAGTTAGTTTCATTTAATGATAGTTAATTATTAAAGAAAAATACTATGGTTTCTGTTATTATGTTGGGTCAGTGACAAGATGCTTGATTTTTGTTTTTTTGTTCAGATCTATATGAATTTATTCAAAAATATCTAAAAAATGAAATTCATATATGCAATTACTTGAATTGACCTCTTTTGTGATAAGCATGTTTTTAATTTCTGTATTAAGATTATTTTTAATATTTAATAATAAAATTTAACAGACAGCACGCCAGTACAGCACTGAGTTCTCTTTTGTGTCTTATTGCGCTTAAATGGTTTAAAAGCATTTGCATGAATAAGAGCGTGATCATATAATGTAACGCTAGCTAAAGGATGATGGAATAATTGCATTAAATATTTTAACGTGAAAACGTTTTAAAGTGAAAAAAATGTATTGCATGCATTAACATGTTTATATTGACAGCCCTAATATATATTGACAGCACTAATACATATATGTGTGTGTGTGTGTATTTTGATCTTTTCAAAAATGATACATCTGTCCTGATATTACAATGAAGAATATATTGTTTTTTGAATGTGTTTTTCTTAAAAAAAAATATTTTAACTTTACAGAATATGAATATTTAAATACTTTTTTTCACCGAATCAAAGTCATGTAATGTGACCAATAAAGTAATGTGGTACAGTCAACATGCAAAAAAAAAATGATAGAGGACCCAGAATGTCATGACAGTGTCAAAGTCAGTCTCTTAAAATATCATATAATTTAATGTTGTGTTGTACGACTTCCCAAATACATAAAGAAATTTATGAATTCATAATTGATATTGATTTTTTAAAAATTACCTTGAAATGTAATATTCAAAAAGTTCAAAAACGTTAAAATTTCTTTAAAAATGTTTTTTAAAACCACATGAAACCATCCAGTGTTATTGTTAACTAAAGCTAAAAGTTGATACAAATGCTTTCGGTAACTGAAATAAAGCTAAGATAAAAATGAATATTATATATTGATATTATATGATATTATATAAAATAATAGATGAAAAACTTTAAACTTAAATTTTGTCTTGGCAACCAACTGAAATACAAGTATAAGGTAAAGTAATAAAATTACTAAAACTGAAATAAAGACTCAATTATATATACATATATGTTTTCATATTAATTTTTAGTTTTAGTGATTTTGTTATGCGCTTTATATAAAGCCATCCTTATAAGCTATTTTTAATTACAGAAATAATTTTTCACATCTTTCAACAGGTTCCTTTACTTCCATTCATCCCAGTGGTTAGCATGTTTGTCAATGTGTACCTGATGATGCAGTTGGACAGGGGAACCTGGATACGATTCGCCATCTGGATGTCTATAGGTACAGTACATGCTCCTACGCAAGCCAGTATGCTTGTCCAGAAACTTTTGAAAACTGGTCCGACTACTCGTAAACACTAGTTGTGCTGTTTGTAAAGATCAAATAAAGGCTTTCGGTCATTTGACGATTATGAATGACCTCCAGGGAAGCACTTGGCATGTATGTGGTCAATAATTTGTTCCATTATCCCTCTGTTCTCTCCAGGATTCATAATCTACTTTGGCTATGGAATCTGGCACAGTACTGAAGCTGCACTGGCCCATTCCAGTATGGACGAAGAGCTGAGTGTGTACAAACCCGCCTGCGGTCTAAACAGGGACAGTGTGACCCCGGAGAAGGAGGCTTTCCTCTGTAATGGCCACGGATCACAGGTTGATGAGGACGGAGATCTCTAATGTGGAACAGTGTTACGTTATTTACTCAAACTTTACATTAAAGTACACCGCCGGGAGGTTGTGAGGAGCACAGTACAGGCCGCTGGATTCTAATCAGATGGAGCTCTTTGACAGATTTAACAATGTCACTTCCTTGTGACAAGGGTTTTGCTAAGTGCACACTACATGGGTGGAAGTATTTGAGTGTTCTCACAACTCTCAAAGGTTTTGTTTCCTACTTAAGAAATCTCGAAGAAACCAAAACAGGCACAGGACCTTCTATTGAGTGGCTTTAGAGAAAAAAAAGAAAAAAAAATGTGAGCTGCAGTATTTGATGTTGATGGCTGCTTTTGTTAATTGATCAAATTGAACTTGTGCCTTTTGTTATACTCTTGCAATTGAAGCTAAATCAGATGTCATTGGGTTTTACGTATCTGAACATGGCATCTGAACTGAAGAAATCAAATCATGCTTGGCTTTTCTGCTGAATTTGTAGTACTGTCTGAGGTCCTATTAAGGAACCTTTTTCCGGCTGGTTTGAACTGCCCTAATCCAGAATTTGTATGTGTTTACTAGTCCACCCAGATTAGACCTTTCGGGTAGTACTGCCACCTGGTGGTCTGGTCAAGCAGTTAACCAGCGTTAGTTGCTTTTATCTGTCACAGTGCTGGCTACTGTGTCTTCTGTGCAGATGGAGTCTGCTTCTTCGCTCGTGTCTTAATGTCATTGAAGCAGGCATTTTTTAGAATATTTGGAGAAAAATTAATATCTAGGGGTATATTTTGGTCATTTAAGGTGTTTGAACATATATCACATTGTGTTTTGTCAAGCTAAATACTTTACAAATTAAAACTTGGAGTAATTTCTTAAGATTTTTTAAAGGTTTTTGAAAGAAGTCTTATGCACCAAGCAAATCAATTTAAATACTGTATAAACAGTAATATTGTGAAATATTATTACAATTTAAAACAACTGTTTTCTATTTGAAAAAAAAAAAAAATATATATATATATATATATATATATATATATATATACACACACAGTGCACAGCATAAATGAGTACATCCCCTCTGAACAAATACAAAAGATGAATTTTCTTTATGATTACTAATACTAAAATGTATTAAACTTATACATAATAAAAACTGAGAAATATATGTCATTAATAGCCATAAAATAAGTAAATTAGCCAATTTTGTTTAAATTAAGGATTGCAGAAATGAGTACAGCCTAGATTTAATTCAACAAATGTATAATATTCTAAATGTAGTATGCCCTCCATAATTTTGAATATACTGCCCTTCTCGGCATGGAGTGTACAAGTTCATAACAAATTGTCACATCTATCCTGTTTAACTCCTGGATGATGAGCTCCTTAAATGCCCTTGTCTTTAATGGGGAGTGTTGCTCAACTCGTCTCTACAGAACCCCCCACAGGTGCTCAAGAGTGTTAGGATTGAGTGCAATACATGTCCACAGAAGGTTTTTCACTTTGGGAGAATGCATATCCTCATGGTCATGTTGAAAAAATGTCCAACAATGCAGGGAATGAGGAAAGGGTAACATCTTCTGTTTCAAGTTTGTGTATTAAATTACACAGTGGTGTGGGAATGACAGCATTGATAAAGCATAACTCCCTCACACCTTCAGCTCTCAAACATCCCTATATAAGACCTTTACTACCACTGAACTTTACTGTGGGAACCAGGCACTTCTCACTGTACTCCTCCTCTAGCAACACCATAACATTTTGGATGCTGTTAGATCCAAAATGATTGATTTGGTCTCATGCGACCAGAGTATTGATTCCCAGAATCTATATTTTGTAAATATGGGCTTTGGAAATGGCTAACTGACTTTATTTGGCTACAGTAGGTAGTTCTAGTGAGAACAACAACCATGCATGTCATTTCTGCAGGCTGCATCTTACTCTGTGAGATAAACAGTTACTCTTTTCATAGCTTTTTCTGGCTCTGAGACACTCGCTTGGTATTTCTCCTGCTCTTTGTCTAGCAAAAAAATCCCTCATCACTAAATGAAAGCTTAAAATGAAGGCCTGATTATTTCAGGGGCCTTGTCACAAGTCCATTGTTTTTTAATTTCTGTGTTACTTTTGCTATATTTTCACACTTAAAACAATGATTTGGTAATCCTCTTGTACCACTGTCCTCTTTTGTGCTATAAGTCTCCTGACAGTTCTTTCAAGTGGTTCCACTGTTGTCAGCATTAAGTCTGAGAATGATTCAGTGGGCTATATAACACTTTTAATTGTCAAGAAATTACTTCACTTTAAATATTTTGGTTCAACATACTTACCTGTTGATCAAACATTGCCTTAAACTTATACCAGAAAATTTTTATTTTATTTAGTAACTTTTAAGAGGGTGTACTCATTTTTGCCCATTTTATCACCTGGATAAGAAAATCTTATTTTCCTGAATAATTTTGACATGCTTCTTTGGTAATTGATTAAGCGGACTTGCTGGAGCATTATATCTCTAAAGAACCCTAACATGTCTTCTAAGTAATTGAGTAATTGCTGACTTTCAGAAGTTTTAGAGGGGGTATACTCATTTACACACACACACACACACACACACACACACACACACAGTACATATATTATCAAATAAATGCAGCCTTGGTTAGGATGAGACTTTTTTCGAAAACATTAAAAATCTTAATTATTCCAAACACAAGTGCAATCAGTAGTCTAATCATAATGCCACATTGGGTCTCCACCAAAAGAAACTAGTCAAAGTTAGTTTTTATTAGTCAAATATTGCTGTTTTTTATTATTATTCTGACAATGGCCTTCGAGTTCCAGCTGTTATAAATTAATGCTTTCATTAGGATATGATGCTAGTATGATAGAGGTAAGAACGTTGATGAGTATAAGCTTGGCAATGTTAAATGTTAAAAAATTATTATGGTTATATAATGGTCATCACAAATGTTTAGAAGTAAATATAGATATTTTTTCATGTTTCCCAGACTGTTTTCTCAGGTGCATGATTGCCATATGTTTTTAGCTGGATTACAAACAACCCTCCATCAACCAATCTGACCTCAGGATCATTTAGTCTAGAATGTATATTATGGATTTATATTAAAGAACATATATTTATAAGTTCTAGTTAAACTTATTCATATATTCTTACCTGTTGAAGTAGCAGCACATTGAGGTATGCTAACTGTCCCTTAATCATGCAGACTTGCTGCTTCACAATCAATTGATCAATATTCTATCCATCTTTCTTTCTTTATATTCCATGGAGTAAATGATTTGTAAAAAGCAAATCTTGCTCTTTATAATGCTGAAAGCAATAATGCATGTGCAGAGGCCTTGTTCACATTTTATTTACATAGATTTTAGTAGACTAAAATGTCTTCCTATCATAATATGTATTGTTCATGTTTGTGTGAAAACATTTCACTTGGTTTGTCAGCTGCTTGAAAGGTTAGATAAAAATAAACATTATTAAATAATATAAATAATACATTTGTAATGAGGCATGTAGTAATATCTGACAGCAAAGTATCATCTGAGATTTATCCAATATTGCTTATTTACATACTATTAGAAATATTAAATGTGTTGTTATATCACCTGCTTCATTCTAAATGTTTTTTTTTCCCCGCATTTTATGTGTTTATTTTTGGACCATTTCAAATGTGGCGCATTCAGAATAACTTTACCCATCTGGAGTGGTTTTACGTATGTCTGCACTGTAAATGACTGTCTACCTACTGTTTAAACTTGATGCTGTAAATAAAATACATTTTGGAATTTATGTTTGTTATTTTTATTGTTATACAAAATTTGTTCCTTTAAATCAATTACATTTTGTTTAATTAATCAGCTTTAAGTTTTTAAAACCCATTAATTTAGTTTCAAAATGTGTTTGTGTTCACCTTGTTGTTTGTCGTTCTCTGTTGCCATGACAATAGCCGCGTAGTGACGACGGTGTGTTACGCAACTGTGGTCTGATTGCAGTTCACCGCAGTGGCCGGAAGAGGGCAGCGTTAACAGGTACCACACAGCAACTGCAGCATCCCGGATGAGAGAGAAGTAGAGAGAGAGAGAGGTGACCAGGAGAGAGATGCTCCACTCAAAGCATCACGCTGGAGCGAGAACGTTCAGTCAGCGGGTCTGCTGTGGAAGAGAGCGGACGGTGAGCGGCTGAACGAGGGAGGACTGATCCTGTGATTCTCTAAGGTCAGTGTTCATGCAACGAATTATGAGCTTTTGTGACTTATGGAAAAATAATTACATGTACGGGTGATTTGATGCGAATGCAGTTTGAATCTCGTGCTATTTTGCTGTTCAAGGACATGAACTTAATTTCAATGTGATGGCAGATGATCCCAAAAGGCTGTATGAGTTTACTTTTGTTTTTGTTTTTTTTCACATACTTTTAAAAAATATGTATTTGCATTATTGTATTTGTATTATTGATAGACATGTTTAGATATTCTGAAATAACCAACTAGAGTTATAAATGTTTATAATTTCTTTAAACTTAAGACAGTAATTTTCCACATAATTTGTGATTTAATGTAGCTCTTCTGGATAGACAGACAGACAGACAGACAGACAGATAGACAGACAGACAGACAGATAGATAGATAGATAGACAGACAGACAGACAGATAGATAGATAGATAGATAGATAGGTAGATAGGTAGACCATAGCGTATAGGCTACATGCACAGGCATATTTCTACAGACAAGTGAGATAAGGAAACATAAACATCCTCCCAAAGCTCAAGACTTAAGCACACACATATTTTCATATGATGAGATAAAGATGTAAACATCCCTCTAAAACGTTATAGATCTGGTCCTGAGAGCGGCTGTCTCTATGGGATGTATCAGAATAAAGGCAGAGCCTTGGGCATAGCTTAGAACTGACTTACTTAGCCTGGAAATGAACTTGACGATCGGCGCATCCCCGGCAACAGCTCCTGTGGGAATAAATGTTTTTGCATAATGAAGTTTTACTTAGCGAAACACCTTTAATCCACTTTTATGTCATATTGCTTTCACTTGTAATGGATAAACCAGGGTCACAACCAAATCAGAAAACTATTGCAGCATCACAATCATCCATCTGATAAAAGCTGTAGTCTTTCTCAAGGGGATACTAGACGTGATGAACTAGAGAAGGAGGATTGATGTGGAGTAAATGGGTAGAGAAGGAAAAGGAAGTGCGTTTATGAGTTATTCTAATTGCCGATAAGGATTATAAAGGCTTTGCCCCCAAACATAATTGTGATCCACTTGTCAGTCAATATAAGATGGACGAGAATCCAAGTGAGACATCTAGTTGTCCGTTCAAACGGGAAGTCACTGATTATTGACTTATTAAGCTTTGAGTCTAAACATAAACCGGCTTCCGAACATGACCTGTCTGTTACCTTTGGAAAACGGCACTGCTGGGAGGTTTTTCTCCTGCCATCATCTTCAATCTATCGCTCTACCTCTACAAATCCTCCAGTAACACAGCAGTGCATCTATTCCTTCTATCACGGATTTAGAGTAGTTCTAGCCTGCTGAGAACATCGCACTTTTCACACTTTACCTGTCCTGAATCCTTCCTCTCCTGCAGAGAGGTCTTGTAAAGTGCCCTGTTCTCTGTCTGCTCAGACTGTCTTAATCTGGCAGTTCTCACCCTGTACATAACCCCTTTTCCCTAAGATGCCCATGAGGGCTCTGATCTGTCAACTGGATCGATCTTCCCTCCCCTTACACTGCTATTTGGGCTCCTTTCCAGCTTTTAATTTATTTAGTATAACCAAGCACAATTTGAGCTTGGCTTCTGTCATGCAAAGTGAGTCAGGAAGGCTGGAATCAAATATCGCTGTAGTGTTTTGCCTGAGATTGATTTCTTAATGTCACCGCATGAGATGATACATGTCCTTGAAGCTGAGAGGAAGTGGTTTCTGTAGCATTATTTGTGTTTGTCATCACTAGTTCTCTAGTTCCTCTCTAACAATCCTCTGGCCACTCAATGTTCTGTATTATCACACATGTTAGTTATTAATTGAGCTATTTTATCATTTATTTGTTTGCTTAGGCACTGAGCTTTGTGATAAGCCAGTAAATTAGCCAGTTTTTAGCTATATTGAAATTAGCTGCTTAGCTGTTTGGCAGACATGTTAGCTTTCCTCTCTGTCAGTTCCAAATACTACCAACTGCTTTAATTTATAATGCAAAATTTTCAATCAAATAAACATGTCAAAGATTTTGCTATCAGTGTATGTGTAAATGTTAAAAAACTGATTTCATTTAATTGCATTAGCCTAATTAGCATTAGCCTATATCTTCATTAAACCTGATAAGCTTTTCATTTTTGACTGATTTCCTTTTTGCTTTGTTTTTATAAAAATGGTTTCCTCACTTTGAGAGGTTTAAAACTTGGTGACTTTTCAGTCCAAATTGACCAACCATAGGACTTGAATGGGAAAGACCCTAACACAAAGCAGTTTTTTTAATATGCATTGTTGAATGAATGAAACATCCAGAGTTGAAAAATGTACTCATAAATAAGATGTAAATAAGATCTAAATGACTTAAAATCCCAAAAGATGTGCATATTTTTATTGTTAGTACTTTAGGGAAATGAGTTTTATTTCATTTAATTAAACAAAGTTACACTCTTACTTTTCCTGGTCAAAAATGACAGTGAACAACCAATGTGTGACCCTTTTTCGAAACACTTATGAGGGTTAATTTTGGTGTCTGCAACCCTGCTCTAGTTTTAAGTATCTTTGTTGGCCTTGGTCGACCACTAGTCCAAAATAGTATTGGCTGTGCAACATTCTCGCATCAAACGTAATAATAATAGTAAGTTGTACAAATTGGCTAGTTGGTGAAATCATTAGATATTATAAGACTTTTACTTCTATTTATACATATAGTCAAATTACAAGGCCTGTTATGATATATGAGCCAATCACAATCTCTTTCTGATGTTTTGCATGTACCTAAAGGCTTTTGTGAATCAGGCCTGGCGATTAATAATTAGTAAGCCATGCTTACACTTGTCATCTCCAAAAGTAACTGCTTACACTGCTTACCAGTCATGTGGAGAAAAGCATCCTCACCAGTTCCTTGCTTCAGACGCCTCTAGAGGCTTTATTATTTTAGTTTTATGTAGAATTTAATGGGGTTGTTTTGTATTTTATGTAACTTAAAACTCTCAGTGTGGTTTGTAAACCAATTTGATGCATTGCGTTGCCTACAGCGAAACTGGCTCGCTTGACTTTTTTAATGCTCTGTTTTTTGGGAAACGGTGAAAAATGACTCCTACGGAATGTGCTCCCAGACACCATGCTCTCATTTGCATGTGATGTGTCATTAAGGACTGGAGATGAAATAAAAGAACTGTAAAAAAAGGAGTGATTTAAAGAGCTTGGGACCTTCTCTATTTCTTTCTGCAGAATCTCACCATAGCCTTTCATCTATAAAACTCTGGCAAGAACTGATGTGGGGAGCTGCTCTGTAATAACTAAAACTGTCCCGATGAGTGGGCAGGACTCTTGAAATATGATTCTAAAGCTGAGAAGAAAGAATCACTTAAACATTCTAATACACATTTTACACAGAGGGGGACTAAGAATTGATTATTACACTATGAACTGATAGTGTTATATACAGTACTGTTAATGTAATGGCAGTTGACCCTTATAATTACTGTAATTACATGATTCTGACTCGTAATTACAACTTAAATACAACTTGTAAACTCAGAATTTTCGGAGAGCTCTGAATTATACCACTTTGTCATAGAAAAATGTTAAGCAGAACAACTGTTTTCAACATTGAAAATAATAAGAAATGTTAGTTGTTCATCATATCCACATATTAGAATTGTTTCTGAAGGATCATGTGACACTGAAGACTGGAGTAATGACTGTGGATAATTCAGCTTTGCCATCACAGGAATAAATTAAATTTTTTAAATATATTAAAATAGAAAACAGTTATTTTAAGTTGTAATAATATTTCAAAATATTGTTTTACTGTTTTTTTTATCATATAAATGCAGCCACCTTTCAAAAACATTAAAAAATATCTTACTGACCCCAAACTTTTGAACATATATGATTAAGCTTTTTATTACAGGATAAAACAGGCAATTTTTGTGTTTTATTTATTTATTTATATATATTTTTACGCTTATGATCACATACACCAATCAAGAGTTTGTTGACTTGTGGGAGTTTTGGCTTATAGTACATTGTTCTGTAGCAGAATGAACTGCTTGGATGCATATTATGAATGTGTACAATGTGTTTGTGTTTACACAGGTGCTTTGCTGCATAATCTATAAATCAAGAGTGCTTTGTTTGTCTGAGCCTTTTCATTGTGTCAGAATAATGTACCTTTGTCGTCTAGGCGGAGTAAAGCTTGTCATTTCTCACTGCGGTTATTATCCATTGTCTCATTGAAAGAAAATTGAGACTAGCTGATAAGTGGTGACTGAAAGCTTCCGGTATTTTCCCAGGGGCACTTCGGTAATAGCAACCCACAGCTCACCTCTCTTCCGCCCTCCACAGTGACCTTGATAGCTCAGTTGAAGGATGCAGTCACACAGTCTTGAGTCCAGAACTTACAGATCTTATTTCGCCCACAGAGTCAAACCGCCAAACCATCCTCTCGCTCCTATTTCCTTGTGCTACATCCATTCGACACGTTCTTCGAGCACAGCGTGGAGAATGAACTTAGTCAGAGCTGGAAAATCTGTTTTATTATATAAAACGGCAGGTCAGTTCAGTGTTATGGAGCATTTTTACCCCCGGAGGAGCGAGTTACCCCTCGTTCACCTCGCAGGAGCATCACCCCATGGTTTCTCACTCTCCAAAAGCCCTGAAGTATTTATAAGAATCCCACTTTCCCTCCCTTTCTCTCTCTCTCTTTCACACGATCACACCATTAAAGTTGGCCTTAAAGGGATAGTTAACCCACATTTTTTTGTAATTATTTTCCCACCAACATGTCATTTTGAGCCCATATGGTGAAATATATATATATATATATATATATATATATATATATATATATATGTGTGTGTGTGTGTGTGTGTGTGTGTGTGTGTGGGTTTCCATGTTTTAATGGGGACTCACAGAAAACTTTCTGCATCTTTACAATTTAAAACAACTATATATATATATATATATATATATATATATATATCCAACCATGATGTGCACACACACACACACATATATATATAATCCCCCTTTAAATATGACTGTCAATCATTCAAACCTTCATTTTTAGACCCATTTAACTACTAGTTTCTCTCACTCTTGCTCATTAACAATTTCTGATCTTCGTATCTTTCTGTATTGTCATCATCTCTTTTCCTTAATCTTATTGCCACATTCTCCATTCTCTTTTACTCCTCTCTTATGTTTTCATTGGTTCCTCATTTTCTTCCTCCTCAATAATTACAGCCTTTTTTGCCTTTGTGCCTGTATAGGAAGCAGCATCTCTCCGTCTAATTAATCATTTCACTGTAAAGGCTTCGGCCGTTGTCATGGTCCAGACGGCTGTTGAGGTCAGCGCAGTAATAAAGAGCTCACTGACCACAACCATATTCATCTGGAACCAGTTCTGCTCATATTAAAGCCTGTCTTTGTAAAAGGAATGCTTCTGGAAGATCTGATTTTGAGGGTATTGGGTGTGAAAGTGATGATTTATGGGAGATGATTGATTGGTCTTGATTTGGCTGTAATGGTCTTTGATGATGGTGAATCAGAGGTTAAAGGTGCAAACTATGAGGTTAAATATCAAAAGAGGTGGATTTTGCTTTTGATGGCTAGAACATCACATTCCTTCATAGTTCATAGTCTAAAGGATATTTTGTGACTCTGAAGGGAAGATGAGAAAGGACGCAGTGTGTTTTGTGTGTGTGTGAGGCGGGGTCTCTGCAGTATGCTGTCACTCCTCCCCTTCACGCTGCTCCGCACGAGGCTTTGTGTGTGTGCTCAACCATGCCTTTCTGTTTACAAGCCTGACGTGTGATGGAGAGATTGAGAAAGAGTCAAAGAAAGAGACTAAAGCTTGCTTGCATCTTTAAAAGAGGTGAAAGAAACAAAGAGAGGAACATAAAAAATGACGGTCTGATAGGGAAAAGAATAAGTGTGTATTTTTTCCTGTGGTGGTTGTCCTAAAATGAAATGAACTTTGTGGCTGAATGTATACATAGTGACTGAACGAAAGAAAGGTGGCATAGTGACAATGGAAGAATCTCAATAAATCTGTGCAGATATTGGCTCAGACCTGATGCCAACCCCCTTTTCCTCCCCCCATGACTCCCCAGACGCTCTGCAGAATATTTTAACCCTTTTGGGCAATCTGTTTTACATTCCACCTGTGCCGAGGGAGGGATAAGCCTCTTCCCATCCTCCTAGGACAGAGTCACGGACCTTTGTCTAGTGATTACTGTTTCAAATAGCTAAGAAAGAAGATATATAATCTTCTACCTCATTACTGCGAGCTTGTTTTTAACAGAACATGTGTATGTGCTGTCTCTCTGACAACAGAGGATGTTTTCTGTCTCAATATGAGGTGTGAAATTAAGATTTTAGCATCATGGAGATTTGATTTTGATTTAAATTAGCCTCAGTAATGTATTATATTTATGATTCCAATAGTAATGAATAATTTCGAAATATCTGGGAATTTAGCTGTGATATTTAACACTGTCAATGTGTGAAATTATTACATTTTTATATTGAATATAAATGCATATGGGCTCAGAAAGCCAAATCCTCCATTGAAACGCATTCAAGAATAGTAATGATATAAAATAAAATTATTTATTGTTATTTATATATATTTTTATTATTATTTATTTTAATAATTTATTTTAATTTTATTTAAAAAATTAACTTTATTATTTTATTATTTATTATATTTTATTAAATCTATTATTATTATTGTTGTTCACTTTTTACAGCATTTATTAATCTTGGTTAATGTTAATTTATAAATATGCTATTGTTCATTGTTAGTTCATCTTATTTCATAATGCATTAACCTATTCAATTTTTTTATTGTCAAAAATGTTACTATTAATGTATGTAAAAATAGTAATTAACCAAAATTAATAAAAGCTGTAAAAGTTCATTTGTTAATTAGTTTTAGTATTGCATTAACTACTATATACCTTATTGTAAAGTTTCCAGTTATTATAAAAATAATAATAATAATATAAATATATTTCTATAAATCTAAATAAAAATGCCAATAATCATGAACTGCTCTGGAGAAGTCATGTTAATTCATATGAAATTGTGCCCTGTTTATTGTAACATGAGTGAGAATCTAAAACATGAATTTAGATGCTTGTTGCTTGCTTAGTTTATTGGTAAGAGAATGATTAAAAATCAGCTACTGTAGAATGAACCAGTTCTTTCATGTAACGTTGTTATATTGTCTGTGAGATTGGATTTCTCTTTACAAAGTCTACATATTTCGTAGAGGAATCTTTGTTACAATGCAGTATGTAATCAGGGGACCTTAACTGACGTGTGTGTGTGTGTGTTCAGATAGAGGACTCAGCATCAGGACAAAGATATAGCACACACGTGGCGATGATGCGCAGATGTAGGTGCCCTGCGAAGGGATAAAAACGCATGCTTGTGTGTTTTTATGTGCCGAACTCTTTCTATAGGCAGTCTAGACAAAGAGCCGGCCCTGTTCACCCCGTGAGAGAGAGAGTGAGTGAGTGCATCGCTGCAGTCAGGGGGTAATAAAATGTGTCTGCTGGTCCAGGACAAAGCAGCTGAGGTGGTGAGGGGAAGATAGAGAGAGAAGGAGGTAGAGAAAGAGAAAAAGATGATGGGGGAAGGGTTCCACTTTTTCTTTGTTCCATTTTTCATGAAAACCCAGTTGTGTGGAGGGAGCCCTGTCCTGTCCTGCCTTGTCCTGTGGGGAGATTGCAGGAGTAATTACTGTTTCAGCTTTTTTTAGAAAGAGAGGAGAGGGTTGAGGAAAGGAGATAGTGGGGTTCATTTTAAACCCCAAGAGGATTAGCACAGTCCAAAATTCTTTCCGCCACCAGTGTAGACAGACAACCACTGATTCATAACTGTAAAATCTCTCTTAGGCATTACCAAGCCATCTGGGTTTCTCTAAGCACTAGAATTATGTGTCATTTTGGCTACTGCGAGCCTTAGTGCTCAATTCCGATTTATTGCTAAGATCCGATTTTTTTTGTATAGCTTTCACATTGTTGTTTTAAATGTGACCAATATCAGGTTTGAGTGTGAAAAGAACATATACGCGTTTATTTATAATGTGGAAGCGAAGCCAGTGAATTTATGCGCAGGCAAAATAAAAAAAAAATTAAGATGAGAATGTGAAAAAAGAGAGCAGAGTTTTTAAACACTACGAGCCCTCATGTTTTTCTTGTATATAGAGCTGTCACTGTAACGCTTCTGACTTCTGACACATCACTGTCCTTCCACGGTCTACCTTTTGCAACTGTCTTGATAACGTCCGGTATGTAAAATCTTTGCAGTGACTCTCATGAATGCAGAATTGTGACGAATGTTGCTCTAGCATGATGCAAAGGTCGCATGAATTCCCATTTGACTGTTCAGACTGAGGTTGCATTGCAAAACATCTGACCTGTATCGCATTTAGGACCACATATAGAAGTGGCACAAATCTGAATTGAAAAGATCAGATTTCATGAGCTTTGTATTATTCACACTGTCAGAGGAAAAAAACAGATCTGAGGCTACTTTCAGACTGTCAGTCCAAATCCGATTTTTGTGCATATCCGATTAAAATCCGATCAGGTTTAGCAAGTGTGAACGGCAAAAAATCACACGAAATGCGATTTTACAAATCTGTTTCGAGCTACATTCATATGTGGTTTGAAATCCTTTTTTTTTATGGAAATCCGTTTCAGTATGACTGCTCTGATTGGATTTCGCGTGATTTATGTGACTTTTCGCAGCAGAAACAAGGTTGTGTTGTTGCAAAGTGCCGAACAAGCAGAAAATGACAATATAACAGAGACATGTTTTGAAACCGGTGGAGACGACAGCATGGAATAAAGCCACGCTTACCAGCCTTCTACGTTTCTGCCATTGCCTCATAAGATGTAGTAGTCCAGCGCGGCAGCCTTTGACCTCCATATGGAAAGCATTGCAGACAGCGACACAGTAGGGTGGTTTTAAAATGGTATTATTTTTTTAGCTTTTTAGTGACTTGATCCGTTCCAAGAAAACTAAAAAACATTATTAGGTTCAGCAGTTTGTGTGGAAGACACTTAAGCAAAAAGTATATTTCAGTTATTGAAGTGAATGCTTAGCGTATGTTAACACATAGCCTTTCAAACTATGCCCCCATTTAGTAGAGTATAAGCAAACAAAAATATTTAAGTGTTTTTTAGTATTATTTATATACTGTTAAAGTATTTATATTTTAGTTTACTGTAATTTTTTTATTTTAAATTTTTATATATATTTATGTGTGAATTTATTGTTTTAGTTTTAGTCATTTTACTGCTTCAACATATTATTTTTTTGTGTGAGAATGATTGATGCATCTCACAGATTTTGTGTTTCTCATACAGCGTTAATGCAAACATTGAACTCTATGCAAATGTGCGATGATTAGGTAAAACAACTTTCCACACACTTTATGGATGTGTTCTGACTTTTATTAAAATTACAGTATGTAACTTTTGGCCCTCTAGCGGTTAAAAAACAAAACTGCATTTTGTGGAAGAACGTTGTTTTGGTTGTGCTTCGGCTCAGCATGACTGTGCGGATGAATATGGTTATCTTACTGCTCATAAAATATTTACTACTAGGCTTAAGAGATAAAACCAGTTTAAATGGAAAGGATCTCAAGCTGACTAGCTGAAGACGTTACTGTAGCTATACCCATTAATAGACATGGTACTTCCTTGAAAATTTAATTCTAGCACGAGTGCTACAACAACCAAAATGAATGACCTTTCACTATAGATAATGCTTTTCACAAGTTCACACTTACAAGTAATCAAATGAAGTAAAAAGTGTGCATATTTAGCGTTCTGTCCGAGCGTGGAATTTGGCCCGATAGTCCTCCCCCCCATCTCTGGCTAAGATAATAACCAGGTGAGTGTGAGAAGACAGGGTGGTGGAAGGATGGTTAATATACAGGTGCTGGTCATATAATTAGAATATCATCAAAAAGTTGATTTATTTCACTAATTCCATTCAAAAAGTGAAACTTGTATATTATATTCATTCATTACACACAGACTGATATATTTCAAATGTTTATTTCTTTTAATTTTGATGATTATAACTGACAACTAAGGAAAATCCCAAATTCAGTATCTCAGAAAATTAGAATATTACTTAAGACCAATACAAAGAAAGGATTTTTAGAAATCTTGGCCAACTGAAAAGTATGAACATGAAAAGTATGAGCATGTACAGCACTCAATACTTAGTTGGGGCTCCTTTTGCCTGAATTACTGCAGCAATGCGGCGTGGCATGGAGTCGATCAGTCTGTGGCACTGCTCATGTGTTATAAGAACCCAGGTTGCTCTGATAGTGGCCTTCAGCTCTTCTGCATTGTTGGGTCTGGTATATCGCATCTTCCTCTTCACAATACCCCATAGATTTTCTATGGGGTTAAGGTCAGGCGAGTTTGCTGGCCAATTAAGAACAGGGATACCATGGTCCTTAAACCAGGTACTGGTAGCTTTGGCACTGTGTGCAGGTGCCAAGTCCTGTTGGAAAATGAAATCTGCATCTCCATAAAGTTGGTCAGCAGCAGGAAGCATGAAGTGCTCTAAAACTTCCTGGTATACGGCTGCGTTGACCTTGGACCTCAGAAAACACAGTGGACCAACACCAGCAGATGGCATGGCACCCCAAACCATCACTGACTGTGGAAACTTTACACTGGACCTCAAGCAACGTGGATTGTGTGCCTCTCCTCTCTTCCTCCAGACTCTGGGACCCTGATTTCCAAAGGAAATGCAAAATTTACTTTCATGAGAGAACATAACTTTGGACCACTCAGCAGCAGTCCAGTCCTTTTTGTCTTTAGCCCAGGCGAGACGCTTCTGACGCTGTCTGTTGTTCAAGAGTGGCTTGACACAAGGAATGCGACAGCTGAAACCCATGTCTTGCATACGTCTGTGCGTAGTGGTTCTTGAAGCACTGACTCCAGCTGCAGTCCACTCTTTTTGAATCTCCCCCACATTTTTGAATGGGTTTTGTTTCACAATCCTCTCCAGGGTGCGGTTATCCCTATTGCTTGTACACTTTTTTCTACCACATCTTTTCCTTCCCTTCGCCTCTCTATTAATGTGCTTGGACACAGAGCTCTGTGAACAGCCAGCCTCTTTTGCAATGACCTTTTGTGTCTTGCCCTCCTTGTGCAAGGTGTCAATGGTCGTCTTTTGGACAACTGTCAAGTCAGCAATCTTCCCCATGATTGTGTAGCCTACAGAACTAGACTGAGAGACCATTTAAAGGCCTTTGCAGGTGTTTTGAGTTAATTAGCTGATTAGAGTGTGGCACCAGGTGTCTTCAATATTGAACCTTTTCACAATATTCTAATTTTCTGAGATACTGAATTTGGGATTTTCCTTAGTTGTCAGTTATAATCATCAAAATTAAAAGAAATAAACATTTGAAATATATCAGTCTGTGTGTAATGAATGAATATAATATACAAGTTTCACTTTTTGAATGGAATTAGTGAAATAAATCAACTTTTTGATGATATTCTAATTATATGACCAGCACCTGTATATAGGCCTTGAAATATATATATATATAGGCCTTGAAAAAGTGGCGTACGCTATTTCCTGAGAAAACCATCCCGCTAGGTTTTAAAATATAAACATAATATTAATATGGCTTACCATAGTGAATCAGGGTAAGACAAAAACACATTTTGGAAGAAGGATTGATAATGTATTTACTCATTATTTAAATTTTTAAACCTTTAAATGTCCCATCTGAATATGATTTCTAAATTAAAGAGGGTTTTTCTCCATAATTTACTGAGAAATGCTGTCAGTTTTAGTAGTCACACAGAACAGAATTCAATACATATGTTAAATAACTGTATTAATAGCATAAATATAATGGCTTCAAACATATGTAATTAATTGCATGTTTAACTGTAACTGTCCTACTATTATTAAATTGAATATATGTGAATGTGTATAATATGATATAATTGAATGTGTATAATATGATTGATCACTGAATATTAATACATTGTGCCAATTGTCTGGCTTGTTTTGTACAACGCAGTTCAATGCATTGTAGGCGGAAATGATGACAGTCATATGATAGGGCTTTTACCTTCATGCAACTGAAATTGCAATGACAGTTAGCACACATTTGTGTGCATGTCTGTAGGTATACAAGCATGTGAGTCTAGTCTTGTGTGTGTGCGCTAATCTTATGGTTTTATCCTCCTTTCGTGGTCATTATTGTTGCAAGCTGAGCTGTTGTTGGAATAAAAAATGCCACTATTAAGAAAGGAAACTGAGGCAAAGACTGTTTTTTCATGAATTTGTTGGCTGTGTGTGCTTATTTGTGCATGATGTGTTTGTTAATGCACCAGTGTATGTGTGCGAAGTGCTGTGTGTCTCAGGTTAAGTGTCGTTTTCTCACTGTGAGGTGTGGATGGGGCTGTAATTATATGGCTCAGGGTCAGTGTGTTTGTTTCTAGTGTGTGTGTGTGTGTGTGTGTGTGCTTGACTTCCTGCTTTGTCAAATGTCAGTCACACAAAGTGTTTGTGTGTGAACCAGCCGAGATGCAATTAAGCACGGAGTGCTGGCATGATAAGCTGCCGTGAGCTTGTGTGTGATGTGTGAGTGACGTCTGAGGGTGTGCGCGTGTGTGTTTTATCAAGCATGCAGGCATAATTGCTTCAGGATGGAAACATAAATATGCTGTATATCGGTTGACTTTAGAAGAATTTACATGCTATTACATATGGTTATATCTCTGTACATCAGTTTTCATCATTTGCAGGCAGAAATGTCTGCTTTATGCTTGTATCCACAGGAAACGTGCAACTTTGACCTCTCTTTAGGTGATTTTACTTATCAGATGAATGGTGGGATGTATGGGAGTGATGATTGGAGAGGTTTCAGAGATACAACGATTGAAGTCAGTGGTTACTATAAGCTCAATAGCAGTCTGTCAGTCAGTTGGTTGGTTTTTAAGTGGGTTTTGTTCACTGTGTCTCACAAACAATGTGCCCTTCAGTTTATTCTGTCCATTGTGTTCGGTGATATTATGTGTTAATGTTGCCTCTCAATTTCAAAAGCTTTGCAAGAGCTGTGCAGTGTGCACTGTTTGTGTTTCCTGCTAAAAAAGCTGCTTAAATCAACCTGGTCTCCAAGTTTGGCCAGCTATTTCTTTGATTCCAAAAAGCTAAAACCAGACAAGCCTGATCAGGTTAGGCTAGCAAATCATTTTAGGATGTTTGTTTTGTCTATAATTACGGTTCCTTAATTTGAGAGTCATTTTTTTTTGCTCGGGGGTTACACTTTTTATTTCTCAAGAGTCTTAATGGAGTTCTCAGGTTTGTTTTATTTCGGTATCAAGGCCTGTTCACACCAAGGATGATAACTATAATGATAACGATAAAGAAATATTTCTAAAAATCATTGTAAATATGAATCTGAAATCTGAAATATGTTCACATCACAACCATAACAAAAAACGCACAAAGAAACAATATTGTTGGAATCACTTTCAGAACTATTTTTCCAGCTGATGAACGATAAAAACATATTGATATTTGGTGTATACTCTACCATTCAAAAGTTTGGAATCAGTAAGATTTTGGTTTTAAGATAGCCTAATGGTTTTGAAAGAAGTCTCTTATGCTCACCAAAGCATGCATTAATTTGATTTAAATACAGTAAAAACAGTAATACTGTGAAATATTATTACAATATTTAAATATATTTAAATATATTTTATTTAAATATATTTTCTATTTAAATATATTTTAAAATGTAATTTCAGTGATGGCAAAGCTGAATTTCTTTGAAATAGAAATCATGTGTAACATTATAAATGTCATTTTTGGTTGACTTTAATGCATCCTTGCTGAACAACAGTATTATTAATTTCTTAAAAAAAAAATCTTTTGTACGGTAGTGTATGTGCTTGCAAAGTTGTTTTTCTGTCACCATACATGCCGTAATGAAAGTAACCTGTTAAGTCTTACCTGTAACATCTTTTGTTTTTCCTTATTACAGATTAGACGATTCTTTGGCCTTGCTAAATGTATTTATCTTCTCTTTAGCATCCATTTGCATGTCAATTTTGTTCATTTATTTAATATGAAAAGTATGGAGAGATTTAATATTCTGCTAAATGTTAGAAAAGAGAGTGGAAGAGATTCTATATGCCTTTAAGAATTGTGAATGACAGGATTATATGAACATTCTTCTCCTGAACTTTATTACATTCACCTTTATACCACATTCACATCATTACTGTCAAAATACAACTGACTAAGATGCAATTTAAGACATTTACTCTGCATGTCACACATCTCATCAGCCTTTGGTTAGGTCTGAAATGACAAAGGTGGTAGTTAAGTGGATTTCTTCAGCCCTGTATTGTTATAGAGGGCACAGGGGTGTACAGAGAGATGTGTAATGATTCTCCTGTCTTCTGCATATCTCCTCATTATTCACCTCTCTTCCTCAGTCCACAGGATCTGTTTATCCTGCTGAAATCTTATTTGAGAGTCACAGAGTAATAACTCTGTCTATTTTTCCTCTGAATCTCCTGACCTTCTGATAAATGGATCGGAGATTATGCATCTGACAAATGGATTTACATGTGACATAATTAGGATGGATTTGGTGGCAGGGGTGCAGTAGGCAGATCGCTCGTAGCCCTCGGCAGGAGGGATTCATTTAGAAGCCGAAGACGGAAATCTTGTTAGAAACACCGGGAGGGGTTGTTTTTTCTACCACCACAATATGACTGTTCTCCAAATCTGAGCAGCACAAGAAGCTAATGAGGAGTGTTGGATGTGTTTTGCTCTTCTGTTGTGCAAATACCTGTGGAGATTTGAATGGGCAGCTTGTTTTCAGGTTCTCAAGTTTCAGCTATGTGTTTTGTATTAGTAGAAAGAGAGATAAGAAGGTACTGAAGAGGAAAAGAGAAGCGGAATAGGATTGAGCAGTATTCAAATCAATATTTCCCACATGAGCACCACAGCTTGACGTATCAGTACGCCATGGAACTGACGTATCTCTTCGTTTTTACTGTTTTCTGTGGTTTAAGGAAACAATAGCGACACAGTCACCTGCTACCCTGGGAGAATTGGGGCAATACCGCTTGCCTTTGAGCTGAATGTAGCCCGTAGCTTTCTTCTCAGATCGATGAGTCCACCCAGCCGCACTGCAGGTGCTGAAGCTGCATTTAGCTCTGTTCCCATGACTCCGTCTCTCTCTGACCCCTCTCTGCATCTCCATACTGCACTGGGTTAGCACAAGAAACACTGATATCATACAACTCACAAACCTACAGTAAACAGAATCTCATTTGAGCTAGGAATCTGGGTCATTCAGTGGAATTCCAGGTTTCTGCAGACTAGATTTAGCCTCAGAGGTACACCCACCCACATCGCCCACAATCCGTTCACTGACCATCCTGGGGAGCGTTTCCCAAAAGCTTTGTTAACCAACTATGGTCGAAAGTTGTTACCAACCTAGTTCTACCCATTCAGCATGTCCCCAAAAACATAGTTACAACAAACGTTCGCAAATAAAATCGCAAAGTTGTGTGGTTGGCACTAGAGCTTTCGATGTGGTTAGAAGCATAATTTTTCTTTAGTATGATGTGGACTTCCATGGATAATTCCCTTAGGCACAATAAGCAAGCTAACATGCAGTACATTCTATATGTTTTATTCAATATTTACAAATTTTATTCTACATCTTTTACTTTGTCAAGGGAATAAAAGCAGTTTTTGAAGCATAATCATGAGCAGAGATGTGTATTTTTGTATTTCTGTAAGCTATTAAATGAGGGTCATACAACCAGTTATCTTTGCAGAACTCCATTTCCTAACAGCCATATGCCACTCTTCACCCATGGACTGTCAGCACAGCATGCCAAAATGTTTCTCTTGTGATATAACACAGTCAAACCATCAGCTCTATAACCTAACTTAACCTAAACATATATAATTTGGGGGGCTTTATGAGAATAAGAATGATTTTATGGAATTATATTGTTTTTTAAGGCAAAATGCTAATAATAATAATCTGTAGAATACCTAAAAGAACCATCTGTTAGCAATATGCTATCAAAAAACATCAATGGTTTTCAATTTTTCATTGGAGAAAGATGTGTTATGGTGTACTGAAGGACAATGGGTTAAACTTGAGCATCACGCTAACCATGGTAACTAACTAAACCGAGAGCCCTAATGTGCACTAATGTTTGATAAAGTATCCGGTAATGTGTGTATTTTAAGTCATCTTTTTAATAATTAGAAGGCTAATTCATTTGCAGAAGTGATTCTATTGTGTGTGGTTGATGAGCTATGCTAGTCATTTGGCACTGTGTGTGTGTAGTGTGTTTGGTATGTCATTTGGAGAGTGTGGCATTGTGGGTAGACTCAGCAGGGCTTGATACTGCAGGTCAGGATTTGGAAGTGATCTGCCATTGTTGGCCCAGCAGCTCTCCACCCAAGCGAGAATAAGCCTCCCCGTCCCACTCACTGTTCCTGTGGACAAACGTTTTTTAGGGCAGAGTAATTTGATTTTAGCATCTCAATTCCTTCCTCTCTCACCTCTAATTCAATCTCCCGCCCCAAACTGTGTTTATCCTCTTTCTATGAGGGCTGTGTGATGAACAGACCTGACTTTCTGCTAAGTGGCTTTCTGATTCTTTCATTCGTTGTCTTTTTTCTCTTTGTCTGTCTCCCTCACCCTCTCCCTTTTAATCTTTGCCCCCCTTCTTCCTCTCATCATTTTAATGTGGTATATGCTCATATTCCTGTTGATTCTGAACAAGAATAATGAAAAATCCCATTAGACCGCATGCACAGCGGTGCTGTTTATGACTATTTCTTGTGGGTGAGTTGTCACTGTCATCTACCATGTATGTCTGAGACAACTTGAACGCTCCATGTTGTCGCATCGGTCTCCTCAGTCCTACATACTTCATCTTTGTCTCAAAATATTGCTCTCCGCTCAGCTGGTCTGCTGCCGTACTCAGCCTTTTGCTCAGGAGACGGTCATTTACCAAACAGATAAGAGCCCGATGACTGAGTGTTATTTAACACAGGATCAGATTTGGTTTGAAACTGGGTGACAGTTTGGTCAGATAAGCTAATGTCTTTTGTCTTTACTTGGCAGGGACTGTACAATATGAAATTTATTGTCAAGATCAACACTATCCATATGAAAAAGATAAATAAGAATACTATAAGATGGATATAATTGCCAAATGTATATATTATTGTTCATCATATTGGTTTCTGCAACACACACAAACACACACACACACACACACACACACACACATATATATATAGTTTCATCTGCTCACCAAGGCTGCATTTATTTAATTAAAAAATACAGTAAAAACAGTAATATTGTGAAATATTATTACAATTTAAAATAACTGTTTTCTGTTTGAATATATTTTATAAAGTAATTTATTCCTGTGATGGCAAAGCTGAATTTTCAGCATCATTACTCCAGTCTTCAGTGTCACATGATCCTTCAGAAATCATTCTAATATGATGATCTGCTGCTCAAGAAACATTTATGATTATTATCAATGTTGAAAACAGTTGTGTACTTTTTTTTCAGGATTCCTTGATGAATAGGAAGTTCAAAAGAACAGCATTTATCTGAAATACAAATCTTTTGTAACATTATACACTACCGTTCAAAAGTTTGGGGTCAGTAAGAATTTTTATTTTAATTTTTTTGAAAAGAAATTAAAGAAATTAATACTTTCATTCAGCAAGGATGCATTAAATCGATCAAAAGTGACAGTAAAGACATTTATAATGTTACAAAAGATTATATTTCAAATAAATGCTGTTCTTTTGAACTTTCTATTCATCAAGGAATCCTGAAAAAAAAATATTGTACACAAATATTTTGTACAATTGTACACAATAAATGTTTCTTGAGCAGCAGATCAGCATATTAGAATGATTTCTGAAGGATCATGTGACACTGAAGACTGGAGTAATGATGCTGAAAATTCAGCTTTGATCACAGGAATAAATTACTTTATAAAATATATTCAAACAGAAAACAGTTATTTTAAATTGTAATAATATTTCACAATATTACTGTTTTTACTGTATTTTTTAATTAAATAAATGCAGCCTTGGTGAGCAGATGAAACTTCTTTGAAAAAAAAAAAATATATATATTAATGTATATATGTACATATGGAAATTTAAAAAATATATGTATATGTATATAAATTGATTATATTGTGTTGTGTATAAATTATCTGTATAAATTTATAATAAGCAATGCATAATTAATAAACATATTTAATTTCTTATATTGTTGATTTGTTAAACTGACATGTTAATCAGTCCTAATTTTAATCTTTTCCAAATTGGAAGGTATATGTCAACCAATTTAGGTTGTCTGCAAATTTAGCCAGTCTTTAAACCTCTCATTTCATCTCTGATTTAAAAAGGAATCTGAAAAAGTTTCACAGAATTTTCAGGCATAAGTGGAGATTTCAGGACACTCAATAGAGCAGCTAAGATACCCATCTTTTACCTTGATGGGATCATATTGCTTTATATCTCCTTGACCGAGTTCCATCAGCAGTGAAGATTAAAGTTTAGCCATGCTGTACCTCTCCAGGTGACTCCTCCAGGACAGAATAATCATTCCGCACAGATAAATAACCCCAGAATGGGATGTGATGGAGTGGGAATGGATTTGAATCGCATACCCGCTGGAAGCTATTTTCAGTATACAAAGTACGGCTGAGGACATGTTAGTGAGCATGCTCTACCTGAAGTGTGTGTGTGTGTGTGTGTGTGTGTGTGTGCAGAGCTGCCCAAACTGGCATTAATCACCTGCTTCTTTCCTAGCCACCATATCCAGGGAGTAGACATTACCTCTTCACTGATTGGCCAGAACTCATGGCTTTCGTCTCAGAATAATAACAGAGTAAAAAAAAAATCTATCTATTTACCTAATGGGACTATTTATATGTTCAGTTGTCTTCCTCTCCTCACCCGCAGAAAAGAGAAAATAAAAACATTAACACTGAGCAGGGATCAGGACAACTCTGTAAGGCACATGGGCGACAGGCCGTCTCTCCCACCACTATGCCTCACCTTTACACACACACACACACCGAAGAAAGAGTTCTCCAGCAGTCTGCGAGATAGGATTGTCATGGCAACGAGACTAGACCTGTAGTTTCCCAAGAATTATTTTCATAATGACCGTGTTACTGTGAAATCTCATTGTCTGATATTATCCTCAACATCCTCCATGATAATATTCAGCTCAAGGAATTCATTGTTTCCTCATCAAGCTTGCTGACTATAACCCTTAATAATTGTTACCATGGTAACCATCATAGTATCCATTCATCAAAATACAATACAGTCATTGTTTTTCTACAGTAAAACCATAAATAATACAAGATCTCATTCAAACACTAAGAAGTGAAAATTAAAAATTCTGTCATCATTTACTCCCCCTCATGTCGTTCCAAACCTGTATGAATTTCTGTCTTCTAACTAGGGATGCACCGATACCAAGCTCATGTACTTGTACTCGTAAAAATACCCCCGATACCAAAGACGGATGCCTCACGTGACATAACTGACAGAATTTTCTGTGCACAGAGACACCGACGGCAGCAGCACAAACAATGTCAGCCTCAAGGGAGTGGAAATACTTCAAATTAATGATGACAAAACACACATTGCAAACTGCATGCTTTTAATCACAATTCGTTATCGATTAGTGAAGGCGGGATAGGCGGAATCGCGCTGAATGACAGACAAGAAGCGCTCCCTCTCACGTGCGCGCTCACTCACTTTCTTGCGCGCAAACCCAGTTCTCTCAGACAGCACGCGATCAGTTCTCCTCGCGCCTGGATGGTCAAATGCACACATAGTTGTCAAAATGTCCATCGTGCGGAGTATCTCACGTAAATACAGTCGGTTATTATGGCTTAAGTGGACGTAAACATTTGGGTGAAAACAGGATATGTGTCAGTATCCATAGATTCGATCTTAAAGGGACCATAGCCTATATTTGTCATTAAAGGAACACTCCACTTTTTTTGAAAATAGGTTCATTTTCCAACTCCCCTAGAGTTAAACAGTTGAGTTTTACCATTTTCGAATCCATTCAGCTGATCTCCTGGTCTTGCGGTACCACTTTTAGCATAGCTTAGCATAGTTCATTGAATCTGATGAGAACATTAGCATCTCGCTCAAAAAAATGATCAAAGAGTTTCGATATTTTTCCTATTTAAAACTTGACTCTTCTGTAGTTACATCGTGTACTTAGACCGACGGAAAAAATGAAAAGTTGCGATTTTCTAGGCCGATATTGCTAGGAACTATACTCTCATTCCGGCGTAATAAACAAGGAACTTTGCTGCCGTATCATGGGTGCAGCAGGCGCAATGATATTACGCAGCGCCTCTCACAAATGGTCGCAAGGCACGCTCCCTGTGCAAGCAGGGGGTCACAGCCGCTGCGTAATATTGTGCCAGAAGAGTCAAGTTTTAAATAGGAAAAATATTGAAACTCTTTGGTCAGCTCTTTTGGCGAGATGCTATTGGTCTCATCAGATTCAATGAACTATGCTAAGCTATGCTAAAAGTGGTACCGCCAGACCCGGAGATCGGCTGAAAACGGTAAAACTCAACAGGGAGTTGGAAAATGAGCCTATTTTCAAAAAAAGTGGAGTGTTCCTTTAATGTTAAAAAAAACAAAATATGTTGAATAAATGTATACATGGTAAATAAACCTACTGTATCTGAAAAACAAGTTTATTTAATTTGTATCTCTATAGTATTTGTTGTATTGTTTGTAATTTATTTGTAAATTTCTTTTTATGTAATATATATAACAACAATTATATATATTGGTAATTATGCCCTTTGAAGGTTATCGGACACTGTGAAATTTTTGTTCTTTAAGTTTGTGACAAGCACATAAAAATTATGACTTTTTTCATTAGAGTAATAATGTAGAAGCTGTCCTACATTCATTAGTCTCACTGTGTTGTGCTTGGAAAACTGCAACATCACTGATACTCCTACTCCTACACTGATACTCCTGAACTGGAAATCAATGGAAACCCAAAACTATTTGGTTATCAACATTCTTCAAAATGTCTTCTAACATGACATGAGGGTGAGTAAATGAGGGCAGAATTTTCATTTTTGGGTGAACTAACCCTTAAACTGAAGTGTTTTGGTGGAAACTGGTACCTTTTTGTAGATGAGGTTGTAGTATTCTTGGTAATGTGACAATTTTAGTTGTTATTCGATTGTCTTCCAAAATATTCTTCTTCTTAGTAACTTTCCATTATGTCTCATATTAACCTTCCTGCAAATAAACAACCTTGTCTCCTTGACGAGGTCGGAGCCCATGGGATTCTCACGTGCAAATTAAAAATACACAAACTGTCAACATACTAAACAAACTAATATTATACATTTGTAACATGGTAAAGTGTGTCATATAACATGCAATCCTATCCTGTGTATGTGGCTAGTAGCCTGTTTTACTTATCACTTTATATTGTGGCTAAATGGTGTCATCCATCACTTGTTTTGTTGTGCTGATATTATTCCCCATGTTGCTCTTGCCTGCAGCTGTCACCTCATCGGCCCTGACCTGTAATATATACTGTATACCAAAACCCCTGTTTATATGTTTTATACATTAGATGATCTAGATCACTGAACCCATGAGTCATATGGAGTGCTTTTTTGGTGTTTTTTGGAGCTTGACAGCCACTGGTCACTATGTGGAAAAGAGCAGTGTGAACATTCAAAATATCTCTTTAGGTGTTCCATGGAAGAAAGGAAGGATTTGAAACGATATGAGGGCCAGTAGATGATGAACAAATGTTGGTTGAACAATTCAATTCAGTTCACATTTATTTGTATAGCACTTTTCACAATACGTATCATTTCAAACAAGCTTTACAGAAAAAGTGTGTTTCTACAGTACAATTTAGAGTAATTTGTTATCAGAGGTGACTGCATGTGTTAAACTAATGTCCATATGTCAAAAATGTACATACAGTTCTAAGATAATACAAATAATGCAGTTAGCTAACATCATGTATTCATTTAGGCAGAAACAATGATCTCATTAATGATTACAATATATAGAAAATTTGGCAGTGGTGCATGTTGATTCAGAGGTGGCTTCATCTGAAGTCCTCACAGGGGTTGGTGTCATCTCTTCACAGATATTGGGTCGTCTGAAATCTTCATAAGAGGCTGGATCCAAACTGGAGCTGGCACAATACCTTTTGGTACTTTTCAAAATGAAATTCATATCAATGTGAGTGTGTATTAGCTTTGCTTTGAGATGAGGGCGTCTTGTTTACTTTGAGCTTCCTTGTCTGCGCCAACAGCTCCCACATCATCTCTTCATAACACCCTCTCTCTCTCTCTCTCATTCTGTGCTGTTTAAGGTCTGAAGTATAATTGAAGCTCTTTTGGGCTTTTCTGAATAAAGCTGAACTGAAGGTGCTCCATGTGCAGATGATGTGACAGCTTTGACTCTCACTCCTTTATTCTCACCCTCTCCATTTAACACTTCCCTCCTGCTTCTCTATCTCTCAATATATTTATCTCCTTTTTCTCACCCCCTTTCACACTATATCCCACCATCCAACACACCTTTTCAGCTCAAGTTAGCTGTTATGATCTTGCTCTATTCCTCTCTTACACTGTCTCTCTCAATCCCTTTCTCTTTCCATACATTTCTCCCTTGGCCTTTGTCTGTCTGTCTGCATGTCCCTCGCTCTGCCTAAACATTCTGGGCATCCTGGAAAAGACACTGTCACTGCCAGATGGCTTTCTTGGCAATCAATATGGTTCCAATGCACCCATTTAGTTAGCAAACGACATACAGATATTCATCCTGCTTTGTTACAGGACCCCAATTATCTCTCATGTGCCTGAACTTCTTTACCAGCATCTGTAAGGCAGAATACAAATGTGTGTGTGTCACAGCCGTCATGCTTGAGTCCTGTTTACTTCTGGTATTAAGATCCATTTTGGGGTGATCTAATCAGAAGAGAAAGATTGGCGTTTTTCTACTTGGTAGAAACTTGAAGTTTGAGAGGAGGTTCTCGAATTTTGTGAATGAAGACATTATATTAATTATATAAACCTGCCTGCTATGTAACACTTTTCTTAAAGCATGTTTACAGTTGCATGAAAAAGTATGGGAACCACTTGCAGAATCTGTGAAAATGTGAATAATTAAAAAAAAATAAATAAATAAGAGAGATCATACAAAATGCATGTTATTTTTTATTAAAAAATACAGTATTAACACACACAGTATTAAGAACCAATGGTTCCCAAACTTTTGAACGGGGTTATTTTAATAAATTCTGCTATTTTTTTGTCTTGTGGACTATATGTAAACATCTTTTATGTAAAATATCTTATTATGATTACCTTTCACATTATGACTAGCATGATCTGCTAGTCTGGGTAATAATAAGTCCAATTTCAGAACACTAAATGTTTTAGCCTTGAAGTTGCTGCAGTCAGTCTGTGAAACATAAAGGCACTTCAGATTCTCAACACCTGTCCATGGACCACTTTTACCACAATAATAACCCTTTGTGTTACTGTAAGACTAGTGAATTGAGGTCAAGTCTGATGATTGCTGAATGAAGTGAGGCAAATTTCCAGCCATTCTGTAAAACGTATCCAGAATGTGGCTGCAATCTCACTCACTTGTCACAATGTTTTGAGGCGCTGTCAAATCCTGTCCCAGTGGAGGAGTGAGAGGAAATAGACACAAACTAGAGCATGCTTGACTGTTGTAAAGAAGCATCTTGCATCCAGTTCAGTAGGAGTGTATCAACATTTTCTAGTTGCTGAGACATCAAGGACATGAATTTTCCATAAGCCAAGTCTCTCGGGTCCTCTGTGAGAAGTGTTTTTCAATATCAGTGTAAATGTGTGAATTGCTCATCAAGTCTTAGCTTATAGATGTCACCTGAGTTAATACAGCTGGTCTGAAATTTTTATTTGCCTTTCAAAATGCATGCATATTCCCAGAGCACATTTATTTAGTCATTACACAATATGCATCCTTTTGTGTACCTGAACAATACAAATGTTTTAAAGTGGTGTGATGTAATTGGTTAGAATCAATGTAATATCCAAATGTCCAAACGTTATATCCTGCCATGACCATGTAAAGCCAGTAAAGCCTACATTACATAATTTTGTATGGAAATAATATAACAAATAGTTGTCAGATGGATCATGTCTCATGTTTACAGTGGTATTACAGATCTGTACACCATGTCAGGGTCTCTTCAGGCTATGTGTACTGGGCAAACAAAGTCAATTAATCAGACTGGTTAGTATATGAGATTTGGCCAGAGACAAGCCTTGCAACCAGGTCAGTGTGTCACAAGCTCTGTCGAGCTCTTGTACTGTTAGGAGATATAGCAGATCTATAATCTGGGATACTGTTTTGAAAATATGTACAGTCATACAATTTTTATTTTAAATTTTCCCTAAATTCCACTAATCTTAGTAACATTTTTGTTGTGATAAACATCAAAATTTAGTTTTTCATTACCTTCGCTTTTCATTCGCTATTGTGCCTTTAAGAACTCCCTTTTGCATGTATTTATTTATGTATGTAGTCACCAAGACTGCCTTTATTTGATCAAAAATACAGTAAAAACAGTAACATTGTGAAATGTTACTACAATTTAAAATAACTGTTTTCTATTTAAAGACATTTAAACCAAATCGCTCTTGCGGTACTTTGATGTCATACTCAGATCGGTCTGCGTAGCGCCGCTTCAAGTCGAACACACCTGTGCTGCGTCCGAAACTTTTTTGTGCTGTGCTGTTTTTCGCATTCTATATAGTAGGGAAGTATTCGATTTTGGACACAGCGCTGGTGTTTTATTTCTAAATGTCATTCATACAAAGAGCCATTTACATCATTCCTGAATGAATCAGCCGTTTGAACAAATCGAATGATTGAATGACTCAATAACTCATTTAGACATTAATTTAGACATTTACAGCCACCTACTGGCAGTTTTAGTTTCTTGTTTAGAATATCACTTTATTAAGAAATAATTTCATATTTTGGGGATAGTTTGCCCAAAAATAAAAATTCTGTTTATCTACATTTACTCACCCTCAAACCTGTATGGCTTTCTTTCTTTTGCATAACACAAAAGAAGATATTTTGAAGAATGTTGGTAACCAAACTCTTTTGTCTGTAAATACAGGGGCCGGAGACATTTTCAAAGTGGGGGGGACCAAACTGTAAGCAAAAACCCAGATAGTAAGATCAGATTTCCAGATATCGGACCACCACTTCACCATCAGACCACCATCATATATTAAACTTGCCTGATCATTAACCTCCTAAGCACTGGGACCATTTTGGGGATTTCTGCCTGGATTTGGCGTACCCAAATTGAAAAGCTTCCCATACCCACATACAGTGCTCTAAATACAAAATCTAGGTGTCATTTTACAGGAAGCCCTTTGAAGTTACATAACACACTCCTAAAAGTGATTCAAAAAAATTATAAAATAGTATATATATTGACATTTTTTTTTGGTCAAATAATAGTTTATTGGTTGCTGTTCTTTCACATTTTAAAATAATAATAATTCAATCAAAAATGAGTATAAGCATTGTAAATGCAGTAATACAGTTTATACATACCAAACGCAGAGTCCTCTCCTCTCGTGCGTCCTCCCCATTGCGTCGCTGGCCGAGGCAATAATCACTTTAGTTTCACTTTCAAAAATCTCTTTTATTGATGCCATCGATGCTTTTCCATTGCTGGATGTGATTATCGAAATCAAAACAGTCCATAAACTATAAATCCTCACAAATACTTCAGTCAATCCCACTCGTGCGTCAGCCGGAACTGAATGTGAGAGATCAGCCTGTGTCAAATTTCTTGGTTTCTGAATGCACGGTTGGCTTGATTGACATGTCCCCACGAATGCTAACTTTCGGGCATGATTTACATACCATCGACATGTCCTCAGAAAACCTTAGAACGCTTTGATCAATGGTTTGGAGATTGCGTGTTTCTTCGAGAGCGCATTTCCTGTTCTGCACATCCGCGACAAAACAGTTGATTATTTACGAACGAAAGCTCACAGAAACGTGAAAATGGTCTGATTTGAAAGAAAATATCCTAAGCTAGTTTGTAGCTTTTTTTTATACTGTTTTAGTTTGATACTGACTTAAGCAGCCCTTATCAAAAGTGCGGGGGTCAATTTCTGTCTTTTTAAAACTGCGGGGGTCCTGAAAAAAATCATGGCCCTTGTAGCCTAAAAGTCTATATGTAACAAAATTCTATGTTGAATCAAATAAAATATTTCTTTCTAAAGCTACATTTTGTAATTTCTATTTAATGTCTTTCTCACTTAACACAATAATGACTGTAAATTATCTTATATATATATATACATGAACATTAATCTATGAACAAGAATCTTAATCTTTATACATGTAGGAACATTAATGATGGACCAGGGACTGTGAATACACAAAAAGGAGTATAAAAACACCATAATTTTTTATTCTTCATGATATGGTGAACTAATACCAGAGATTTTGTCCAGTTTGTCTCACCTGATGTGCGCTGCTGCCGCTGCACTGCCTGCTCTCCTGCTGTTTAGTTCAAAACTATATTCATTCAAGCCTCTTATGTGACCACATGCGCTGTTGTGCATGTTGTGTTGTGTTATTTAATTCTTCTCTCCAACATTTACATTATTCACTGTGAAGCAGCCATGGTGAATGTTCACACATTTTAGTTACCCTCACTTCTCATCTTTATTGCTCAGGCCTCTTCTTTCACATCCTTCTTATTTTGTCTCCATGGCCTTTGATTTCTGCTCGGCACCTTGATTGACACACACATCCTCAATCCATGACAGGAAGAGAAGGGTTTTCAAGTACCATTAGTCTCGCTGAATTAAGCCTGTGTTCTGATCTGCTGCTCGCTTCCCTTCCTCAGGCCCGTCCCTGATCGCCCCTGCCGTGGCCAAGCGACAGCAGAAATATGGCGATGATTACCACGGACCATCAATAATTCCCAAAGCAGTTTTGTTTTCAGTTTAATTAAGCCCATCTACTTGAGCTCATTGTCTTGACTGAGTAAATTGAGGGTGCTCACTATTCATTTTCTGTTATTTTTAGGAGTTAAATGTTGGACGGGAGAGCTGGTGCCACATCCTGTCACACTCCACCATGCCCCAGTTACACACTTGATAAACCCTCTTTTCAAGATTGTCTGGCACGCTCACCCTGACTCAGGCATCTGTTCCTGCCTCGTCTGGCTGCTCTGAAGAGCCTTGTGGTGCTTTTTGGTGCAGATTTTTCTGCTTACAGAGCACATCGAGTCAAACACAGCAATGAGGATGCTTTTCCTCATGGTGCATTCATTTATTTTTTCTGAAAATAAATAAATAAATAAATACATTAGTGCCAGCTTGCTATAGAGGACTGAGTCCGCTAGTTTTAACAGTATTAATTAAATAATTATAAATTAAATAAATATATAGAAATTAATCGAATGGAATATTCAATAAGACAAGTTATTCATGACTAGAATATTCAATGAGAATATTTGTTCTGTATTTATACTTATTTATATTTAAGTATATGTATTTATATTTATACTTATTTATGAATTATTGTATTATTTTTTTCCAAATTTTTATGAATTTATTTACACATTTATTTCCATCTTTATGCTTTTATTTTTTCTATATTTATTTTGATATGTGTACAATACTTTACATTTACACATTTATTTATTTATTTTGTGCGTGTTCATTTCAGTGTTATTTTAGTATTATTTCTTTATTGATTTAGCTTTTATTTTTACATTTTCAGTTTTCATTTTAATTTTAGTTTACATTTTTGTAATTTTGTTGTTTTTGTCTTTTTTTATCATTGTTTTTTTCATTATGTTTTGTTTTTATTTTACTAAATATCAGTTCTAAATATTAGTTTTACTAATTGTATTACTTGAACATTGCTAATTTCATTTTCAAGTTTTTATCTTATATTTGTATTTTATTTTAGCTTATCAATTACAGTAAATTATAGTAGTTTCAGTTTTAGTTAATAAAAACTATTTTTTTCGGCATTTAATATTTTCTTCATTTCTCAGTCTCTAGGAATAAATGGACATGTTTTCTACTGCAGGCATTGAGCTAAATGACCTAGATTTAAATTTACCATATTTGAGGAAATAAACTGCTAAATGAATATGGTGACAGGACTGAAGTGGAAAACAGACTCTTTGGCTCATGCTGGAGTTGTGAAGTCTTCTGTGCTCTATCTTTAGGCCAAGGTTAATTAACTCCAAAGGGGGCTTGAGAAGCACCCGATGGCCAGGCCAAGCCTCCAGACCTGGCTGAAGCACATAGCAAACCTGTCTGTCTGTCTGAACCTTCCTTGCCCAGCTGTCACTTCAGTTAACCACAGCAGA
Organism: Hypophthalmichthys molitrix; assembly: GCA_037950675.1. Lineage (NCBI taxonomy): Eukaryota > Metazoa > Chordata > Actinopteri > Cypriniformes > Xenocyprididae > Hypophthalmichthys > Hypophthalmichthys molitrix. Next base: position 34,538,184 of record CM075501.1, read on the forward strand.
GATACGTAAACACAAGAAAACCATGTGAGTTAACATAGAGAGACCATGCCAGATTTGCTATACAACAGGTTTTCCTGCTGTGATGTTATTTTTTTACTTAATTACTTGAACTGGAAAGTGTTAATTAGTGTTCTTCAGTTATCAATAGGCCATGTTTACACTTGAGTATACGCACGTTGTGCACCCGCCTATAGGCGCATATTACTAATGCGCTCTTTAAATAACAAAAAAAATATTGTGGAATTGACTTTAGACCAGGTTTTAGTTGGTCAATGGTGCAGTTTATTTCAGTTGCCTCAAAATAGCAATGTGCCAACAATGCGCCTAAACACACCTCGTTTTCAGACCAGCACGCCCATGGGCGCACAAATGGGCACAAGTGCATTTGCTATTTAAACAACATGCGTCAGGCTGAAACTAGCAAAAAACACTTGCATATCACCTGGTGCCGCATTGCGCTGGGTGTATCATAGGGCCCAAAGAATTTAAGTGTAAAATAATAAAATATAAAATTTAACTGCCTGGCAAATTATCTCTCGGTCTTCAGCAAAAGACAGCATTGTTGGTGTCAGTGAACAGATATCAACACACATTCTCTCTGCAAGGTACAAAAAAGTGTTAGAGATTAAAAGGAAGAGCCGTAGAAAGGTGCAGAATGTGAAAACCAGAGGGTAAATATGTCATTACAGTTGTGCTGGTGTGTTTTTACAGAGAACGCTGATACTCACCACTCTTCAAAGGTTAAGCATAGACCCGGGCTGTCATTCACTGTTACTGTGTTCTTTCATCATGGCTGAATGGGGGTGTACACCTCGCAGTGGGGTGAATTCTGTTCCCCAAAATTAGACGATTCCCTTCTTTTAGATTTGAGAATCTCTATTGCGTTACTTCTGAAAGAGATTTGCTGCTTTCATACATATCTACATTTATAGAGCTACATGTAAAGACACATTTCACTCATGTGCAATTGGATGCATTTTTCACACCATAATAGTGTTGATTTAGTCATGCACAACCTTAGAATTTAAGGACTGTGGCCATGGCATGATGATTATGTCAGATGCTGCAGTAATGTGACAGTACTTTTACAAATGTTACTGTATTCAGAGTATTTACATGGTACTCCAAGATACTTTAAAGAATATCATGGTATTGCCATCCATGCTAGTGTACAATAGTACCATGTCAAAAAATGATATATAGTCGGCTAACATATTGTATACAGTGCTTAAATTACATTATGCTGTACATTAGCAGACTTTGAGAAAAGAAGAGGTTTTTATGTAGATTGATAATGAGCATGCAGGACTAGAGAACATTAGCGAGAAACATATAATAGATTGTTTGTCTTACCCACTGAGCTCACAGTGTTGATGTGATTTATTTTTGCAGCTCGAATTTACACTCTGCACATACATATAGATCAAACATGCTGTACTTACCAATTTCAACAACACTATCTGACCTGACCATACAGACTGTCAGGAGGTGGAGTCACGTTACTGGCACTAATAACTGGAATGCATTTCCAGGAGCAACCAAGGATCTTGATCCAGGAACATGTCCTATTTGTGTTCCAGGAAACTCTCACACCTGTAGAAAAATAGCAGGTTAGCTCAGCATGAACTGTTTGAATGTTTTGTAAGAGCAAGAGAAAGCAGGCCTTGGGAGTTTGTTATTAGCAGAGTGTGTTTAAGTACAACATGGTCTCAGGACGGAGCTCTCCTTCCTGTCTTTTATCTCCCTCCTGCTTTAAGGTGATGATACACGGGGCAACTTTTTGAGCAGTGTTGCCGAGCGGTGTTGCTTAGGCACTTTCCCATTGAGAATGGGCAACAAATTTCGATCTAAAGTATCCAGATAGAAATGTGTTGCCTATTCTCAATGTGAAAAAGCCCACGCAACATTGCTTGGCATCATTGCTCAAAAAGTTGCCGTGTTTTTTCACCTTTAGAGTCAGTGTGTCAGTGGAAGGCAATCTGAGGCTATCCATCCATCCAGCCAACCAACCAACTAACCATGTCTGTCTGTCTAATAATAAGCTGGCTATATAAAAGCCAAATGAGGGCTTTCCAGCTGTTTTTGCTTTTAAAAACGAGACGCAACGCAGTGGACTATAAACTATCCTAGGGTATAGAGGGTATAGAGATGCCAATTTGAAAGGGAAGTGATCATGCACGTTGTGCAAGATGTTGAGAAAGTACATACAGTAAATACTTGCTTCTGATTGGTGAAACACAGCATTCAGAGGTCTAGCATTTCTTACTGTCTTCCATGGCAGTGTTGCGTATCAGTCTATTCCACAACTGGCACCATCTTCCATCTTAGTTATCAGCTGTGTTGACAGTCACCACAAGGGACTTCATATTACTGCTGCTAGACCGATTGTTTTGTATGTTGAAGTGGAATATTTTTCTTAGCAGAAGCCTAAAAAATCAGATACAGGTAAGATTTCAACTCAGTTCAGTATTTCATAAACATATATTTATTTATTTTTTGAGTAACTTTGTTATATTTGTAACTTTGGTTAAATATTGTCGGCTAATATAGTCCCAACATGAGTGATCAGGACCTTGACAAGGAGCTGTTTGTATACGTCAGTGATTATTTTGTAAATAAACGGTTTTGGGACTATCTAGCGCAAAGATAAATTCTATAATATACTGGTGAATATTTTATACACTTTTATCATAGAACGTATTCTGCTCAACATTGAAGTTTGTTGTAGAAAATAAGTGTGTGCGAAAAAAAAATTGTTTAGTAATTCCACTCAGTTACAAAAGGATCAAAGGAGTAAATTCAAAATGAAACTTTTGAGCGTGTGAATATTCCAGTATATGCAGTAGAAGAACTGAATACATCATTACAGCAAAGGCAGTTGATCACACTGTCATCATGCAAGCCATAACGTATCTCACTGGTAAAGCTTGATTGTGCGTCCTGGGGTTTCAGATTAGTGCCCTGTTGATACATTTTGTCAATACTGCTTGTATTTATACATGTTTGCAATTATGAGATTCACTCTATGTAGTGTACCTTGATATCAGTCCTAATTTGCCTGTGGGTATGTGGGTGGGTGATTTTAGCACTTGATCAGCCTGCAATGTTGTGGGTGGAACTATGTGACAGTCTGGTGCCGCAACATCAATATGCTTGTTCTCGGATTGTTGCCCATTTAACCGGCTGTGATATGGATTGTATGGGCTGTCTCTTCTCCATAGACCACCTCTCTGATTTCCTGCACAAGCATTTTCATTTGTATCATACACTTGATGCTTGAAGTGATTTAGTGGTCACTTCTTCCTGTTATTCCAGCATAAAGTACTCAAGTCTGTGGAAGCAAAAATCATTAGAGTCAATGCTTGAAGCGGGTCTTGTATAAAAAAAGCAACCTCTCTCTTCTTACAAATCTATGTTGTGATTGATTATAGCCCACCTAACTCACCGACCACCCACCCACCCACTCTACCTAGTCAGCACATGGAGCAACCCCAACCCCCTTTTCCCTATTGGGAAAATGTCAAACTGACCTTGCTTTGTTCCTTTCTCTGGTTTGAACCATATCTACATATGAAACAGCATTGACTTTCTGTTTCCATGTCCAAATCATAATTATGGGCAAACAGCTGTTGTGTCAATGTTTTATAGAGATGCAAAAAACCCACCTTCATCTAATGGTGTATTTTCATAATTTCTACCCCCAACTGACTGCAACATTTTTTGTTGTTGTTTTGTCCCATGTGAGCACTGTTGTTAATTACAAGCCGTTTCACACTCTCACTAATTGTCTTTTTTTGTTTTTTTGTTGGGCAAACTTGCACAGTAAGATGCCAACAGCTCATCTTTTTTGTTTTTTTTCAGCAGACATCAGTCTTCATTTATTCAAATTGACTTCCAGATTTGGCCATACATAATTCTCTGCAGTAGAGATCTGAAAATTTAATTACTCGAGAAAAGGAGGAACTGCCATCTGCCATTAAAGGAGTGAGCCAAACATTTTACTGCTTTGTGTCAATAGACTTCCTATTCATTACAGTGGCTTGTCAATTTGTGGTTATTTAAAGAGAAACAAATTAGGTGTAGGAAACATTACAATACTTTATTTTTGGTTTCAACCCAAAGAATATGTTTGCAGTGGTATGATGGATGCAGTTTACCTCTTCGGGGAAGTATTCATCATTAATATAAAAGACTACATAGTAGCCTACTGAATACAACTGAAAAATTTGTTTTGCTGTAGTCATTTTGAACTGGGCACTGAGATTGCAATTTTAATAGAGAATGCCATGAAATATGTGAATAAATGAGAGGAAATAATCCCTCCAAATAGTCCATTGCCATTTATTCTGACTTATTAAAAATTATGCCACACATGCAATACTCTTTTTTGTTGTCGCAAGCATTTGTAGCTTGTTTCATTTACATGGTTGAGTCAAATACTATACGTTTTATGCATTGCTTTGTGAATAATAGGTGTATATGTATAAATGCACACCTTTTTACTTTGCTCTGTTTACAGAAGTGGTGCGTGCCTTAAAGCTGTTTTATATTCATTGAAAACTGCAATGAAACAACAAACAGCCATACAACAGCATTATAAATCTTGTTTCTTTCCTTCAGTAAAATAAGAAATATGTTTTGCTTTAGAGAAGTGTTGCTTTAGATTTGAGAGTCAGAAAAACTAACCAAAAATTAGACTGTGCATTTTTACCCCAAAGGCTGAGAATTTAAATCCTCATCTAAATCAATGCAAATCTTGTAAATGTTGTAACAGAAATTAACCAACCCATCTGGGATGGTTTGTGCTGATGCACGCTCTGCACTGTTTACACAATTTCATATCTTATTTTCTGTGCAGGTTTGGCACCAGATGAATGAACAAAGCATTTCAAGGTCCTGAAAGTTGATATGATTTCATCAAGTGCATTGCCCTATTGAGAAGTAAACAAATACAGCTCTGTCCTTTGGCAGTATCTTGGAGTAGAAATGGAAAAAATGTGAGATGAGGTTGTGGTTCTGCACTCCATCCAAACTGCAAAATTTGAAGGACTAGGTGAAGACAAGTGAGGGAACAAGAACTTTGATGGATCCAGGATTACCGTGGAGCTTTTGAGAGAGAAGCTCAGACTGATACAACATGAATGTGCAAGAAAAGATACAAGCCGGTGAAGACAACCAACAAGGAGAAATACAGAATGACGACAAGCAGCCTTTGCTAGAAACTGAAGAAGACGCCAATGCCAATCAAATCACCAAAGAGAAAATTCTTTCAGATAACCGAGAGCATGGCAGCCCACTACCCCCTCTTGTATCACACTCTGAAGCAGAGGAGAGGATCATTATCTGGGGAACACATGCTCAGAGTGAGGACCCTGAGCTGGAAGAGTTTGAACTGCTTGAGTGTCAAGAGCTAGAAACATTTATTGTAGAAGAAGAAGAGGTAGACATGTCAAGTGAGAGAAGCAGAAAGGGAGCAAAGAACCTCTGTGACAGGACGTTGGCATCCACAGCTGTCAGGGCTACTGTTGGATCCCCTTGGAAAGACCACAATGAGAACCACAGTGTGGATGGAGATGCAAATGAGAACTCACAGCCCCTTGATCTCAGGACCTCTAGCTCTCGCTCTGGGGCAAACCGGACCCTGAGAGAAGCGCGAAGTGGTTCTGAAAGCAACGTTTTTTCATCTTCTCTTTCTGCAGTGACCAGTCTCAGTGGAAGTTTAGCCAGTGCCCTGGACAGTGCAGGCCTCACACAGCCTCTCTCTTCCCAGTCCACCAAGTCTACCTCAGGCAAAGGCAGGAACCAGCAACCAGCTACTACCGAGTCCTACATCCTCTCAGAGAGAAACAGGGAGCTTCCCAGGGATTTGGACCAAAACCATAACTCTACTACACTGCCTCAGGAATCACAATATGACCGAAGTAAGCTAATCACTCAGAGTGGGGTGTATCCTTCAAATGGAGCAGTAAAAGTGCAAAAATTCCAAATGGAAGCAGAGCAGAATAGCGGGAAAAGGATGTCAACCGAGGTGCAGAAAGGTATGTTGAGGGTGCTACCTTCTTGTAGGCAACTAGTCCGCCCTCTTTCTACTGAAAAACGACTTACCTCAGGATATCCCAGCATGGACACCCAGACAGACCAGCAACAATCCCAATCCGCTGAGACAAGTCACAGCCATCAACAAGTGCTGCCAACTACAGAAGTCAACAGTAAGAACACAGGATCAGAAATGCTTCCCAACCAGACCTTTATACGAGAAGCCCAACACTTGAAGAGGCAGGGCTCAGCAGATCGTGCTGCAAGTCCCTCCAGCCTAGAAAGGAAGACTCACTTCAGCCGGCGGACATACAGCAGTCCGACTAGACCTTCGACACCTCCATCCCCCAAGACCACAAGGTCTCCTCAAAGACAGCCTCCATCCTCACCCATCAAGACTTTACCTTCTCGAGCTCCTCAGTTGGGTTATGCTGGGTACAGCTCGGGCTTAAGAGCCCCAGTCAAAACAACTATCAACACAAGCATCCATAAACCTCCTCCTACAATGGAGGCTTCAATGGAGACCTCCCCTCCAAGCAAGTGTCTGCCAAAACCGAAAAGTGTCCGACCCAAAATCATCACGTACATTCGGAAGACCCCGCAGGTGAAACCCCAGTCTCTTGAGGGAACTTACGAGGTGTCATCCTTACCTACAAGACTCTCAACGTACAGCAGCACACAGGCCAAACCAGTGGTAGGAGAACAAAGAGAAGCCACTGTGCTGAGTGCCTCAAATTTACTCTACGATAAGTATCGACAAGAGATGCAGAAGGTTCGGTTCTTCTCTCCTGGACTCATGGTGTCTGGGATTAAGCCACCCAGCAACACCATGCCTCAAAAAATGGCAGGCCGAGCGGACAGCTTCTATGGTTCTCTTAACAAGCCTCTATCTGCAGCTGTAAGGAATGCACTAGACATTTAACAATATGCTGTTCTTTAACTAAATACTTTTATGTCCATTTCTTGGTAAATGTAATTACATGTAAAATGTATTACATGATTAGTTTGGTGAAACCGAGAGTGCTTTGTTAATGAAATAGCATGCTGTAGAGTATTTAACAGAATATTCCCTGAATGTTTTTTGGAGGGAATGTCAATATTTTAGTAAACTTTTCAAAATGTAACACTTGTTATCTTCAGTAGATGAGTTTGAAGAGTTTACTGCCCGCAGCTGCAATGTTTGGTAATGTTTTTTGTTTAGGTGGGCAGATCTCCAGTCACCCTTGGATCTCCTGTGGCTGGAGCTGAGGACCCTTCCGGACCCCCTATGGGAGCACAGGATACAGGGAGTCTTTTTCGTCCACCACGGGGCCTAAGACCCCAGCTTGGTGTTGGTGCTGTAAATAGGACTCCCTCTGCAGCTGCGAAGAACAGGATGGTCCAAACAAGCCACCCAAAGTCACCATTGACCCTCAGTCAACCAATGCAGGCAGTAAACCCGACCACTCAAAACCCTCAGGAACCACAAGGTAAGATCAATGGTTCACTTTGCATGGCAAAATGAGTCAAGACTTGGTTTTTATACAATTTACATTAGTAAAATTGAATGCTTCACATGCCACACTGGTGCAAGTTCAGTAGAAACCTGTGCCAAAGCAGTCTTAGAAACTGTTTTGAACTGAAAGAAATAACAAGGCTTCATCCTAAGGGCGTAAGTGACTCTTGAGTATTTTGAGATGAATAGATTTAAATAGAAAGAAGGAAGAGAACACCATAAGTCTTCTCGTCCCTGTCAGCTATGCATTTGTAATTGTTACAGATAAACTCATCCCAGCCTCTAGTCAGTGTAAAATACACTTTACCTCCTGGCATTCAGTTAAATATAAATAAAATTCACATTCATCTTGTGCCATGAGGGAGTTCTGTCTGAGCTTAAAAATTCCCCACCGTTTCAAAAAGTACACTTCATTTCCGACAACTTTGCCTGCCAAGGTGAAGATATGAATTATTTCATCTTAAATCCACTACCAGCACTGCCATCATCCTACGTGTTTTTTCTAGAGGGCATCTGTCTATCTGAATACCATTATCTCACTTCAAACCCATGACAATCTCCATTAATGCATGTGGTTGCCGATTTCTTGCTGTTTGGCCCTGTTTGTGATGCTTTGAAGTGCAAAGCAGTAAACAATTAAGTCCTGTCAATATCTGTAACTATGTCTGGTCACAATTTGTAATTGTAGTTGAAACACTATGATTTTTATGGTGCAAGGATGCCACAATACAATAGTTAAAAAGACAGGCTTGTGGTACATAGTTTTACTCCGATAGTTTGACCCCTGAAATGGTATAAAAGAAACCAAGAGGAAGAAGTTCTCCTCATGAGAGAATTTTATTATTATAGAGAAACTACTTGTCTAATAGTTTGTATTACACTCTTCTGGTATGACTTTCAAAATTACTTGTCTGATTGCTCTGAAGTTAGTAATTATTTCCCACTGTAGTTATCTCATGTCACATAATTTATTCACACTCTAAAACAATGAAAACATTTGATTCTGGTCACTAGGCTCCTTTAAAAACTCTGTCTAGGATTAAAATCTTCTTGGAAATTGTCTAATGCACTGAAGTACCATAGCAAAGAATCTCTGATTGCTTATTAGGTTTTGTTACGTCCTTAGATTGCAATCACTAAGAGCTTAATGTCTATGGAGACCAGCAGAGTACCTTCTTTTTGCATTGTGCAATGTTTTTATTAACATGACGTACAGTTTAGTAGCATTTCATTCCTCATTAATATAGTTAAGGGTTTATCACTGAACCAGTGATGGCTTGTTAAAAGAGCTCTAGTAATGTATTCATGCATTTTAACATTCAGTAAGAAATCAATGAGTTCTTGAGGTTCAATCCATAATTATACATTTGCATACACACACCCACACACAAACACACAACAGTTTGTTTTGCTATCAAAGTGAGGACATTCCATAGACGTAATGGTTTTTATACTGTACAAACTGTACATCCTATCCCCCTACACTACCCCTAAACCTACCCATCACAGAAAACATTCTGCATTTTTACATTTTTAAGAAAACATTGTTTAGTATGTTTTTAAAGCTATTTTATATATGAGGACTCATGAAATGTTTACGTCATAATACCAGTGTAATACCCATGTCATTATTTAAATTTGTGTCCTCATAAATCACAAAAATGCACATGCGCGCACACACACTCATTTTTATTTATTCGTAACACTTTGAGAAAATGACTCCCCTCCGGTGTTAAAAGGACAATTCACCAAAAAATTAAAATTTCCAAGCTTCTCTCTTCCATACAGTAAAAATAAATGGGAATAGCTGTGGTCACCATTTACTTTCTTTGTATGGAAAAAAATAAATAAACATTGAAATTGCAAAATCAAAGCTATATGATGGATCATACTGTGTATGATCTGGGCAAGTCCGGAAATATGGGGAAGTAGGAACAGGAAGGAATAAAGACGATTGATGGTGCAAAAAAAATCAGAGAGAAGGAGAGAACAGGAACACATTTATCTTTAATGATCACGACCCTCACATGAAGCTGCCTGCAATTTCATTAAAGACCTTGATGGCCCGAGGTTGGGATGGGGGGTGTTGGGGTCGCTGGGGGAAGCGATGAAGCCAGGGCAGCTTTGATTAGAGATGAATGGATGAGAGGGTGCTTTGTTGTGTGTATTTGCTTAAGTGTGTATGTGTGTGTTTTCATTTGTGAAGAATGCGTCTCTGAAGCATACTGCTGACACTGCAGTCTAATAAACGTCTGAGAATGCGACAGACAAAATGAGAAACCGTAGATTGTCATTTAGTATGCACTATGCTTTGCTCCAATCACAGCGTCTTGGGAACAGGGAACTCGAGGTGCTTTATCTCCAAGAGCAGGAGGGGATCATTCTCTCCACCTGCCCCAAATTATGACCTCAGGTGGGGGGAGTCTGGTAGTTCAAAGCAAGCCTTGAAGTGGGTCCCTAAATTCACCCTGCAGTAGTTCTTTGCATGTGCATATTTTTGTGTGACTTCCCTCTTCTTCCTGTGCTTTCCAAAATCCTATTTTTTTATTTGACAACAGGACAGTCCGTATGGTGCCCGCAGTAAGAGGTATCTGATGTGAAGGCTAGTGCAAAGAGCTCAGAGCGAAAGAAATGATCCTTATTAATTGCATGTAAACAGCTTTTTTCATCTTTATTGGTGTAAAAATAAACACATAGGGTAAGGAAAACCCATTACTCTATTTAGTTGAGGCTGTTATAAAGCACTGATATCGTAATAATTTTTGCAGAACTGCTTTTAGAGGAACCTTTTTAACAACTGGCCTCCTGGACTAATTAAAAAAAGAAAGGGCTTCTGCTGGAGACTGTAAACTCCTGTTAAGCACCAGACACTTTCCAATTAGAACCACACATTCTTACCAAGTCAAGCAAAACAGACAGAATAGCCAACCTCAAATACATACAGGTAAGGTAAAAACAGTAATATTTTTTAATATAATATATTATATTAAATTTTAAATGTAATATATATTTATTTTATATTAAATATATTTTAATAATATATTTTAAAATATAATTTATTCCTGTGATGGCAACGCTGAATTTTCAGTCCTTCAGTCCTTAGTGCTTTATATATAATGTACAAATGTATACATTAAAAATAAATGTAATTTTAATGGTCTGTATTTTTTTTACAGAATTTTCCAGTTTTGTCGTTATACAGTGAAGTACCTGTTGTTTTACAGATATTTGCTGTAATTTAAATTTCCACTATTAATTTACATAGAATTGCTTGTATTTTGGTATTACATCAAATTTCCGTTTTTTTTGTTTTTTGTTTTTTTAAGAGGAAATTTTCTGTGTAATTTTACATAAAATGTTGACTAATATTTTACAGATTTTTTTCTGTAAAAATAGAAAAAAGGAAACAAACAACACAACAAGATGACATATTAATCTCCTTATGTAGCTGTCTATAAATATTAATAGCTGACAAACTAGCTGGTTTGTATTGGCTGCCTCCAGTTTTCCCTTTGTGTTGCCTCCAGCTAACCCTGTGATGTAACTGTGACGTTGGCACTAAAAGGATCTATATACGGTGAATAACTGTAGATTACATTTAATGTAAATATACGGTAGAATACTGTTAAATTTACAGTATCAAAAGAAAGCGAAAAAGAACAAGTCATTGTTTAATTTACTGTGAAAAAACGTAAATTTACATTCCCAGAATTCCCTGCGTGATACTTCACATTTTATGTATTTTCATTAAAATAACTGTTTCTTCTTAGTTTTTTTCTAATCAATTATGTACATTAGGGTTTTATGTTACGTCTAATGTTGTTAAATCAATGTTTATTGCATTTTTTAGTGTTGTGTGTTACCAAGATGGTGTTTAGAGTTTGTGTGAATGACACTGTGTGCACCTTATATTACTATATATTGGTATAGTCAACTTGTGGAAAAGCTGCTTGTGATGAGCTTTGATTTATCATGTGACTTTCTCATCACCATGTTCTTGGTGGTTTGTGGGTTTATTACAAAGGCACAAAACAGATGTTAGTACTTTATTTGGTTTGTAAATTAACATTATATATATATATATATATATATATATATATATATATATATATATATATATTAGTGTGGCTTAAGTGTTTACATATATAAGGGATGGAACAATTTAAATGTGTTGGGTTATGGCTAAATTAAAATAAAAAACAATCTTTTTTATGCTTAAAAATTGCAAGTACATCCAGAAACCATTCACACACACTTTTATTGTGCATAATTATTAAATTAATTAAATTAATTCTCTGTTCAGTTTTATATTAAAGTTTTTTTTTTTTTTTAGCTCATATAGGGTCTTCATCTAAGATTATATGTTTTGGCAAACGTTTTGTATTAAATTAGACCCCCTCAGTAGATAAGAAATTTGACTCATCGCTCTTCACCATGTGAATATTACAGTGGTATATATGTTGATGAATGGCCATGTCATGCTGTGGTCAGAGAAGGCAGACATCCGCCAACCTCTTTATGATTCTTTCAGGAGCTTTTAAAGCAATTTTTACCTCTCGCTAGAGAGAGGCCATAAAACACCACAGTCTCTCTCTATCCTACTGTGAATCTCTTTAAGGCCAGTCTGCCTAGAAATAGTTCATTTCAGGACACAACACTCATATTCTTTTGTTTCTTGTGTTTTCTTAATTTCTTTTCCTGCAACTGTTTCTCAGTTGCAACAGTCATGTGATCATGTACCAACAGAAAACATCTCTATGCCTCATTTTGTCAAAGCATTATAAAAAGAATATGTTATGCAAAGTTGACCTCCATGGTGACATGTACTAGACTGAAAAAAACAGTATGTTGTTTTTATTTCCTAGATTTCTTTTTTACAAATGGTGTTTTTTCCATTTAGTTTGAGTACTAATCATAGTCTTCTTCACCCTCAGATCAGAGAAAGCCGGTGGCGACTGGGTTAGCTGCTAAATCCTTCCTGCCGAAGCCAGCTCAGTCTGGCCTTCGTCCTCCTGGTTACTCGCGCCTCCCGCCGGCTCGTCTGGCAGCCTTTGGGTTTGTTCGAAGCTCTAGCGTCTCCTCCGTGTCCAGTAACCACTCGACCGACAGCACACGGAGTGACCCCTGCCGACCCGCCTACCGTGAGTTCCTGAAACACAAACACTGTACATTTTAATAAATCTTAAAATGTAATTTATTCCTGTGATGCAAAGCTGAATCTTCAGCATCGTTACTCCAGTCTTCAGTGTCACATGATCCTTCAGAAATCATTCTAATATGCTGATTTGGGGCTCAAGAAACATTTCTTAATCTGCTTAATATATTTTAAAATTGTGAATATATTTTGTGATACTATTTTTCCATAATTCTTTGATGAATAGAAAGTTCAAAAGAACTGCATTTATTCTAAATAGAAATAATTTGTGACATTATGAATGTTTTACTGTCACTTTAATGCATCCTTGCTGAATAAAAGTAATAATTAGTATTAAGTATTAGTATTAAACCTTTGTATAAAAGGTCAGTTGTCACTGTAGCAAAGGGCATTATGAAATTCATGTTAATTTTTCACTCAAATTGTTGCTCTAATAGTGTATTAAAAGAGAAAAATGCTAAACAAGCATTTTCTATAGTGGTCTCAGACTTTTAGACCCCATTAAACACCTGTACACACTACAATTTAAGATGCCATCTAAAACACTTGTAGCTGAGTGCATTGTTATGTGAGATCCCTGAGGTACAGTTTACATAAAAGCATAATGCTCCACTTTTTAGAGTTAATTATAATGCAGTTTGCATCATTTTATTAACTCTGCCTACATGCAGTGTGCAGATCCCCTTTCATTAACATATTCTGCTCATAACTTCGTGCTCTAACATGATATCATGGGATAGTAGACCAAAAACACAAAAAAAGTTCAGTATTTGTTTTACAAATCAGACTTTTCTTTAGTTGGCCTTTATTTTAGGTTACAAAAGAAACTTTGTGTTTGATCTGAGTGTTCTTCTTTCATAACTAGCTCAGTGAGTCAACATGAATGATCCTCAGTATGATCAGAGCCTGCTGAAGTAGATTCCAGTCTGCTCTTAAAGGGGGCTGTCTTTGAAAATTGGCATCTGCGTGCGAGGCATGTGTTTTAATGCGACCTACATAAGTGATGTTGGCTGGGCTTCTCCTGGTAACAGTTGACGTGGCTGCAGATTCAGGCATCTGGAGTTACATGCGTCATTGTATGAGTTATGTCATCAGGTCTTTTTATCCTGGAATCACTTGGGAAGAGGAATCCCTCAGTGTTCACAGTCAGGCATGTTTGGAGCAAACAGACGCACGGGAGAAATACTGAGAGAATGAAAGTGGGAAGGCGTCAATGTGACGTGTTGCAGTGGCCCCCAAAAATATTTTGTATACAGGAGCCCTGTAAAACAAAGTGCACATTTTTAGAAGTTTGTTTAAAATGATAAAACATTAGATAAAATGTTTTCATTGCACTTTATTTTACAGTAGCTATGTGCGCTTTCAATGTACTTACAGTTTATTTAAAGGGTTAGTTCACCCAAAAATAATGTCATTTATTACTCACCCTCATGTCGTTCTACACCCGTAAAGGGGGTCGCACACCGGACGCGAAGCTCAGCGCCGCGCAGTTTTACATTAAATTTATATTATATTTATCTCAAATCGTCGTTAATGTACATACTGACTTCACCCTGTGCTGCAAGATACATCAGTTTTACATTCTTAGTTTAACAGCTTGAATAAAGTCTAAAAATGTATAATAAACGTAGCCTTTTCTTTCATTTTGCTCTGTTGTGTCATTTTTCCATGTACACTAACCTCAGTGCGAAATATTAAAGCATAGGCATATGTAACGTTTCCCCGTCGACTTAAAACTCACCCATCGTGCAGCTCTTCTATCAGGAGTCAATTCAAAATTGAGCTTGCGCGTATATAATGTGTGCGGCCGGTGTGCGATACCTGTGAGTTGTCCAAGACGTGGCGCGGCAATGAGCTTCGCGTCCGGTGTGCGACCCCCTTAAGACCTTTGTTTTTGATTAAATCCAATGGCTCAGTGAAGCCTCTATTGAGAGCAAAGCCACTGAAACTCTCAAGATCCATAAACGTACTAAAAACATATTTAAAACAGTTCATGTGACTACAGTGGTTCTACCTTAATATTATAAAGCGACGAGAATACTTTTTGTGCGACTTTTCAACAATATCTCGTGATGGCGGATTTCAAAACACTGCTTCTGACCTTTACAAATCTTTTTTTTCAAATTGGTCATTCGGTTCAAACGGCTAAAGTGCTGAAATCACGTGACTTTGGCACTCCGAACCACTGATTCGATTTGTAAAGCTTTGAAGCAGTGTTTTGAAATCGGCCATCACTAGATATTGTTGAAAAGTCTTTTTTTTTTGGCACATAAAAAGTATTTTCGTCGCTTTATAATATTAAGATAGAACCACTGAACTCACATGAACTGTTTTAAATATGTTTTTAGTACCTTTATGAATCTTGAGAGGTTCAGTGGCTTTGCTCTCAATAGAGGCCTCACTGAGCCATCGGATTTAAACAAAAATATCTTAATTTGTGTTCTGAAGATGAACGAAAGTCTTAGGGGTGTACAATGACATGAGGGTGCGTAATTAATGACATTATTTTAATTTTTTGGTGAACTAACCCTTTAAAAGTACTTTAAGGTAACTATATGGGTTAAGGTTTAGGGGTAGGTTCAGGGTTAGTACTGGTTAGTGTCATTACTACAGTAAGTACATAGTATGTTCATGCTAAACAGGACTGTAAAATAAAGTGCTACCAATGTTTTATAAAAAGAATTAACAAAAGGGTGTATTCATATAGTCATGTAAATTGAAATAAAGGCCAGTTAAAGGTGTATTAAGTGATTTCTGAGAAACGCTGTTGAAAGTGAATATGGACTGAACACCACAACACACTTGTAGCCAATCAGCAGTAACGGGCATGTCCAATCAGGGAGAGAGAGTGAGCAACGGGAGATTTATAGAAAGACTGTATAAAGTGAGATGGCTATGAGACATTACAAAAGAGAAAAGGTCAGAGGAATATCATATCACTGGAAAAAGAAGGGTTATGATCAGGCAAGAGCTTTAGGACCTGTGTTAATATTAGAAAAGCTTTTTTAGCACTGGAGAGACCTAAGCAGGAAGGACTGAAAATGTTGTTTTTTACAGAACCAAGTTATGCTGTTGTTGTAATGTTTAGCTATAGTAATAGGACAGTTTTGAGAGTTATTGTTTGTCTGTAGCTGGTGTGCTGCTGGCGACTCTTGTCATTCATTCGTCATCTTCACTTTATTGTTCACGAAGCATTATTTTGCTTTGCTTCCACTATGATAAAGAGACATCCACTCTTATATTGCTTATTTGGGCATTTTGGGGGTGGAGCAATGAAGGGAGGGGTATGTTTGTTTGGGTTGATTTCAAATTACAATAGTGCTTCTGAGAAATTGCTTATTGCACCTTTAAGGAAACGGGCATTTTTTTCTGAGAAAAGATCATTTTATTTTAGTAATTTTAGTACTTATGTTTCAGGTAGTTGCCAAGGCAACATTTCTAATTTTCATTCAAGTTTTTTTAAGTCTTTCATCTAATATTTATATTTTATTTTATTTCAGCTTTATTGCATGTACTGGAAACTGTTTTTAATAGTTTCAATTTTAGTTTTGGTGGTGCAGTTGGTGCAGATACCACTTAGTTTGATATACTGTCATCTAAAGAACAACATGCAGACATTATTAAGTGTCCAAATACTTTTTGAGGCCACTGCAGATGTAATTGGGGTCATTGCAAACAGTGTTTTGTATCTGCAAAATGTCTAACATCATTTATCTCACCATAGTCATGTCCTGACATACTGTATGTGTCTGTACGAAATCTATTTATAGTCATTGTATTTTCACAATTCTTCCACACTATTTAATATGTTAGTCAGAGGTGCAAATGATTGTTTCTCTCTCTCTCTCTCTCTGTCTCTCTGAAGTGTTGAATGTGTTACAAGGCTGATTGCTGATCTGATGGTGTTTCGAGTGCATATTGACTGTCTGGAGGCCTGGAACAAACACAAACAGCAGTCAAAAACTAGATAAAATGATTAGCCTTTAGCTGTTCCTGAGAATGTGACTATTGTTAGCAGATATTAATGATCTTTATGTGTGTGAATAGTACTATGGAGTATTATACTGTAGCACAAGTATATGAATTTCATGAAGACCCTTTACCCCCTGAGAGCATCCCTGTGTTGTGACCACCTGTCCCCTTAGGTAAACAAGGGCATTTGCTGGACATATGTGCTTTACTTAATGTCTTTTGTAATAACCGACTGTTGCTTTAGGCTTGGTGGTGAATCAGTGTGAAATATTGACCCAGGATTCCTGTAGATACCAGAATCCTCCCTGCGGGACTGGATGTCACATGCAGCTGATCAATTTCTCAGGTCTGACTGATTGAGGCTGGTCCACTTGTAATTGGCTGAATTGGAGAGTGTGAATGATGACGGCAAATGCTATACTGGACGTATTAAGCTGTCATTAGTGTTTGAGCTGCCTGATAGGTAGAGCAGCAAGTCAATGTTTGCCTCTTATTCAGCACAGTAATTGGTTGTGCTTTAGGAGATGAGATCTGTCACATGGCTTTTATTAGTCTCATGTCATGGCTTGATGTTTTCTAAAATGTCAGAGGAACCTCTTAAAGTGATAGTGAAAAATTCATTTCATGTAATTCCAAACCTATATGTCTTATTTCTCACATGGAGCACAAGAATAGATATTAGGTGGAATGTTAATGCAGCTTTTTTCCATACATTGAAAGCGAACGGGGCTGTTAAACTCTAAAAATTACAAATTGGCATAATGAATGTGCCAAAAAAGTAGGCCATATGAGTTGTGCACTATATTCCAAATGACCGAACCCAATGATACAGTAGCTGTGTATGAGGAATAAAGTGAAATCTAAGTTGCATTCCTTCTGCCATAGTTTAAGGATGCAAATAAGATTTGAGAGCTGCGATGGCAGTGTTATTTGAATATTAATTGTATACTATTATAGTATTTATCAATATTTTAAAATAACTGTTGTTTTATATCTTCAGTTTTCTTTTTAATTTTAGTTTATCATTTACTTTTTGTTATTTTTATTAGTTTTTTATATATCTAATTACAGTAGCTTTGATCTATTTTTATTTCTTTTTTTATCTTTAGTTTAGTAATTTAACTAAACTAACTTTAATAATAGTAATTTAACCTTATGTAACTTAAAATTATTTATTTCAGTTAGTTGACAAGGCAACATTTCTCAATTTTAAGTTTCAAGTTAAGTTTTTCAGCTAATATTTTTATTTTATTTTATTTCAGCTTTGTTTTAAATTACTAACAAAGATTTTTAATAGTTTTAGTTTTAGTTAACAACAACAAAACTATTTGGCAGAAATGAAGATTTTCATTAAAATGCATTAAATTATATATTTGCTTCTTCATGCAAAGCTATCATATGACTGCAGAAGACTCGGAATATAGCTCACATGTCATAATGGACTATAATGTTGCTTATTTGCTAATTTTAGAAATCTATTGCAACAGACCTCATTCACTTTTGTTGAATGGAAAAGAGTTCCACATCCAAATGTGTTCCACAGAAGAAAGAAAGTCTTATGGTTTAGAATGATGTGTGGGTTAGTAAATAAAAGAATTTTCATTTTTGGGTGAAGTATCCCTTTAAGAAGAAGTGAATGATTAGCCTATATCTAACAGTGGTAGTTGCAAACGGATTATGCTAAAGTACCAAATGAAACAACAATTAATTGTACACATTAATCTCTTTTTGTCTATCTTTGTTTCTGTCTGTCTTCTGTATGTCCTCTTTGTCTCAGTAGGGGAGTGAATAGCTAATAGCAGGCTTATATTAGCCACTGCTCTGAAAGGCAACACTCCGTTTGAAGCTGTTGGCTTCTGACTGTGAGCTTCTGAGAATCCCAGCATCGTCTGACCTTAACAAAGACCCAGACAGACTTTCTTTATATAGAGACATCACAGCTCCACCTTCACTCTCAGAGAGAGCGCAATAAAAGATGCAGCAATTTCAAATATCACACTTCTTATCCCTCTCTCCGGCTAGGGCAGAATATCCCCTTCTTTTTCCTCTTCTTTTTTTTTTTTTTTTTTAAATCTGCCCGGGTGTAATTTATCTTTGGAGATTGCTAACTGTCAGTTTGCTGGTGTGAACTCCCAGCTTGCATGCAGGATTGATGGATGTGATCTCATGCTGCAGCCTGTCGGGATCATGCCAAAAACTCTTAATTCTTGCTTTTTCTTCTTCATCTCAGTTCATTATCTATTGGGGTTTCTTCAGTGACAGTAGCTCCTTGAACATGACTCTGGGATATTTCAGATCTCCTCAAGTAAAATCATCAAGAGTCTGAAATTCAAGTCACAAGTTTGAAGTTGTTCTAGTTAAGATGCTTGTAAAAAATTCATTTCATACAGTGTGCAGTAACATTTTTAACTTGAAGCACACGAACAACTTGAAAATCTCAGATGTGACCTTTCCTGTAACAGCAAAGTAAAGTACAAGCCGAGGAGATTGCATACCCAGTCACACACATACATGCCTTCACTATAACACAAAGACAATGACCTTCAGTCATGGTGATGCTGCTTTCATTGATTTTCATTTGTATGAGTTCGTCTTTAGATGTGTTTTGTTTGTATGTGAAAGTCTAAGGGTTCTGTAAAGATATTGATCTCGTATCCCACCCTTGTTTCCTTGGAAAGGGTTAGGGGTCTGTTCTAATGTTCTATGCACTAAGTATGAGTAACTATATGAGCAAGAGCGATACTTGCTTCATAACTAATTAACTGCATTACATATTCTTTACACTCCACATTTTTGTCCAAGAAAGAATTTTGATCTAGATAAAGGTCTAAATTTCAAGCTAAAACATATTAAAGATGCAATATGTAAGAATTTTGCTGTAAAATATCCAAAAACCACTAAGCCCGTGTCATATATTTTGTTCACTTGAGTACTTACAAAATCCCAAATGTTTGCAACTATTTGTAAATCGTGAGAAAATTGCAATTTTAACCAAGGCTCCGGGACGTGTGAGGAGTCTGTCAGTTGAGTCATACCCGCGTTACCCTCGGTTTCCGGTTTTATTTTGTAGAAACCATGTAAACGCCAAAGACGCTTTAATATTTACATGTTTTAATAGGCAAGGGAACAACTGTTTTGATATTTTATAGACAGAAAACTAATTATTATTATATAGCTCAACACGTTTAGTCTTATTGTTTAAATCTAATTTTCTTGTTTTTTTGCGAGTACCATGCTTTTACCATGCCTCAGAGAAAAACACTATTGTGTGAAGTAGTTAACATAGCATAATCAGATGCAGCTTTATTTTTAGTAACAGTAATACAGAATTTTCTCCATCATACAATATGTCTTAAAATTAATTGCATGCCATTTATCAACACAAGCCATCCAGCATTTAATATGATATTCTAAAATCGATCTAGCTTACTGCAGTGTGTCTCAAACAAGTGTCTCACAGCAGCCACTGAGTGAATGCACAGAGTAACGTTATAACATCATTTTCAACACTCTCAAATGTATCTAATATGATAAACAGAGCTGTGTTATCTCATACTCATGACCGGAAAAGCGGAAGCAACGCCGGCGACTGTGGCATAATAAAAGTCCCACTGCCCGCGGTGTGTGTTGCGCAATCGCTCCAGCGGCCTCGTTCAGCTCCCACAACACTCGGTTCTGCTCTGCTTCATACGACAGTAACGTTAATAATCGCATCCATGAACATGATTTCTTCCCGAGTTTTCTACCGGCCGTTGAGGTGAAGACCACATGTCCCAAGATTCCGCACTCAAACTTGGCATCATCAAGCTATGCCTTTGTTTTGAATAGGCCTCTAGCGACCTCTAGTGGACAGAAAATCTTACATAGTGCACCTTTAAACCATTCTAAGATGATCTGTTTTTAAAAGAGTTTTTGGGCAGTTTTAGCGTGACCACCTTGACGAGGCTCAGAGACCAGTTTAAAGAGGACCTATTATACCCTTTTACAAAGTCTTGATTTTGTTATTGGGGTCTGCTAGAATAAATTTTCATGCTTGAATGTTCAATAAACAGCTTATTTTCACATATTTTACATTGTTGCAGCACCTCTCTTCCCAGTGTGTCAGTAACGTTCTGTTTAGTTCCTGTCTCTATGAAGCCCCTCCTTCCGAAAAGTGCAATGTGCTCTGATTGGTTGGCTGGACCAGTGTGTTGTGATTGGTCAACTGCCTCAGAAATGTCACGCCCCTTACCATAACCACATTAGATCCAGGGTGGAAAAAACAGCGTCTCTTGGACATGGCGACTACACACTTTTAACGCAACTCAACCAGGCCTCGCCCCCTTTATTTTACATATACCTTGGGCCGGAATTATTTAATTGAGATGGAAGGATGACGAGACATGTGAGGCGAACATGAATGAAGCCCGATGGTGCAGACCTAGAGCTCAACAGTGCCGACACGGCGGAGTCAAGGGAGGGAGGAGCCAAGGTGTTGTTGTGGCTGATGACATCTGAGGGACCACCGACGGAGACGAGGCCGAAGGATCCACCAGCACAGACGAAGAGCCAACAAAGCTGAGCGACATCGCTGGCACTGGAAACCCAGGCAATGCCTCTGCGGTGAGCATCGGAGACGGAGCCAGAGTACCCGAGGACTGAGGCGGAGCTGAAGGGAAGGAGGATCCCGCTGCAGCCATAGGGGTGAAGAGACGGAGCATAGCGGATGGCTCGCAAGTCTGTGGCAGGAGCAGAGTGACAACTGACCCAGAGGTAGGAACCCAGTGGAGCAGCAAAGCCAAGGGTCTCTGGTGTAGCCGAAGGTGGGAGGAGCCAAAGCGGAGCCGACAGTTCGATGGTCCGAGATGAAGGGATCAGATGCTGGAGGTGGAGTCACAGGATCCACTCACACAGGCGCTGATGGAGGTTGCATGACCTCAGGCTCGACGTCATAGCAGGGCATCCTTAGAGACAGTGCAAGGCTGCAAACCTCCAGCAGAGGCGGGGTTGGAGGACTGGCTGAGCTCTGCTGTGATGGTCACAGAGGTAGGCTTGACGAGATTAATGACTAAAACCAAAACGAACTAATAACCATGGTAACAAGGAGTGGTGGGAAAATAATAATAATAATTCCTTACATTTATATAGTGCTTTTCTGGGTACTTAAAGCGCTTTACATATGGAAGGGGGAATCTCCTCAACCACCAATGTGCAGCATCCACCTGGATGATGCAACGGCAGCCATATTGTGCCAGAACGCCCATCACACCCCAGCTTATTGGTGGAGAGGAGACAGAGTGATGAAGCCAATCACTATATGGGGATGATTAGGAGGCCATGATGGACAGAGGCCAATGGGCAAATTTGGCCAGGATGTCGGGGTTAAACCCCTACTCTTTTCGAAGGACATCCTGGGATTTTTAACGACCACAGAGTCAGGACCTCGGTTTAACGTCTTATCCGAAGGACGATGCTTTTTGACAGTATAGTGTCCCCATCACTATACTGGGGTGTTAGGACCCACACAGACCACAGGGTGAGCACCCCCTGCTGGCCTCACTAACACCTCTTCCAGCAGCAACCTAGTTTTCCCAGGAGGTCTCCCATCCAGGTACTAACCAGGCTCAGCCCTGCTTAGCTTCAATGGGCAACCAGTCTTGGGCTACAGGGTGATATGGCTGCTGGTGATAAGACAAAGGAAACCTGGAACTAGAGAAATACAAACTAAAAGTCCAAAACTAAACTGAACATAATGGTGACAATATTATTTATTTGAAAAAGAAATAAAAAGCAATTTTATTTCTATTTTTGTATTGTTCAACTGGCCGAATATATGGGATTTAGAAAGTAAAGTAACACTTTATTTTAGGGTCTTTTAACTAGTTGCTTATTAGCATGCATATTACTAGAATATTGGCTATTTATTAGTACTTATTAAGCACATATTAATGCCTTATTCTGCATGACCTTATTCTACATTCTTAATCTTACCCAATACCTAAACTTAACAACTAACTTACTAACTATTAATAAGCAGTAAATTAGGAGTTTATTGAGGGAAAAGTCGTAGTTAATAGTGTATATGTGTTCCCTATACTAAAGTGTTACCGAAAGTAATTAGTAATACTTAATGCAATATTTCTAATTAGTACAGTAATCACACTGTTGAAGATGTAATTAGTAGCTAGTAATTAATTACTTTTTTAGAGTAACTTACTTAACACTGACTATATACTCAAGATGAGATATGAAACATCCAGCTCCTACCTGGACAGGTATTAATCTAGGAACAATCTCTGAGGAGAACGTGTAAATATTGTCTGAGATCAGCATTGTGTTCTGCACTTGGGAACTTGCACCACTTACACAGTTGTTGAGAAGTGAGAAAAGAGAAAAGAAGAGGCAAAATATCATCAACATCACATATTATTTATGACAAGGTATTCAGATAATACATGTCTCATATTGAGCACACTTTTCAAGTAGTCTGAAAGGAAAATACATGCAAGAACGGGACAGAAAAAGAGTTGGAAAAGAGGAAAGGGAATTACAGTAGAAAGGTGTTATAGAAAGTGAGGAGAGGTGGAGAGGGGGAGGTGTGAGAGCACAGATGCCATCGCTCCAGCCCATCTCTGACTCATGCACACTGCTGAGAACAGATGGTTCCTCACACAAACACACCACAGCATACATGCACACTCACACGCATGGGAAACATTCTCACACACTGAACGGATACACTGTTTCACAACGGTTTGGTTGCTCAAGAGATTGCGTAAGTCTTTGTCTCATTGGTATGTTTAATAAGTGTGCTTCTAAATCCCACATCTCTCTGACTGTCAGATTTGACAGTGGGCAGTCTGTGCTCTAGGTACTGCTGACTCACACACTTACCAAACCGCTGAGCTCTGGATGATCCTACTGTGCAGAGAGATGCTAATGAACTTTTTCTCTATTTTTACCCATAAGGACTGTCTGTATCCTCCTGCCTTCACAAACTCAGCTGTACCGTGTAAAGACTAGCTCTGATTATGATGAAGAGTGTATGTGGCCTAGCACTAGCAAGTCATGCATATATCATAAGCATTACTCTTAAATATTAATATGACATAATGATGATTTTGAATGACATTACATGTGCCAGCTTGCATTAGCCTATTAGCATTAGCACTGACCTGCTCGCTCATCTTCGATAACCTCATAGGAGCCTGATAGTGTATCCTTATTACTTCAATCTGTCTATTTCCCTGAAAGCTTTTACAGGATTTTTTTTCTGTGGATGAAGATTCAAACCAGGCTTTTCTTCCTCAAAATCCCAAGCCATCTCCAGCTCTCTGTTTCAGCTAGCTTCCGTTTCCGATATCCCTCTTAATCCTCCCAGAGAGAGAGCAAGAGAGAGTGTGTTTCTCAGAGAGCTGCCAGGCCTGTTTAGTATATTTTGCTATTCCAATACCTCCATTTTGAGTTAGGTATTGTGTTATGAGTAGTTATGAATACAATAAAAATGTAAAAAAGTGTCTTTTTAGAGTCTATCAATGGTATAAAAAGACAGAAATAACCAAAACAATCAGGTAGTACAGGGGTGTCCAACTGGGGGTTTGCAACCTTTAGTGAATTCATGATTGTAATTCTGCGGGTCAACCAATTATTGTTTGATCTCTGTTTTGGACTGAAAAAGGTTCAAGACCCCTGTGCCAGTATTTTAGTTCACACTACACTGTGTAGTAGTTTTGTATCTAGTGCACACTTCCTAATGTGATAGTGTTTTACTGCACACCACTTTGTAATTTCGTACTGTTCTACGCTATACCTCATGCACACTACCTAATGTCGTACTGCACGCTACTTTTTGTACTAGTACTGTACTATGTAGAGCATACAACTTATTGCACATTACATAACGTCCTGATGTTTTAGTCTATATTATACTTAGTGACAGATAATAGTGTAGGACAAAACTATCTAGTGCACACTTCCTAATGTGGTATTGTTTTATTGCACACCATTTTGTGATTTTGTACTGTACGCTACCTAGTGCACACTACCTAATTTCCCACTGCACTGCTGTACTATGTAGAGTACACTACTTAATATGCTAGTGTTTTACTTTGTGCATTGTACTACACTACCTAGTGCACGTTACATAATATCCTAAAGTTTGGGTAACATTTTATTTCGATAGTCGACTTTAGACATTAAACTAACTATAAGTAACTTTGCAACTACATGTCAACTACAAGTCATTAGAGTATTAGTAGACTGTCTGCTTAATAGCTGACACTTTATTGTGATGGTCCCCCCTGACTATAAATAACTTTGCAAGTACATGTCAACTTATTCTACTAACCCGAACCCTAACACAAACCTAACCTAACAGTCTACTAATACTCTGAGAGTTAGTTGACATGTAGTTGCAAATTAATGGGTTAGGTGACATGTAGTTCCAAAGTTACTTATAGTTAATTGAATGTCTAAAATGTTTTTAGTGTACAGTGTTTTTAGTTTTAGTGTACACTACACTAGTTTTGTACTACTCTATCTAGTGCATAGTTCCTAATATGGTATTTTTACTTAATGCACTCTACCTAATGTCCTACTGCAGACTACTTTTTGTACAAGTATGTACTTTTTTAGTACAGCTATGTAGAGGACACTACCTAGTGCATATTATATGATGTCCAAATGTTTGAGTGCACACTACCTAAAATACCAGTTTTGTTTTTCATTTTGGCCATTTGTCCACTTCCTGCAATCAGTGCTGAGCAGTGAAGGAGTATTTCTCAGGTCTGTTTGGTATTAGTACTGGAGTGTCACACATCCTGATGTGTGGCTTTGAATGGAGGGGTTGGATTTGCATAATGTTTACTTCAAGACATCCTCAGGAGCACCTCTGATGCTCTGTGCTTAATAATGCATTGCAAGCTCCATCTCTTAATGGGTCACTGCTGTGTTCACCAGGTCTGATTTTTCCTTCTGATTGTCTCTCTGTGCCATCTAAATGCTGGTAGATGTGAAATAACCTTCTGTGCTGGAATAACATCTAGTTCCATCACATTTCCTCTGTCACTTATAAGCCATCCCAATCCTTATTATTAATATGAGCTCTTTCCTCCCAGATATTTGCATTCCTCTTGCATCTTTTTGCTTTCTATTTTCACTTCTTTGTCTCTTTTCTTTCTAGTGCTCTTATCAGTGGTGATTTAACCACCTAAGACTTATGTTATCTCCTCCCAAGTCTATCATTTATTTCTCTAATAGTGGCACCCAACGTGGAGCGCATTCCTATTCTCTCCTCCTTCCCAACACAATGTTCTCCTCCATCTCTGCTAAAATCCTTTCTTTGCTTTTGTCTTATAACATTACATATGTCTCTGTTGGCCAGAAGGCCAGAGAAGAAGTGCTGATTATTTGGTTCTGCCTTCCTCACAAGCTGAAATTTATCCACACCAGCACCGCATTAAATTAATCTTCTGTTATTTTTTGCATTCCCTTCTGGAGCATGATACATTATTCAGCTCAAACAGAATTGTATATTTTTATTACTCATATTAAGGTGAGAATTTGTCTTCATTATGATAAAAATGTCAGCAGCATTTTAAATTCAGCGTGTGTGGATTGCTTCTCTGTATTTCCAGGATCTTAAATCTGTGTGTGTGTGTGTGTTTGTGTTATTTTATTTTTATAAGCTTATTTTTTTATATAAGCTTTTTTTCGTTTTTTAAGAAGATTAATGTGATCTTAGTCAATTTATTCCATATTTACCAAATGTTCACTAACCAATTGTACTCTTTGCTGAACTAACTAAATTCATTCGAGATTTCCCTTAATTAAAAACAAATTAGTCAACAACTCAAGCACTAACAGCATATGAATATAAACACACCTGCAGATGATAGTTGGGTTCAGTATGTAAAAACACTGCTGCATGTGTGAATAGAAATGTTCAGTGAACTAGAGAGAGGGAGAGAGGCTAAATCCTTCAGCGTCATAAATCAGAATGTAAATCCTGTAATGCTGTGTTACTACAATGCACACTGACAGTTATTTATGTGACAGATATAATTTTAAGAATTCAGGAAATATATTTTTCTGAATTAAATATATGACTTGTCAAATTTGTTTCTTGAGCAGCAGATCAGCATATTAGAATGATTTCTGAAGGATCATGTGACACTGAAGACACTGCAGCCTTGGTGAGCAGATGAAACTTCTTTTAAAATCATTAAAAATCTTACTGATCCCAAACTTTTGACTGGTAGTGTATATATTTAACAAAAATACATTATATTTATATATAAAATATTTATATTTATATATAAATATTTTATATATAATATAAATATTTTTACATAAATGTTTTATATATATATATATATAATACAAATGATATCTAAATATAAATATATATACATGTAAATATTTCTTAAATATGGATGTATGTGTGAGTATTTACATATACATAATAAATATACATAGTACACACATATATTATGTAAACACAAACTTTTATTTTGGATGCGATTAATCGTTTGACAGCACTACTTACAACCTGTTATTTTTTTATTGTTTTTTGTATTCGACCAATTTAATTTGATTTAATATTTTTTTAATGTTTAATTCTGGAAAATAAGAAAACCTCATAAACCCAGATTTTCAACTGTAATAAGACAATTTCCAAAATTTGTAATAGGGTTGCAAATGCATCAAATCTCATTTTAAATAAATACACAAACTGCTCATGTAATGTAGAAGTTGCCAGTGCGGTCTGTTATTAAGCCATTTTATTAATAGGAAAAATATATAATAAATTAAATAAATATATGTTTTTATTTTGTTTTTTTATTTACGTATTTATTTGTTTTTAAGTCTCAGATAATGTCTTGTACTTTGTTCATAAAAAAGTGATGTATATAGAGCGTGATGCTTTCTACTGACTTTTAACAGTAGATATTTTAGGTGCAAAAAAGTGATCCAACTCACACAAGTAAAATGCTCCCATCATTTGGGTTATTATGTAAATCCAGAGGGCTGATGAAACTGTAAAAAATCTTAAGGATTTAGTCTCTGTGCTACTAACCCAGTTCCACACAATGCAAGCAGTTAACTGGTTCTCACAGAGATTTGGGGGAGAAACCACCAATGAGCAGCGAGGTTTATTTCCCGGCAGCCAATCAAATGCGTCTCTCAGCTGCTTTGCACCTTAACATCTCCCGCTGTGAGAGCTGGAGGGCTGTGTAGCACTTCCTGCTGTTTTCTGCAGCCAAAACTTTTTGTTACTATAGATGAGAATAAGTGATCCTGTTAGTGTGGTTATGTTTAATGCCCATAGAAAGGCTATATATTTCATGCTAACAAAATCTCTTTGAAATTACGGCAGTTGTCGGCTGCTGTCTCTAAGCGTCTCTTCAGGTTACATGGTAGTAATAAAATATGGTATTTTAAAAACACTTATGACAGTGTACTGTCAGCATTTCTGCATCTGTCTGCTCTTCTCTGTTCCTGGAATCCTCTCTCAGCACTTCATAAATCATAGAGATAACACAGCGGCAGAGCAGCATTTTGTATGGGCTTCTGAGAATGGTGTCGCCTTACAGTCTGAAACTAAGCTAAAATTGAGAAGAAAGTGTCTTTCAAAGGACCCGTTATACAAAAGTGCCTATGTGATTTGTGAAATCTGTTATGGCTCATTGAAGAGATAGTATATCTTGAGTTTTTTTCTTTTACATGGCAAGCAGTTCTCGTTTTATTGCAGCATTTGGTCTTACTGAGCTGGGCTGCGGTTATTGATCAAGCCTAGAGTGGGATGAACGGATGGTCTGGGTTCAGTTGTGGGGTTAATGAGCAGTTAGATGAATTCTCATCCACCACAGATGATGAATAATGTGCTCAGATAGAAGCAGAGTGAGACAGCAAAGGTGAGAGCGAGATGAGCACAGACTGATTAAGCATTCACAGTAAATCAGAGAATGACCTGCAGTATTCAGTGTCTAGACTACTGTGTGATGCACAATGAATTATATGCAGTTCAAATGCAGAGCAAAAAAGTCCACATTAAGAGATTTTTCTCTTCTTTGGATGCTTTTCAGGTCCCAACAATATAAATGATGAGCCACCGTTTCACCGTGTCACCACGTCGCCCCCGGGAGATGGATCCAGAGCACCCTGCCGCAGCACCCCTCAACCCCCCAACACTCCTGCACCCACACGCCGCACCTTACTGCCCCCTCCTCGAAGCTCCCCCGTGGGTAGGTGGACCAAACTTATGCTGCTTGATATTGCAAACTGGTATTTCTTACTATATTATTTTAATGTATTGTCTTAATTGACTGTTTGCAAAGACCCGCCCCCTTTAGTTACTGTTGCTACGTCCGACAAGCCATGCCGATCTCTCGCCACACATCATGTTCTCACGCAGTGAAAAATACTTTGTGGGGCAAAGAGGACACTGACAACGCGTCAACAGACAAGACAAAGCAGGTTACTTTTGATATGAAACAAAGTCTCAAATTTTGTCATTTTTAAAGAAATTTAAACAATAAATACCGTTTTGTGGCGCTTTAATGTGTCGTGACAGATCGCTGTAGCGGCTCGTGAACCGTTCTTCCTACTAGTTCATTTATAGCATCAAATAAACATGAATAAACATAATAAGGAATGTTGTTTCAATTGCAGAAAGACATCAGTACACACCAGTTTTCAAGTTCAAGTCCACCTACGTTAATCTGCTAACTCCCCTGACTGCTTTGTCGGACAAAATGGCGGATTTGGCGTTATGATTGATTAGATCGCCTGTCAATCAAACTCCTGGCGAAGGGTCAGTTATAAACACACTGGCTTGTAGCGCAAACAGTTTTACAGTGTACTGCACTTTCATATTCTTCTCGTTATTTCCCTATAGCGGCTAAAAAAATCGGAAGTCTCGCACATTCACAGAAAACACCTTGCTTCCGCATTGAAAAATAAGGTGGATATATTACAAGTTGCTCTCTGATAAGAATGCACTTCAATTAGCATGCACTACAAAAAGTATGTGCTTTAGTAAGTGTACACTATAAAACGTATGGACTTAGTAGGCTAGTATGTGCTTCAATGTGCACTATAAGGAGTTTGAAATTTAGCTAGTATGAATTTCAATAAGTATGCACTCTAAGAAGTATGCTCTAAACAAGACTAATTTCATTGGAAAGCACTATAAATAGTGATCTTCAACCAGTACTAAAATAAGCATGTGTTTAAACAAGTACGGACCACAGGAGGTATGCACTTCTACAAGTATTTGTTTCAACTATTATGCATTACACAAATATGTACATCAGCTAGTATACGCTTACGCTACAAGAATGAACTTCAAATTGTTTATATTACAAGTTGCTCTCTGATAAGTATGCACTACAAAACGGATGTTCTTTACTAAGTGTACACTATAAAGCATATGGACTTAGTATGCTAGTATGTTCTTCAGTAAGAATGTACTATGAGTTTGAAATTCAGCTAGTATGAATTTCAGTAAGTATGCACTACAAGACGAATTCTCTAAACAAGGCTAATTCCATTAGAAGGCTGAATGCACTACAACTAAAGTGATCTTCAACAGTACTATAACAAGCATGTGTTTCAACAAGTATGCACTATAAGAGGTTTAGACTACTAGAAGTATATGTTTCAACTAGTATGCAGATTTCAAATAGTTTTACATTAGAACTACTGGCTCTCCACCAAATATGCCTTTAAACTAGTATGTACTTAAAGTTTTCTTTGCTTGTTTCTTCATAATTCAGGCTGAATTTAGCTCAGTGGGCGTACTGAAATATCGAGGTTGCATTCTTCCTCCAGTGCCAGAAGTGACCTGTCAAATGTCTTGATGAATTCTCCAACGGCAGCTAGTTTGAACACAGACCTCCACTGATGCATCGACACAGTGCTGAGACTGTACTTGTCAGGCATAAGTAAACAGTGCTACCTCCCTGTCCATGTCCTCTACAGAGTCATTAATCTCCTCTGCGTGTGTGAATACTGGGACAGTCCAGTTGGGGGGTGTCGCAGCCTATGTTTAGTCAAGACTGAAATGCAGACTTTGCCTTGAGAAAAAAACACCCTTTCTTAGTGTTCAAGAAGTAGGCCATCCAGACCCATTCATCTTAAGCCCAGCACAGGGAAAGTGGCTTGTCTACTTTCATGTGCTGTACACACTTATTGAACCGCATACTTTTTATAGTGCATGCTAGTTGACGTGCATACTTCTAAGTGCACACCTCCTATATAGCATACTTGTTGAAAGACATGCTTGTTGTAGTACTGGTTGACGATCTCTCTAGTTGTAGTGCTTTCTAATGGGAATAGTCTGGTTTACAGCATATTACTTGTAGTGCATACTTATTGAAGTGCATTCTAGCTAAATTTCATACTTGTTATAATGGATTCTTATTAAAGTGCATGCTAAGTGCATCTGTTTTATAGTGCACACTTTTTGAAGCATATACTTATTGTAGTGCATACTTTTTGGAGTGCCAGTCATTGTAATGTAAACTGTGATGTCCATACAGTATATACTAGCTAAAGTACATATTTTCATAATGCATACTAGTTAAAATGAATACTTCTGATAGTCTATACATCTTGTAGTGCATTTGAAACACATGCTTGTTCTAGTACTGTTTGAAGATCACTCTAGTTGTAATATTTTCTAATGGAATTAGTCTTTAGAACATACTTCTTTGTAGTGTATACTCATTGAAGTGCATACTAGTTATTAAATTGTAAACTCCTAGTGTATTCTTATTAAAGCACTATAGCTGAACTGTACATTTTTATAGTGCACACTTATTAAAACATACTCCTTGTAGTGCATACTAGTTGAAGTGCATACTTATTGGAGAGCAACATGTAATGTAAACTATTGGAAATTCGTTCTTATAGTGTATATTAGTTGAAGTACACATTTGTGTAATGCATGCTAGTTGAAATGATTACTTGTAGTAGTGCATACCTCTTGTAATGCACTTTTTGAAATGCTTTCTTGTAGTACTGAAGATTGCTCTAGTTGTATTTCATTCTGTTGGAAATCATTTTGTTTAGAGCAGATATATTGTAGTGAATACACACATTAAAGTGCATACTAGCTGAATTTCACACACTTGCTTGCAATCACCTATTTATCTCAGCTCAATTAGGCCGATCATTAAGAAGTAATCATCTGATTAAAGCAAGTGATGAACCATTGATCCTCTTCTTTCCTCCTCATCCTCCTTTTTTTATAACCTGTTCCCCTCTGTCTCAAGTGTTGTTTTTATTTCTGTCACATTTTCGGTGTCACATTTTCCGATCCTTAACCACAGCTCTCAGAGCATATAGCTCTGCCTGCTGCTTCCCTCTTTGTCATCCTGACAAAATCTCCAGCACCCTGGAGGGACAAAAGGCTGCCAGGGCAGCTGGCCCATCATGGAGTACCGATCTAGGGTTAGCATGCTGTCTAGGTAGCGAGCAATTCATGAGACCCTGCTGTTGAAAAACAGTTTAGAGATCCTGTGCAGCTGTCATATTACTCACATGAATCTAAGGAAACCGAGTATTCATAACACACATGCAGGCTTTAGGCTGCCATACTTGAGTTAAGCATACTTACATGCACCCACACATGGTGCACCGTTACCTCTGATGCCGAAGGTGCTGTCTCAGCATGGGGGGTGGGGTAGAATTGTGGTCCAAGGGAGGAGGGAGTCTATTGGGATTCTAGAGGGGTGTCTATGGCTGTCTGCTACATGTCGAAATGAGCTGGCAGTAATTAGGTGCCCTGGGACCCCTGTTGCAATGTGATGTTTGTGTGTGTGTGCTGTGTTAGGGGAAAGTAAGCCAAAAGCAGCAACCCCAAAAACATAAGCAACCCCTTCTTTTGTGAGATGGGAGATTTTAAACAAGCTCCCACCCAGCATTATCTTCAATCATTTCCTATAATTCCATAGGTAACGCCAGTGTCGTCTTATCTGTTCGGGTAACATCACGAAGAATAATAATATACTAATTAGTAGTAATTTGTGGATTTTGGGATCATACAGTGCTGGAATTCCTGTGTATGTATATATACACACACACACACACACATATATACTGTATATATGTGTTCAACAAGGCTGCATTTATTAAAATGTATAAAATGAACAAGATAAGTATCCACTTCATAAAATGTATAAAATGTATTAATGCACTTGATCCTTCAGAAATCATTCTAATATGCTGATTGGTGCTCAAGAAACATTTCTTTTTGTTATCAGTGTTGAAAACAGTTGTACTGCGTAATATTTTTTTTTTTTCAGGATTCTTTGGTTAATAAAAAGTTCAAAAGATCGCCATTTATTTGAAAATGAAATCTTTTGTAACATTATAAATGTCTTTGTCACTTCTGATCAATTTAATGCATCCTTGCTGTATGTATAAAATAAATTTCTTTCAAAACAATCTTACATAGATACAATAGTAATATTATAGTAATATTTGTCCATTTTAAATTATGAACATCAGGGTTTGTTCTCCATTCTTTTCCATCAGTTTGGGCTGACCACAGATCTGGGATTTGTGAGATTGATTTTTTAATATATTTATACTGTATTCTGTACTGTATGTGCATGGATGCCTGCAGCCTCTCAGAATGTCATATCGTCCAGCCCGTGTGGCTAGCAGACCCTGGCAGCGGTGTTATTTTGTGGTTGGCTGCCTCTTATTGGAATCGATCCATGGACCACAAAGACCATATTATGAGAAGAGAGATATGAAAAGAGATGGAAATGGGGGTGGTGGTTAATGTTGCGAATACATTCATGGATTTGCAGTCGCATGCACTGTGTGTGTGCCCCAAGTGAATGTCCTTTAATTCAGGTAACCCTCTGCACAGTCATTAACTCATGTACCGATGTCTTTCTTTATCTATAGCATCCCGTAAGGAATTCCAGAAGAGTTCTGATGGCACCCGTTCATCTCTCTCTTCCCCTAAGAGACTCGCTGTAGTGTCTCCTAAACCACAGTCTCCAGGTAACTAACCAAGACAAAGTTCAACCCAAGATATTACTTTCCTTTCATAGCTGTCCCCTGCTGCTTTACAGAGTACACTGCTTCCATTAGATGATGTCACACTATTGGATAAATCTCATCTGATGCTCATATCTCCACTATAACCTTCTTTATTTTTCTCTCTATACACACACACAAAAAGAATGAGAGAGTACTTCATATAAGATGTAATCAGTGCGGCCACTGGGGTCAAGTTCAGCTGTCATATTGAACAAAACGAAACAATTCTCAGTATTCATTCACCCAGTCCTTAGCATTTGATCCTCACAATACTGTCTGTATCCCTCAAGGGGTGTAAATTACGGGGTTTAAAGGGTTAGCTCACCCAAAAATGAAAATTATGTCATTAATTACTCACCCTTGTGTCGTTCCACATCCGTAAGACATTCGTTCACTTTCAGAACACAAATGAAGATATTTTTAATGAAATCTGAGAGCTTTCTCTCCCTCCATAGAGATCCAACGCAACTACCACTTTCAAGGCCCAGGAAGGTAGTAAAGACATCATTAAAATAATCCATTTGACTCCAGTAGTTTAACCTCAATTTTATGAAGTGCTTTATTTGCACAAAAAAACATAATTTACCACTTTATTTACGAAAATATTGATCTGCAACGCATGTTCCCAAGTGCATCACTATTCATGCTCGTGCGAAAGTGTTCATGAGAGCATCACAACGCATGCGTTTTGTGTTCATGCAAGAGATGACGTTGTGTGAACACGCTTTAGATAATATTATTTTGGAAATAAAGTGGTAAAATATGTTATTTTTGCGCAAATAAAGCACTCGTGTCACTGTTTTAGAAATAATATTTTCTCTCCCTTTCAAATCGAGCCCTGCCTGCAGGACATTAAAAAATGAAAAATGAATCTTTGCCCTCTTGCTTTCTTTGTCTTCCTGATGAGCAAAGAATCCACCAAACATCAGTTTCGCCCACCTTACTACCTGAAAAGCATATTTTCTCTTTGTTGTCATAGAGACTGTTTCTCAGGCTAAAGATTAAGACGCTTTAGGAGGATGGTGGCTGTATTTGTGTGTGTGTGGAGGACTGGATTGTCTTGAGTCAGTATAATGTTTATAAATGTTTATATAAATTGATGCTAGTTTAGTACAGGAACATCATTTTGATTAGAGGTCTTTGATATTGTCTAACTTTATACATTACCGTTCAAAAGTTTGGGGTTGGTCCGAATTTTTTTTTAAAGGAGTCTCTTATGATCACCAAGGCATTTCTTTGATCAAAGTAAGAGCAGTAATATTGTGAAATATTAAAATTACAATTTAAACTTTTATATTTTAGTATATTTTAAAATGTAATGTTTTCCTGTGAGGGCAAAGCTGAATTTTCAGCATCATTACTCCAGTTTTCAGAGTCACATGATCCTTCAGAAATCATTCTAATATGCTGATTTGCTGCTCATGAAACATTTCTTATAACATCATGATTTTTCAGAATTCTTTGATGAATAGAACAGCATGTATTTGAAATAGAAATCTATTTATAACATTATAAATGTATTTACTGTCTCGTTTGATCAGTTTAATATGTTCTTGCTGAATAATTTCTTTAAAAATTCTTCTGACTTCAAACATTTGTACGATAATGTATCTCCACATTTCTATACAGTATGCAGTCTATAATGAATCGAGGACAGCCATAGCTCGCTAAGATGTATACAGAGGTTAATTTAATACCTAATATGTCAGTAAAAGGCACTGGAAAAATTTGATGCCAGTCTTAAACAAATTGCTTGCACATTCAACACTGAGGACAATAATGACTCCATTATAGCAATTAGCAGCTCTACGCAGACTAGTATTTTTTCTGAAGATTAGTTTCTAGAGTAATGATGGCCATAAATCATCCTGTCATTCTCTTTGGCTCAATGTGTTTGTCGAATTCATCAAGAGATGAATGCTAACACACAGCTGCAGTAGGAACAAAAACATTAGCTGCTATTAGCATTAGCATGAGTAGTGCTTCAGTTTAGATTGCTTTCTTATCTTGAAGCACATTAAAATACGTGCCTTGATTTTATATTTTATTACTGCAAAATATTTGACCTTTATGCTTGTTTTTGAGTTTATCTCTATATAGCACAGTGGTTCCCAAAGTGGGGGTCGCGAGATGATTTCCAGAAAAAATTGATTTTTTTAAATGATTAGAAATAGCATATTTTATCAATAAGTGTAACAAAATACTAAAAATAGTAGTTAAATTAAAAACAAAAACCAGTCATCAACCTTTCAATTTTTCTTTCCCTCGACCCTGACTCCTGAGGTGATTACAACAGATTAACGACATATAAGCAACAGTATCAGTTGCAGCAGGTCAATTTATAGAACCATGTTAAACATTCAGACATGTGCACGTAGGTAATTCTTTAGGCTTTTAGCTTAGGATATTATTTTTGTCGAAATGAAACGTTGATTAATATCGACCAAAGACAACGCAGGGAGGCTAACGGAGGAGAGCGGAGAAGCACCACCGTCATGCTTTTGCAGCACGCGCTATTGTGCTTTCACATTTTCCGCGTTTGCGGTGCGCAACTGATCCGTGGCTGTTTATCACAAACACAACATTTACATATTTTTATTTCAAATCCAAAAGTTGTTACTGAACATGGCTTGTCAGCATTGCGATTCTTTGTATTGCGACGTACCGCTCCTGGAACGCACTGCCGGAGTGTGCAGTGTGAATGCTCTAATCCGTTAATATGGGAACGGAAAAAACATGCACCGCATACGCACTGCAAACAGTATGTGTAAAACAGGCGTTAGTACGTGTGCGCCATTGCGCACAACGTTTGTATACTTTAACCACCTCCGAGGATAGTGGGGGTCGCGAGTCACTGGCATCATTATTTTGGGGGTCGTGGGCTGAAAATTTTGGGAACCCCTGATATAGCATAAATAAATGATAATGTCTTTATGTAACTTCCATGAGGGCTTCATCTGTCTTGGTGTGACTAAACTATACATCCTTTGTAATGCATATATTGTGAATTGCAAGCATTCTATTATTGTGTACGTGAACTATAAGATTTGTTATGGTTTGTTTAGCCACTATGCCATTAGCTGTGGATCACATACCTCATTTTAACATTACAATGAAACAAATCTAGTCTTTGAATAGTCTATTTGCTTTACTTATAGAGTATTCACGTAATCCAGTTAGGTATAAAAAAATTATGGTAAAGCTTTATGTAAATTGTTTCATGGTTGTTAAGCGCACAGGACTCCCTGGGGTGCCTTAGCATTATGGAGGCTATTTTATTCACACGGGGCAGTTCTGAGATGAGTTTAATGAAATTGATTTTTTAGAGCTCTTTCTCTTGTGTTTCCCACTTTAGTCCTTCAGAGGCCACAGAGGGCAACAGTGGCAGTCCGAGGCTCAAGCATCCAGATTTTGCCTCGTACTCTCTCTCCGGGCCCAGAGAAGAAAAGAGAAGAAGAACAGAAGAAAGAAAAAGAGCGAAATGAAGCAGAGAGACATGAGGAGTTGCAGCTCTTGCAAAGTCGCTGTGAAGAACAGGCCAGGCAACTACAGGCTCTTCACACAGAACTAAAGAAAACCAGCCTGGGTCTGGAGGTCTTTGTCATCTGCACTCAGCACTTCTCCCTCAAGGTATTTTATTGCAGACATCATCATGTAAACATCACATTTTCTTTCATATGTTACTGAATCATTAGGAGTTGGGCATAATCTACTAGTTTTTTATTGTTACCACTTTACACATTTTAGAATCCTAATAAAGTCATCAAAACTATGAAATAAAACAACCAATTTTATTTTATTTTAATTCATATTAAAGTTAAAAAATATATTATATTATATTATAAACAATTTCATATGGACACAAGGTCATACTTTATTATAACTACTTTAAATATTTTATAATCATAGTTTATCAATCAAAGTCATCAACTATGAAATGAAACAATTAATTTTATTTTATTTTATTATTCATAATAAAGTTATAAAAATGTATTTTATTTTATTCTATTTTATTTTAATTATTCCTAATAAAGTCAAAAAATTATTATATTATATTATATTATATTATATTTCACCCTTAAACCAATGAACTTGCTCACACATAAACACAAAATAATTTTTCTTCTTTGTATTTCTCCTCTGATAGCTTGCTTCTTAATGTAGTTTACTAATAAACCTAAATGCGTAAATGTAAATACGGACACATGCTTGTTCTTTATTACTACTTTATTCATTTTAAAATCATCATAATAAAGTCATTAAAACTGTGAAATAAAACAATTATTTTATTCTATTTTATTTTATATGTATATGTATATATATATATGTGTGTGTGTGTGTGTGTGTGTGTGTTTTTGTTTGTTTGTTTGTTTTTGTTTTGTTTTTTTTTGGGAGAATTAGTCATCCCAAATATGCTGTTTTCTAAATGTATTGTTGTTTAGCAGATACGGTCTATCGATCATGATTCACAGTACTCTAACTACATTGACATCCCTCATGGCACAAACCCTGTGATCAAAAAATTTGATCAAGGGCACAATGATGTTACAGTCTTCACATGTCACCACTACATGAGATGTTTGTGTTACCATGCCAAAGCCTCAACCTACTTGAACTGACACATCCAGTCTATCTCAACCACTGCAAACTGAACACTCAACAACAACAAAACAAAAACAAAACACAAATAACAGCCTTTATCTAATCTATCATGAATGGAAGGATGAGGTAACCGTGTGCAAGAGCAAACCATTGAGTCACTGTTTGCACACAGAATCACAATAAGCATATCACTGTCTCTTTAGGATGAATCATATATGTTGCTGTCCTTATTTGTGATTCGCTCTGGATAAAAGCATCTGCTAAATGAATAAATAATGTAAATAAAAACAATTTTAAAAGCACAGTGCCCCCTGCTGTCCATTAGTGAATGTTTGCCTAAATGATCCATCATGAAAAAAAAAAACACATTTGTGTACAGTTGCCTCTGAAATGCCTCTGCATACTAATTGCAGACAAACTTAAACAAGTCAGTGAGGGGTCTGAAACATGATGGCTTAAAATATACATCCATCTCTATATGTTTTAGCCTAATTCCCACACATACATTAATATGAATTGCATTCCTCTCCTCCAAATGCACTCTTGTTTGACTGTTTAGCAGTAAAAGGGTTTACGGATAGAAGCTGTGTGTCAGTAACCTGCCAATTCCTCCCACGCCTGGCAACTCTAATATAAAGCAAGCCACATTTTATTAGTTTCTATAATGCATGTTTCATTTCTAAGTGCTTTTCATTATCAGAGTGGTATACTGTATATTTTCTGTACTGTCTGCTGTTAAATGCACACTAGAGAGTTAATGTTTCTGCAGCATTGTATCAATTTATTTCTTGTTCATCATCTTACATTTACAGACATCTCTTTGTGTTTGATTTTTTTTTAGTTTATAATGTTTGTCAGTTTCAAACACAACACTATCCGGTTTTAATAATTTGATGTTATTTAGGCCTTAAAAGTAATACTAAATGCAGTATGCAGTAGGTAGTCAACACTAGGTATTACAAAAAACAAGAATGCACTGGGAAAAAAAAAGTACAGTATGTGTTTGTGTGAGGGTCTGTTGGTTCATTGTTTATGGTTGTGATTATTAAATTATTAATTAGAAAAAACTACGTAAACCATGAAGTAATTGGACATAATATAAATATCCTATGTTTCCTTAATGTTTAATTTGTTGTTAACTTATTTGTTGTTAACTTCCTAATGTTCCCCATGAGGAAGGAAGTTAAATAAACATAATAGAATTAAAATAAATATTCATAAATAATGAAAATAAAAATATTTGACTTGGTTTTGTGGTTGGGTTCGAAGATATAGATGTCAATGGAAAATGTGCCTTGAGTAAAATTGTAAAAGCAGATGTGTTATTTTTTGTTTCAGAGTGAAAGTGCTGAGGAGAAGGAGAGAGAGTTGACACAGGAACTCAGTCGGATTCAGCATGAAGTGGGTGAGTGTCCAGAAACTTCTAAGAAAAAACAGTGGCCAGTTGCATAAATGGCTTAGACTAGTCTAACATTTTATTCATCTTTCTTTTTTCTTTAAGACTGGTTATATGTCAGGGATACTGTATGTTTAGTTTGGTCTGTGTTTCTGTAGCACTTTGGTTTGTCTCTTTTGTTGTTCATTGTTTGAGTTGTTATCCTGTTAGTTGGTTTGCAGTGTTTCTAGATCAGCTTCCTTTGTCTGTGTTCATTAGTTACCATGGTTTTTGATTTCCCTCCTGTTTAATTAGTCACCTGTATTACTTTGTCATAATTGCGTCTTTAATGGACATCTCTGCCACTCAGTTAGGTACATTCTGTCACCTTTTAAACTGCCCTGTCAGTCATCTTGTCACAGTTAAAATCCCCCCCAATTTAATTCAATTATCTACCGTTTCGGAGAGAAATGTAGTAGCACTTTTATCTGCCAGTCATGGGAGATATGTGGAGCTCTTCTCATGTCTTTGCATAATGATGCATTTAAAAGTTAATGACCAAATGCAACCTTTCAAAAGTTCACAATGCTGTTGCAGATGAAACATAATGTGGATAACATTGAATAAATATCTTTTCATCAGGTTAGATACTGATTATTAATCACTCAATCCCCTTTATCTAAACCTCTCTACTTAACAGTCAAATTTGCACATTCGCCATGTTTGTAGTTCTAATCAAATCTTAGTCCAACGTGCAATGGGTTGTGGGCAATATTAGTCATTAGAGTGTGCACGGATCTGCACTTCGGATTCTAACCAAAAAAAGTAGACCATCCGGGTATCTTTGGAATACTCATTTCAACATACTACAATTTGGGACACACTAATTCTAATTTCGAATACTATTTAGGATGGATTGTATGTGAATTGGGATGCAGCAACAGTCTAAAATTATGAATGAAATGAAAGTTGTGGAAGGCTGCATCCAAAATCACATACTCTCTTAAATAGGTTCTTATTTTGAATAAGTAATTATTTGACGACCTCTAAAAAAAAGTATGTTTTACATAGTACATTGTCATTATCACTATCACTTATAGCAGTGGTTCCTGGAGGCACTCCAGCACTGCACATTTTGTATGTCTCCTTTCTCTGACACACCCTTTTCAGGTCTTGGAGTCTCTACTAATGAGCTGATGACCTGGATCAGGTGTGTTTGATTTAGGAGACATGCAAAATGTGCAGTGTTGGGGTGCCTTCAGGACCAGGATTGGGAACCACTGACCTATGGGATAGTAAAGTGTCCATTGTATGCACACTTGAGAATGTTGTCGAAAGTAGTAGGTACTTTTATGTGCCTACTCTTTTATGAGTACTGTGAATTTGGACATACATCTTTTGTCGTGTCGTTTTTTTCGTCTGCTATATAAGAGGGAAGTATGCTTTTTTTTGGATGCAACCATAGCCTTTTCTTCCCTATTTTGATGTATATCCCAGTGAAACGGCTTCTTGAAAAAGAAAAAATGTTGGCTGGGACATGATTCTGTCCATTGGGAATTGATTGGATGGTTTACTATTGCTGTGATGTCATGTGAGTGACATGTCGTCCTGCCCTCGCGCCAGTAAACAAGTCATCAGAGAAGGGAGGGAGGGGAAGTTTTTTTTTTTTTTATTAAACATTATGATGATGACACATATTAAAAAAAAAAAAAAAAAAAATGATGTGCACGATAATTCATTTATAATAAGTACTGCAACATTTCTTTAAAAAATAAGAATTTTCAATTTTGATTTCATGGTTACTTTAATAGTGGCTATGTTTATGCAACTGGCCCCTTGTTTGCGATATTTAGATCCATCTGCTTTGTTTTTCATATCACCCAGCCTTCAACGCAGCTCGCTGGGAGCATCTTCAGAAGGAGAAAAGAGAGCTGGAGGAGTGTTTTGAAAGGGAGCTGAGAGAGTTACAGGTGCAACAGGAGTCTGAACTCGTTACCTTAGAGGAGAGCTTGAGATTACGGCATGCTTCAGACAGAGACCATCTCAGAGCAGAGCACCAGTCAGAGGTGGAGGAGCTTCACACCCAGCACCAGGAACAGGTTGGATCATCAGACTGAGGATCATGAGAAATAGTTTTAGGATGGCATGTATATGAAGACTCAACTGTGTGTTTTTTGCGTAGATCGAAGAGTTGACTGCCAACCATGAGGCCGCCCTTGAAGACCTAAAGACCATGCACAACATCACCATGGCAACATTGCAGGAGGAGCATGCCAGGACAATGAGAGGTGAGGGTAACCAGCTGACAGAAATGTGGAAAAAAACATAAATTCTGTATTCCTTCTCATTTCATTTCTCTTAGACTTAAGGAAAGCCCATGAGCAGCAGAAAGCCAGTCTAGAAGAAGACTTTGAGAAACTGCGCCTCTCGCTTCAGGTAATTTGCTCAGTGACTCAAGGT
Source organism: Hypophthalmichthys molitrix (assembly GCA_037950675.1). Taxonomy (NCBI): domain Eukaryota; kingdom Metazoa; phylum Chordata; class Actinopteri; order Cypriniformes; family Xenocyprididae; genus Hypophthalmichthys; species Hypophthalmichthys molitrix. The sequence continues at coordinate 34,580,319 of CM075501.1, forward strand.
TTGGGATTTTTTGCTACTCATCCAAGGGACTTCATTAGTAACAGTTCTGTTTCCTTCAGGACCAGGTGGACACTCTGACTTTCCAGAACCGAACCCTGAAAGACAAAGCCAAGCGTTTTGAAGAGGCCCTGAGGAAGAGCACTGATGAACAAATTGTGGTATGTTTCTTCTGCGACATTTAAAAAGGGATACTATCATATAGGCACACAAACACTGAAAGTAAGTATTGTAAATGTATTTGCAGGATGCATTGGCCCCGTATCAGCATATCGAGGAAGACCTGAAGAGTCTGAAGGAGGTTCTGGAGATGAAGAACCAGCAAATTCATGACCAGGAGAAGAAGATCTGTCATTTGGAGAAAGTGGTAAGCTCCAAATAAAAAGGTGTGCAGAATAAACACACTGTGCAAGAGAATTGTGAGATATAGAATGTTCTTGTATGCAGTTTAAAGTAAAGAGTTATTTTTCTACTCTCTACAGTAAAAAAAAAGCAAACAGTGCAAGTAAAAGAAAAACTGCAGTAGGAAAGAAGAAAACTATAGAGCCCAGCACATGATATACATTAAAATATACATCATGGCCAGGAATTACGATTTTGTTCCCTCATTTTACTAAATTGTGGTGACGCTGTAATAATTTGTTCCCCAGTTTTAGTTAAATCAAATATTTAATTTTGAATAAATTAGTATAATGTGGCCACGATTTACTAAAACAAGGGAAGAAATTCTTTATTCATGGGAGCAAATTCTTAACTTGTGGCCATGGTATATTTTTGTCTGCCTGTCATTTATGGGGCTCCATAGAAAACAGTGCAAGAAAAACTGTGACAGAAAAAAAGAAAACAGTACAAGATAAAAAAAAACTAAAAAAAACTGTGGGAGTTAACAGGAAAAAAAAGAGGACATTAAAAAAAATAAATAAATAAAATGAGCTCAAGTAAAACCTCTCCTTTGATCAAGGATAGAGTGGTCTTTTTAAAAAGAATGTAAAAAATGGACTGATATTTAGGATGTTTAATAATGATTGATTTCTAATAAAATGAATCAATTTTATTTTATAGTGAAATATATATACACTTCTTCGCTCTCACTCAAATAAATATAACTTGTATAAATAATCAAGAGAATAATAGTTTTCTGAACAGGCATGATTGACAAACCTCTTGGGACCCTAGAGGAGTGCTGTATATGTTGTATTCTGTACTGTGTATAAGTTCATTTTATTGTGATGCTACAGTACATTATTTATGATTTGGATATTAAATCAGTTTCCATTTAAAACTGCTTTTTACTTCTTTTCAGCTCCTTTGAACGTTATATTATTTATGATTTGGAAATAGGGCCACCGTCCATTTCAAAGCCACTTTTCCTTTCAGCTTTTATGAATTCTCATTGTTTCGTCCTCACGTGAAACACATTTTAGTCCCCTGTTGTCCAGGCAGGCGAAGTTTGTGTAAGAATTTAATGTGGAGCTCTGTGTTCACTTCATCCTTCGAGCAGGCCCAAAAGAACCTGCATCTGGAGGAGCGGGTCCAGGTGCTTCAGCAGCAGAATGAAGACCTGATGGCCCGCATCGACCGCCACCTCACAGTGTCAAGGTAAGGATTTGAAATTAGGTCAAATTTAGTCTTGCATAGCCAGCCTTTTAACTAATCCTGACTATTTCATTCTGTATGTACAGACAACTATCTGAGGAGAACGCAAACCTTCAGGAGTATGTGGAGAAGGAGACCAACGAGAAGAAACGCCTGAGCCGCAACAACGAAGAGCTGCTCTGGCTCCTCCAGACGAGTCCCCACCTGTCACCTTCCTCTTCTCCCATTCACAGAGCCTTCTTCCCCGGCCCTGATATTCCCCCTTACCCTTACTCTCCAGGCCCTGCTACCCCCACACACTCCTGTTCTCCTGGCCACTGTACGCCCACTCACAAGGTGGCTTCTCCGGGACCAGGAACGCCCACTCTGAGAGGCTCACCAGCAGCACGCTCATCCCCCGCACGGATCCCAAACGCCAACACTTTACCCAGATGAGCTGTCCTACTGAATTTTGGCAGCCTCGCCCATTTTCTCTTACTGTCCATCGTGGACAACAGTGCTTCGTTTTGATGTGCGGGCCATGATTTCCTTTAAAAAAAGATTTTGACAAACACCAACTGCCAGACAGAGATGAAACAGCCTCTGTTATTTCCATTTTTTTAATTTGAGACACAAAAAAGTTTTTGCGTCTCAGAGGATTGGACTCGTAGCATCAGAATGAAAGCGCTAATGATGCTAATGCTAATGATGTGCTGCCAACAATACTTGGCCTGCATGGAGGCAGAATCATTTTGTGTATACAGAAGTAGCTCAGCTTTAGATTTGACTCTAAAACATGCTGTTGGACTCCAACACAAATGTCTGTAGGTTCTCCTGAATGACATAAGAGAACTTTTTATAACAAAAAGCACTTTAGGTTTCTGCCCTACCTTCTTCCTACAGATAAATGCACCAGCATTTTTTGTGCTCTGGTTTATTTTTTTATGAGATATGTCTTCTGATTTTACAAATCTCCCAGTGTTTGAGTTTTGATCCAGAATGTTTTAAATTAGTCAAGACATACTGCAAAATGTGATTTTCTTAATACCTTTTTTTCTTTCAGTAAAAATATCAAAATTTTCTTTAAAAAAATTACTTTAGAAAATTAAATATAGGATATGACTTGTTTTGAGGCAATTTTATTTATTTATTTATCTATCCCAGTTGGCTTTTTTTAATTATTCATACACTACCGTTCAAAAGTTTGGGGATGGTAAGATTTTTTTTTTTAATGTTTTTGAAAGTCTCTTATTGCTCACCAAGGCTGTATTTATTTGATAAAAAAATACAGTAAAAATAGTAATATTGTAAAATATTTTAAAGTTTAAAATAACTGTTTTCTATTTTAAAATATTTTAAAATAGAATTTTAAAAAAATATTCCTGTGTGTAATTTATTCCTGTGATGGCAAAGCTGAATTTTCAGCATCATTACTCCAGTCTTCAGTGTCACATGATCCTTCACAAATCATTAAAATATGCTGATATGATGCTCAAGTTTAATATTTTTTGTGGAAAACATAAAACAGCGTATATATGAAATTTGTAGCATTACTAAAGTTTTTACTCTGACTTTTGATCAATTTAATGCGTCCTTGCTGAATAAAAGTATTAAATTCTATTTTAAAAAAAAAAATCTTAAAAAAAAAAAAAATCTGCTCTAAACTTTTGAATGGTAGTTAATAATAAAAGGTTAAATGATCTTGTTTTAAGAATGTTTAGATATTTTTAATGGAAAACAAAAAAGCTGATTAAGAAAATCGTTTTTTTGCAGTGTAAAGGTCAACAAGCTGCAATGCCTCCCACTGGTGCATAGGCAGATGTTTTCCTGGACCCATCAAAAGACTAATCCAGCTAATATCAAAACCAGCTTTTCTAAGCCAGTGTTTCTTACAAAGTTCAGTTTGCCTGCTGACATGATTTTGAGACCTTCCGTGGCACAGATTTATTGCGCCAGCTTTTAACGTTTGCTTGGTTAACTAGACAAAAAACTCTTCAGCATCAAGTCTGTTCTTCCTATCTGACAAAGCAAGTGCTCTCACTTCATGCATGACATAAAACAGGGAGATCAAGCAAATGTAAAATTACCGACTACAGGAAATGTCGTTGTAAATTGTAGTTGTAATTTTTATTAGTAATTTGTAATTTAATGGACATTTTGCTACTTGATGTGCATGTGATGTAAGTCTTCCATTCTTAATGTGAATCCTAGGATAGTTGTCATGTTAGGGTAGACACTTGGACTCCTGGGGGGATGATAGCTTCCACCTCTGATGTTTTTTTAATGTTTGAGGACAATATTTTACCCGTAGTAATAGGACATGAATGAATTAAACCTCATGTTACACCTGTTAGAGATCCTACCAGGTGTGTTGCAGGTTTACAATATGGCAGTTAAACGTGTGTTTGGATTTAAGCTATCTTTATTGTAATGCTGGTTAACTCTTGTATTACCTCTGTAGAGTGTAGCATAACCTAGAGAGAGTTTTCTCTGTATGAATGAACTAGAAAAGAATGTAACTGCGTCTTTAAATGTTGTATGATAAAGTTCAGGGAAATTATTTTGCTCTGTCTCAAAGGCAGTTTTCAGTTTCAGTTTTTAAATGACAAATAAGACATTCCTCATGCGAAGTGGGTTTTGATATTTCAAAGCAAAAAGGTAATTTTTTGAAATTTTGAAAAATTGGATTTGTTTTCTTTTTGTTTGTGTGTTTTTACAATTGATACATCTTTCAATGGTCAACCTTGTACACTTTTGATACAAAGGAGAATTTTTGTAAACTCTTCACTGATAATATTTTTTCTATAGTATTATCAGTTGGTGCTTGTACAGGGTATCGTACACAGAAGTACAATAATCTGCTATTCAAGACCAGCAATCTACAAAAATCCACACACACAGCAAATATGTATTTGCAGATGTTTTTTCTTCATTTGAGACACTATTGTTTACTGTTTATAATGTTTTTTTTTAATTACTGTGAAATGTATTTTTATTCTAATTCTAATGCATTTTAAATTATGTAGCTTTGCATTATGAATTAATTTAATTTGCTTCTGTCACTGTGATAATAACGTGTCGTTGTTAACTTTCCATTTTTGCTACTCTGGCACAGATGCTATTGAGTTTTCTGGATGTTTCCTGTCAAGCACAATAACATTGTATACCACCACGTTTTTAAAAACATCTTTTTAAAAATACGTTTAAAAAGCACTTATTTTTTAACCATTTTATTAAAATGTTAAACAACGTCAGATCAACTAATAGCCTAGTTGTTCAAAATATAAAATTCAAAAATAATGTTCATCTTGATCCACCACAGCAAGTACACAAATGTTTCAGGGATGTGCCTTCATTTAATGTGCAAAGTAGCAAAAATGAAAAGAGTTTTCACATTACAGCAGCCTTACAAACAGTTAATATGCTTCTAATATCTGGATTAATGCAGGAAAATCTTATTTCTTTGCCTATTTATTTTTTTTTTAACTATAAATTAACTGGTTTCCATTCTAATTCATTTAATTTTCTATTTTTATTTATTTTTTTGCATTCCATATTCTTTGCATATTTATGTTCTAAGTGTATGTCTCAACAACAAACCTCAGCAACCTCAATTAAACAATCATACTGTACCTGCTATGGTTTAAAACCAAGTTCAAAATTATTACTAATCCACGTTTATTATATGAAGTAACCATGTACTTGTATACTCAAAAATCTTAAAAGAGCTCATTGGTTTCTTTCCTTTCTGCCCTCAAGACAGATAAATCAACAGAATCAGGTTCTGGACGCACTGACTCTTTGTCCTGTGGACATCTAAACTACTGAATGTCAACTTACCCCTGAAAATACTGACACAGTCAATGTAAACTGGGAATGGTGGAGTCACTTATTGTACTGAATGAAATTTGTCCATCTGTCTATTTACTAACATTTGACTTCTCTTATGTCTTTTTGAACTTGCAGTCGCTTGTAAGCTATACTATTTATTGTGTTGTAGTGCACAGTAATCAATGCATGTTTGTCTTGGCGATCATTCCTTCCCCATGTACGTTTTCAACTTGTGATGGTTCACGCTGTAACTGTAGCATAGAGATTATAATACTAAGGAATGGAAAGAATTTATATATAACTCATTTGTATTCACTATGGGGGGAGGGGATAAATATTAAAATGTTTCAAAAGACAATGTTCATATGCTTTGGTTTATTTTTGAATGTAGCTGTACAATGGCCACAAAAACTATTTGAAGCTTGAAATACACTTGAAATAGTTAACCCTGGGTCATTGTAAACCCTGGGTAAGCGGAATCCTGGCTTATTTTATTTTTTTTGGGGGGGGGGTGAAGCTAATGACAAAAAGCATCCGCTCTGTTAAGGATCAGGAGAACAGTTCAAGTGCATCTTTTGACATTCTTTTAAAAAGAAGAGAACAGAAGGTATGATATTACTTTGATTAGTTTTAAGAACATTCCCCTGACACATTAGAATCAATATCAAACATAGCTAAAGTGCATTGATGGCGTAAGGGATTGTTGTCAAGGTGAATTATTGACAGTGAATGTCATTACCGAGGTGATAATGCACACATGTAGGCTATGTTACAGCCCATAGTTGTTTATTAAATAAAACAAATAAACACACGTATACATAGCTGTTCATACTCTACTGTTTAAAACAGCACAAACCATCCATTCAAGACAACAAACAAAGAGCATTTTACTGCAAAATTCAGTTAGAAGGTTGAAAATTTAAAAAATACCAAAAAAAAAAACATACAAACATAAAGCAGTAAACTACAGTGACAAACACAGATATGAGCAATTAGCATATGAATCTCAACAATGGTGACAAAATATTCAGACAGTCAGATCAAGTCTGGACATCACAAAAAGCTACTAAAAGACAGAACAAAAACCACAGCAAAAAAATAAAAGCAAATAGAATTAAAGAAAATAAAAGGACAATTCAGCTGCATAATTTATTCATGCTGTGATGCATGCTGGGAGTTTTGTACTATTGTTCCCATTACTATTTTGTTCCTTTATGAGATTTTAGTAACGGTCAAATTTGTTCGGTTGCAAAATTTCAATGACTGTCAGTTTTCAATGACAGTCGGTTTTCTTCTGTTACGTGATTTCAGTGACGGTCTGTTTTGTTCCATTACGACATTTCAATAAGGATCGGTTTTGTTTTGTTACAAGATTTTAATGATGGTCGGTTTTGTTTCGTTACAAGAGTTCAGTGATGGTTGATTTTATTTCTTTATGAGATCTCAGTGATGGCTGGTTTTATTCCTTTGTTTCTTTACAAAATTTCAACGATGGTTGATTTTGGTCCTTTACAAGATCTCAATAGTTAACAGTTTTTGTTATGAGATTTGAATGACGGACGGTTTTCATTGTCAGTCAGTCAAATATTCATTTGTTCAGTTACGAGATCTCAATAAGGTATGCTTTGTTCTTTTACAAGATTTTAATGACATTTGTTGTTTTTTTTCCATTACAAGATTTCAATGATGGTCAGTTTTGTTGTGTTATGAAATTTTAAATACAGTTTTGTTCTGTAACAAAATTCTAACAATGTTCAGCTTTATTCAATTACAAGAACTCAATGACAGAAAACAGAAAAGTACAATTACAAACACAGATATGAGCAATTAGCATATGAATCTCAACAATGGTGACAAAATATTCAGACAGTCAGATCAACTCTGGACATCACAAAAAGCTACTAAAAGACAGAACAAAAACCACAGCAAAAAATAAAAGCAAATAGTTAGAATTAAAGAAAATAAAAGGACAATTCAGCTGCATAATTTATTCATGCTGTGATGCTGGGAGTTTTGTACTGTTGTTCCCAGCATGCATTGTGGCATGACACTTTTGATTGTCACCTTTGTTGAGATTCCTGTGCTGATGCTTGATGCGTTGTGTGTCATCACAGAATTTAATTTTATTTTTTTAATCTTCTGATCAGTTTTGTTCCATTATAACATTTCAATGATGGTTGGTTTAATTCGGTTATGAGATTTCAAAATGATGGTTGGTTTTGCTGGGTTAGGAGATTTCAGTGATGGTCGGTTTTGTTCCTCTACAAGATTTCAATAATGGCTGCTTTTTTCCATTACGAGATTTCAATGTCACTAGGTTTTGTTCCCTGACAAGGTTTTAATGACGGTCGGCTTTGGTTGGTTTTGTTTCATTACAAGATTTTAATGATGGTTGGTTTTCAGTGTCCGTTTTTTTTTGGTTACAAGATTTCAATGGCAGTTAATTTTTTTCCATTACAAGATTTCAATGACGATCAGCTTTGCTCCATTATAAGATTTCAACGATGGTCGGTTTCGTTTCGATATTTCAGTGACGGTCGTTATGTTCCTTTGCGAGATTTCAAAGATGATTGGTTTTGTTCCCTAACGAGATTTTAATGACAGTTAGTTTTATTCCATTACAAGATTTCTATGATGATCGAATTTGTTTGGTTACTAGATCTCAATGATGGTTGGTTTTGTTCCGTTATAAGATTTCAATGACAGTCGAATTTGAAACAATTCAAGCTGTTGGTTTTGTTTTGTGATGAGATTTCAATGGCAGTGTGTTTTGTTCAGTTATAGAATTTCAATGATGGTTGTTTTTTTTTTTTCTTTGTTCTTTTATGAGACTTCAAAGACATTTGGTTTTGTTTCATTACAAGATCTCAATGATGGTTGGTTTTGTTCCTTTAGAAGATCTCAATAGCAGTCAGTTTCATTCCTTTATGAGATTTCAATGACTGTGAGTTTTGTTTCATTATGAGATTGTAATGACGGTCGGTTTTGTTGTCTCAATGACGGTGAGTTTTGTTCCTTTACAAAATTTCCCAGAGGGTTTATACTTACAACAGAGCAAATGTTAATCTCTGAAAGTATTTTGTAAAGTGTGTTGTGAAAATGAAATGTGAATATATATTTCCATGAAATTTTGTTCAGATACTAAATATTTTGACAATCAAATACACAGATAGACTTCTGGTGGTTCATGGATTAATGTTTTATTACTATTATTATTATTATTATTATTATTATTATTATTATTTATCGATTTTATTTTATTATTTTTTGGAAAAAAAAATCATTTTCATGCATGTTTGACGGGAGTTTTGTTGCAATTACGCTGTTCTGAAGAGTGTGGTGTTTCAAATGCTTCGAAACAGTGAATCATTATGCAAAGCAATTGGTTCAGTTGTTTTGAAGCTTTGAAAAGCTTTATTGTAGAGTTAGTTGGTATACGTGGAACTGAGATCAGGTAGTGAGAACTGTGCAGGTAAACATGCGCTAGAAACTACGGTCTTTTGTGTTCTTGTTAGTGGACCCGCCTCCCATGCCAGCGACTCGGGTTCGAGTCCCGCTTGGAGCGGTTCAGACTGCACAGGTTACAGACATACTTTTAAAACATGGTGTGTATTGAAATCTTTCTGTGGTTAGAAATATTTTGTAACAATATATAATATTTCCAAAATAGAAACATTTTGTAACAATATACACTATTGTTAAAAAGTTTGGGTTTTCAGTCATTTTTTTCTTTCTTTTTTGAAAGCAAAATTAATCATTTTATTCAGTAAGGATGTGTTAAACTGATTACAAGTGATACTAAAGACTTATATTGTTAGAAAAAGATTTATATTTTGAATAAATTCTGTTCTTTTTAACCTTTTATTTATCAATGAATCCTAAAAAAAAGTATCACAGGTTCTAAAAAATATTAAGCAGCACAACTGTTTCCAACACTGTTAATAAATCAGCATATTAGAATAATTTCTGAAGGTTCATGTGACACTGAAGACTGGGATAATGGCTGATTAAAATTCAGCTTTTCATTACAGAAATAAATAATATTTTAAAGTATATTAAAATAGAAAACCATTATTTTAAAGTTCACAATATTACTGTTTTTCTGTATTTTTGATCAAATAAATGCAGGCTTGATGAGCACATGAGACTTAAAAAAAAGTAATGAAAAAAAATAGTGCTTCCATGTAACTTGTAAGAACTAATTAAAGTAATCTAACTAACTGCATGGTATGTGACGTAAGGTAGGGATTATTTTTGCTCCAGGGTTACACCCCTTATTTTCTGGGGTTTATTTTAACCCTTTATTTAGTACAGTTTATGGCAACTGTATTGGGGCATTGGGCAGTATGTGATGTATGGACTATTTTACACCAAAGCTACAGCCTTTAGTACAATACAGCTTATTGCAACTGTACTGGGGCGTTAGGGCCCACTCAAGCCACAGGTTGATCAGACCTGTTGGCTTCTCTAACACCTCTTCCCACAGCTACCCGGTCTCCTATTCAGAGATAGACTGGGCTCAACACTGCTTAGCTTCAGCGGGTGTGCCAATGAAAGCTTCAGGTTGACTGCTGCTGGGCTGATCAAGCATCTCTCCAACCATAGACCCTCTTATGTAGAAATATGATTCTCAACAATGGTGACATGCTTCATGCCGCAATGCATTCTATAACAGACTATTAGTTGAAATTAACTGCATTACATCTACATGATCAAAAAAACAAAAACAAAAACACTCTGTGTAAGATTAGACCACTAGATGACAACCTCTTTATCATCAAGTTGTGAACATCACCTGACCACATTTTCCCTTGCTATTTTTGCCACAGTTAACACAATTTCAGCAGCAAGAGAAAAACTAACACTAAAGGTATGTTTACATGACAACGATGTACTAAAAATGTGAAAAATAAAAGTTTTTTCTTTGTACAGTTGTGGGCCGATTCAAAACTTGTTGCAAATTTTTTTTTGTCCAAAAAATCCTCTATTGTGTGGTGTCATTACGATTATTTAACTGCTCCCGATCAAGACGACCCAATCACGTTTGATATTTACGACACTTGATCTGGCTGCCTCTGATGTGATAACCGTGATAGCCAATGAGAGTGAGCAAGTGTCACCTACCGGATATTGCGTGCTTCTTTGGCTGAAACTTGGCAGCCACAAACATGCCAAAATTTTGCGGGCTCAAAATCTTCAAGTGTGTGGCCAGCCTTACTTAGTATTTTGTTTGATCTTGTTTCTAGTCCAAATATCTAAAAAATCTTAAATCCAGATGCTTTTACTAAATAAATAAGATGACATAAGATTTTTTTTTCTTGTTTTCTGGGAGAAAAAAAAAAACAAATGAAGTGGGTTTTTCTTAAAACAAGCAAAATTATCTGCTTAGAACAGAAACAAAATTAGTTTCTTATTCTATCAGCAGATAACTTTGCTTGTTTTAAGCAAAAACTCACTACAACTAAATTTTTTTACTTATTTAATAAAAGTATTAGTTTAAAAAAAAAACTATTTAGACTGGAAACAAGAAAAAAAAAATTTTTACAGTGTAAAACACTTGTATTACAAACATTGCGGCTGGTTTCTAAGATGACACACAGACATCAAGAATCAGCACATGAATCTCAACAATGGTGACAATCAAAAGTGTCATGCCACAATGCATGCTGGGAACAATAGTACAAAACTCCCAGCATGCATCACAGCATGAATAAATTATGCAGCTGAATTGTCCTATTATTTTCTTTAATTCTAACTATTTGCTTTTATTTTTTGCTGTGGTTTCTGTTCTGTCTTTTAGTAGCTTTTTGTGATGTCCAGACTTGATCTGATTGTCTGAATATTTTGTCACCATTGTTGAGATTCATACACTGATTGCTCATGTGTTTATAATTGTAGCTGATTTCTGAAATTTTGGCTGGCACATAAAATTAATGTTACACCACTGCAGGCACATTAACTTTTCTTAACCAGTATTTTTCTGGGTCTTGAAAGTGATGATTATATTGCTCTCTATGGACATGTAATGTATTTCTTGGATTTCATCAGAAATATCTTACCTTGTGTTCTGAAGATGACCCAAGGTCTTACGGTTGTGGAACGTCATGAGGGTGAGTAATTAATGATAAAGAAGCTAGTGCCGCTTCTAAATTACAAGTGTGAAACACTCCAGGGTTAAAAGAGGTGATTAGACCATCGATAACACAGTTAGGTAATGTGTGAAAAACCCTAAAAAAGTGTAAGTGAACATCTTTTCATTCATTTCAAATTTACAAGCAAACTTAAAGGGATAGTTCACTCAAAAATGAAAATTAGCCCATAATTTACTCACCCTCAAGCCATCCTAGGTGTATATGACTTTCATTTTTCAGATGAACACAATTGGAGTTATATTAAAAAATATCCTGGCTCTTCCAAGCTTTATAATGGTATGGCTGTCTGCCGAAAGCTAGTTATTATAGTTTATAAAGTTGTAAATATGGATATTTTTCTTACAAGAAACCCTTGCCTTGCTTCAAAAGGCCTTTATTAACCCCCTGGAGCCGCATGGATTACTTTTATGATGGATGGATGCACTTTTTTGGGCTTCAAAATATAATGCCCCATTCACTACCATTATCAAGCTTGGAAGAGCCAGGATATAATATGTCTCCGACTGTGTTCATCAGAAAGAAGAAAGTCATATACACCTATGATGGCTTGAGGGTGAGTAAATCATGGGATAATTTTCATTTTTGGGTGAACTATCCCCTTAGACTACCTTCACTTATTTTTCTGAAATTTTAGCTTGAAAAGTGTGCTTGTGCAATGTTTCTTTAAAACATTTTTGTTTGTTTGTTTGTTTGTTTGTAGGCCTATCAAATGCAAAGACATTCTTTAAATGTGACTGAAATAACCAAATACATCTTGTACTTATTCCAGCTCTTGACTACTGGTTTCCACTCCTTCCTTCTTTCTGCTACACAAACACACATGCGTGTTCTGAGGGTGTGTGTTCCTTTGAGGATTTGTAGTCTTGACAAACAAACGTAAGGAGTGGAAGTCTCTGTCTTACAGGCTTTAAAGTCCCAAACGAATAATGAGATCAGAACACAACATGCCATGATGTGATCTCTCTTTTCGCTGTGCCCTGTGACTTTCAAGTGGATTTGAAGGCAAAGGCAAACATGCTTTGAATATGGAAAAATTTCTCCTATTATAACTTACAGGTAAGAATTACCAAATCTATCTATCTACACTTAAAAATAAAGGTTCATAAAGGATGTTTTTACTGATGTCATAGAAGAACCTTTCAGTGAACAGTTCTTTAAAGATTTTTTTCCTTAGTGTATGAAGAACATTTTAATTTTAGTTTTCAATGGATTATAAAGGTTCTTCACCATCAATGTCAATAAAGAACCTTTATTTTTAAGAGTGAATTTATTTATCTGTCTGTCTCTGTCTGATCTATTGCTTTAACCAAGAGACTTTTATTCAAGTTAGATAATCGAGCTCATCTATTTCTATTACTTTTGTCATTAGTTTAGCCACTGTTACATATATGTCATCTCAAAGATCTCTCCTGTTCCTTTTTTTTTCCGGGTGTAGAGCAGGAAGTGGGATGGGTCGTGTGTACCTGATCGAGCCGGCTGTTGGCATGTATGCGTTTGCCATGTTTATGATCTACCCTCTGCTGCAGCAGTATGTGTACCGTAGGCTGTGGTTTGAGCTGAGTGGCACAACCTACCCTGCAGAGAATCTGTCTCACTGCTCAAACAACCACAGCTATGTCACCATACACCAGGTGAGAGGTCACAACCGTTGACATGCGAGACATGATTCTTTTCATGATCCAATTATGGCCACTTCTGACTTCCTAAAATCTTCTTCAAACTATTTTTATCTATGTTAAGGCATTTATCACATGTTAAGTGAAGATCTGAATCTAATGTGTAATGGTAATGATATTCACAAGTTAGCTACCAGTCAATTAACTTTGAACCTATAATTGCAAAGGGATTTAAATGCCATGCTACAAGCTACTTTTTGGAAAAACTGTTGGAAAAATTATCTTAAATGTTTATGGCAATGACAGCTGTATTAAGGACAGTAATTCTTATTTTTGTATTTTTATTGCATATTGATTTAATACCATTTGAAATGAAATTATGAATATTTTTTAAGTTCCAAAATATGCATACATTGATCATATAGAGGAAATTAAAACATTTGGGTAGAATAAAGTTGAAATAAAATAAATATTAGATGAAAAACTAAATGAAAATGAGAAATGCTGTCTTGGCAACTAAATGAAATAAGTTTAATTAGAAGCACTAAAATGTCAAACTGGAAATAAATAAAAACTTATACTGAACTAAAATTTAAATAATAATAAATAAATCTGAAATATTTATATTTATAATGACTCCCATATACATAAATAATACTAAAAAAATAAAAATAAAAACTCTGGGCCAAGCCCAAAATTTTAACCTTCAATATTTATAGAAATCATGAAAAATACATGGAGTCACAATAAACAATTTAATGCTAATTTAATAATAATAATAATAATAATAATTGCATATTGATTTAATATCAATTGAGTTGAAATTATGATTTTTTTTTTAAGTTCCTATAAAAGATGCATAAATTGATCATATAGGGGAAATTAAAACATCCGGGTAGAATAAAGGTGAAATAAAAAAAAGTATAAATATTAGATGAAAGTTTAATTAGAAGCACTTAAATGACTAAAAGGAAATAAATAAAACTTATACTGAACTGAAATAATAATAATAAATAATAAATATTTATATTTAAAAAACTAATAAAAATGACAAAAGCTCACAACAAAATAACTAAAACTTAATATAAAAAAATAAAAACCTTCAATATTCATAAAAATCATGAAAAAATACAGTCACAATAAACAATTTAATGCTAATTTAAAGATTTAAAGATAAAATACAAATATACTGGCAAATAAAACATCTCAGAGAATGACAGATAAAAATCTTTGAAACGGAATCAGGTTTGACATTCATTTTGTTTATTTTAGTGGGTTCAGAGACTAGACTGTTTGCTGTGTAGTCACTGTAAAGTTTACATTGATGTTCATATCTCAATATAGGAGTTCTGGAGAACCGGTTATATTAGGTGAAGTTGAGCTCATGTTTTTTTTATTATTTTCTGTTTCTCTTTGTGTGTGAGAAAATTCCTTTTCAATTCACAAGCCCTTTATTGTGGATTCGCTTGTCATTTGATACGTTTGAAATACCATTGACCATTGAAATAATTTACAGCACGTTCACTTTCACTCCCTCCCTACGTCTCTTTCTAACTAACTAGTCAATCAACTAAGCTTTACAGGCAGAACTAGACAGAATTTGTGGGTGATGATAATATACATTTGATCTGAAACTCCAGTTTTTCTCTTCTCTCTTCAGGCAGTGCAGAAGGAGACATCTCTTTTCCTCCTCCAGAGTGAACTGTGCTTTCTCGTTCCCAGTCTCATATCCGCACTGTTCCTGGTCTCATACAGTGACTACTGCGGGCGTAAAGTTGCCATCGTTCCTCCTCTGGTGGGCGACACTCTGTTCTCCCTGAGCTATGCTTTGGTCAGTAGATTCTCCTTCAGCCTCAATTACCTGTTAGCTGCCTCCTTCTTATCAGGCCTGATGGGCGGACCCGCCAGTCTGATTGGCGGATGTTTCGCCTATGTGGCTGATCTCTGCGGAGAAGATCCGGAAGGACAGAAAACTGTCCGAATGGCTCGACTGGACATGATTTTAGGGGTTTTGACTGGCTTAGCTTCTCTGTGCACTGGATTCTACATTGAAGCAGCTGGCTTCACTTGGCCCTTCCTCACCGCAGCCTGTGTGCATCTGGTAAACCTCCTCTATGTGCTGGTGGTTTTGAAGGAGTCCCTGGTTCTTCCAAATCCCATTCTGTCAACGTCCAGCCCCTCAGCTTCGGAAGCCCCTCGACTGCAACAGTCTCAAGCTCTTATTGCCCGTCTGCAAGGCGTCTACCTGCTCTTTGCAGCCTCCAAAAGGAGAAGGAACGTAGTGCTGTTGCTCATGCTTGCTGCTTTTGCCTTTTTCAGGGTGATTATGATAATTCTGACCTTATTCACAAGTTCCATCATTTGGTGTCTAAGGTTTGTGCCTCTAGTGGCACAAAACAGAACTGCAAAATAATGATATAATTAAAGCTGCTGTCTGTAACTTTTTTTGGTAAAAAATTATTGCACAAACTAATCAGTGTTCAAAACTATCTCCTTACCTTAGCCCGATTCACAATGGGAAGCCTGTAAAAATGTTTTGTAATTTGCGTGGTTCGGGTTGGTTTCCTTGGGAAATACGAGTTTGCCGCCATTCGTCTTTGCGTCATTACGTCACGTCTGCATACACAAAGAAGTCCCAGCTATAGGTTATAGCTCCTCATTGCTGTACACGAGATCCAGGGGTGAGGTTGGATCCAGATTCAGGGTGTGGAGATGGGTAGGTTTAGGGATCAGTGTTTGGTGTAGGCAATCAGTACTATGATTGACATGACCAATAAAATCTTAAGAATTGGCTGCAGGGCGGCACTGGCCTGGCTTCTGACGTCACACTTGGATGTGGGCTGGGTTGAATGTCCTCCACAGGTTGCAGCGAGCTTCTCATATGTAAAGTGAGAAGAGTTGGATCTGGATCCAACCTCACCCCCTGAATCTTGTGTTATGTAGTGAGGACCATCTTGGTTATTTTTGCGTGGTGGCGGATTATTTGTAGCCTTTTCTTACAGCAGCTGGAATAATAAAACGTCATTTTGATGGCGGATTGTAATACAGAAAGTTCAAAACGACAGTCATCATTGACAACTGTTGAATCACCAGTTTTTACAGTAGTAAAAAACAAGACTTCGGAGTAGCTACAGCAAAAAAGAGAAAGCGACCGGGCCTGTGCGAAAACAAGAATAAATATCAGCAGGGCTTTTGAAAGGTGGTGTGTTCTAACGAACATTAAATTGCTTTTTGAGGTTAAAAGAACAATTTTTAAAAAAAAAAATTGTTTTATTAAATTTGAATGGCATTACGATTAGAGATTAGATTGCAGAGAAATTGAAATCTACAGGTATTGCTAATACACACACGTGGTCATGCAATGTTGATGTTGTTGTCTCAATTTGAGAACAAAGTATATCAATACTAATAATTTGACGTGATCTGAAGCTAACTTTGCGATCGTTAGATTTAATCACGGGAAGCCTGTAAAAATGTTTTGTAATTTGCGTGGTTCGGGTTGGTTTCCTTGGAAAATACGAGTTTGCCGCCATTCACCATTGGTAGCTCGATTTATTGTAAAAAAAAAAATAAAAAAAATAAAAAAATAAAAAATCAGTTGGTCAGAACAAAAGTAGCAGACATGTTAATTACTTGTTCATATGACATTTTTTCAGTGAAACTTCTTATTTCGGACATACTTCCAAGACGTAGCCTAGTATGTGTAGTTCTGATGTACTGTGAATGTCCACACTGGTGCGTTGACTGACAGAACACACATACAGCTCAAAACATTAGATTTATCCGCTCTGAGGAGTCGTGCCGATGCACAACCCACGTAAAGATGATAATTCCGCAAATAACTGCAATTGCAGGTTTCAAACAAAGAAGGTGACAAAGAGGCAACACTTACAGACTGCAGCTTTAATCTGGTTATATTGACAGGTTATACTGTAAGTTTTCTGAATTCATACAATATAATTGACCCGTTTCAGCTTCAGAGTAAATATGTATAAACAAAAGAATAATCACACAATTACACAAAAATGTACACTATTATTCAGCAAAAATGCATTAGATAATCAAAAGTTGCAAAGAGATTTATAACCTTACAAACAATTTCTATTTAAAAAATGCTGTTCTTTTGAGCTATTTTCAGCATTGATAATAATCATAAATGTTTCTTGAGCAGCAAATCAGCATATTAGAATGATTTCTGAAAGATCATGTGACACTGAAGACTGGAGTAATGATGCTGAAAATTCAGCTTTGCCATCACAGGAATAAAGTTTTAAATATATTAAAACAGAAAACAGTTGTTTTAAAATATCATATTACCAATTTTTCTGTAATATTTTGATCAAATCTCTTGGTGAGAGACTTCTCTCAGAAACCGAACCCAAACATTTGAATTGGTAGGGTATATGCAAAAATAAATGTAACATACTTTGTGTGTGTGTGTGTGTGTGTTTGTGTGTGTGTCCGTGTGTGTGTCCCTCACAGGTAGCTCTCCAGGGTGGCATGTCCATCTTTATCTTGTATGAATTGAACACTCCTCTGTGCTGGAGTGAGGTGTTGGTGGGCTATGGCTCGGCTATCTCCACTGCCATGTATCTGGTGAGTTTTGCCGGCGTGGCACTGCTGTCCCGCTGTCTGCCTGATGCCTACATCGTCCTTCTGGGATTGATATCTGTGGCAGCCGGCCTCATCATGGCAGCATTTGCCAAGTCTACTCTGCTCATGTTCCTAGGTAAGACTGAGTTTGGACATTTATGGAGTTTCTAATGGATGGATGGATGGATGGATAGATGGACTATTTTCAGGTGAAACAATGGTGTATGTTTTATTCATTGCAGTGCGGCTGCCTTTGCTGCTGTCCATCATGCCGACTCCTGTACTACGATCAATGATGTCCAAAATAGTGTCTGGATCTGAACAAGGTAAGAATATTAATAGTGTAGAACAGAATAGAATAACTTTTTAGATTAATTTTCATGTTAGATGTTACTGTACTTTGCACATCATTCCCACATTCCCAGCAAAATAAATCTAGCGCTGCAAAAAAGTCCTAATTCACATGAACTCTGAATTATTGATGGCTGTGTAAGGTTGTTCCTTGTGCCTGTGTTTTTGTGTACAGGTGCCATGTTTGCGTGTATAGCCTTTGTGGAGATGTTGAGTGTTGGTGTTTCATTTACAGTGTTCAGCAGCATCTATGCAGCTACACTGTCCTGGTTTTCCGGGTTTACTTTCCTGCTTGCTGCAGGCCTCACTCTCATACCAGCCACCCTGATCTGGTGAGTAGCCCACATCTATATCCTTCCTAAAATGGAGCCATTATTCTTGTGAAATCATCTGTTTTTTATTTAAAAAAAAATAGTTCAGACAAAAATGTCAATTCTGTTATTTAGTCATGTCTTTCTAAATCCGTATGCTGTTGTTTTGTCTGTAGAATATAAAATTAGAAATCTGAAGAATTATTACACATCTCATGCCATAAAATGGCAGTACATATAAAACAGATAAAAAGTGGTGTTTTACCTGAAATAATCAGTGTCCTTCACTTCTACACTATTTGTCATTCAAAGTCTTTCCCTTTTCAAGCATGACTGATTTGAGGCTGTGTCAGAAATCGCATACTCGCTTGAGTAGGTTCTTATTTTGAATAAGAAATTACTTAACGACCCCTAAAAAAGTATGTTCTAAATAGTATGAATGTTTGTAGTATGAATGTAATTCGGACGTACTACATTCACCATGTTGTCATTATTATGTGACCTACAAGCATCAGTTGCGTCGCTTCACTGCCATTCACAAATCCAATTCCCGGAATCATCTCATGGAATAAAGTGTCCATCGTATGCACACTTCAGAATCTCGCTGGAAGTAGTAGGTCATTCGGGTACTTTTTCCCTACTCTTTTAAGAGTATTGTGAATGCGGACATACTTCTTTTGTCACACTGCTTTTCACCTATATAGTAGGGAAGTATTTCGGATGCAGCCTGACTGACTAGCCAATAATATTCCTTTGCTGACAGTGAAGGAGCATTTCATTGGTTGTACCAACCAAATGAATATGCCCCCTTAATTAAAGTTACTGCTTTGAGTCTGAATGAAACTCAAAAACTAGGCAGATCGTTCGTGACAGAATCATCAACTGGAGTAGCGATTGGTGCTTCTCAATCAGATGGCTGCGTCCTAGTAAGGCTGCATATCTCAGCTGCCATGTCATCGAGCTCCATCAAAATATGTCTCAAAGGATTAAGGATTAACTATACTTTAATGACCAAGTGCATTTACTAGACCGTCAAGCCTCGGAAGGACTGTACTAGGAAGGACAAAGCCTCATGCAGTCTTCCATTTGAGAAACACTCGATGTAACCTAAAAAGCTCACTGAAAGATTCAGTGACACTTCTGAATTTGAGTCACTGGGATTAATCAAAATCCCTACCACTCAAGGCACCTTAAAATTAGTCCATATGAAGTGCACTTTTATCAAGTTTTTGGAGGCCATAGTGTTAACTGAATCATAATGAATATAGTTAATAATAACTGGTCCTTCCAAAATAACGATGTTCATTTTTAAGTGATCTAAGTGCATAGCAAATAATTTCCAGTGTTGATATATTATTATCCATTTAATTCTATTTAAAATTTTGTCATATTTAAATTTGAAATGTAACACTGTAAATCTTCCCCTTAGTGTTATTCTTTGTCTCCGTCTGGATGTGTATGAGGAATCCATCGTACTGACGCAGGAGAGCATGGAAAACCACACAGAAATCTTTGAACTACCACCATGACATGGAGACTGGAAAGTCTTTGGCATGACAATAGTGTCCTCTAGTGGAAGATTAGAAAACAATTACATGAATGGAGAGGTTAAAACTCTAAACTCTGATCTGAGCGTAGATGTTCTTGTTTTCTTCTTGGGTCCTAAATGAATGGTGCTTTAGGATGAAGAACAGCTAAAAGATATTGTCATTCTCATTTGTAAAAAATGACTAAAGAAATTCTGTTTTTACTGTAGATTTTATTTAATTACATGCATACTTGTAGCTATAAGAAGGCATTTAAGAGTTGCATATTTTCTGAAATATATTGTATTTTTTAAATAAAGTCATTTGTAAACCTTAAGTTGCATCACTATTTTCCAGTTAAAGATATATGACATCATCCCCACAACATATAAAAAACTAAAATATGTTAAACATGTCACATAAGAAAATCATGTAAAAAATTTCTAAATTAATGACTAGCAAACACTTTGTGAATATTCAGCGATCATTTCTTCATGAAGTGACTTATGATGTCCATGGGCAGAGGGAAGATGATGGTGGAGTTCTTCTCAGCTGCGATGGTGTTGAGAGTTTGGAGGTATCTGAGCTGAAGGCCGGATGGAGACTCTGCGATCACCAGAGACGCCTCCTTCAGAGCCCTGGATGCATTCATCTCTCCCTCTGCTGCAATGACCTGCATTATCACAAAACACTCAGTTAGGGTGTGGCATCACATACAGAGCTAATGCACACAGAAATCAAATGTTGCATGGCTGGTTTTTCCTTGGGCAGGTAAAACATGAATTAAAGTTGGTGTCATTTTTTTGAACATTAAAATACATTAGGACATATATTAGGAAGGTGTGGCTGTAACGCTCACTTTTGCTCTGGCCTCACGGGCTGCCTCGGCCTCGGCTGCCATAGCTCTCTGCAGCTGCTGTGGTAGTTTAACATCTTTGATCTCCACTCGCTCCACCTTAATACCCCACGAATCTGTGGCCTCATCTAGAGACATCTAATAGCAGGGAGAAGAATTATTGGATACACTTTCAGTTTTATCTACTTGAATTAGACCTGCAGTTATAATTGATGCACAATTGGGGCACCATTATCTATTTTTCTCATGCTCACCTGCATACTGTGGGAGATGCCTTCTCGGTCAGAAAGGACCTCAGCCAGGTTCTTGGTCCCCAAGACATTCCTCAAGGTGGTCTGGGCCAGTAGGCGGGTGGAGTAATCCGCATTGGACACGTTTGCCACTGAGGCAACAGGATCATTTACACGGAAATACACAACACCATCCACAGAAACTGTCACTGAGTCTTTGGTCAAGATCTAAATGCAAACAAAAATGAAAATGTGACAACTTAGTAAATGCTAAGTAAATATACTAAGTGTGAGTCTTAAACCGATACATGTAGGCTGCATTTTGTATTAAACATTAGGCTATACAACAGTTGACGGGTCATTTAGTCATTCACGTAGGCTGAATTCAAAAATAGCATGTTTCTCCCATATATTTATATGGCACAAATAGTAAAATATAGTTAGCTAATATGCTATTCCGAATTCAGTCTTAAAATTTGCGTTCAAAAACACGGTTTCATTCAGGGGCGAATTGCTTTATGAGTGAGTCATTGAGTCATTGAATCATTTGCGGAAACGATTCGTTCGAAAACTGATTCGTTTAGGAACGAAACGTTGCTAGGATTCATGGGGATTCATTATGTCCGCCTTGACTTTGTTTGATTGTAACTATTTTTGTTGTTGAAGCAAAAATAGACAAATTAATAGGCATTTTTTTGTTTTTGTTAAATGTAAGTTAATCAATAATAACATCGTTTATTTCGTATCTATTTACCTCCTGGGGAGGGATGTCAAATGAGATGGTTCTCAGATCCACTTTGACAAAAGAGTCCGTGCAGGGGAGGATGAAGAAGATTCCTAGACACAGGTGACATTTTGGAATTATATTTGTAATTAAATTATCTGTGTCATACAAATTGATTCATTACTTGTTCTAAACTGACTACTTGTAATGGAGTTTGAGCTTAGGTCACTGTTGTTTTAAGAACAAGTTCTGTAAATGTCTTCAATTGGAACATGTACATATCAGAGGAACGTCCAAGGCAAACATTGACAAAAGCTGGTGTTACTCCAGTAAGTTTAGCTTTGAAATACTGAATCTAAGATCTGAGAGACAGAAAGTACTATGTTCAAATGTACTAAACATTCTTGTTTACCTGGTCCTTTGGCTTTTCGAGCTGTTATCCTCCCCAGTCTAAATATGACAGCACGCTCATACTCTTTCACAATCTATAAAAAAGCAATAAAACACTTAAAGTGCATTATAAAACATTTGAACAACACCTGCAGGTGTAAAACAGGCATCTGCTTCCTGTTAAAGTGCAAGACTTATAAGATCAATAAAGTATTTAGTTATCATCTTATTTTATAAGATTGATTATTAAAATTATAGTATTAATAAGTGGTCATGAAATACTGATATGAGTTGTAATTTTATTTAATAAATATTTTTTATTATTTGAGAAGAAAAAAGAAGCTGTGTGATACCAGAGTCACGAAAACAGTAGGAAAACCAGCCATCAGGGGACAACAGCCAATTATACAGTTTAATATCAAAAATATTTAAGAATGCTGCAATTGACCAGAATCAAGTGTTACAGAAGCTAAAATCAGACAAATGTACATTAACATTAACAGAAATAATATATACACTGCCCAAAATTTGACCCAAAATTGATGCACCTCTTGATAGAAATAAATGAGATCAAGACAAGATTTTGTATTGACAATGCAAAAGGTGAGGACTCTGTAAAGTCTCCTCCAGCACATCCCAAAGACTTTCAATGAATTTAAGTCTGGACTCAGAAGTGCCAATTCATGTGTGAAAATGACTCTTCATGCTCCCTCCCAACCATTCTTTCACAATTTGAGCCTGATGAATCGTGACTTTGCCATCCTGGAATATGGCCAAGATTTGTATATATATACAAACTTGAACTAAGATTAAAATGAAAAATATAAAAATAAAAAGTAAATAAAATGTGAATAAAAACAGAATAGTATGGCAATGATACTATTCTGTTTTGGTTCCAAAGAGCCTAGTAATAGTAATAAACATTTCAAGATTATCGGTTTTCTTTGTCCTATTGTGGTTCATACCTTAATGCTTATGAAAATGCTGATTGGAAATATTAAGATGCTGAAAAATGCAGAGATAATCACAAGGATCCATCCACAGCAACCCAAACCACCATCATTTTCACCTGCAACAATAGAAAACTGTCATTCTCACAAATAGCACATGACTAAGTTGAATAGGAAGTCAAATTATATTAAAAAAAAAGGAAGTCAAAGTGTAACAGTTGACTGCTAAACTTAAAATGCAGAGGTGCTCTCTTTCTAACTAGCAACTTCTCCATGACACTCAAACCATGAACCACATCTTATCTTTTACCCTTAACCCTGAGTAAAAGCACTTTACACCAAAACATTCAATATCAGCCCCTCACTGGATCAACAGTAGTTCAGATAAATGTGTCACCAGGGAGACCCTTTTCATCATAAATCAGTTCTTGGTGGCCCTTTATGAGTGGGTGGGGATTCAGTTCATGGTAATGACTCTTGTTCTGTTATGATTATTGTATGATACAGTCAATAGTTACAGGCTATTTTGTGTCGAAATGTTCAGAGCAATCTATTAACCTAAGAACCTAAATCATGAAACTATAATACACTCTCAAATGTTCTCCACACTTAATCTAATGTGATTATTCAAATCAGAAAAATGGGCCAACCCCAAAATGCTCAAAGTTTAAAATGGGTAGTTGACAAATATTTTGTGAACCCAGTATCAAAACTGTATTACAAAATTTTATATATATATATATATATATATATATATATATACACACACACACACACAGATCTGATCTCCCCATCGTCAAGTCCTTTTAAGATTACGTGAAAAAACAAAAAAACTAAGACGCACTAAATCCAGAACAGCTGTGTGTGTGTGTGTGTGTGTGTGTGTGTGTGTGTATACACTACCGGTCAAAAGTTTGGACACGGTAAGATTTTTAAATTTTAAAGTTTTTAAAAGAAGTTTGGTCTGCTCACCAAGGCTGCATTTATTTAATTAAAAATACAGTAAAAACAGTAATATTGTGAAATATTATTACAATTTAAAATAACCGTTTTCTGTTTGAATATATTTTATAATGTAATTTATTCCTGTGATCAAAGCTGAATTTTCAGCATCATTACTCCAGTCTTCAGTGTCACATGATCCATCAGAAATCATTCTAATATGATGATCTGCTGCTCAAGAAACATTTATTGTGTACAATATTTTTTGATGAATAGAAAGTTCAAAAGAACAGCATTTATTTGAAATATAATCTTTTGTAACATTATAAATGTCTTTACTGTCACTTTTGATCGATTTAATGCATCCTTGCTGAATAAAAGTATTAATTTCTTTAATTTCTTTTCAAAAAAATAAAAATAAAAATTCTTACTGACCCCAAACTTTTGAACGGTAGTTTATAATGTTACTAAAGCTTTGTATTTCAGATAAATGCTGTTCTTTTGAACTTTCTATTCATCAAGGAATCCTGAAAAAAAAGTACACAACTGTTTTCAACATTGATAATAATCATAAATGTTTATTGAGCAGCAAATCAGCATATTAGAATGATTTCTGAAGGATCATGTGACACTGAAGACTGGAGTAATGATGCTGAAAATTCAGCTTTGATCACAGGAATAAATTACTTTATAAAATATATTCAAACAGAAAACAGTTATTTTAAATTATAATAATATTTCACAATATTACTGTTTTTACTGTATTTTCAATTAAATAAATGCAGCCTTGGTGAGCAGACCAAACTTCTTTTAAAAACTTTAAAAATATTACCAATTCCAAACTTTTGACTGGTAGTGTATATATACTGTGTATATATATATATATAATATTTAATAGCATATTTAAGGTTGTCTTTTCTTTTTCACCTATTTAGCCTTTTTTAAATTCATTTAAATAGTCCTGTGGTTACTATCCTGTTAGCTTCCCTATATTGCAGCAGACTACTCACTTTACACCATTAACTTCAAGCTTAAGCATTCTTGTCTGTTCCTGGTGATTATATCTAAACAAGATCAGACTTGGAATACTAAAAATATCACCAACAGCCATTTGACGATTTATGTATTTGCTTTGCAAATCAAACTCTAATGAAAATTCTATAACTCTAACTGATGATAGTTAAGGAACAGCAACCGCATACTATACTCAAGTGCTGTAGTAGTTTCAATTGAGATGGTTACTATATTACTGTGTAATTATCTCAGCATGTTACATGCTAAAGTCCACAGTTCAGGGACAGAGAAAAAGGGAAAGATGATCTTACTGATTAGATTCTGCTTGCTCTGGGCACCTCGCTCCATCTCAGACTCCATTTCCATGTAGCAGGATGTGTAGAAGACGGTACTGGCTTTGTGGATAACTGAGAGATGTATTTGTACTGCTAAAGCACTTCCTATAAAGGGTGTGGCCTTGCCTACAATGCAATTAGAAGATCATTTACAGACCACAAGGGTCTGATGACACCATCCGATGTGCAATATCTAGCTGATGTTTATGATGATTGTGATTTCTCTGTAACACACCCTTGTTTGTTTTTGGTCAAAACGCTTTATTTTTCAGCGATCAAGCCAGTGTGCTTTCTCCTAAAAACATTTGAATGCACTTTCCAACTGGCTTTTTAAAAACATTTTCTTGTTTTACTGTTATCAAAAACAATAAACCATATCAGCAAATTATGAAACAGCCTGGTAGGTAAATCAGTATAAGAATTCATTTGTAATATTTACTACTGTTAAACTAAAATATACATTTTTTTTTTAATGCATATTTAATCCAAATCATTTTTAATGCGTTTATGACTATATTTACTATATAAATATTACCTATGTATTACCTATATCTAGTCATGTGAGGATTTCCATTCATGATTTACAAGCAGGAACTTGGTCATAGGTAGTTTTGCATAAAGCCAAGTAAAAGGGAACGAAGGGTCAAGTGGAAACTTGATGTAATGGCAGGAGTCTCATGATTCATGACGTGGAAAAGAGTAATCACTTCTGATATGTGGCCAATAGTGTGGGCTGGGTAAATCAATGTGAAAATAATCTATAATATTTAATATCAGTTCTCTGAATAAGCTCACAAGCAAAGACCTCAATATTTACCTTGCCAGGTTTTCTCTAACATTCAAAAAGGAGAAATCAGAAAACCCTAACCTCCTTATAACACATTATTTGTGGTAAATTAATGTCACTTTTCTAAATAAAAATAATAGCAGGAAACTAAAGCTGACTGTTTCACTAAATTTTTTTTTTAATAATGTGTACATGAATGCAGAACAGAATCCTGTTAGCATATCCATTTGAATTTGGATTTGTCTGTAGTGACCACTACTACTATGCTGTGACTAAGTTGCTGTGGCTATTGTGGTCATTCTGGTAAGTCCTGAACTGACAAGTAATATATCCACTGCTAACCAAAAAAAAAAAAAAACAGAATAAAGACAAACAACAAAGAAAGTCTAAGAAAAGAGCTTTTATTTCATTAGGCTCTTAAAACATACCAACCTAAATCTACCATATTCTTTATTATATTTTATAATATATAATGGAAACAAATGTGAGTACCACAGACTTTGAGATCTACATATATTGTATACATGCAAAATTCATGGTTCTGACCTTAAAGGGTTAGTTCACCCAAAAATGA
The DNA here is from genome assembly GCA_037950675.1 of Hypophthalmichthys molitrix. NCBI lineage: Eukaryota > Metazoa > Chordata > Actinopteri > Cypriniformes > Xenocyprididae > Hypophthalmichthys > Hypophthalmichthys molitrix. Next base: position 34,607,073 of record CM075501.1, read on the forward strand.
AAATTCTGTCATTAATTACTCACTCTCATGTCGTTCCACACCCATAAGACCTTCGTTCATCTTCGGAACACTAATGAAGATATTTTTGATAAATTCTGATGGCTCAGTGAGGCCTGCATTGCCAGCAATAACACTCCCTTTTTCAATGCCCAGAAAGCTACTAAAAACATATTTAAAACAGTTCATGTGACTACAGTGGTTTAACCTTAATATTATAAAGCGACGAGAATACTTTGTGCGCCAAAAATAACAAAATAGCGACTTTATTCCACAATATCTAGTAATGGGTGATTTTAAAACACTGCTTCTTGAAGCTTCCAAGCTTAACAAATCATTTGTTTCGAATCGGTGGTTCGGAGCGTGTATCAAACTGCCAGTCACGTGAACTATTGAAGTTTCAAAACATTTATGACGTAACAAAGCCTTGTTTACTGAAATCATGGGATTTTGGTGCTCTGAACCACGGATTAGAAACTTCATGAAGCTTCATGAAGCAGTGTTTTGAAATCGCCCATTACTAGATATTGTGGAATAAAGTCGCTATTTTGTTATTTCTGGCACACAAAAAGTATTCTAGTCGCTTTATAATATTAAGGTTGAACCACTGTAGTCACATGAACTGTTTTAAATATGTTTTTAGTAGCTTTCTGGGCATTTGAAAAAGGGAGTGTTATTGCTGTCAATGGAGGCCTCACTGAGCCATCGGATTTTATCAAAAATATCTTAATTTGTGTTCCGAAGATGAACGAAGGTCGGGTGTGGAATGACATGAGAGTGAGTAATTAATGACATTATTTTCATTTTTGGGTGAACGAACCCTTTAATATCAACAAAATTGCACAACAGTGTTAAATTTGTAACACTAAAGTCACTTTGGGGTTGAAAAGCAACTCAGTCAGCTCCTATAGAGACATCTGCAAGGTAACTTGGGGAAAAATAAAAACCAGAACAGCTACAAGTACAAAGAAAACATCTAATTTACCCAATCTCAAAGGGTATTTACATGAACAGTAACTGACAAACATCTGAAGAAAATGTCTGCTAACTCACTACTTTCATGAAACAGGGAGAAAAAAAAAAAAAACAATATAGTAAAATTTAGACACCCACACTATTCACAGTTCATCTACTGGTGTATATTTAAAATGAATTTTAGTATTCATTTTTCAAAATGATCATAAAGCTTAAACAGAGTTAAGCCCTAATTATTTCTACACCCCCCCCCCCCCACCCCTCCAAAAAAAATAATTATAGTATCCATTTCATTTTTTCAAATACATATGACAACAGTCCAGCCCTCAAAAGTAAATCAAAATGATGTTCTGCTAATGCAGAGCACTATACCACAAGTCTCGATCTGAGACATTTGAGTCTCTTCTACAGGAAATTAATGGAGAATAGAGCTGCCACATTAGTTTGCCTGAAGACACACCTTTTTCCATGCAGAGCACCACAGTTCACAAAGTTCATCATTGTTTACTCACACGCACACACCTAGGTCGCCTAGTTTTTCGATATGCCTGTCCTCTTATTGCGAGCTACTGCCAGCCCAGTGATGGGTGCAGGCCAGGCTGCAGAGGGAAGCTCGAGCCAGCGGCTGCAGGGTAGTTAGTGAATCCATTCGGCTGGGGAGGGTAATTGTCCAGCGCTGATGCTGAGTGAGCCTACAATCACACACAAGAAATTGAAATTAGCAAATTCTTTTAAAAATCTTTCTCATAATCATAATAATAGGTATAATGATAATAGCCAGTGGCCCTTTAATAATCAATTAGCAGTCTGCAGTCTCTGATAAATGTAGATAGATAGACAGACAGTATGTGTGCTCTACCTGCAAAAGCGCAGATTGCATGGCGGAGTTGTGTAGACCAGAGAGGGCAGCAGGAGATGCTGTAGTGGAGAAGCTGGGCATCCCTGGGGGGAAAGACAGCAATCCTGGGAAAGCTGCACCTCCAGGGGCCTGGAGACTTCCAGTTAGCCTGAGTAACACATTAAGCAACATTACAGAAGGCTATTAATAATGCAATTCAAATGATATTGTCACAAAAAGAATGAATTTGTTAGGTAATTTCAAAAATTCAAAGTCAACTATGCAAATAACTATACATATTTGCTCACTACAATAACACCCATTGACAGCAATAATTCACATAATTCAAGTGTTATATGTTGATGGGAGACCTGTATCTGAACTTTAAGTTAATCAGCCATATGACCATAAAATACTCTAATAGTTATTTTTCTCTGAGGAAATCATATTAATCAGATAATATGAAGAATAGAAGTATAGACCTTGGACTTTGCAGAGAGCATATCAACTGGAAAATGTCTGACATTACATGTTCCAAAACCAATTGACCCACCTTTCTGACTACTGCCTACACAGTCCTTTCTTAAGGTGCGGTCACACTGCACTTTTCGTTCCATTGACTTCTATGCAAATGCATGCAAATGAGTCAGACCGGAAATGCAAGCTCAAGCGAAAAATTCAAGTTTGGTGAAATCGGACCTACGAATTCGCATCACGTGAATACGTGCGACCAGTAGAAGATCGATTCGTCACGGCATGACCTCTTGGCTGATTTAAAAGAATATTTGTGCAGTAAAGTCGAGTAGGTTCTATATTTTTACATTTTGAATGCATTACTTTAAGTTATGTGTTGAATTCATGTTTATAAAAAAGACGCTGTAGACCGTGACGTCATATCACGACCGTTACAGCATCCAAAGAAATTTTGCACATTCAAAGTCTAGTGTGACCGCGGCTTAAGGCAGCATCCTAACTGAGAAGAAACCTTAAAAGTGGCTGTATACACAATTGATTCCAATAGTTTTTGCTATTGCCATGTTACAAAGCTAACAGTACAATACTCTAAGCATAGAAATAGATAACACACAAGTACTGAATAAAATAGTCCATTTGTGATCAGGCTGAACTACTGTTATTACATTCCAGTACTGATTGAAATGTATGCAGAACTTAAACATAATTAGGAATCCTACATTTTGGAAAAGCCTTCGTGTAGGATAGTGCACCTATATTGCTGGCTAGGTAGGCAGCTCACTAGATTTTCAAACAGTTGTTTCCATATTATGGACAATTCAGATGATAATGCAGAATAATTAAACATAAGAAAAAAAAAAAAAAAAACATACCCAGCCTGGCCAACCAGAGCAGGGTTGAAGTTAGAGCTGAATGCAGAGGCGAATCCAGGAAGCACAGGAGAAGAGGAGGGGACTCCTGCTGCAGCGGCCGCTGCGACTGCTGCCGCCTGGAGAGGTGCAACAGTGGCTACTGATGAAGAGGCTCCTGGAAGCCCCATTAAGGAGGACAGCACCGGACTACCTGCTGCTGGGGGCCCTGACCCTCCAAAACCTGGAAAGCCAGGGTTTGCACCGGGAGGAAGACCCGGGAACACGGAGGGAGCAGTGGTCAATCCCAGGCCAAACGGGGAGGGAGTGGGAGCACTAGAGTGAGCCAGGCCAGAATATACAGATGAGACCGGAGGAGTAGGTGTGGATGGGGTGGAAATGGAAGACTGGGCTCCAGAAAAAGGAGACATTGCTGTAAAATGTGGAACAGGGCTGCCTCCAGACTGAGAGCCCAGAGCCGAGGAAAGACTGTGCAGTCCGGCTACAGAGCTGGGCAAAGAAGACTGTGGCGAGGCAGCACCATGGGCCATACCCACAGGTCGGGAAAGGACAGCAGAGTTAGGCATTACTAGAGAGCTAAGAGAAGGGGTGCCAGAGCGGGAGGGACCTTTGAAAGCGGAAGGGACAGGACTGTTGCTTCCACTACCTCCGCCATGCCGGGCCATGGAGTTGGCATGTTGCTCACTAAAGAAAGCAGGGCTACTCATGGCTGCCTGGGAGGTCAGTCCTGGAGAGGGCTTAGGACTAGGAGCAGCAGGAGCCACTGGTAATCCTCCAACACCTTGCATGCTGGGAGTTGAGCGTCCAGGAGTGAGAGAGGACATTCCTGAGGGTGTGTAACTACGAATAACTGAATGTGACTGGGTAGAGGGAGTGCCAGGGAATGGAAGTGCTGACTGGGAATCTGAGGAAGGTGGGTAACCCTTCTTTGAGGGTAATCCCATAGCTCCATGAGTAGTCAAGGGGTCGCCAGTCGCCCTGGGAGTAGGTGTGAGGCCACCGGAAGGTGTTTCAGAACGGGGCGCATTGTGGAAGGGAGAAGGAGGGATGCTTGTACTCGGCCCGGGTGTACCACAGGGTGTTCCAGATGGGGTATGACTTTTGATGACTGAAGGGGTGTTTCTACCAGAAGGGGGCATGCCAGGGAACGGAGAGGGAACTGGTGTAGTGTGGCCACTGGAGTTAGAGGCAACTTGGGGAGAGCCAGCTGGGACAGGAGGACCTTTGATGACTGAGGGTGAGGGCGCAGGAGTAGGGGAGGGGGTTACAGGGTTCTGGGATGGGACCATGCCTGGGAAAACTGGAGTGATTGGTGTGGTAGGCTGAGGCTGGGGGGTGACAGGAGTAGATGGGGTGGAGTTATGAGGAGAAATAGCAGCTGTGCCAGAGATGCTGGAGGTTGGATTTTGTTGATTGACAGGTCGGCTGTAACCTGGAAATATGAAACAATCAGCACAAAGAAAAATTAAAAGGAAGAACGTCCCATTAAACACAGGCACCACATGCATCTACGTTTATTAGTGTTAGACGCATTAGAAAGAAAGCAAGAAAGAATTCAGGAAATGTCCCAATCTTCTAGCTGCACCATAAGATGCGCAATGCAGCAGAGCAAGCATTCATGCTTTAAACATTGGCTGAAAATATATGAAACAGTGCCCCCTTGTGATAAAAGCATTTAGGCAAAGAAGCGTTCTGGATTCAATACAAAATTTCCACTCGTCCCCTCGGTTTGTAAAAATACTAGTACTTATTAATAATACTAGCAAGTTATATCCAATAACTCCCATCATAACAATGTAAAGCTGATAAACTGTAACTTTAGCACAATTATGCAAAGACACACAAGGACCTTTTATAATGAGAATAATTATAGCGTTAAATTTAGGCATATTACTAAATCTAAGACATTATCTTCTACACAAAGATTTAAAAATAGTTTTTTGCTCTGTGTGTAATTACTTCCATTGCAAGTGCCTTAAAGTAACCTAAAAAAAAAACAAAAACAAAAAAAACAACTCAGAACTTTGCTTTCACACATAGATTCCGGAAAATCTGAAATACTGTTTAGTGAGCATGACAAGTTACAATAATATGAATTCTAGAATTTGTACTCTCTATAATCAGTTGTAGCAAATGGAAATGACCAGTAAAGATCAGTAAAGAATGCCCTGGAGAGAGTTTTAAGCATGATCATACTGCATGCTATAGGTGCTTTAGGCAGATTTAGAGCATGCCATGGTGAGGTAGCGTCTACATTGCTGTCGCAGCTGGTAAAGGCAGCACACAGTGCTAGCAACAGCAACTGCACATTGTACCTGCCAAATTGGGAGTGGCTCGGTAGGGTGGGGGTGGCACACTGGCAGTGATGACCCCACCCAATGACACCAGACCTGCGTTGTTGTACGCACCTGAGCAGCATCCAGAGAAGAGGGTAAGAACATTCTGCATCTACTTCCATATTGTACACAGACACACTGCTGGCATATACATGGTCTACTCCACATTTCTTGTCCATTAGGAAGATAATTTCCCAAACAAGTTATCTTTTATATTTTTTCTTTTCTAATCTTAAGAAAAAGGGCCTTACTTGGAGCAATGGTGGCATGTGGCCGACATGGTGGAATAGGATATGGCACAGGTCTGTGTGGATTGTATGTTGATGGTGACTGTTGGAAAAATAGAAATGGATGCAATAAAAGGGCAAATAACGTTATGATATCAAAGAGACCTATCCATTATCCAAGATAACATGATGACATTCTTTGCCATTAATGAAGCATCAAAAGCTTTTAAAGAATAAATATGTTTGGGCAGTAACGCCTGGTTAGTAAAACACACCGGTTTGCTTGGTCCGATTATGCGCGCAGCAATGCCCTTTCCATCCAGGGTTGCATCCTCTCCATCCTTTTTGGCAGGAATTCCCTTTAAAGTTTCAATAAAAGCCACAATTAATTTAAATAGCTAAATTACACAGTATGCATTTAAATATTTTTATTAAGTAAAGGAACTCACAGGGAATGTTCCAGTGACCTGGCTGGGTTTGCCTTTGGGATAAGGGTTCCCTGGGATCATCCCACAGGATGAAATCATCGCCACTGGAGCTTTACATCCCACTTTACACACCTGAACAAATTACAGACATGGAGTGCATTAAAATCCTCATTCGTTCAATACAATCTAGAAACTTCAAAATCCACTTAAACGAGAAAGTTTTACCTGCTCTAGGATTCTTCTTGCACGTTTCTTCTCAGAGAGGTGAATACGGAACGCGTCCTCCACAGGACGGTAGTTTTGGGCATCAGAAATATTTCTACAAATATACATTATATATTGCATTGCTTGAATATATTTGATTTGTTTGGATATTTGCCAATGCGTATCATTTCTTTTGAGTGTAACTTACAGAGCTATGAGTTCCAGTACAATAATTCTGTCCTTTGAGAATGTGAAACAATTAAGGATATTTGCAGCCTTTGTTGTTGGAATTGCAACCATTTTCTGCAGACAAAAAAAACAAAAAACAAACAAACAAAAAAACGTGTGGTTAAATTATGTCACAAGATTATGGTTACATTTATATAAAAAAAAAAAAAAAAAAAAAAAAAAGCAGCAGAATTCTTACATGTTGCAAGGCTTTGACAGCCTTTATCTGGGGCTCTGCCCAGGAGAAGTATTTCAAAATGTCAATCACCTGAGGAAGGAAGTTTGACAGTTAAGCAGGTGTAAAATACTGCAGAATAACCATTCCATGGTGTTACTGTGTCAACATACCTGTTCGCTTGAGAAATACCCATGAACCTGTTCTATAGCTTTAATTCGTTGATCTGTCAAAACACACTTCAGAACAAAGGAAAATATGACAATATTAATGTTATACTTTGTTTGCTTATTCAATAATAATAATAAACAACCACATTGATTACCACTGCCTCCTTTCAGAACAGATAACTTTTATTGTTCTGTAAAAATAAACGGTACCTTTCTGATTTCGTCCAAAACGATATCAAAGGATTTCTTGTCCATCTTCTCTGTCGCTGCTCCGATCACTGTATTGATTATCAATCCCTCTTACAGCATCTCAATGACAATCCTTCATTCACCTGCTGATGGGAAACTTCATGCAGTAACCCCTTTTAATTATTTACAGCACTGTTGTTTGAATTCATCGACTTTTTGCATATAATATATCCTTTTAATGAATCCAGAATCTTTTCGAAAAGGTTCAGCGGGTCCAACAGAAGGCTTGCGGTCTCTTTAAGTGCAGGCTGGCATTATTGACATGAGGAACAACAATAGTCCAGTGCTAAATCCACACACTCTTCATATGCATAATTCTTCACAGACGTGCAAGTCTTTTATCATGCTTGTACAATTAAAAAATTCGCTACAGTGAATGAAGATCATAGTTCACGCTCTAATTTTGCTTATTTTGATATAGCTTCGCAGTTTCTTGGGGTTTAGCAGAGATGCTAAAGGCTGCAGTTCGTGTGCGACTTTCTTTGTCAGGACCCCGACATGAAAGAGTCTGTTTCTAAATGCGCCTCAAGAGGAGTTGGACATTTTTATTTTTAAATAAATGGCATTTTGTAAATTATTTATAATTTATTAACCATATATTAACTCTATTGTTGTTTTTCGATTTGTCAAGAATATTGATAAGCTTGTAACGATAACGAAAAAATGATGTACGTGTAAAATTCTCACAATTTGAAAACTGGAAAAATTGATATTATTAATTGTATTTCTAGGACTTTATATAACACATATTAAAAGCAATTTAGTGACTGCGGAGAATGAAGTTTTGAATGGATTGTCATATTTTTTAAACTGGCGGATTTTCGGACATCTAAGCGGAAGTAAACAGCTGTAGCTTCACATACTGTATAATATGCTTTAGTTCTATTATTCACTTTTGTTTTATTGTTTTGGTAAAATGGACAGATTTGTTTGGACAAATGGGCTCCTTGAGATGAACGAAACGTTAGTAATCCAACAAAGAGGAGTGAGACTTTACGATGGGGAAGACAAGGTATTTTATTCATAATAAAATGGCAACCATGTAGAAGATTCTGACCTGACAATGATGCATAACATTATAGATAAACACAAATATAGTTTAGATCATGCAGTTTTCATGTTGCTTATTAATGCTGTTAAAAGGAGAATTCAATTTTTTACAATTCTAAATTGTATAATACAGAAAACTGACACTTTACAATAAGGGTTCTTTTGTTGACATTAGTTAACTACATTAGTTAACTTGAACTAGCAATGAACAATACTTCCAAAGCATTTATTAGTCTTAGTTAATGTTAATTTCAACATTTATTAATACGTTTTTAAAATTAAAAGTTCTATTTGTCAACATTAGTTAATGCACTGTGAACTAACATGAATAAACAATGAAGAATTATATTTTTTATTAATTAACATTGACAAGGATTATTATATGTTGTAAAAAATATATTGTTTACTTTTAGTTCATGCTAGTTTTAATACATTAACATTACATTTTTTGTAAAGTTTTACCCAGAAGACAATATTAAGATATGCGTTATTTGAATAAATGGTGTATGTTAATGCTCTGTAATTCACACATTTCCACGTTTTCTCGTTGACAGGCTAAGCTTGATGTGGGAGTCGTTCTTCTCAGTACCCATCGCATAGTCTGGAGAGACCAGAAGAATCATGTAACGTCATCTTCAGTATATTTTCAGTATCTTTTTTTCCTCTATAAAATGTAATTTTGCTTTAAACAAAGAACTTTTGAGAGCACAGTGTATTTGCTTACATTTTTGATATCTCTAATATGTTGTTCTGTAGGAATGCTGTATATGCATACCCTTGTCACAGGTCATATTCTTTGAGGAGCAAGCAGCAGGCATCGGAAAGAGGTGACTGCACTTTAACATCAGCATGCAATTAATACATCTGACACATGGAGTCATAATAACATTGGAAGCTACACCCTGTAAATCTGTAAATTGTTACCTTTCAAACCATGCAGTGCCAAAATTGTCATTCACCTGCATCCATGCCCTGAAAATAAGGAGCCTGGCCCCTACCAGAAGAGCAAGTACTCTTATATAAAGCTGTCCTTCAAGGAACATGGGCAGATTGAGGTCAGTAACTGAAGGAGTGATGTCACAGAAATATTTCAACTGAGATGATGCGTGGAGCTTATTACTCCACTAAATCTGGCTTAATACAGTTTGCAGCATAAGCAATAAGCAGTCATGACATTTAGACAGGAACAGAGCAGATGAGATGTTAGGAAGGTGTAAATAACATAACTTGTGCTGTGTTTGGTATGTAGTTTTACAGACGTCTAACAGAAGAGATGACTCAGAAGCGATGGGAGAATACACCCGTCTCACAGCCGATCCCCACAGGAACAGGACCCAAGGTCAGCTCAGACTCTGAATGATACATAACATGCTGCTTCTTTTTTTTTTTCTTTTTTTTTTTAAATGTGTGTTTTGTAAATATTTATGTGTAAACCCATCCAACTTTTCTATTATATACTATACTATTTTGAATTAACTTTTATTATACTCCTAGTATTTAATTTTAGTTAAAGTTTTAGCAATTGTTATGTGTATTTGTCATTGTAATTCATTTTTTGTTTATTTAATATTTCTATTTTGTGACATAATGCTGTTCAAATACACTACTGTTCAAAAGTTTGGGTTCAGTGTATATATATATATATATATATATATATATATATATCATTTTTTTTGTTTTCAAAGAAATTAATACTTTTATTCAACAAGGATGCATTAAATTGAAAGATTTGTATTTCAAATAAATGCTGTTCTTTTGAACTTTCTATTCATCAAAGAATCCTGAAAAAACTTTTTATCATAGTTTCCCCAAAAATATTAAGCAGCACAATTGTTTTTAACACTGATAATAAGAAATGTTTCTTGAGCATCAGATCGGCATATTAGAATTATTTCTAATAAATGAATTCAAATATAAAGCAGTTATTTTAAATTGTAATCATATTTCACAATATTGCTGTTTTTACTGTATTTTTGGTCAAATAATTGCAGTTTTAGTCAGCATAAGAGACTTCGTACTGACCCCAAACTTTTGAACGGTAGTGTATGTTGTTTTACTTTAGTATGGCATTTGTATGGCAGTTGTTTAAAGATTGTGTCTTGTAAAGAACAGACAGTGGCCCTGAAACAGTGACCCCTGGTCAAACCCTTTCCTTCCTGTTCCTTTGTTATTTGTTTGCATGGTTTTTTTCTTAGTAATTGTTTGTGTGAGTGCGTGCCTAACAAAGAGTGAGGTTCATTTTTTTTCTGTGGTTCTGTAGGCAGGAAGGACACGCGCAGTGGGCATTGTGGGTATTGAACGGAAGTTGGAGGAGAAAAGAAAAGAGACAGATAAAAACATTTCTGAGGTAAGAAAGAGAAACAGACAGACAGGTAGTCATATCTAACCTAAAGAGCTCTGGGATACTAGCTTTAGATAATCAGGAAAGCTGTGGCCACAATCAGGCACTGGGTGCCGTGGCCCCCTTTTGAAGGGCCCCTGATGTTGAAAGAAAACTGCACCCTGTGTTTAATGTTAGATGACCTAATAGCTCTGATTAGCTTCCTGGCACAGCTATAATGGAAGATAAAAAGAGAGTGCACAGCAGTGGGGTATCCTGTTAGGTGTGGGCACACCCAGTGATTTACAGGTGATTTTGGCTCTTGATAAAGAGGTATTTTGGATATCATCTTTTTCAAGTTTCCATTCTAATATCTGTCTCTTCTTTCAGGCCTTTGAAGATCTCAGTAAACTAATGGAAAAGGTCAGTCACTCAGTAGGTCGGTGGGTCACCCTGTTGTCAGGCAGAATACAGCCATGGTCAGGTTCATCAGTCTTGTTTCAGCGTCTCACTATCTTCCCCTGCAGGCCAAAGAGATGGTGGAGCTGTCCAGATCCATTGCTAACAAAATCAAAGACAAACAGGGTGACATCACAGAAGATGAGGTGAGGGGCTTGATTATTCTGACGCACCAGTGTTTCACTGGGAAAAAAGAGCAAAAATAAAACAACAACAACAAAAAAAAAAAAACGTGATTGGTTGAGATATTTGACATTAGCCAGTCAAATATTGGATTTTATATACTACCATTTTAAAGGTTTGGGGCAGTAAGCTCTTTAAAAATGTTTTGTGTAAAGTGCTCACCAAGGCTGCATTTATTTGATAAAAAATACAGTAAAAACAGTAATACTGTGAAATATTATTACAATTTATAATAACTGTTTTTGATTTGAAAATAATTTAAAATAGAATTTATTCCTGTGTTGGCAATGCTGAATTTTTAACAGTCTTCGGTGTCACACGATCCTTCAGATATCATTCTGATATGCTGGTTTGGTGCTTAAGAAACATTTCCTATTATTATCAATGTTGAAAACATTGAAAGCAGTTGTGCTGCTTAATATTTTTCTGGAAACTGTGATTCATTTTCTCAGGATACTTTAATAAATAGACAGTTCAAAAGCATTTATTTGACAGAAATATTTTATAACATTATAAATGTCTTTACTGTCACTTTAAGATCAATTTAAGGCATTCCTGCTAAATAAAAGTATTTATTTCTTTTCTTTTTTCTTCTTTTCTTTTTCTTGCTGACCCCAAACATTTGAATGGTAGTGTATTTACACATATGAACTTGTAAGTGGATGTTGTTTCTTTTTTATAAGGCCGTTTCCACCTCAAAGTCTATTACTGCTTTTATCCTGCTTAAGTTAATAGGCTTTCTTAGATTACATGTAGATAACAGCTGTTATGTGTATTGTTATAGCTATCTGTTTTGATTTATTTATCCTCCATATGCACATGTATGCCTGTAATAGGATAGATAGCAATCATTCTCTTTTGAATAAATTATTACATTTGATCATGTATGTATGTATATGTGTCATTTTCTCAGGATCAGTGAGGTGTCTATAAATCCAAAGCTTGGAAAACATTGGCAGTGTAATCCACACAGAGCTCAGAAATCCCGGTCACTTAAACGTACACTTTGCACATGGACGTCAAGGGCCGGGAAATGAGATAGTGACACAAATAGAACCTAGAATCGAGCTGAAAAGCAGCCAGGATTGAGATCCTCCAATCAGAGCGCATATGGTGCATAAGTGCAGGATTGCATCCAAATGGACACATATAAATATTTATTGGACAGAAAATGACCTGTTATTACAGAAGTCCACAATCAGATGAGGGAAAAAACTTTGGCACATCTAAAAATGAGTAGATGGATCTTGTTCTGTAGAAATGTTGCTAAAACTAGCTGTTAGAATTTTTCAGTGTTGTTATTAGACTACAACAGCCAGGATTTATTTAGAAATGGGCTATTATATTTAGTGTAGAGCTACAATTAAATTAGTCATGTTTGTTTTGTGTGCCTTCTGACAGACCATCCGTTTCAAGTCTTATTTGCTGAGTATGGGTATAGCCAACCCAGTGACCAGAGAGACACACGGCTCAGGCACGCAGTACCACATCCAGCTCGCCAAACAGCTGGGAGACATGCTGCAAGCACCACTGGAGGTATTAATCTGTGTGTGTTTATATGCATCTCTATGATTTCTATGAAACATGCTTATCAAATTGTTTTACATAGCCCTGTATAGGTGTGGTAGCCCTATATATACTGTGTATTTGCATATACACATCTGTTCAAAAGTTTGGGGTCAGTAAGAGTTTTAGTCAGCAAGGATGCAAATAAATGCTGCTACTTTGAATTTTCTATTCATCAAAGAATCCTAAAAAAATGTATCACATTAAGAAATCCAAATCTGCATATTAGAATGATTTCTGAAAGATCATTTGACACTGAAGACTTGAGCAATGGCTGCTAAAAATTCAGCTTTGTCATCACAGGAATAATTTACATTTTAAAATGAATTAAATTAGAAAACAATTATTTCACATTGTAACAACAATTCACAATATTACTCTTTTTATTATGTCAAATAAATGCAGCCTTGAATAAAAGACTTCGAAAACATTTAAAAATCTTACTGACCCCAAACTTTTGAACAGTAGTGTGTTGATGTATATTCTTCTTAGTACAGTAATTGCAACTGAATTTAATATTTCATATCTGTTTGTTGATTTATTTGGTGAGTAGCTGTATTAATCTTGATGATGTACAATCAGCTCATCGTTTTCTCAAAATCATCACTTCGTTGGGGTTTAATTTGCGATAATGATCAGCTGGCTGTACATTTTGTCTTACAGTATGTCATTAGGGCCCAAGCACCAATGGTCCGAGAACCATCTTAGAATTGCTCTGTTTATTATATCAATATTATCCTTCCTTCCTTAGACTTCATGATCTTTATTATTACTGTCTCTGTAGGAGCGTGGAGGAATGATGGCCCTCACTGAAGTGTACTGCCTGGTGAACAGAGCCCGTGGGATGGAGGTAAGATGAGCCTGGACAGCTACAATCAAGACAGCAGCATCAGTGCTTCTTTTCATAGAGTTAATCAGATCTGATCCTGATCTCCTTCCCAGCAGCATTAAGAGTGAAGCTGATGATGGCACAGCCATCTGGAGAGTAGAGAGCAAACTCTCAGATGAAATCACAGCATGATGGCGTTGGTTGTGTTTGCATGTACATGACGATGTCACAGCGTTTTTGTTTGTTTGTTTTTTTAAACTAGCTCTCAGGTTCATCTCTGGGGTATGCTAACTTCATTAACATTAGAACAAACTCAAAAATTGAATTTACACGTTTATATTATTAAAAGACTTAAGGATCTCTTGATGAGACTTCTATGGGGGGAGAAAGAGACTTTTCTTATTCCATTTTCTACAGTTTTTTTGTGTATATATTTATTTATTTTATTTACTATTTATGTATTAATTTTTTAGGGTTCTTCTGGTGGCTTTACACATTTGGTAGCTGTTGGAATACCTTTAATACATCTGCAGAAAAATTTATTTAACAAAACAATTGTAGTTCAATAAACTGCTTATGTTTGAAAAACTTTTTATCTGCCAAATCAAGGTCATTTGCTGCAAACAACTATGATAATATGACTGTTTTATCACAGCAAAGTTCAGGATTTAAAATGTCATGTGGTTTTATTCCCCAAAACCTAATATTTATAAATAAAAAAATTCTAAATATTAACATAATAAAAACATTTTACATAGAAAAGTACACCACTTTATAAAAGTTTGTGGTTGGTAAGATTTTTAAAACTATTTTTGAAGTCTCTTATGCTTAGCGAGACTGTGTTTATTTAATCAAAAATACAATAAAACTGTTAAAAATGTAACTGTTTTCTATATTAATATTATTAAATATTCAAATTACATTTTAAAATGTTTTTTAAAAAGCTGAATTTTCAGCATCATTACACCAGTCTTCAGTGTCACATGATCCTTTAGAAATCATTCTAATATGCTGATTTGCTGCTCAAGGTACATTTTTTTTTGTGCTCTGCTGCTTAATATTTTTGTGTAACCCATGATTAATTTTTTCGGGATTCTTTGATGAATAGAAAGAACAGTATTTATTTGAATTAGAAATCTTTTGTAACATTATAAATGTCTTTACTGTGACTTTTGATCAATTTAATGCATCCTTGCTGAATAAAAGAAAAAAAATCATACTGACCCTAAACTTTTGAATGTAAGTGTATATTTAAAAACCATTTTGAAAATAATGATTAAGATGTGTTCGCTCACATTTAAACTGTAAGGAAAGGATTTTTTTTACCTTTTATAGAGTTTACCTTTTTAGAGTCATTACATTTCTTTGAAATGCCTCATATGAAATATGCATAAAGATCTATGTAGTTTTATAGGGAAATGTGTGTGTGTATATATATATATATATATATATATATATATATATATATATATATAATTAGAAAGGAATATAAATCTGGATGGATCCTTTTAAGACCTATGACCTGTCTTTTGCAAATCTCTTCTCAGCTTCTCTCTCCGGAGGACTTGGTCAATGCCTGCAAGATGTTTGAGTCACTGAAGCTTCCTCTACGGTAAGGGTGTGAGCATTTATATTTGTATGTGTGTTTGCATGAGTAAACGTGAACGAATGTGCATTTGTCTGTGCGAGCCAGGCTTTGTAGGCAGAGGCGGGTCAGCTTGGGATCGGTCAGCCACTTCCTGGCAGACTTCCTGTTTTCAGGACCCATGTCCGCCCTCTGTCTGTTGGCTGCATTTTCCACCTTTCAAAAGAAAACAACCATTTGACTCAGAAACCACAGTTTGGTTGCATACAATTAGATTATGAAGCAGTAATGTCTTGTTGGGTCCTTAAGTAGCCAGCAACAAAAACAAAATTTTTCTTTCCCTGTCAGGTTGCGAGTATTTGACAGCGGGGTGATGGTGGTTCAACTCCAGTCCCACAGTGAAGAGGAAATGATTGCTTCAGCTCTAGATAACGTGAGTGTTATGCCATCATTTTCCCCCATCTGTGAAATCACTTATGTGGCCATTCAAACATCATGCAGAAACTTTCTGTCATGTTTAATTATGTGTTATTAGAGTAAAAATTGGATCAGATCTATAACCACAAACATGTACAGCCAATTTCTTCCTCTCATATTTAACGGTTGTGGTTAGGAGAGTGAGAGAAGGTTCCCATTTCATTCTCATAGAAATTGCATGAAATGAACCACCTTCAAAGTGTTTTTGAACAAGACACAGCTAGCATATGTGACTGGGGGTGGTGTTTGAGGTCAAAGAGCTGGAACGTGAGGCGTGTCAGATTAGAAATTTCCATCCCTGAAGAGTTCAAGACAGATGTGGTAAAGTAGAGGAATGTTCGAAAAAACAAAGCAAGAATATTTGAACATCATTTGACATGAGATGGCAATTATTTCTGTATTCACATTGTTTCAGCCATTAGATTTGTTATATGGGGGAATCTCATGAAACCTGTCAAGATCATAACTGGGTCATATTTCACTCTAAAATAAGAATCAGAAATTAGATTTTGCGCAAAGAAAATAAAGCCATTAAAATATTAAGTAACCATTAAAATTTTTTGCAAAAAATGGTCATTACCGTAATGCAAAAAAACAATGACAAAATTATGAATTATTTAAAGTATAAAATATTTATATAGCACGGTAGTAGCTATTGTACTGTAGATTATTTAGACTTTAATTTGTCTATAATAAATAATTAACAAATAAAATAAAATGCTTCAATGCATTACATTGTGATAATGAGGATTTTGCAATACTCTAAAAACAGGGAGCGGTGGTTTAAGTGGGAATCCTCTTCTCTTTTGCCTTTCCCAGGTGTCTGATAAAGGCTCCCTCACAGCTGAAGAGTTTGCCAAGCTGTTGGGACTGACAGTTCTCCTTGCTAAAGAAAGGTACAGGAGACATCCTTTTCCTTATTTCATCAATAATTCATCCCTCAAGTGTCTCCTCGTTATTTTGATGTTTCCGCTCTCTTTTACAGGTTGTTATTAGCTGAAAAAATGGGTCACTTATGCCGAGACGATTCAGTAGAAGGTCTGCGATTTTATCCCAACCTGTTCTGACGCATGAGGCCGATATGTTATCGAACCTGGCTGGCTCTCAGCTCCTGTTGGCCCCAGATCCCTCTCAGAACTGATAACTGATTAGAGTGGGGACCTACTTTCCACTGTGTTTGTCAATAGGGTCTTTCATGAATGTTGATTAAGGTACCCGGGACGTTACTGCAACTTTCTTCTGTTTAGTGATTTCTACAGCCTTTAACTGAAAGGGAATTACAGAAATGATCATGCAGAGGATGCAGTTTCTTTTTGGAATCAGTTATGTTGATATTTTCTGTGATTCCAGCATGTTCAATGTTCATTGTGCATTACATATACATCAAGAAGTTGAAAAGAATAAGGAAACCTTTTAATTATAACTCTTTTAATGCCAAAATAATTTGAAAATTTAAAACATCAGAAAATTCACTGACGCTCTATTGAGAGAAATCTGCTTTTCCCCTTATGGAAACAAAGTCTTCCACACTTATTTTGGAACGTTGTGTAAAAATAATATTTCTTTTTAAAAACATTATCTGTCTTTGGGTTTTCTTTCATGTGTCCATTTATTTTTCTTAATTATTTGTGTATTATATTATGTTTCGTTGGTGTTTTTCATTCTTGTTTATTATTTCAGATGTTTCACCAACATTGTTGGTCTTTTATGGCATTAATTGCTAATACTGAGGAATAATGTTCTGTTTTTTTAAGGTCTATTCTACTGAAACATGTGACCCAGTAATGACAACAAGACTACAATGAGTAGACCATTCCTAAATATAGTTTAATATATTAATGAACTTCAATGTTTGCCTGAAATGTCAAGTTCATCTTGAGACAGACCTCCCCATTGTAAGGAGATTTATTGAAAAGAGGTTATTTTATATTAAGCAGATTATTCACTGCTTACATTTGACATTTATGTTTGGTAACATGAACTATAGTAGCTAATTGGGTGTATTAGTAGAGAGCCAGTAGAAACCTCCTCGCGGTCACTGAGAAATTTGTGGTGGGATTCACATTAAAAATGAACGTATAATATGCATGTTTTCGTAATTAGTAGTATAATACGCAGTTCTTCGTAATTCGGCCAGACGTAAATACTAAATGGATTCTTGTGGAGAGCAGACCGCATCCTAACTTAATTTCCCTAATAACAACCGGTGGAGGAAGCAAGAAAACGCGCGTTCACGGTCGCGCAGTCTGCAAATTGTGAGGGCGCGCTCATGAGAGCGCGTCTCAGAGCAGTACCGCTCCGTGACGTTCATTCATTTAACGCTCAAAAACAAAACTCACGGTAACCTTCCAGCCCGATTAGGATACAAGAACATACGGTATTCATCCGACTCAATGACAAATGTAAGTAAAATACTTCTGTCTTGGTCTATAGGTTATTTACTTTTAATTTGCGCATTTAAGTGGGGCTATTGACTGGTTTCGATTATACCAGGCAGTGTAATGCATGGGGATTTTTTTATTATTATTATTTTGTAATAGATCAGTGTTGTAGATTACTGGAAAATGAAAGTAATAAGTTTACAAGATAAATAATTGTCTAAGCTATCTTGTTTTGTATTTTTTTTTTATGTCACAACAACATTTAGCCTATATATAAGTTCTATATTTATAATAAAATATAATTAATGAAAACTATATTCATATGGAATTTATATTTTTTTCTCACTATATATATATATACACACACACACACACACATTTATATATATATATATATATATATACAGTATATATATGCAGAAAGAGACGATTTTACTCTTTATTTTGTAAACTGACTCAAAAAGTATCAAAGCAATACATCCTTTTTTGAGCCTTGCTCCATAATTTTTGAACACAATACATTAAAAATTTTTAAAGAAAAGACATTGTGTGTAGTCTATGTATTGTATGAAGTGTAAGTGAATATATATGTACTGAATAGTCTATGCACTAGCCTATGTGTTAAAATGTGAGATTATCAAGAAGATATTCAAATTCATTTTTCCACCGATTGATAGTCCAATATAAGAGTCAAGTGATTGCCCAAACAAATCAGTGTGGTATGGAGAATGAATAACATATTTGATTCATTCCCTTGTGTCTGATTGAATTCTGTTTTAGGACAATAATAGTGGATTGGGGTGATGTGGACAAAGAAAGATAAGAGGCTGCATACTTCGGAATGACACAGGGTTTCCTTACAGCAACCCCATTTGTGCTGCTCTTCCTGGTGGAATTTGGTGAGAAGGCGTTCTTACATTTAAAGATGTTTGTCCTGGAAGTTAGTCAAGTCAATTTTATTTACATAGCAAATCAGCCTTATAGAAAATCATACCTTAATGCCCCTAGCAAGCAAACCAAAGGCAACTGTGGCAAGGAAAGGAACTTCAAACCTGCAATGCAACAGGTGTAATAAAATATTTAGTTCTCATCACATCTGCAGGGATCATGACAACAGCACAAATGTTCAGTTATATGATCCAAATTTTCTACTTCTCATGCAAAAAAGAATTTAAATGAAGGTCAGTGATTGACAATTTCAAGTGCGCCGTTGTGAATTGGGTTCAGTTGGAGAGTAAAATGGAGGGAGGGGGAAGGGAGGGTCACTGACTTTTCCTGCACTCTCTTCCCCTGGATGCATTTGTTTTTTCTGCAGGAAGTGACCCACACATACAGCGTTTGTAAATCACAATGCCTCCTCAAGTTCTCATACTCCAGTAATAGACAGCAGTATTTTACAGCAGTAGAACATCTTAAATTTGAACACTTAACTTATGTGTTTCTTATCATTAAGTAGTATATTGTCTTCTGTTTTCACCTGGCACAAAAAGGACAACCTGAAATAACAAAATATACGGTAATGTCAAAGACAAACCATGAGGTCTAATCTATGTCTGAAAAAAGACCATTTTTTAATTACCAATTTATTTGATGTGTGCTCCATCACAATAGTGCTGTATTGGCAATGGTAAGTTTGTGTATTCTAAAGATCTTGTTCCTCCCTTTTCTCCACATTATTTACCGCCCTGCTTAGTTAATGTCAATAAAAGTGGCAAAAAGTGCAATTTCTTCCAGGCCGGTAGTTAGCAGTCTTCTAAATTGTTTAGTGATCAGATATACTGTCCTATGCCAGAGGAGGGCCACATTGAGACTTGAGGCTCTTTAGTGTTGGGCCAGTAAATAACCACCTAGAAACCACACTGAACAGCCTTGTAATTGCATAGCAGCATGCTAACATCTACTCAGGATGCCTTAGCAAACACATAGCAACACCCTGGCAACCACCACTGGTGAGTTTTGTATGGGCAAAGATTACTAACATTTTCTTCAGTAAAAATCTACCTGCCTGGTCACTTTAAACTACTTTATGGAACATAGTAATACCACAGATGCAAAGTGTTCATTAACGTTTGCCTCCTATGTTTTAGGTCACTTAATTGGTTTTATATTTTCTTTCCTATAGCGATGGCTGGTATCCATCTCTGGCCGTCAATGCACATTGCCTTGAGCAATGCCACTGTGTTTGTGGATTACAACACCGAAAGCAACTTCACCGACGACAGACTGACAGTGTCATTGATTGACATTGACAAGAATGAAACAGTGCTCTCCAGGTCGCTCTTTAACCAATCAGAAGGGTCACTGGAGTTTAACTGCTCCTGCTTCCTGTATGCAAGTAATTTCAGATTCAGACTTGAGCAGAAGCACAACACTGGCGTGTCTAACAGAAGTGCCATCTGGTGGTGGAGTCCTGTTCTGCATGTGCACTGGCCCACCTTTCACCTGGCTGTGGATCGTGGCAGCAACAACCGAAGCTCTAATGACATTAGGATTGGTGTGTACACTAATGACCACTTCCATTCTTGTTCTAGCAGCAAAGCTTCTCTCTATCTTGACGTCAGCTACCTTGAACAAGTCCAGATTGGGAGGAACACATTTGAGAAGGTGCAGAACCGGATAAGACACGATATCAAAGTAGTTAGGGCACAACATGTGGAGATGCCATGCGCATCCCCTCTGACAGAGCGTGGCTTCATCAAGATCTCCCTAAAATCCCCTGTCACCCAGCAAGACATTAAATCCTCTGGTCCTCTTTACCTGTCCAGCATCTTTGCATACAAGCTTCATGTGGATAACATTTACAAAAGTGGATGTGAGGGAGCAGTGTCTGTCCGTCGAATCGCACCTCCCTGTACATTTACAAATGGAAAAGTTCTGCTTTATAAGGAAGAGAGTAACAACATGGCCCCTACTTCTCACATGGCCTTCAACTTCCTCACGCAAGGGGAGAATGAGACTGAGTTTAATTGCTCCATCTTTGACCCCGGCAAACATAAGTACTGCTTCCATTTCACTCTCGTCTACAGTCAGGCTCCCAGTTTAACACACACATGTGTGATTGTGCAAAGACATACAAGTGAGTCTGCTTTTACCAGTCGTGCATGTACAAAACTATTTTAATCTGGAATTAACATTGCTCACATTGTCAATTCACTGATGTAATTTAAGGTGTTTATGTATGCATAATATTCAGTATTTTTAATATATTTTCTCTCTCCAATACCGTATCATTGCTCTGAAGAAATGTGGGGACCGTGGCAGCCATGGAGTGGTTGTAGTGTGACGTGTGGGGAAGGGGTGCGAGAGCGTGTCCGTGAATGTCTGCTGCCCTCTAGTGGTGGGATGCAATGCACTGGCATGGTTAGGGAGCAGTCTCACTGTTCGCTAGAAGACTGCACTGGTAAACATTTTATTTACTGTTTTTATCTATTTAATTTTTTGTTTTCTGAACAAAACTGTTTTTTTTCTTTCTTTTTTTTTTTTTAGAAGAGCTTCCCCCTCCATCCCTGACACCACCACCAGCTGTAAGCACGCCCCTAGCTGGGAATCTAGTGGTAGTGGCTGGGATTTCCCTGTGCCTGGCTGTGATTCTGGCCACCATCTTTATCACAGTGTGGAGAAAACTCTGCCGTGCTCCAAAGTGCAGCTCCATGCGCCGTGGCTCTCTGCACTCTCCCAATGGCCGAAAGAATTCTGATGAAGCTTCTATCTGTGGTCACAGCATGCAGAGACCCAGTTTCTCTGAAAGTCTCCAGGCAGCTCCCCTACAGAAGGGATTTACCTTGCCTGCAAAGCAGGGACCTTCGGATCGAGGTGTGTTGGCTTGTCAACAGAGCATGTCTCTTCCTCTTCCCCTTTCTCAAGACCCAGAGAGAATGTCTCCTTCTGGCCAAAAGATCCTTCCCCCTATTTTTGGCTATCGCTTAGCTCAACAACAGCTCAAGGAGATGAAGAAAAAGGGCTTAAAAGAGGCCACTAAAGTCTACCATGTGTCCCAGAGTCCAGTCGATGACACCATGCTAGAGGCAACAGCTTCAACTCCTGCCGGTCTAACTCCAGCGCCCCAAGAACTTGACAGCCCGGAAGAGTCAAGCAGCAGCCACTTCCGCATAAGGTCTCCCTTTCCAGAACCTACGTGGTCTCCCAAAAACAATGCTTTATCAGATAGACAAAAGGTGGATTTGTTGCTGAGTCCGCCAAAGTCTGCAACCAGTGCCAACATCCGTCGTCTTGAGCGCACGGCAGACTGGGTAGAGATGGTAGAGCGCAGTAGAGTGCCCTACTCCAAGAATCCCAATTTCAGGAGAACTTCAAGTTTCCACGAGAACAACCAGCAGTTTCCCCTGTCCCGACCCTACCGAGAGAGAAGCATGACCCAGGTGACTCCTCGCCAAATACCAGAGGGGAGCTGTAGAAGCAGAACATGGGAGCATACGCTTCCTGAACTTGAGGTCTGGTCTTGTTCCAGTCCTAGAATGAATGATAGCTCAGTGGACCACAGGAGAAGACCATGGGTTGACACTCCTCCATCTCAATCAAACTCAAAAGATTCAGTTCCAGTGACACCAACAAAAGAGCCTTTGGTGGATCGTCATCATGTGGCTCAGAGCCCATCTTCTGCCCTGGACCGAGCTGAACGGGCAGAACAGAACTGGAGCAGAAGAGGTCCCTCGCCCATTCAGAGGAACATACTAGCCAGGAAGCTACGAGAGGCTAATTCATCTACCTGCCAAAGGCAACGCAGTTCCACTTTCTCTACCTCAGACCAGCGCAGGGGACGCTGTCGCAGCCTTCCTCTCTCTGCGGACTACAGCAACTCCCCATATAGTCTCACAGAATCAGAGCAGCACATGATGGACATTTCTGGATACTTGGGTGAGGATGATGGAGTAGAAGTTCTGACTATTCAGAAACTTACCTGAACGAACCTGCATTTGTCTGATGGAACCAAGTTTTAATAGAATGAAGCAGGTTATTTTGCTCCATGTGGAAATGCATATCAGATTTTGGAAGCTTTTTGTATCAGATTTCAAATGAAATCTATGATCATTTTTATTTTTATTCATGGGGGTTTGACTATTAATTAAAAAAAAACAACTAATGTCTATGATGGTGGTTTGCATGGTATCAAAAAACGTTTTTTTTTTTAAATTAATAGTCAAACCCCCACGAATAAAAATTACAGTATCCATATCACAAGAATATTTTGTACACCTTTGGATTTGTTTGTACACTGGAAAATGTGAACTCTCAGGTTTTGCATATGAAAATATACATGCAGTAAATATGAATTTATTTCTGAATGTTTCTTTTACTGTTGCCCATGTTAAAGATAAACTACTAAAATAGTTTAAAACAATGTCAATCAAGACTTTCAGTATTTTTAGATGCTGCTTTATTATAGTACAGATATTTTGTACCAGGAGTGTTATTTGAATGCATGCATGATTATATTTACCCTTTTACACAGAATAATATAGTATTTTGATTAATATCAAATCATAATCACAATATTTTGTAAAGATAAGCCAATGTATTCATTGAATCGACCAAGATCAGTTACTTCCTTTGTCCCAATGAGATCCTTTCTTGCTTTATGGCAGTCCCGTGGTTGACAGAAAAGTTTAATAAGCTACATTAAATCTAATAGTTAATACACTGTAAAACACACAAATGTGCATGGTGAGAGCGTTCAGCTGCCTTGCTACTCAATGGGTCCTCCTCCACTCCCTACATTGTCCATGTAGGAGCTGGGCCGGACCTTCATGGCTGTGTGTCTGAGAGAGTACCACAGTCCTCTCCATGTGCTCCAAACCACACCATTATCATATTTGGCTTTGTATTCTCCACCTCTGTAAAACCTCCCATTAAGATTGGCAGCATGACACCTGTAATTAAGCAACAGGTAACATTAAACAGGGTGTTTAGTGTACAAAATGCTGTACATAAAATACAGAAAGCCCTCAGGATCACCTGTTATACCACCAGCCTCCCCTGTTCTCTGCAGCACAGCTTCCCTGCAGGTAGCGATCGTGATCTTTGTCCCGGGTGCTGAATTGCATGCCATTATGAGAGGCTGACCACTGTTCCACCATATTGGCTCCTCCAGACAGGGCATCTCCTGCCTGACCACTGTACATCCCATAGTGCAGCCTATATTTATCCTGATGACAGAGGAGGAATGATGTGAGCAGAGAGGAACATGTGATGGAATAGGAGACTTTTCATCCCTATGAATTTCTTCACAAAACCTGTGAGGCTGGAATTAAAGTTTTAATGATAGGAACCAAAATCAACTTACTTTTTCATCTGATACTCTGAAGTTGTCGTACATGGCATATGATCTCCCTCCTTTCCAGTCCATCAGTTCAATTTTCATTGTATGTTCACCTAAAGAGGATTTAGAAAATATTATTGTAGAGCAGAAAAGCAGAAGTGATAAACTCATTATCCAAATCTTACCATCGCTGAGCAGGGCATGAATATGATCGTTGCCAAGCCAGAATTCATCTTTACTTGACTGGAAATTACCAAATCCATTTTTATAATCTTCCCACTTTCTGTGAAATGATAGAATGGTGATTTGACCATTATAGGTGTAAATGTAAGAACAAAAAACATTCACTATTACAAAGCCATTGCATATGACTGTGCATTAGACATACCTGTCGAAATCAACTTTCCCATTGATCCGTTTCTGAATCACAGTCCAGCCCCCACCATCATCCATATCACAGTACACAAGGAACGGTTCAAATGACGGTTTGGGTTTAATCCTGTAGAATCCACTTCCTGGTTTTAGTCTGTCATATAACTCAGAACACTCTATTGGACATATAAATTACAGAAGTATTAATAAAATGATTGGCTTTCTTCCATCAAACACATATTATTGAAGCTTTAACCCTCTGTTTATCACAAAGTATAAGGCATGTACTTTTCTGTTCCAATTGTACGTCAGTTTAACCCCAGCAATAACACAGTTAAATTGCAAGAAATTCAATAAATGGACATGAGACCCCAAAATATGTTAACTTGACAATTTGTTCATAATCAGTTCTCATAAAATAATCAAAAAGGTTTAATTATAAATAGCCTTATATACATGTTTACTAGTTTCTTATAAGAGTGTAAAAATTACCTTTGTCATGAACTAATAATGAGCCTCCAGTACTTGGTAGGGTTGGTGAAGGTTCAGTGTTGTTTTCAGAGGTCTTGTCTTCCAGTGATAGTTCCAGGTTGGGAACCAGCCTGAATCGACGGTGAGCACGCAGATGCATAACTTTCCATTCCCCAATCAACAATTTATTATTCAGCGCACGAATCTCTTCCTTCAGCTTTGATACCTCAGCTATTTGGCATTCTTCCTCTGCCTTGAAAAATAGAGAACATGGCTCAACACGTTATAGGTTATTTAATGTCGAGATACTGTAGTGCAAACATTCTGGTCAAAGAGTGAACTTACTGTGATTTGAAGTGATGTAAGAGCTTGAAACATCAAGATAAAAACCAGCCGCGCCATGATCATCTATTAATATTCTTTTAGTTTATTAAATATAAATGTATACACACAGAACGTGGTGTTCTTTCTTCTTTCAGATTATGTGTCAATGAAATGCCCTCCAGACTTTCATTTCTAATATTTATAGGCGCTGTTGGTTCCGCATGGTCCACATTAGTCTGTTCTCTGGGTCAGAATGATACTTCATCTTCCCCCATTCCACACATACCAGAAGAAACAATGTAAAAATGTTGTTTTCTTAATCATTTATGTGGAATTTCTGTTCCACATAAAAGACAATCTTCAATATTATGATATAGTGCAGTAGCTGGGATACGTTTAAGATAGGCTAGGCTTATTATGGTGCTTTTGAGGCTTTACATTTAAGGATTCTGTATGTGTTCTACGCAAGAAATAGTATGTGTTTGGAAAGACATGAGGGCGAGTGAATAATAAAATTGGATGTTCCTTTAATTCATACAGACGTCTTTTAGGGCTTTTAGATTTTAATTAAAACATTACTTCGTCGTTTTACAAAGCTGATTTTACACACAAAAAAGGTCCCGAAAGGACCTATTGTTGTGGCGATATCTGGCTCCCAAGAAAAAGAAGGAAAAAAAACACACAAAAAAACAGAGTCGACAGTAGAAGCACGCGCGTGTGCGCGCGCACACACTTTAATTAAAACCATATTTTAATAACACTACGAAGTTTTATAATATCTCAGTGAGCCCTTTTGTTTTTCTGTCACCTTTTCCGCTCGTCCACCTTGATTTTGTGTGATTGTTAACTTGTAAAACGCATGAGGAAGTTAAAAACCGCTACGTCCGCAGCATAAGAGTGAAAAAAGGGGCGGTGTGAAATGAATGTGATTGTGAATGTGGATGGAAGATATAAGAAAACTACTGCTAACCTTTGAACCTCCTTCCTTTGTTATAGCAGAAAATCACGGGACAGTCACTGATCGTAAAGACAATCATGGAGACATGAGACAGAAAGACTGTTTGAGGAATATGTGACTGTTCAGAGAGCAGAAAAGCTGCAAGTCAAGCAAAGGGAAGGAAAACAGTTTTCCCGGATGCGCTTTCTGTCTGGTTTGTATCGGTTTTCCCAATGCTGGCATTCCTTTGCTATGATATTGTTCAGATCGGAACAAACAATTGCTTGTTATATTTCATTATGCGGATTTAATTTGGGGCTTCATAGCTGATTTAGAAACCTTGTGTTGCAGACAACTTGTGATTCATGGGATATTAATCAGAAAAATCTCTTAATTCACATCTGAAACCTTAAATTTGGGCTCTCTAAGGTAAGTACATATTTTGTCATGTTTGCTTTATTTCTTGATGTCATTTGATTGATTATTCATATTTGTTGACTATATACCAGCTTTAACTAAATTAAAGTTCCTTTACAATTTCTTGGACTTTTTCAGAGAGAAACTCTGAACTTTCCTGTAAAAATGACATCTGTGCATTTTAACCCTGGGTTAGATTCCAAGGAAGTTAATGGGTAAGTGAATAACATTCAATTAAAGTTACTAACACTTAACCAGAATCATGACCTTTACACCCCCAACTTTAAATGAGTAATTCAGCACTACTCACAGCTCCTAAAATCACATGATTTGTTTACCAAATGATCAGAGACTCTTTTTTTTCTGATAAGTTTTATTGTATTTATCAACATTTTTTTGTAAAAATGTACTTGTCAATACATTTTTAAAAAGATGATCCAAACAGTATGTTTTGTATTGTTTTACTGTGTTTCTATGTTGGAGCAGTAATGGGGTGAAAGAAGAGGCAGAGGTGCAGATCGATGATGGAAAGGAAGAGAGTGAGGATCCAGACACCATGTACCAGTAAGTAAGCTTTTTACTTTGTTGCCAATCTTGAGATTAATGTTCTTATGTCTCATTCTGTATTTGATTTATTTTGCAGTCGTGTCCGGAAAATTATAGCTCCTTTTGTGATGTCCTTTGGTTTTCGGTGAGTGGGATCATTTCATTTCAGAGTGTCACATAAAGAGGCTCCCGGGACCCATAATAATGTACTTGTGATCTTTTTTACTTTATCCCCAAAAATAGACTATGTTTTAATGATATAACAGGCAACTTCTGTTCTCATTTGCAGTGTTTTTGGCCTAGTACTGATCATCGTAGACATTATTCTGGTCATTGTGGACTTGTCCCTCTCCAACAAGAGTCGTGATGTTGGAAGTGCACTGGAGGCTGTTTCTCTTGTCATTTCCTTCTTTTTCCTTATTGATGTGCTGCTTCGCGTCTATGTGGAGGGGTTAGTAGTTTTTTCTAAATAATTATGCAAACTTTTAGTCAGCACTTTCGTTATGCATCACTTTATCTGAACATCATTTACAAAATGCGTAAGGCTTACAACAACCAATAGTCACTCATGACAGGAAACGATCTACAGGAAACACATTTCCTGGCACTTTCTGTTTTTTCCAAAAATGAGTTTTTATCTCGCTGGAACAAATTCCTAGAGCTCAAGCACAAAAATAAATTAAGTGATCCACAAGTTCTGCATTAATAATGATATATGAGTGTTAACAAAACCTGGTGCAAAGGTACAATTTTACATATTCATGATCTATTTTATAGCAGTCTTTGATAAACTATTTCTAAATCATCTTTTTCAGATTCAAGGTGTATTTCAGCTCAAAACTGAACATAATAGATGCTTGTATTGTGGCCATTACCCTGGTGGTCACCATGATCTACGCATTCTCTGATCTCTCAGGAGCCAGCCTGATTCCCAGGTACACCAGATTTGACAGAATACATTCATGTCTGATGCTCACATTTCATCCAATATTATATTAATGTAACAATGTTAATATCATGTGTTTTCAGGGTGGTCACGTTCCTGAGATCTCTGAGGATATTGATTCTGGTACGTATCTTCAGACTGGCGTCTCAGAAGAAAGAGCTTGAAAAGGTCACCAGGAGAATGGTGAGTGACTTAAACTCAAAGAAAATGGTCTCATTTTGTGCTGTGGTCATCAAAATAACAGTGACTGTATCTTTTCAGCCAATCAGATTGTGTGATTTCTGTCTGTTTCTATCTGTTTATGTCCATTTATATATACTTGCTATTCCCCTTTTATTCTTTTTAATCCATTTTAACTTCTTTCCCCCCCCCCCCACTAGTGTTTTGATTGTTGTTTTAAAAAAAAAGTTACCAGCCACTGCCAGCATTTTTGACCAATTTTCATGGCCCACAGAATATTTTGTTGAATGAATATCTGAACATGCACTATATCAAAAGAAAAAAACAGAGCCTCTGCTTTTAAACAACAACAACAAAAAAGGTTTTGTTCTAGGTTTATGCATTCTTTTTTTATCAACACTTGAATGTGGGCAAGTTTCATTTAAAAAAAGCAAAAAAAAAAAAGCTGAGAAAATTGCTTTTTTTTTTTTTCTCTCTCTCTCCCAAAGACTACAACATGCATAAGCAATGCTTTTATCACTTGTTTCTGCTACTTTTTTGCCTATGTTTTGATCTGGAGATTCTCTACTTTTTCAGAAGTTGTGTTATAGTGCCCCCTACCATATAACAGTGAAAACACGGAAAGTAGGAAAATTCTGTCAATGACGGGGAAGCATTGTCTCATAAATGACGAAAAATTCCGTCAATGATGGGGAATGAGTTTAAATTAAAGTGCCCCAATTATGCTGTTTAAAGGTTCCCAATTTAGAGCCCGTACACACGGAGACACGTTTAGCTGTATACGTCAAAAAATTGTATCGTATCGGTGTTTCATCCAGATGGATAAGCCGTTTTGAGAGCCTGAATCCGCTATTTTTTTAATCCGGGTCCCAGAGTGGATAAATCTGAAAACGACACCCTTGCGTTTTCATGTGTACAGCAATCTGTATATTTTGTGAGACGACTATGTCATCACCCCACGTCTCGACCCTAGTCAGACACCGCTATGTCCCGTACGGGCAAGGTTTATGCGCATGCTCCAAGTCTTCTTCTCTGTTTTTAATGTACCTCTGTGGCAGAATTACAGCGCCACATACTGGTCTGGCATGTATAGTACATTGTTTTGAGTCGGTTTCAGTGGTTTTGTGTGTACGCAGATATTTCTTGAGATGAAGCCGTATATGGAATTTTTTTTTCTTAGAATGAGGAAAAAAAAGATTTGTGTGGATGTGGCCTTAGTTTTGAAGGTCTCCTACTATAGGTTTACATACATTCAAAAAACACTTTAATTTTCCCATAATATACATTGCAGCATCATGTCGTTTCTCACAGTCTCTGAAACTGTTCGATAAAGGATTCAGCCTCTCTAAACCCCTCCTTTTTGAGAGCAGCTTCTGCTCTGATTGGTCAGATGGCCCAGTCTGTTGTTGTGATTGGTCTATCGCTTACAGCATGTGTCAGAAACCAAACGCCCATTACCATATATGAATTTCAGCTCCGGGCTATTTAAACTTATTGTTTGAAATTTTCTACATAAATAAACTTAACATAATAATTTTCACAGGTGTCCGAGAACAAAAGACGGTACCAAAAAGATGGGTTTGATCTTGACCTCACATATGTCACAGGTTTGGTTGCCTTTTATTTTAGTCAGCAGAAATTTCTTCTCAATGTTTTTTTTTTTTTTTTTTTTTTTTTTTTGGTCTCAACATAACATTAAAATAAAGTAATTTGCAAAGCAAAGTGATTTTTCATTGATGGTGTCTTATCTCTCTTCAGAAAGAGTCATTGCCATGTCTTTTCCATCTTCTGGGAAGCAGGCGCTCTATAGGAACCCCATCAGAGTAAGTTACCAACATATAACAAAAATGTGACATTTTAATTAGATGTAAAAGAGTTCAGATGTTTTAATTGTTCAAAAAACATTGTATGATCAATATGTGAATGACACATTTTAGGAGGTCGCTAGATTCCTGGACACCAAACATCTGGATCACTACAAGGTGTTTAATCTCTGTAGTGAGTAGATGCTTCTTTTCATGATTATTTTACCTTAAGTTAACCTCAGATAATTTCTTTGTTTCTAAAAGGCATGATAACAATGGAGGCCAATCTGATTTCTTGTTTCAGGTGAGAAGGGTTACGATCCACAGTTCTTTCACTATCGAGTGGAGCGTGTTATGATAGATGACCACAACGTGCCATCACTCGAGTAAGTAAGCTCACCACAACTGAACATCAGAACATGTTGCTGAAGTGGCAAATCTAGTTTTCAGAAAGCATGTTGCCATGAATCTCTAGAAGAGGTGTATTGATCTCTGTCTGTTCTCTGGTCAGTGATATGCTGCGGTACACAGCCTGTGTTAGGGAGTGGATGGCGACAGACTCTAGGAATGTTATCGCCATCCATTGCAAAGGAGGAAAAGGTCTGTTTTTTTGATGGTGTTTCAATGCTGTATGTAATGTTTTTACATACAGCAATCTATTTGAAATGTTTAATGGATTGGATTTTGTTCAACAGGGCGGACCGGGACGATGGTGTGCACATGGCTTATCGACAGTGATCAGTTTGAGAGTGCGCAGGTATGATCTGGTCATGAATGTTGACATGTAGAGCCTTTCTCATCCAAGATTTTATTAAAATTTTCATTAAATTGTCTTACAGGAGAGTTTGGACTACTTTGGGGAGAGACGGACTGATAAAAGCATGAGTTCGAAGTTCCAGGGCGTTGAAACTCCCTCTCAGGTGTGTGAAACTGTATTAGAAGCCAATTTGGAGCTAGTGAATTTATATAATCATCCTGTTTTTTTTTGTTTTTGTTTTTTTAATTGATATATGTTCTGTTTATTTTGCACTTGCAGAGCAGGTACGTTGGTTATTATGAGATCATGAAGAATCAATACAACCGTCAGCTACCACCCCAGAAGAGCCTGAAAATAAAGAGCATTCGAATCCACTCAATCGCAGGTCAGACACAGCTATTGTGTATATGTATATAAAAAATATATATGTATATATATATATATATATATATATATATATATATATACACACACACACACACACACACACACATACATATTATATATATATATATATATATATATATATATATATATATATATATGTATGTATATGTGTGTGTGTGTGTGTGTGTGTATATATGTGTATCACATGCAATTTTATAATGATTTTTAATGCTATATATATATGTGTATGTGTGTGTATCACGTCATTTTATAATGATTTTTAATGCTATTATATAATAGCATTAAAAATCATTATAAAATGACGTGATACACATATATATACACACACACACACACACACACACACACACACATATATGTGTGTTTCAGTCATGACAACTGTCGAGATAGTTTGTAAAGCATTTTATAAATGTAAATAGAATGTACATAGGTTTAGTCTTGGCGGACTAGATCTGCTACGCTGCTGCTGAGCATGACTTGCTTCTGCTAAATGCTCAGAACATAAAATTACAGGAAATGCTGTTGCTAGAGAGGGAAGACCCCCTGTAGTAGATCTAGACAGGCAGGGGGGCTAGAAAAAGAATTTGCATAGTGCAGAGAGTGCATTTGTTTGGGTGGGTTGTGGTTATAAAGGGAAATGGTAACGGACACATAAAATCGATTGGCAGATAATGTTACATTGAACAAACCAATCAGAATGGAAATAGTTTCATGGCTGAACTATACATATGTCTGTCTATCTATCTATTTATCTATCTACAGCAGTGGTTTTCTTTTAAACCATGGAACCCACAATTTTCCATAGTCATTAGGCTGCAACCCAATTTCTTAGAAAATTAAAAAATTAAAAATAAATATATGTAAAAATTGTTGACACGCACAAGTACCATCCCACTTTACTTAAAGGGATAGTTCACCCAAAAATGACAATTTTGTCATCATTTACTCAACCTCAAGCAGAGGAAAAAAAATATTATGGTAACAACTTGAGGGGGAGTAAATGATGACAGAATTTTCATTTTTGGGTGAACTATCCCTTTAACACACATTGTAAATTGTAAAAATATGACTAATACTGATGAATAAACAGTATACGGTAAGACAATTAAATGGCAGTCCCAAGCTAGTTTTTGTTAATACAGTAAAGCTAGTAAGTTGGTATGAGCCACCACAGTCATTTAAAAATATACAAAATAACACAAAGTGAAAATTAATTGATATTTTGGGGTTATGGAAACAACAGTTACCATGGCAAATACACAATAGTAACATGAACTGTTAATGAATCCTATGGAAGTTGCTCTTGAATAGAATGAACATCATACCTGTATGTAAATCCTTCCCAGTTAATGTACGAAGTACAAGTACAAGTAATTTATTGGTACTTCTTGGTAATTTCATGACTTATTAATACCGTAACTATGACGTTGTATGCTCGTAATTTATTTTGCTCTTCATATAGTGAAGTGATATACAGCATGCACCTCCGCATTTGCACGTGCAATTGAATAGCGCAGGCCACGCGCACAGTATATCTCATAGGTCAGGAAAGGTAGTTTTTTTTGTGGTGAGAGACTTTTTAATTTGTAACATGCAGTGTTGGGTGTAATTAATTACTGTAATTTAATTACTTTTCCATTGAAAAAATAAGGGATTACTCTTAATTTTTTCTGTAGTTTAATTAGAGTTACTTCTGATGTAATTGCATTAAATACTGTATAGACTATAGAACAATTCTATATAAAACAATAGTGGACTTAACTTCAAAATTTAATATTAACATTTATTTTTAATGTAACCTTCTCCCTTTAAATACTCAAGGATAATTTATGCAATTGTATAATGTTTATTTGAAAGAATCAAAAGTGCAGTTTCTAACTGGTCGAGGTTGATTTGAGATTTAGAAAGTAATAAATAATCTAATACTTTTTAGAGAGAGTAATTAGTCCATAATCTAATTATACTGTAGATGTAATCAGTAGCTAGTAATTAATTACTTTTTTTAGAGTAACTTACCCAATAGCAGTAACAAGTTACAAAAATAATGTTTGAATAATGATGCTGACATATAGCCTGACAACATCTCATCTGACCACAGATACTGAATCAGGACAATGTGTTTTTCTCAGGCACGTACTTAAACTGTGTCTGACAGAAGAGTCAACAGCTTTCACTCACGATTAAGGGGGGGAAAAAAAGTTTTTGTTGTTTCTTTGACTGCACACTCCGCGACCCACAAGTTGAGAAAAAACTGATCTACGGTATATAAAATAACATATATTGAATATGAAATAATATATTGAATTTAAATATAAAATATAATGTATAGTGCTGACAAATGATTAATCGTGATTAATTGCATCCAAAATAAAAGTTTGTTTTTACATAAAGTGTGTACTGTGTATAATTATGTATATATAAATACACACACATGCATGTATATATTTAAGAAATATTTGCATGTATTTACTGTGTGTATATTATGTATGTATATTATATGTATATTATTCAGACATTTTTTATATATTTTTACTAGTGGGTGCAGGACACAATAGTTCATTTATGTAAGTGAGGATAGCAAAATCAAGTAAACTGTGTCATATTATACCCAAAAATTGTTCATACAGTGGACTACCAGTAAAATTGATAAAAATTTGGAACCAAAAATTATTCAGACACTTTGACCTGACCATGTTTTGCTTAAGTGTTATCTGACATAATTACGATGAATCTTTTCTGACAAAGTTTATCTCCGAGATCTTTTATTATATTAAATATTTTATTACCATTTTTTTTAAACTATAGTGAATAAACTGTAATAATGAATGAAATGTTCAAGGCAAATTTTGGTTTGACTAATATATATATATATATATATATATAATATATATATATATATATATATATATATATATATATAATAATTTTTTTTCTTAAATATATACATGCATGTTTAATTATACACAGTACACACACATTATGTAAAAACAAACTTTCACAATTAATTGTTTGACAGCACTAATATCATATATTGAATTTGAATATTTAAAAATAATCAAATCAATATCCATATATATTAAAATGTACTGTGTGTGTGTGTGTGTGTATAGATATATATATAGATGGATGGATAGATAGATAGATATAGAATAATACATAATTTTATTCTATATCTATCTATGTATAATTATATATTATCTTATATATTTTAGATATTGCATATATTTTTATTAATATTACACTATATTTTCATTCTATACAACTTGAATTAAGTAAATATTAAGTAAACAAAGCAAAAACTATTGTATAAAAGCAGTTTAATTTCCACATGACCGGTTGTTGTTCAGGTGTGGGGAAGGGTAATGGCAGTGACCTGATAGTGAAGATCACAGTGAAGCGAGAGCTCGTCTTCCAGTGTGTTTGTGCCAAACAGCAGAACTGTACAGTAAGTATCTACAACTGGAGATGATTGATGTGTTGAATGAATTCATGTCTCTGTTCTCTACAGTAGGCTCAAAGGGCAAAGCTAGCAACTTGTAGCATACTAAACACTTAACTATGCACAATTCTTTGTAAGGGTTCTATAGCTATCTTTCATTTCAGTCTGATCGTCCTGTCGTGTGTGTGTGTGTTGTTGTTTTCAGGTGTTTCCTGACACTGGTAATAATGCAGTGGTCATCAGTTTACAGGAAGGGCCTGTCGTGACTGGAGATGTGAAGGTCATGTTTGAGTCCAGTGCTGTAAGCCTCCACTATTTTTAGTAGCCTATTTAATTGACCCATGTATTTTATGAAATGCTATTGGCTTGAACTTAAACCCTTTTTCTCTCTGTCCAGGGTCTGCCAAAGGGTTACGAGGACTGTCCATTCTATTTTTGGTTTAACACCTCTTTTGTTGAGAACAACAGGTGGGGTTTTTTTCTGTTTTGTCATTAGTTTTGGGAATTTTTTTTGTCTTTCGAGAGCTCACTGAAATTTTTTGCATTGATGTTTTTGTGTCATAGACTGTTCCTCTCGAGGGAGGAGCTGGACAATCCACACAAATCTAAGACCTGGGACATCTATAAGGAAGACTTCGGAGTGACCGTGTTATTCACAGACCCTTGAGGAGAACATTCTCTGACATTGGATGTGTTCACCATTTTTGTAGTTTCTTGTGAGAGGTGTACTTAATAAAACCTACAAACTAAAGCCATTGTAAACACTCTACATCAACCTCCAGCTTTCTGAGATTTGAATGTGAATGCAATTTTTGTAAAAAAAATAAAATAAAATAAAAAAAAACTAACAAAAAAACTGCTCAGTACATTTTTATTTATTTTTTCATTTTTACTGTGGTTCTATTTATGTGTGACTGAGGTTTAAAATTCTCTGAAGGAAATAATACCAAACGGGAGCATTTATATATCAAACACCTACTTCCATGGAAAAACGTATTACTTATTTCTTGAGTTTACATGCTGTCATCAGGAATTATATACCGACCTCTAGTGGTTCTGTCCTGCACTGCATCCAGGTGTTGGGGAGTCTGTCATCTCGACATGAGAGGGAAACTTTTATAGGTTTAAATAGAAAATATCCTTTTCTGGTTTGAGAAAGTTGTGAATAATTTAGAATAATTATATTGGATAAAACAGTAACAGCAGCCTTAAGAATTGTACATTTTACAGTTTTAACGGGGTTGTAAATTGAATGACAAATCACTCATAAGTCAAATACACTTAACATTACCATGTAAAAGTTGGGGGTTAGTAAGACGTATTCGAAAACAACAGCTGAATGAGCTCGCTGCCATCACTAGACTCATACTTAAAAACCTGGGGCCTAATGTAACCGTGTAACCAGCTGTGGGAAATCACAACATCATTCCAGTGAATAGTTTCCCACCTCCGTTTGTACACGGGAATCGGTCGTCCCGCTGGCTGTATGACACTATGGCGAAGGAGTGGGCATCCTGGCTGCCTGAGGAAGCCCTGAAGACGATACGGTAGTAGTCTAATGATGGAAAGACTATACAAACTACTTATGTCAACCTGAACACAGGTCATTGAACCGTATTAGTTGTTGTATTTTTATTATTATTATTTAAGCGCACTCTTTCAGGAAGACAATGTGTTGAGAAAATATGAAAATGGCCATTGAGCTCTATTGGGTTTAATACCACGCCAACATCACAGACTATGATTTATTTAGCACTTACATTTTTTTTTAGCATTTGATTAGCCCTCAACATCATCAAACTGTTTTTTTTTTTTTTTTTTTTTCTTGTTTTATTTATGCTATTTATCTGACTTGCTGTGGACATTGATGGCATTAGCAGCTGTAAGGTGTTTGGTCAAGATGGGGTTTAAAAGTCAGTTCTTGTAAAGACGTGTAATTTAGTGCAGTGAATCAGAGAAAAGCATTATTGGTTGAAAATAGAACAGGTAGTGACCTCACAACCAAATCATGTGGTGTGTTAGTGCCTCATAAAACCACAATTGCTCAGTCTTCATTCTCACTTACAAGGTTCAGGCACACTGGAGCCTGTTCAAGGCCAATTGTTTCCTCAAAAATAATTGATGATAATGTTACTTGAGCATCAAATCAGCATTAGAATGGTTTCTGAAGGATCATGTGACACTGAGTGAAGACTGAAGAAATGATGCTGAAAATTCAGCTATGCATCACAGGAATAAATTACATTTCAAAATGTATTAAAAGTGAAAGTGGTTTTGTTTGACATACCTCCCATTCTGAAATGGAAAACCCAGAGTTTCTCTAATTTCAGGGTTAACATACTCAGAGTTTTCACTTAAACCCGTTCACTGCCATTATAAAGTTGTTGAATAAACAGCTGAACTGAACAATTATGCCTGCCTTTCTGTTTGACTGACAGTTTTTCACAGGGGGGTAGCTTCAGTGTAGTGAAGCTTCATTTAATGTGGAGCAACACTGGACATCTTCTAGCTGTTGTGGCACGATGTGGTAAACATGGTGTATGAAGCAAATGGATTTGTGTTATGTCCTCTGCAATCACCAGGTGCGGATTAACGCACAGGCTTGCCTAGGCTGCAGCCTAGGGGCCCCACGTGTGCAGGGGCCCTGGATTGGCCAGACTATTTTTTTTATTATTTTAAATTTACTTCAGCGCGAACAAAAAAAGACCCTCATTGGCCCATAAGAAACATTAAAAAAAATAAAAAATAAGCAGGTGATTGGATAGATGTGACATTTGGGTCAAATCTGTCCAATCAGGGGCTGATCAAATCACGTCAATCATTTTCATTTACCTCACTGCTATTGCTAGACGGCACAGCGGCAAAATGTCCAAAAGTAATGGAAGTGGCGAAGATGAGGGAGGGAGAGATAATGACAGGAAATCCAAACATTCACCTATTATTCATTGACCTCAAATATGGCTTATCACTTGAAACATGTAAGCAGTAGTAACTTTACAAGTCCGCTAATGTTAGCCTAGTCCATGTTTGTGTGGAGAGCGTGCTCGCTGCATGATATGGAGGAACCGGTGCGATCACTTAAAATACTCCGTCATTTTGGTCATACAGATAAGAGTAATAGGCTACAAACTTTGCTCACACAAAGAGCAGCCTAGGGGCCCCTGACCACCTTAATCCGCCCCTGGCAATCACCATTTATTGGCTGTAGATAACAAAAGAGGAAATTAGAGTTACAGTTCATAATCTATTTAATGTTGAAACCATAAGGATCAAAGCATGATTCTATAAAACAACACTTCTTTCTAGTTCTTACATGGATAAGCTATAATATTAGAATAAAAACTTAATTCATTAATTGCAATACAAAAAAAAAAAAAAGTTGGGACATTGTAAAACACAATAAAAACCACAATCTGTGTTTTGTTAATGCTCTTGAAATCATTTTTAAATACTATACAAAAAAAACAACAAA
The DNA here is from genome assembly GCA_037950675.1 of Hypophthalmichthys molitrix. Lineage (NCBI taxonomy): Eukaryota > Metazoa > Chordata > Actinopteri > Cypriniformes > Xenocyprididae > Hypophthalmichthys > Hypophthalmichthys molitrix. Next base: position 34,645,444 of record CM075501.1, read on the forward strand.
CCCATTCTCTCCCATCTTGCGAATCATATTGAGGTATGCGAGAGGAAAGTGGCAGCTAAACATTAATATTTATTTATCTGTTTTACGAGAGGAATGCTGAACGACCGACAGTAATATTCAGGGATGCAAGCAACTCAACTTTTTAAGAAATTTCACTGTTTTGAATGTAAATAAAGATATCATTTACATTTGATTCACTTAACTCATAACTGAATGTGACGAGACACGAAACGTTTTCCGTTTTCGACATATCGGATATTAGTAAGAACGTGTGCATATTTAAAAACAAAATATTATTTGCAAATAGTTTAAATTGATTACTTCTGCAGTAGAACTTATTTTATCGTTTTGTGAAACTCCGCCTATGACAATGACGCGTTAACAGTTTACTTGAGCACTGAGCAGCTAAACCATTTAGTGCTTTTTTAAGTAATTAGCAAGATTTAAAAATGTATGCAATGTTTAATAGGGAGCCAATGCAGTGTTGACAGAACAGGGCTAATATGGTCATACTTCCTGTTTCTAAAGCTGCTGCATTTGGACCAGCTGGAGTTTATTTATTAAGTGTGTAGGGCAACCACCCAGTAGACCATTACAATAATCTAGCCTTGAGGTCATGAATGCATGAACTAACTTTTCTGCATTTGTCATTTAGAGCATATGTCGTAATTTGGATATATTTTTAAGATAGAAAAATGGGGTTTTACAGATGCTAGAAATGTGGCTTTCAAATGAAAGATTGGTATCAAAGAGATCACCCAGGTTACTAAGTAACGAGGAATACTTGACAGAGCAGCCTTCAAGTGCTAGACAGTATTCTAGGTTATTACATACAGAGGTTTTTGGTCCAATAATTAAAACCTTTTTTCAGGTAGACTACAGTCTAGAGTCACTTAAGAAGCATTCAATGTAAAAAAATGTTTGTATATTTGGTGCAATGGAAAGAGGTCTTATCATCTAGATGCTTCAAATTCTGTAAGTACTCAGAAGTGATTTTCAACTGTGTATAGGTTTGCAAGTTATTAAGTTAAAAGTTGTAGAAAAAACAAAAGTTAAAAGGTTAAAGTGGATTTTTCATAAGTTTTGACAAGTCGTTATGCTCTCTGATGGCTGACCCTGATTTTGAAGACATTTCTAAAGTTTGTTTCAACATTTTAATAAGAAGTATGGGTTTATTTGATTTGGCTGTTTTTATCATGCCAAAACAGTGAATAAATATCTAAAATATGATCAAAACATATGCAGATAAATAAGCAGGAATGCTCTATACTGAAGAAGAATAAAAAAAGACATTTGAGGTATCTTGGGTCATAAAACACTTCATGTTTATGACTAATCAAAGATCACAAAACTCGAAAAAAATGCCCAGCATGTAAATAATTCTTACATATAAACCTGTAAAAATTATATGATCAAATATTTTCCATTACTTTAACTCATCAAAATAATTTTGCTTCGTTCATTAAGTTATATGAGATTTAATTAGATTTTTTTTAAGTCAGTTTAGTTGAAATTACTTTTACAGCCAATTTGATTATAATTTATTCTTTAAGATTTATTTTTTTACGTTTGTGCTCTTATTATAACAGAACAGTAAGTTGACAGGAAGCAAAGCTGGAGAGAGAGAGATGGGGACGGTCCAAAAAAGTCCACAAGCCGGGACTCGAACTCGGGACGCCCAAAGCGCAACTGCGCTAGCCTCATAGACTGTATAAGGCTAGCCTATATGTTGGTACGCTGCCTCCGAGGCTATTGGCTCCGATCAGTTTGATCATACTCTTTACCTATTGAATGCATGGCAACTGATTATATCTTCTGATTTCATGTTTCATGAGTTTTAACCATATTCTGTTATTCTCGCAGAGATCTAAATTAGTTTTCGGGTATTGTAATATTAATATCCTTGGACTTTGACCCCATCTATGTCTACTCTATTGATATTTTCTGCAGAAAATGAAAAATCACATTTATCATTTTCACAAACCTAAGAGGAAACATAGGGGGACTTTGACAGAACAATCCCACAATGCGTATGCGCGTGGATAGTTATAGTGTGATTATTTAAACGGGAAAAGAGAATTCAATTCAATTCACATTTATTTGTGTAGCGCTTTTCACAATACATAGCTATTGTTTCAAAGCTGCTTTACAGAAAATGCATGGCAACATTACAATTTAGAGTAATCTGTTATCAGAGTCCAAATTATGTAATTTCAGAAATGTACATAGGCTACACAAATAACACAGTTAGCTAACAATGTATTAATTTAAGCAATGTATTAATTTAAGGTAGAAACAATGAGCTCATGGAAGTAATGGATGCTTGTTAACAATGATTAGGATATATAGAAAAATTTGAAATGGAAATGGAGAATGAAAAAGTTTACAGGTAAAGGCATAAAAATAGCTATGAGCCAGACTGATAGCATGACCAGGGAGCGATGAGTTGAATCATATGTTTGATTAGGAAGAGTTCCAAAAACAAGTGTGTGTCTGCAGAAACAGGATTGGGAAACACTTCATTGGACTATCTGGGATGAGCAAACACGGTTAAGGGGGAAAGCTCTGGGAGTGTGAATTCACAGAATTAGGCAGTCCCACAACAGGAAAAAGTTTACCAGAAATATTCTGAAGGTGCTGAAACTTCATGTGATCAAAACAAAGCAATAAAATAGAATAGGCCTACTCCAAATCATAAAACATTTGCAAAGTACAATCAACCAAGTTAACAATCAACAATTGGCCTGTATGTCACCATATCCTAATGTAGGTATTTTATTTATCAGGATTAACCTGATTAAGGTTTTTATATATAATGGTGTTGTAACGGAATTCAGTGCTTCAATATTGTAGCAAATCACTGGGCCATACAAATTACGGGAGTTTCCCAGGGAAAACGGGAGTGTTGACAGGTATGCCCATTTCCGCATTTGTTATCTACAGTAAACAGATGATGATGATGATGAGAACTGTGTTTGTTATAAATACCGTGTACACGTGTGTCTCCTTAAGAGAATTCTAGAGTTTTCCTTCTGTTCACACATTCAACATGCTGGTGCAAAAACTAAGCTGCATCACTGGTAAGTACTGATTTAGAACCAATTCAACTGGCATGATTTCAAATTTTCAGTTTGTTTATGTTTGATTTTGATTTTCAGTGTTGCTGTTTCTGTATCAACATGGTAAGGCAGTTGACTAATGTATAATGCATGGTCTCATTAAATAAAAAGACATTTATTACATTACATTATTTCATTTAGTGTAATTTTATATCATCTCACCTAAACAGCATGTTTCTTCTCTGCAGGTGCAAAAGCAAAAAGAACACTGACCTGTGAAAGAGGATCTGCATACCTCAGATGTGGTGAGTAATTCAGTCATTTTTAAGTTATAGTTTTGGCCTTTTATGTCCAAACTGAACAGTATGAGAGAGACAGAAAGCAAAAAAGTAGAACAAGAACAGGAGGGGACATTGAGCCTTGAATCTACATGCAGTATGCTTACCACAATTCTTATTTATTTGTTTAGGATTCATAAAGGTCCTTAAAGCCAATTATGGGAGAACTGATCGCACAACATGCGCTAGTGGAAGACCAGCTAATCAGATCTCAAATACACTCTGCTTCCAAGGAACATCCCTCCATACAATGTCCACCCGGTAGGATTATCAGATAGCAGAAATTTTTTTGTTTTGTTTATGTTTACATTTCATTTTATGCATAATTGTACAAGAGATTTTTTTTTCTTTTTTCTATAGTATATTAAAGCTGTTCTTGTCATTGTCTGTCCATGATTCAGGTGTGATGGAAGTAAGAGCTGTTCTGTTCCTGCAGTGAACTCAGACTTATAAATACCTGGATGTGTCTTATCTCTGTACCCCTGCAAGTAAGCCAGATGTTTTATACATACAGTTTCCATCCTAGATTTTGAAGTTGATTACTAATCATAAAAGTCTTTATTGTTTTATTTTCTTTACATATCTAGAACTGGTAGTTACTGTTAATATTACTGACCTCTGTTCCCATTTTCCCCAAACTAATTTTAGAAATAAGTGTAACCTGTGAAAATACCCAAAGTGCCATTTTCTGTGGCAAGATTTATCTTTTCTTTCTGTAAGTTCTTTTTTGAGATCATAGCATTAAAAAGTGGCACAAAGTACCGTTATGAAATCTGCTGTTTCAAAAGATACTGGTGTTATTTCTGTTCATCATGCCAATTATGGACGGCGGGATCTCGTAACCTGCCCCCATAAATCAGCAACCACACCACACTGTTACTCTCCTCAGACTGGCAGCCTGCGTTCCAGGTACAGATACACTTCATCTAGAGTCACTTAATACATCAGATCACATAGACACACATAAACATTCAGTCTTCAGCTGAAACAATATGCAAAATATACATATGGAACAGTTAGCTGTGGATGATTATTTGATTATGTGAGAGAAGAATGATACACAAGGCAAGCTACGTATGATAATTATAATAATAATATTTTCGGTTGTGTGTTTTTTTGGGGTTTTTTTACCTTATAAGGTGCAATAGGAGGAAGTCTTGTCAACTAAATGCTTCGAATTCTGTCTACTCTGATCCATGTCGGGGTGTCTATAAGTATTTGGAAGTGACGTACAGCTGTATATAATACTGTGATTATCCTGCCACATGAATGTATTTTATATGTTTTGAGTGTGTTTTAAATGAATATGGTCTCTATTATAGATGTTAGATGCCGCTAATATTGTTTTTGGTCTATTCATTCATTCCTCAGTGAGACAAAACAAAACAATAAATTGAAATATGGGGTTCATCTTAAAATAAAAAAATTATAATGAACATGTAATTTCATAACTTACAAGTTTATTTGGAAAGCTTTATTGATCATGTGTCAACAAATGAGAATAATGGGGGGTAAATGTTTCAAAAAGTAAAAAAAAAAAAGAAAAAAAGTCTGTCCCCTCCCCCTTTTGTATATGCATAGTATAATTTCTTTAATTTTTCTTTTGATTTTGAGGTGACTTTTATGGGATTCTCTCATAAATCTGTTAGATCCTTTTCTCTACGTAAATTTATGTTAACTATAATGTTGTCGAAGAGAAAAAACATTAGAGAAAGAAATAAAACAGCACCATATATTCTGACTGCCAAACCGCAATAATGGAGAACAATCAAGATTGTGAAGAAAAATGATCTGCTGAGAAGCAACTCAAATTCTTGTAGAGGAATCTAAGGCATAAGTTGTCTATGTTTGTATGTTTTGTAAAATTTCACTCTAAATTATAGACTTCCTAATCATGTAATATGCATACTGTCATGTTTCCTGTCTTGTGTTGGATTTTATGTTGTAGTTCTTGCCTCTTGAGAATCTGTGCCAGTTTGTAATCCTTTTGTAGTTTCTTTTCTGATTGGTTCCTCTTGATTGTCTCCCCAGGTGCATGTGCCCTGTTAACTGTCTGTATAAATAACCCTTGCATGATTATTTGTCAGTTGTTACATGTACATGTTCCTGTTCCCTGAGTTACCTGTTCCTTGTTCTGGTTTTGCTCTTCTAATTAAAATTCCTCCATTTAGATGGATCCATTTTGTTAAATGAATGTCTATTGCATTATTTTAGTGTCATGTGTGTTACCATGACGGTGATGTTTGTATTTGTGTGCATGACTGTGTGCACCTTCTATACTGTATATTAGTATTTACCTCAGCCTGTGGAAAAGTTACTTGAGATGAGCTTTGATTCTTCATGTGGCTTTCTTATCATCTGTGTTATTATAGTGGTTGTCAGTATTGTTCTGTTAATGTTTTTACTGTATTTTTTTTTTTACAGAATTATTCTGGTACCACAACTGCCAGTTTTATTTTGGTAAAACATGTTTTTTTTTTTTTTTTTTTTTTTTTTACAGTGCTTTCAACCATATACAAACCCAATTTCCAGATAAGTTGGGACATTTTGTAAAATGCAATAAAATCAAGAATCTGTGATTTATTAATTCTCTCGAACCGCTATTTAACCCACAAAAGTAAAAAAGAAAAGATTTCCAATGTTTTCACTGAACAACTTCATTGTATTTTGTAAGTATAAACAAATTTTGATTCGCTAATGAAAGTCTGTCTGAGATGAGCTCGGGCTCAGAGAATCAGCAGCGAGTTGCATTTCTTGATGCAGCGTCAGCTTGTTAAGTGACAACTGTTTTCCAAAGTACTCCTGAGTCCATGTGGCGTTATTTAACACAGTAGCATGGTGGTTTCTAATGAAATGCCATCTGAGGACTCAAAGGTCATGCACATTCAGCTGAGGTGTCCTACCTTGCCTTATACAGACTGAGATTTCTCTTGATTCCCTGAATCTTTTTACAATATTATGTATGGTAGATGGTGAACGACATAAATTCTTTGCAATCTTGCATTGAGAAATGTGTTTTTTGAATTGTTTGACAATTCTCTCATGACATTTGGCCCATCTTTTCTTGCAAAGACTGAGAAGCTCTTTTACACCCAAACATGATACCCTCACCTATTACCAATTCACCTGCTAATTGTTGACGGTTTGAAAACTTGGATATTATATCATCTTTTCACTTTTATTTTGCTTCTGTCCCAACTTTTTTGGAGTGTGTTGCAGCCATCAAAATTAAAATTTGTTTATATTCACAAAATACAATTATGATGATCAGTGAAAACACTGGAAATCTTTTCTTTGTACTTTTGTCAATTAAAAAAAGGTTCAAGAGAATTAACAAAACACAGATTGTGGTTTTACAATGTCCCAACTTTTCTGGAAATGGGGTTTGTATTATGTTAGCACACGTGAGAATGTGTTGTTCATCAAGTGATTAATTCAACCTGGATGTTTAATGTGCGGTGTTTGTAATGCCATTAATGAATTAAGTTTTTATTCTAATATTGTAGCTTATCCATGTAAGAAGTAGAAAGAAGAAGTGTTGTTTTATAGAATCATGCTGTGATCCTTATGGTTTCAACATTTAACAACCTGTAACTCTAATTTCCTCTTTTGATATCTACAGCCAACAAATAGTGATTGCAGAGGCATTACACAAATCCAGCACTGACCGTCAACTGTCCAGCAAGTCATGTTCTCACAACATTGCATTGTCAGAATTCATAAAAATGTTACTGGCCATCTGGCGACTGAGAGTTTCATATTACGGAAGAACTTCTGTCGGCTACACAGGTCCGTGTATAGCGGTGGCGTCACTTACTGATCCAGGATCAGTGACCCTTAGCAGTTGGGAAAATGTAGCTTGTGTGGATGCTACTGCACTACTGGATCAACAAAAGAGCTTCGTTACTGAAAAGCTATTTGATCCAGAAAACAGTGACGCTATCCCATAGGAAAGAAAAATCAAAAGTGAGATCTCTTTAACATTTCAAATAAATGAGGTTACTTTAACATCAAATGGAGACTTTTGCTTGAGTCTCTTGCTTCTCACACTTGTCTCCTGAGACAAAAACTCTTAACACTCTCACAATGGTCTCCTTTAAAATTTTAGAAGAGATCTCAACAACATCACACACTGTGCTCCTATTTTTCTCCTTAGGTACCCTGCAATCAAGCCTGCAATGGCCCTTTACTTAGGGCTGCCAGCGCAGGGCCCCTGAGAATTTGCTTATTGGCAAAACACCAAGCGCTGGCCCTGCATGTGCAGCCCTCACTTAGCCTCCAAGAAGCCTTAGCGCTGTTTTATTGAAAATAATAAAGTTTGAAGTCACTGTTATGGAGGTAAGCACTTGCTTTAGTTGGGCTCTTGACTTCTTTACTTTAATGTTTCTAAAGCACATTTATTATAGCAATTATTTTTTTTAAGTCATTATGCAGAAAATATTCTGAAAGGATCATGTAGACTCACACAGACATCAAGATTCAACATATGAACCTCAACAATGGTGACAATCAATAAAATATTCAGATCAACTCTGAGCATCACAAAACAAGCTACTATAGTCACACAAACAAAAAGCTTTTTGTTGATTGTCACCATTGTTGAGGTTCATACGCTGATGTCTGCATGATCCTGTCTGAATAATTTCTGCATAATGATTTAAAAACATTCAAAATATTAAAGCAGAACAAAAAATTCATGGAGTGGCATTCTAAGGCTACTATAATGTAAAATGATTAAATCTAATTAATGTCCTCAGAGATCTGTGAATCAAGCCACTACATGAAGACTGAATCATCAGATCAGTTTTTCTTTTTCACAACTTCTGCTATAACAAATGTGCTTCAGAAACACACAGCTACAGCAGCCAGAGAAACATTAAAGTAAAGAAGTGAAGGGTCAGAAAAGACAAGTATGAGAGATCCAGTGTCTCTAGCTGAGGAGAAAAATCTGAGAACACTGTGTGATGTTACTCTTCTAAAACTTCTAAGAGACCATTGTTAGAGTGTTAGAGATGTTGTCTCAGGAGACAAGTGTGAGAAGCAGGAAACTCAAGTAAAAGTCTCCATTTGATGTTAATTTAACCTCATTTATGTCTAGCAGAAACATTTGAGATGTTATTTTTTTTCTCCCCTTTAGGTAGCTTCTATCTCATTCATCCACACCATTTCAATCAAGCACAATACATGCATTCTCATATTTGAAGTTTAGTGTAGACAGAGTTTTGTTGCACAATATGTACGAATTTGTGCAACAAAATGTTCAAAAAGTCGTGTCGTGCTGCATCCAGTGTAGACAGCATCACTGATTATAATGAGTTGTATAGACATGCAGTGCTTCTGAAATCATATACTGTCTGAGTAGGTACTACAATTGAATTTGAACTTACTATGCGACTGTTTAAAAAAAGTATGTTCTATATGGTATGAAGGTAGGTAGTATAAATGAAATCCGGATGTACTAAATCAATCATGTTGTTAATGTCACATGACCTACCAGCATCACTTCACTTCCTTTCATAAATCCTCTCCAGCGGGATAGTAAAGTGTCCAACCAATGCACATTTCAGAATCTCACAGGCAGTAGTAGGTCATTCGGGTACTCTGTTGGAGTTCTGTTTTTCACACACTATGTAGTAGGGAAGTATCTGATTTCGGACAAAGTGATGGTGTTAGACTGTATAAATTAGGTCAGCCGGAACTGGGAACACTTCCTATAACACCCGATGTACTCGTTACATCATAAGAAGAATGGCATCTACGCTAATAGTCTCTCTGTTTATCCCAAGGTTTACCGTAGTCAGCCCTATCCATATCCAGATCAGAAGGAGGACCTGTGCCTAAACACGAATACAACACATCCCTACAAATGTCAGCTAGATTCCGTCAACTAAGACCATCCCCTCTGAAGGACTCATAGACATGACAGCCAGTGGCACAGATCCCCAACAAACCAGATGGAACTGAATTAAATATTTTGACTGTTCTGATCCCAGTCTGACTTATGACCTGTAATGCTGCCTGAATCATAAACATGCTCTGTTCATTGTTGGCCAGAGGAGAACTGGCCCCCTGACTGAGCCTGGTTTCTCCCAAGGTTTTTTTCTCCATTTTTGTCACCTGATGGAGTTTGGGCTCATTGCCACTGTTGGCTATGGCTTGCTTAGTTGGGGACACTTGATATTCAACAATGTTTTTAATCTGCCTCCACTGACACCATTGTATGCGAACTGAACTGAGCTGGACGATGACATCACTGTTTTCTCCAGAGCTGCTGTATAGATAAATTAACTAAATTAAATAACTGAATGATTTTTTACAATGGAATGAATCAATACTGAACTTACTTGAGCTGGACAATGACACCATTTTCCTCTAGAGCTGCCGTGTAGCCAAAATTATTTTCCTGTTATCACTGTAAAGCTGCTTTGACACAATCTGCATTGTAAAAAGCGCTATATAAATAAAGGTGACTTGAATTGACCTATAATTGTATATAGTCTTGTACAGTATGAGAGCAAGTGGGGGTGTTAATGTTTGTAATAAGTGTGTATGTGACCCTGTTATCCATAAATGGATATATGACAAGATAAAAAAAGGTTCCAGTTCAACAGAGAATACCGAGTTGTGTGTGTGTTTGTGTGTGTGTGTGTGTGTGTTTTTCCTCAGTGTAGTTTAATCAAATTTACCAGTTATCGCTCACGCAAATAATAATAAAAAAATGCTTTATAGTTGAATTGCATTTTGCAACATCAACACTGAACTGACTCGAGCTGAATAAAAAAATGTTGCCCTCTGTAGAACTGCTTATAGCTGAACTGAACTTGTTTCAAAATTGATGAACTTTAGACAGTTATTGAATTGAACTGAACAAACTAAACTGACTTGAACGGAATAATGGTACTATTGTCTTTTAGTGCTGCTTTAATTTGAATTTATCTTATATTTGAAGAAGTTTTTACAATTGATTGTGATATTTTCCTCTTTATTATACTGTGAAGCTGCTTTGAAACAATCTGTATTGTGTAAAACATTAGAAAAAAAGTGACCCGACTTTAAAATTGCAGCAAGTTCATGCAATCATTAGATGGCAAGAATCTTGATTGTTTCGAAACTCTTGTTTCTGCAGTTGTTATCTACAGTAAACAGATGATGATGATGAGAACTGTGTTTGTTATAAATACTGTGTGCACGTGTGTCTGCTTAAGAGAATTTTCCTTCTGTTCACACATTCAACATGCTGGTGCAAAAGCTAAGCTGGATCATTTGTAAGTACTGATTTAGAACCAATTCTTGCAACATGCAAGATTTCAAATGTTCAGTTCAATGTTTTAATTTGTTTCTACTTGATTTTGATTATCAGTGCTGTTTGTACTGTGTCAGCATGGTAAGAATTGCAGTTGACTAATGCATAATGTACAGTCTTATTAAATAAAAAAGACTTTCTAGTACAGAAGAATATTACTTTATTTCAAATAATTTGATCCTCTCGCATGTTTCCTCTCTGCAGGTGTAGAAGCGAGAAGAACAACACAGGTCTGTGAAGGAGGATCTGCATACCTCAGGTGTTGTGAGTAATTCAGTAATATAACAATAAAAGTTATATTTTTGGTCATTTGTGCCAAAATAGGACAGTATGAGAGAGAAAGAAAGCAATGGAAGAGAAGAGAGGGGAACAGGATCAGGAGGGGACCCTCTTCAACCACGTGCAGTATGCTTAAACTTTACCACAAGTCTGATTTATTTATTTATTTATTTATTTACATGTGTCAGATTGGGGAGTAATAAAGATCATTAAAGTCAACTATGGGTGAAAAAACATCAATCAATCTCAAATACAAACTGTTTCCAAGAAACATCCCTCCGTATAAAGATTTACATAGCCTATAAGAAAATGTTATGTTTATAATTTCATTTTATGCATAATTTTACAAGAGCAAGATTTGAAGGGGGGGGGTGGATACTGGATTTGAAGATATTTTTAAAAAATACAATTAATTACAAGGCTGTAGAGAACAGTGCACTATTGCAGACTTACAGTGCTCAGCATAAATGAGTACAACCCCTTTGAAAAGTAACATTTTAAACAATATCTCAATGAACACAAAAACAATTTCCAAAATGTTGACAAGACCAAGTTTAATAACATCTGTTTAACTTAAAACATGAAAGTAAAGTTAATAATATAACTTAGATTACACATTTTTCAGTTTTACTCAAATTAGGGTGATGCAAAAATGAGTACACCCCACAACAAAAACTACTACATCTAGTACTTTGTATGGCCTCCATGATTTTTAATGACAGCACCAAGTCTTCTAGGCATGGAATGAACAAGTTTGACATTTTGCAACTTCTATCTTTTTCCATTCTTCCAGAGACTGGATGCTGGATGGAGAATGATGCTCAACTTGTCTCTTCAGAATTCCCCACTGGTGTTTGATACTTAAATCAAACTGAATCACTGAATCACTTCCACCCTGTTCTTCAGAAATCCAACAGTGGCCTTAGATGTGTGTTTAGGATCATTGTCATGTTGGAAAAGTGCACGACGACCAAGGGCACGGAGTGATGGTAGCATCTTCTCTTTCAGTATAGAGCAGCACATCTGTGAATTCATGATGCCATCAATGAAATGCAGCTCCCCGACACCAGCAGCGCTCATGCAGCCCCACATAAGGACACTGCCACCACCATGTTTCACTGTGGGCACCATGCATTTTTCTTTGTATTCCTCACCTTTGTGACGCCATACAGTTTTGAAGCCATCAGTTCCAAAAACATTTATCTTGGTCTCATCACTCCAGAGTATAGAGTCCCAGTAGTCTTCATCTTTGTCAGCATGGGCCCTGGCAAACTCTAGGTGGGCTTTTTTGTGCCTGGGCTTCTTTCGTGGACGGCACCCATGCATGCCATTCCTCTGCAGTGTACGCCGTATTGTGTCACGGGAAATAGTCACCCCAGTTTGGCTTTCTACCTCTTTAGATAACTGCAGTGAACTTGCATGCCGATTTTCTTCAACCCTTCTGATCAGAAGACGCTCCTGTCGAGGTGTTAACTTCCATGGACGACCTGGACGTCTCTGTGAGATGGTTGCAGTCCCATCTTTTTTAAATTTTTGTACCACTTTTGCTACAGTATTCTGACTGATAGGTAAAGCTTTGCTGATCTTGTAGCCTTTCTGGTGTAAAGAAATTATTTTCTTTCTCAGGTCTTGTGAGAAAGAAAATAATCTCAATGAACACAAAAACAACTTCCAAAATGTTGACAAGACTAAGTTTTATATAACATCTGTTTAACTTATAACATGAAAGTAAGGTTAATAATATAACTTAGAGAACAACATTTTCAGTTTTACTCAAATTAGGGTGATGCAAAAATGAGTACACCCATTTCATGCTGTCAGCAATGGCACCACATGGAAGAGATAGGATGTCAACCAGGTACTGGCGCTGGATTATTTACATGTCATATTATCATGTCTTAATTATTTTAAATATTACAGCTATCACAATATATTGTCATTCCCTTAATTAACACAATATTGATTTTTCATGTTTTGAATATCATACGTAACACACAGTTTCTACCAATCTCATGTTAATCTTGAGTACCTGTAGAGTAGTATTGCATCCTTCATATCTCCAAAAAAGTCTTTAGTTTTATCATATTTATAAAAGATAGAAAGGCTGTACCGAGTCTTTCTAAAAAAAGCCGAGCTCCTGGAGACGGCGTGCCTGCCGTGGGCAGAGCTAAAGAGTCACGAGCGCGCACAGCTTTTGCATAGAGATCGTCTGCAAGCTGCAACATCATTATAAATAAAAAGGGAACAAAAACGTTTGTATTGTTTACATTTTATGCACTCGTGTGCCGATTGCCAACAAAACACAGACATTTGATGCAGTTTTACTCACCGCCCGCGATCTGCAAATCCAGTGTCGAACTGTGACTTGTTTACAAAGCATTCATCACCGAAATTCCAGGAACAAACAAACATACGTGCACAACTCCATTGCTGCCCCCAGAAAAACAAACTTCATCCACTGTTCCCTTAATGCTGGGTTCTATGGGAAGCTGAAAAAGGTCATCTTTGCCTCACAACCAAAAACACACTCCTTTGGTGACATTGTTGAAAAATCTCTCGGCTTCCGTAATCCGAACGAAGCGCTTTGATGGCCGTGCTCTTGCTCTGGGTGATATGTGTGTGCACGCTTATCAGGGAGAAGTGCCCATATTTGGCACAGAAATACTCCGTCATACATCCAACTGAAACTTTGGCCATGTTTAGCATGAGAAAGCAACTCTTTAACAGTGTAAATAAGTCAGAATGCATGAAATAGCATTAGACTCCCCCTTTAATCAAAATCTGAAAAGTTACTTCCGGTCTGGACTGGCGTTCCTTCTCTGATGACGTCAGTTTGACAGCTTGGGTTGAAAATGCTTAACCACTCCCCTCCATCCGTTAGTCTACTATGAGCGAGAGATAGAGAGGAGGTGCGTTAAAGTAAAACCCTGCCCTCTACTCAATATTCCGTTTCACTTTGAAGTATGTCACAACACTGGAGAAATGTCGATTGCAACTGCTGCCAAACATGACACGGATCTGACGTGCATCTCATTTTCTCACAACTCTTTAAGCTCATTTAAGACGTTATTTAACTAATTTAAGACTGCTCTTATGAGGATACTCGACAAAACGGGCATTTTGGCAAAATTCTGTGTTATTGTTTGTTCAAGCGCGAAAGAGAACTCAATACTGGCACACGTCTTTCTGTGCACACAAAAGTGTGTGTCACAGACAGCCATACTTTCAACTGATGCTGGTTAAAGTCCATCCACACACAGAATAGAATCAACATCTTTTAAGCCACTAGATCAACATCTCTCATCATGGGGGTGGGGGAACGAATTCTGACAGCTGGAGTGTTTGCGGTCAGATTCTGTTTCCCCCATGTTTCCTACATAATGAGGTTCTAATATTTATCAAACTGATGCTGGTTAAGCTCCATCCACACACAGAATAGAATAAGCATTTTTTAAGCCACTACATCAACATCTCTCATCATATGGGTGGGGGAATGAATTCCGACAGCTGGATTGTTTGCCGTTGGATTCTGTACCCATGTTTCATACACAGTTAGGTTCTAATATTTACAAAACTGACAACAGGCTAGTTGGTGCCGATAGCCTCATGGGCAGTTTGCTGACATGTTTGCTTTTCCTGATCCCGTCTCTCTCTCTCCCACTTCGCCTTCTGCCAACATCAAGATAAAAAGTAAAAACACCAAAAAATAAATCTTTAGACTGATGCTGGTTCAGCTCCATCCATAAACAGAATAGAATCAGCATCTTTTAAGCCACTACACCAACATCTCTCAGCATGGGGGTGGGGGAAAGGATTCTGACAGTTGGATTGTTTGCCATCGGATACTTTCCCCCTCATGTTTCCTGCACAAGGAGGTATTTATCAAAATACTATTTATCTATTTATCAAACTGATGCTGGTTAGTCAGCACCTATAGCCTCATGGGCAGTGGGGACATATTGCACGATTTCAAGTCTTGGCTTGTTTAATTTTCCTGATCCTTCCTTTTGTGGAAACTGAAACACTTAAGGGTTCTTTGGTGAATAGAAAGTTCAAAGTAACAGTATTTATTTGAAATAGAAATTTGATACAATATTTCTATCTCTTTTGATGAATACAATGCATCCTTGCTAAATACAAGTATTAACTTCTTTCCAAAAACAAAACTTGCTCACCACAAACTTTTGAATGGTTGTGACATAACTTAAACCTATAAACAAACCACTTTGCAAAATATTTATTTAGGAAGACCTTCAGATAATCCATGATTTCAACATTCATAAAGTCTCACACTACATTTGCAAAATCATTTTCAGTAAGTGTGACATTAATCAGAATCTCCTCAGAACACAATTTCTTTAACAATTAAAACAAATAGTGCGTAATGGCAGTGTTGAATCAACAAACCGTCATCTAATACAATTGGCCTTGAACAGGCTCCAGTGTGCAATGTAGGTCGATTCAGGAAGTGATAAGACACAAAAAAAGTAACTGACCACAATCCACTCAAGAGTGACACAAAATACTCTGAACCTTGTAAGTGAGAATGAGGACTGAGCAATTGTGGTTTTTATGAGGCACTAACACACCACATGATTTGGTTGTGAGGTCACTACCTGTTCTATTTTCAACCAATAATGCTTTTCTGATTCACTGCACTAAAATTACACGTCTTTACGAGAACTGACTTTTAAACCCCATCTTGATCAAACACCTTACAGCTGTTAATGCCATCAATGTCCATAGCAAGTCAGATAAATAGCAAACTGTAAAACAAGAACAAAAATCAAAGAGTTTGATGATGTTGAGGATGAATGTAACAAATGCTTAAAAAAAAAAAAAAAAAAAAAATTAATCGAATGAAAGTGCTACATAAATCATAGTCAGATGTTGGCATGGTAATAATCCCAATAGAGCTCAATGGCCATTTTCATATTTTCTCAACACATTGTCTTCCTGAAAGAGTGCGTATCTCCGTGTAGCACGGCACATTGTTTTAAAAGGTCGTATCGTCCGCTGCGCAGGAGGCAGATTAGTGACGTCTTGCAAGTGTCTGCGCAGGGCTTTGATACGTGGCCTTTATGAAAGAGGTACCAGAAGTGCTGGAAGACACGGTCATCATTCACCATGACTTTGGTCAAACCGTCCATGTCTGATGGGAAGAGTGTGGACAAACCGTAGGCCTCAGAGGCGCTGTACAACAAGGTCCATGACGGACTGGGGTCAGGTTTTGAGGGCCGGTTGTTGGCCAGAGTCAGGTTAAGAATAAAGGTCTTGTGATCCAAAACCATGCGACTGCTGCCTGGGTAGTTTCCATCCACGTAATAAACACGATATCCTGACCATAAAAAAAAACAAAAAAGGATGTTATAGCAATATGCCATGAAAAACTGAGACAATGATTTTACCATGGTTAAGCAACATTAAGTTTAAAAAGAGGTTTACTGCATATCATATTGCTGTTGCTAATTTTTATAAAGTCAGCAATGCTAAATAAAATAATGCTAAAATTAAATTAAATAGAATAAAACTAAATAGGCAAAAATAAAAAAAAAATTAAAAACACACTGTAAAATAAAATAACTCAATTTAAAATAAAAGGTAAATTAAAATGACTGACTAAATGCCAACATAAAATAACTAAAAATGCAAAAATAAAACAAAAATCAAATGCTAAATTAAAACAAAATACCCAAATGCTAAAATAAAATGTTAAAATAAAAAACTTGATTGTAAAATAAAATAACTCAATATAAAATAAAAGCTAAAATAAAATACAAAAAGTAAATGCAATATAAAATTCCAAAAATAAAATAAAATAACCAAATGCTAAAATAAAATAATGTTAAAATAAAAAAATAAATAAAAACTAAATCAGTAAAAATATACTAGATTGTAAAATAAAATACCTCAATATAAAAAAAAAAGACTAAATGCAATATAAAATAACAAAAAGCTAAATTAAACCAAAATTGCAAAAATAATAAAATAGTCTGTATAAATAATAGATTGTAAAATAAAATAACTCAATATAAAATAAAAGCTAAAATAAAATAAAAGACTAAATGCAATATAAAATGCTATATTAAAACAAATTCTAAAACAAAAATACAAATTGAGAAAAAAAAAAAAAAAAAAAAAAAAAAAAAAAAAAATCAATAATCATGAAAAAAAAACAAAACAAAAAACTAGGTTCTAAAACAAAATTCAATATAAAAGCTAAAATAAAAACTAGATGCTAAAATAAAAATACAATAAAATAAATAAATAAAATACAACAACTAATATGGTTCAATAAGTACCTGGGTTCAGGTTGACATAGGTAGTCACACTCGGGGCAATGAAAGCCACACTCAGTGGACGGGTCAGTGTTTCCTCATCATAGAACATCTGAAACTCATCGACATGAGTGTGTCCGAAAAACTGACCAGCTATGGTGCTTTCATATCTGAAAAATGAAACAGAATTATAGAACAAAGAAACCAGATTGATCGCTAAAGTGAAGTTAACTCAAGTGAACCATTAACCACTGCACTACATACACCTACCAGTACACATGGCAAATATACACAATTATCTCAAAAACAGGCATTTACAGTCAACATGACCCACTTTTACAACAATATGACACTTATGATCATAAAAGACACTGTGTTATAACCCTTTAGGCTATAGTCAAGCAGTTGTGTTGACCCAGCTACGGGTTACAACAGATGAAAGTGAACTCAATGTGTACAGCAGGATGGGCCATACAAATGTTTTCACAGAAAAGTGACCGACCTGTTGACTATATGATAGTAATTCCAACTCCAACTGTTCAGGCAGAGACCGGGGGGGATGTGACCGATGATGTGGACCTGAGAGAGACCAGACAGACAGAGCACTGCTTGGATTTGGTTATTGAACAAAACCACAAAACATAATAAAATATCTTGGTGTTGAAATTGAGGAAAAAGAAATTCCTGGACATTCCTAGAAAATCATTTGAGTGACATTTAGTGGTAAAAACAATAGAGTACAATGCAGTAGTGGCCAAAGGTGATGCCCAGCCAAGGAAAATTGAAATCTTCACCCTTTATTCAAATATTATAAAAAAAAAAAAAAAAAAATTTTATAAAGATTTATTTATTTATTTTTTCTTTTCTTTAAAGTATATTGCGTAGTAGTCAATTGTTCCGTTTGTGATAATGCAATGAAATGCCAAATTGTGTGGATTTAATTTTTGGCCAGGCTAACATACAGTGCCATCCCAAGTATGGAGCAGGGCCTAGCAGGCTCCCCCTCGGTCCGCTCGTGTGGGGCCCAGTGCAGCTGCCCAGACGGCCCCGATGTCATACAAAGAATTTATGCAAAAGAACTGAAGAAAACTGAAATGCCACACATAGAGAAACAACTACCACACATCCGCTTCTGGTTGGTCTGACTCATGACTCATGACCAGTTGCTTGGATGTTTAAACACCTCTAACCCACAGACACGAACATTGCAACTTGTTAAACTGCTGCAACATGCAAAGGCTTCAACGCTGTCCTGTTTTCTCATGTTCTTAAGAGAAAATAAGATGTTCACTTTTTTGTCTGAGTTCTGTAAACTTCTCTGACCTTCTCTCCCTTGTTCTCTGACTCTTGTAGTACGCGAATAAGCCATTGGAGTTGATCAGCTGGGTCTGTGGAGTTCACCATCAGCCAGTAGTTCTCTCGTGCACAGAAGTTCATGTTCAAAGACACCACCCTCAAACCACGCTGAACTTCCACTGTGTAGAACCCTCCATGCCTAGAGAAGACAACACGCACACAAACAAACAAGCAAATAGTGTAAAGTGTATGTTTGCATTTAAAATATTATGATTATTAATTATTATTATTAAAAATAATAAACAGTAGCAATAACAACAATACTAATACTACTACTCATAATGATAATTATTATTATAAAACTTTGAGTAAAAAACACCAAACGTACATAGTTTTGCATTTAAAATAAAGCTACAAAAATACAATAATTAATAAATGAATTAATAATTAATCAGTAGCAATAACAATAAATTATAATATTATAATAATTATTTTTAAACAGTAAGAGTGAAAACACCACAAATGTATCTATAGTATTATATTTAAAATATTAAGCTACAAAAAGTAATTAATAATACATTATTATTATTATTATTATTATTAACAATAAATTATTATATATATATATATATATATATATATATATATATATATATATATATATATATATATATATATATATATATATATATATATATATATATATATATATATATATATATTTTTTTTTTTTTTTTTATTATTAACAATAATAAGAATAAAATCATAGCATTAACACTACTACTACTAGTACTATTATTATTATTATTGTTAGTAGTAGTAGTAACTGTAAAAGGGAAAACTCAAATGTATGTATAGTATTGCATTTAAAATATGAAACTACAAAAAATGTCATAATTCATAAAAATAATTAAACCGTAGCAACAACTACTATTATTATTTTTAAACTATGAACGTGAAAACATCACAAATGTATCTATGCAGTATTGAATTTAAAATATTAAGCTACAAAATATGATAATGGTAATAATAATAATAATAATAAGTAACAACAACATTCTTAATATGATTTTATGTATTTAACATAATTAAAATATTACGCTACAAAATATTTAAAAAAATAAATAATAATAATAATAATAATAATAATAAGTAACAACAACAACGTTCTTAATATGATTTTATGTATTTAACAGGGACAATACTCATTTATATCATTGTGAGATCATTAGTTTGTATAGTCTTTCCATCAGTACTTTACCGTATCGTCTTCAGGGCTTCCTCAGGCAGCCAGGATGCCCACTCCTTCGCCATAGTGTCATACAGCCAGCGGGACGACCGATTCCCATGTATAAACGGAGGTGGGAAACTATTCACCGGAGTGCTCTCGTGATTCCCCACAGCTGGGTACACAGTTACATTAGGCCCCAGATGTTTGAGTATGAGTCTAGTGATGGTGGTGAGCTCATTCAGCTGTTGTTTCCGGGTCTGAGACCAGACGTTGTGTGCTGGAATGTCTCCGGTCCAGTACACCCAATCCCATGGGCCGGATTTGGCTACGTTTTGGAGGAGGTTCTCCACTGTGCGCAGAGGCAGGTCACACGCACCGTATGTGCCCCAGTACCCGGCTCCAAATTGCTTCCAACTGACCCTTCCGGAGTCATTGCGGCAGCACAGTGGCTTCTTGCAATCCACAAGGCTGCCCTCAGCATACTCCGCATCCCAGTGGATATCTGTGAGGAAGAGGATCCTGCTCTTTGGAGAGCCTGGTTTGGGAGGGGTGGGTGGTTTAACTGGGGGTTTGGGGACCCGTGGCAGGGATACATTCCAGGGGGCGTAAATATCAAAATGGCCACACGTAGGTCCAACCAGCAGAGCGCAAGCCTCTGAAGGCCAGAGGAAGGACTCCTGCAGCGCACGGATGAAATCTTCTCGGAAGAGCTCAGTGATCTCTCGGCATACATCCGGATCGGAGAGGTGCAGTCGGACACAGGCCTCTCCCAGAGCATGTGCCACACGCTCCATGTTTGAGTCACTCTGTTCATAAAGGACACACAAAACTTTATTAATAGTTGTTACTCTTTATTTTCATGGACAGATCAGAAACACTCAAATTATTCTGTACAGGGATATTTTGGGTTAAAGCGTAATATTAAAGTATTTAAAACATAATAATCTAACAAAAAATTTATGTATAAATGTGTATTTAAATATATTTTAAATATATAAATAAAGTTTCAGTAAAAAGTACATTAAATTAAAAGCATATTTTCATATATGTATATATATATATATACACACATTTTAAACAATAAAGATTTATAATACATACACAATATATAACATGTTTTATATTTTATATAAATTATACATTTTAAAAATGAAGTATCTTACTGAACAAAATCGAACTGTGTGAACTTTACTTTCAGCTAACCAAAACAAGACAACATTTATTACAACAAGAAAGCCAGGGAAGTTTAAAACAGGCAATTACACAATGGGGAAAACGTGAAAGTAAGACTCACCAGCAGCGCAATGTCAACCGTGGCGAAGATCGCTTTACACACCGTGCAGGACATGTTGTGCCAGCTGAACCCGAGCTTAAACTCCTCCACGAAACTCAGCTCGGGCGAATCTGTATCTCCTTCCAGAGGGTATGAGAAGCCCAATGGCACCGAAAACAATGTCCAGACCATGAAAACACCCCAGAAGGTGGACAACCCGATCAATGGACGCTTCATCCTGGCTGCGCGGTGAGCGACACTGCGGTAAACTGTATCAGTTCCCCCTCATTACATACAAGTCTGGACCGACGACTCCAGGAAAACGTGTTTACTCTGAACAGACTTTCTGGAAGAAGTGTTAGGCATGGGCTAATAACACAAGCGTCAGAATAACTCGAATTCGCGTCTTGTTTTGAAGCAGTTGTGAATATCTGAATTGTGTTTTAAATAGTCAGTTGTCTGCCCTCAAAACTGTACCGCATCCGCGAACCGTGCGACCTGAAGTGTTTATATAGCGTCAGCTGAGTGATCACGTGACATGCTGACAACTCTTCTGACAAGTCACGTGCCTTACTGCTTTCGTAAACATGAAATTATTAATAATTAGTATTCATTAGAACATCTTTTTACATATTAGTATATAGGACAATCATGTGAAGCTAATTCTTTGTCCGAAACTACTAAATAATTAAAAAATATATTAAATCGAAATTGATGCAACTAATTAATTAAGACTTAAAACGTTCAGGTGGTGTAGCTGTCCAGAGGTTGTAAAAAAAAAAAAATCTATTAAAAGATTATGTATGTATATATATATAGGTGCTGGTCATATAATTAGAATATCATCAAAAAGTTGATTTATTTCACTAATTCCATTCAAAAAGTGAAACTTGTATATTATATTCATTCATTATACACAGACTGATATATTTCAAATGTTTATTGCTTTTAATTTTGATGATTATAACTGACAACTAAGGAAAATCCCAAATTCAGTATCTTAGAAAATTAGAATATTACTTAAGACCAATACAAAGAAAGGATTTTTAGAAATCTTGGCCAACTGAAAAGTATGAACATGAAAAGTATGAGCATGTACAGCACTCAATACTTAGTTGGGGCTCCTTTCGCCTGAATTACTGCAGCAATGCGGCATGGCATGGAGTCGATCAGTCTGTGGCACTGCTCAGGTGTTATAAGAGCCCAGGTTGCTCTGATAGTGGCCTTCAGCTCTTCTGCATTGTTGGGTCTGGCATATCGCATCTTCCTCTTCAAAATACCCCATAGATTTTCTATGGGGTTAAGAGTTTGCTGGCCAATTAAGAACAGGGATACCATGGTCCTTAAACCAGGTACTGGTAGCTTTGGCACTGTGTGCAGGTGCCAAGTCCTGTTGGAAAATTAAATCTGCATCTCCATAAAGTTGGTCAGCAGCAGGAAGCATGAAGTGCTCTAAAACTTCCTGGTATACGGCTGCGTTGACCTTGGACCTCAGAAAACACAGTGGACCAACACCAGCAGATGACATGGCACCCCAAACCATCACTGACTGTGGAAACTTTACACTGGACCTCAAGCAACGTGGATTGTGTGCCTCTCCTCTCTTCCTCCAGACTCTGGGACCCTGATTTCCAAAGGAAATGCAAAATTTACTTTCATCAGAGAACATAACTTTGGACCACTCAGCAGCAGTCCAGTCCTTTTTGTCTTTAGCCCAGGCGAGACGCTTCTGACGCTGTCTGTTGTTAGAGAGTGGCTTGACACAAGGAATGCGACAGCTGAAACCCATGTCTTGCATACGTCTGTGCGTAGTGGTTCTTGAAGCACTGACTCCAGTTGCAGTCCACTCTTTGTGAATCTCCCCCACATTTTTGAAAGGGTTTTGTTTCACAATCCTTTCCAGGGTGCGGTTATCCCTATTGCTTGTACACTTTTTTCTACCACATCTTTTCCTTCCCTTCGCCTCTCTATTAATGTGCTTGGACACAGAGCTCTGTGAACAGCCAGCCTCTTTTGCAATGACCTTTTGTGTCTTGCCCTCCTTGTGCAAGGTGTCAATGGTCATCTTTTGGACAACTGTCAAGTCAGCAGCAAATACACATTTTAAGGTAAAAAAAAAAAAAAAAAAAAAAACTTTTTAAAAGTTTAAAGAAGCCTTTTATTTAGAAGTAACTTGTATCACATCACAATACACTGTTGTCCATTTAAGTCAACAACCCAATAATTTATTTTCTGACTGATAATTGAACACAGATCAAAACACTTAGCATGGCCAAAACATTTTATTTGTTCGCATTTTCTTTTAGTAAACTTTAGTTATCATGAATAAAATATAAACAGCCCAAATCTCCAAAATAAAGAATTAACTTTAATTAAAAACCTCACAGGGAGAGAAAACAGTGAGCATAAGTTAGATAATCAGTCTGTTTTTCATGATTACAACGGTTTGCTTTTCAAAAAAAAACAAAAAAACAGTGAAACTAAAAAAAAAAAAAGCATGTCAAGTATGCTTGTTTTCATCTCTTGGTTTTCCTATTACATACTGGCAAGCTGATAAGAGGAACACTGTGAAAGCAAAGTAAGGAAGTAAATAGATGTAGTGTTTAGAAAAGCAAAAAAATAAAGGCACTCATGGGCAGTCTAACGTATCACCCATGAGAAAAACACATATGTATACAGTATAAAAATCTCTCAGACATTTCAGCACGAAACATGCTTAACATGTACAATGTAAATTAGAATACAGAAAGCCGAAGGAGTGTTAGTTATATAACAGAGGATGCAGCAATCATGCATTTGTATGGATCAAGTAAATATGTAGGTTTATGGGAACAAGAATTGAAGACATGACCCATGATGCATGTCATCTGTGACACAAAAGATCTCACATTTGATGTGACCTGTGTAAATGGCTCTTCCTTTGAGCATATGGTACCTTAATTTAACATAACAGGTTTTTAGAATATGTATCTCTCCCTGCTATGAGAGGGACAATACAATCGTGATATTATGGGCACTTCATAGTTTGGTTTTTGTTACATGATAAGGCATAAAATTGGCATTAGCTATTGCATTATTGCACTGCTTTTAAAAAAAAAAAAAAAAAAAAAAAAATTCAAATAAATCTCAGGCAGGACTTTCGTTATAAGGACAATCTGAAGAAAACGCCTAGTTGAAAGAAAATGGCACAATGCTTTAAATACTAATAGCGGCTGATGCATACATGTTTGCAAATTATACTGATTTTGAGCTGAAATGTTTGGTGGTGTCCTTCTGAAGGGGTGAAGATGACAAAAATGGAGCAAGTGCGCAAAAAGATGCAGAAAATGTGGGAGTGGTTAGTTGAAAACCGATTTTACTGTACATTCATTGCGTCCAAAGACTGTTGCCACCACTTCTTGTTTAATGGCTATAGAAAAAACGTTTTGAGAGGAGCATCCAGAAAACACGAAAAGGACCAATGAACATATATATGCACAAACACACATGTCATTATTCAATGATTGCTTGTAAGAATATAGGAGATCGTGAGAACGTGGCTTTTAAAAATGTTCAACAGAGCTTCCACAAAGCGTTTTTTTCTTTAGCAGAGGGCTACAGTGGCATAGAGCACTTTGGTGAGTGGTGAAGTTTAAGGCAATACTGTGAACTCAGTGTTTGCAGGGTCGTCCAGCAGGGCTGTTTCATTTGTCTTGCATCTTCTCTAGGATGGGCACAATCATGTCAAATTTAGGCCTCTTGGCGGGGTCCTCATTCATGCAGATCTTCATTAGCTTACAGATGTGGGGGGAGATGCCTGGCGGGATGGTGGGCCGGAGTCCCTCTAGTGCCACCTAGTGGAGAGAAAAGGGATAAGGGTGTTTGGTTTGGCTCTTGCTTTCCAAAGTCAGGTGCATATGAAGGAATCCATCTTACCTTCATGCCGATCTCCATGTTTGAGAGGTCAGCGAATGGCACCTCTCTGGTGACGAGCTCCCAGAGCAACACGGCGAAGCTCCACATGTCCGCAGAGCGCCGGTTAATCTCCTCTGGCTTCTTCTGCAGGGCTGAGAGGAGATGTGGAGGGAGATGTTAAGGCATCAGTGGATCAAAACTTTAGTTTAAGATGCAGTCACATTTATTACGGTTCTGCAAGTTTTCACAGGTGAAAAATCCAAGCAATCTGAAATTTTGCATGAGGACAAAAGGTTTTCCCACACAGTCTTCACAACGTTAGTCAAGCAGATTCACCACGATGACCAACAGAAAGCTTCTTGGTTTGAAAGTGACTGTGTGGTTTCTGTGTGAGCTGTGCTTCATGCATCACTACACTATTGACAATAGACAATGGACCTTTTTCGCTAATGTGACTGTACCTTAGACAGATATAGTGGATAAAGTGAAATCTTTGAAATGAAGAATTCTAGAGAGTGAAGGAGAGTGAACGATACCTTCAGGTGCCACCCATGCGGGAGAGTACATCCTGCCGGGACACTGGAAGGAGAACTTTACATCTGCCATGCTTATCCTGGCCGTCATGTCCTCATCAATCTGATGTCAATGAATCAATGAGAACAGATTCATTAGGATATCTCAGCATGAAACAGTTATTTAGACCAAACTCACATACAAATTGCAGCAAAACTGAAAGTGAATCAGCACTCGCTCCCATTCCCAACACTCACAGAGTATGAGCACATCATGTTCTGAATCAGTCTGTTCTAAATTATTCTTGGTCTGTCACAGAGGCAATATATTAATTGAATTTATATTTATATACTGTGTATGTATATACCATTCAAAAATTTGGGTTCAGTAAGATTTTTTTTGGGTGTGAATATTTTTATACTTTTTTCAGCAAAGATGCATTGCATTGATCAGCAAAGATGCATTGCATTGATCAAAAGTGACTTTTGCATTGTTTTTGTTTTCAACTAAATGCCGTTCTTTTGAACTTCTATTCGACAAAGAATCCTGAAAAAACATGCCTTATCGTTTCTGCAGATTAAAATACTATAAAATAAGCAGCACAACTGTTTCCAATATTGATAATAATAATAAATGCTTCTTGAGCAGCAGATCAGCATATTAGAATGATTTCTGAAGGATCATGTGACACTGAAGACTGGAGTAATGATGCTGAAAATTCAGCATTGTCATCACAGAAATAAATTGCATAATACATTAAAAAAAAATTTTTAAATAGTAATAATATTTCACAATATTACTCTTTTTAACTGTACTTTTGATCAAATAAATACATAATGAGAATTCTTTCAAAAAAAACTTTTGAATGGTAGTGTACATATAAAATCGAATGATTATCTAATCTACTTATGTTTGTAATTATTACTTTTTTTGTATTTAGGGGTCACTATGTTGGCTGAGAGTCTGGGTAAGGGTCTATGGTTGTCCTCTCACTGCTTTGTCAACAAGAGAACAGTTCTCAAGATAGAGTAGTGTGAACAGTACAGCTCTTAGTAATTTGATACTTGTGTAGTTTTGCCTTGGTTTCACTTGTGTTTGTGGGTCAATGACAATCCATTGTGCTTTAAACTGAACGTGACTTTCACAGATTTTCATTTTCTAATGGACATTACTGACCATTGATGTTTGTAATGTAACTAAAATCTTCAGAGACAATGAGAAATCCACAACCAAAGTGTTTTCACTGCAATACTCTGCAACACGGACCTCTCAACTTTAATGGGATGCACAGAAACTTCACAGAGAACTGAGACTGTTTATAGCTGTTCCTGTTCACAGTTCCACTAAATCAGTTCCACATACCATTACAGCAAACAGGGTTTTTCCTGGCTCAAAATGAGGCAGCGGTGGTAAAATCCTGTCTCTGTTTCATTACATCATTGTTGAAAAAAACACTTATCAGAATAATTTCTGTTAAGCTTGTGTATATTTTTAGTTAAAGCTGTTAAGATTTTAAGCAGTATCTCATGTGGGGTTTTTCCCTTTGTGTTTTATATAATGACCACTAAGAGGTGCTCTAGGCATATGCTTTCCTTGATTGGTTTTCCCTGAATAGAAATACGTTGTCGTTGAAAGAAAAAGAGTGACACATGTTCATTGCATTTTATCAAATGAGAGTTCCATGTCTTTATTAAAATCAGCACATTAATGATTTATCTCTTATCCACCCGCGACCCACCCACAATTAATTGGAATGTTATTTTGTATTACTCGGCCAAAACCGACCTGCGGATTATCTGATATAACCGCAATCCACGCATCACTTTTGTACGGTCTTAAGTCCTAAGACCTAAGACTTTTGTACAGTCCTAAGTGGCTCCGTTCGAGGCCAGCAAGTTTTAAGGCCGGAGTGAAACCAATCTTTCCGGCCCTGAACCTCATTTTCTGCAGTGGGGATGGGCGGAACGGTTCGAGAACCCGCAACGGAACCGTGGAAAAGGGGTATTCTAAGTATGTGACTGCCTGCCTGAGTTTTGTCGACACTTGACAGCCGGAGGCAGCACTGAATTTGACGGAGGTGGCCGCCTCGTAATTCTACAAACAGTGCAAATAAATAAACAGTAAACTTGTATTTTGCAATCAGGGGTTAACATTGAGTAATGAACGTCTGTGGAAATGAATCTAGAGCAAAGCTTATAACTAACTATAAATCATGTTCTTTTGCATAATAAACAGGAATAGACACTCTGTAGTAGAAACCAAGATTAGTGGGAAACTTCTCCTTTCTGTTCCTTACCATGACACTCTTGCTGTTGAGATAGTGCCGAGGAATCATAGGCTCCAGTGTGTGCAGGAAAGCCATTCCACACGCTATATCCAGGGCAAACTTCACTGCCTGCGTCTGATCCACAACAAAGTCTAAATGGAAGAGAGAAAGAGGAAGATACAAGAGACGGCTTGAGTAAGACATTTAAATTTACTTATGATGAGTGAGGAAAAAATACTCCAGTATGTCCAGAATTTAAAGAGCATGTAAGCATATTTTCAACATTAAACGTTCCATAACATTCAAATGAACCAGACAAACTTCATGAAAACACCACATGATTTGTGTGAGACAGTAATGTGTGTTTTACTCACTGGTCCCCTCGTGAAGCACATTGTACAGGGAGCCATAGGGCATCCAGTGTGTAATTATGACTGGATGAGGGGCGGGAGGAGCCTGACACGCCCCCAACACAGGCAACACGTTTGGGTGGGAGAAGATTCTACAGCAGGGGAAACATCATGGTGGAGAGGGACGCATGAACACACAGATACAACAGACCGCTAACACGATGGAGACATTTCACAGATTAAAGGTAACAGATCAGGACTGTCCTCTCTTTTGGAATAAAATAGTTCACCTAGATTTTCCCTTTTTTCAGTTTTGACATTCTAGTGTCTGTGCTTTGAATCTTTAAAGGGTCAGTTTACCCAAAAATGAAATTTCTTTACCCAAAAATGAAATTACTCACCCTCATGTTGTTCCAAAACCATAAGACCTTCGTTCATCTTTGGAACACAAATTAAGATATTTTTGATGAACCAACTACTATTCAGGAAATTTTTTTCTTAAAAAAAATGCATTTTTACATGATTAAACAGATTGTTGTCAAAGTTAGTATTGGCTTTATGGTCAGACACTTGCATGTGTCCTTAGATTATTAGTATTTTACCAAAATGCAAGCTCTTAGTATAAAGCTCTTAGTATAAAGTTCAGTTCAAGCTCTGGTATAAAGTATAGGCTAAAAATAAATAAATAAATAATGTTATTAACCAGTATGTTTTTTCTAATCAAATCATTTTTGGAACGATAATGTTACAGAAGGAACGCAGAACAGAAACGAAAAATACTGATTCTGCTCAGAGTGAACTGATTGAATTTTTTTTTGTTTTTAAGCCCTGGAATATAGTGCATGAGGTGTATGTGGCCGTGATTAGAAAGAAAGTCATACAGATTTGGAATATTTATATTGTAGTATCAATGATATAAAAATAGATTTTATTTTAATATTATTTGTTTTCATTTTAATTTCAGTTAAAGCTTTGATAAATTTTGTTGTGTTTTTGCCATTTTTATATGTTTTTTTATATTCACATAGTTTTTATGAATTTTTATTTCAGTTTTAGTTTTAGTTATCAAGTTAAACTAAAATGAAAAAGGTTTCCTTGACAATCAGCTGAAATAAAATAAGTTTCTTTTTAATATTTTCTTTTATCTTTTTTTTTTATCAAGTAACGGAAATTTTTTTTTGGTTTGATTTTAGTTAACTATAATAACCCTGATTTGGAATGAGTACATGATGACAGAATTCATTTCTGGGCAAACTGTCCCTTTAATCTGTGTAATCTGGGCACTCTGAACTCACCTTAGTTTAGGATACTCCTCATTAAAGTCACGGCTCTTTCTAGTAGTCCAGTCCCGCACATGAAGCATCTTGACCACAATCTCTGTGCCCTGCCAGCGGCCCTGCCACAGCTGACAGGAAGAGAGAGAGAGCAGAGACATCAGTGTTTCCATAAAGGCTCTGAGACATGGTTGGGTAGCTATTGTGGTTTGGTTTGATAAATGAGCTCACCTCTCCAGAGTGATTCTCGTTGATCTTGGCCAGCATGGAGAGCTGCTTATAATCTATGCCAGCGGTTTTGTTTAGTGTGCCATTACCTGCAGCCATCATAAAAAAAATACAACAATCAAACCTTGGTTGTGGATAATTCATATAATCTTATATGACAACCTATACAAAGTTACACTGAATGACAATAAAATGCTTGTTTGCCAAAGCATCTGCGTTATGAATGTAAATGAGAATCAGATGTTCTGAGGGTGCTTACGTGGTCGAGTTCGAGTGGTTCCCTTCCAGAAAGTGTCCTTGAAAGGAACTTTGGTCAGGCTCTGTCCCTGTTTCTCCGCCAGCTCTGATTCATAAACACAACAGAATTATTAGGGCTGATGCAACATATTATAACAGAAACAGTTTTCTGAAGCTTCACAATGTCGGCATACAATCTTCCAACAAATCCACTGCTGACGTCACATTTGCTACATTGCTACAAAGAAGAGTTTACCTTTCAGATTTGCAGCAAGCGGTGGTTTGGCCTTGTCCAGTGGAGTTTCTCCATATTTGTTGCAGATGCTCACCTGAGCACCATTATTGACAAGATCCTAGAGAGATGATGTACAATAACATATCTGGTACAACGGAAACTAAATTCAGGGTTCCTACATTTTCAATTTCAAAATTCCATACTTTTCCATACTAAAATCTCCAAACCTCTCTGTAGATTTTTAAGACCATATTTAACACAAATTGTTCATACAGCATTATATTTAGTATATAGTACAAGCATCTGTAAATCTGTAAAACTGAAGTAATCAAATGTAAAATAACTGCTGTATACATTAAATATAGACTAATCCTTATATAAAACTAAAAAAGTTATTCATATAAGAGCAGTGAGTGATATCTTTATCTTGTCTTTTCTGCAGCAGTCATTAATGTTGGCTGCTGTTACTTTGTTTCTACAGTGAAGAGCTGCATGGACCCAGCATAGGTCTACTGTTACACACGCACACTTTCTCAGTGTTCACTAGGATACTAACCAAAAAGGCATTTTGATATTTTTGTGTTAACTATTTGACTGTTTAGGCACGTATCTGAAGCCCACAGTATACTTTGCTTATGCGCGTTCCACACCGTCTCAGAGCGTGCGCACAGGTGGCCGCCTAGGGAACAGCGTCTCTTTCGCGGCTAATGCGCTTTTAATAGTACTGTTTAATATCACTCTTATTCGGCTGATTTGGATGTTACATTTGGGTTAGGGAGGAATGAAAGTGCACTGATGTGAAGGAAAGGAAGGTGGGCTGGATGGAATGTGGCAGTGGCACAGTAATCGTTTTACCTCGATTATCTTGTTTTCATAATCATTGGAAGCCAAAATCGAAATCGAAAATATGATTAATTGCACAGACCTAGCTCACATGATGAGAAGAAACCTAAAAAGCTTCATAACCTGCATTTATCCACGTCTGACACATCAGTTTGATACTGTAATCATGGTTTGATGTTGCATGATCACTAAACAGCAAAGTACAGTATGAATTAAATGATGGTTTGACCCTTTATCTGTTGCTGGTTTGAGTGGCACATACACATTCCTTTAGTGAAGTTCAAAAGAGACTCACTTATGTTAAAGTCAAACAGTTTTGCGTCATGAAAATGTGCGCTTTGAATTCATTCAGTTGTGTTCGACAATCACTAAACGATCAGTAAACTTTTACCATAAAATTACTCTGCTTGTATAATACATTAATCAAAAGAAATATTTATTGTGTACAATTGTACAAAATATTTGTGTACAATATATATATATATATTTTTTTTTTTCAGGATTCTTTGATTAATAGAAAGTTAAAAAGAACAGCATTTATTTGAAATATAATCTTTTGTAACATTATAAATGTCTTTACTGTCACTTTTGATCTATTTAATGCATCCTTGCTGAAGAAAAGAATTCATTTCTTTCATTTCTTTTCAAAAAAATTAAAATAAAAATTCTTACTGACCCCAAACTTTTGAACGGTAGTGTATAATGTTACAAAAGCTTTGTATTTCAGATAAATGCTGTTCTTTTGAACTTTCTATTCATCAAGGAATCCTGGGAAAAAAAAAAAAAAAAAAAAAGTACACAACTGTTTTCAACATTGATAATAATCATAAATGTTTCTTGCTGAAAATTCAGCTTTGCCATCACAGGAATAAATTACTTTATAAAATATATTCAAACAGAAAACAGTTATTTTAAATTGTAATAATATTTCACAATATTACTGTTTTTACTGTATTTTTAATTAAATAAATGCAGCCTTGGTGAGCAGACGAAACTTCTTTTAAAAACATAAAAAATCTTAGATTCCAAACTTTTGGCTGGTAGTGTATATATTTCAATGAAAAAAACAAAACAAAAAAACAATTTTAATAGTTTTAGATAACAATAACAACACTGTTTTCGCAATAAAAATGAACTGGCACTACAGAGGACCACTTATTACGTATTTTTATCAGTATATTGGTTTAAACATTCAAATAATATGCAAAATAAATAAATTAAAAAAATTATGTTTTTGTGTGAAAAGTTCGGGGTCTAAGCTTTGTAATGAAACCACATATGACTGTTAATGTTCTATCAGGATTTCTATATATCAAAGAATTTTTAAAAGTCCTGTAATTACATAATTACATAATTCCAGATGAGTTACCGGGTATGACCTTAAAAGGATAATGACAATTTTATGGTGCTTTTCAAACCTCTTGTCCCCATTCACTATAATTACATGGAAAACAGCCATTTATTTCCCTTCTAACAACTGAAAGGTTTTCTAAACAATCAAGAATTTCTCATTTTTCCCAGCAGAGGGCACTTCAGACTAACCTCAGCAACCAGGTCATGGGCCCAGAAGCAAGCATAATGGAGAGGGGTGTTGCCGTGCTCGTTTGCCGCATTGGTATCTGCTTTACACTGGATCAGCTAGACGACACAAATCACGACATGATTCAGTATCCAGAACAGCAAACACAAATCATCCATTTAAAATCTGTTTCATAGAACTAAAAGGTATTGTCAGTTCCTTTATTCCTTCTTAAGAGTGTTTAAAGTTTGTGTGTGTGAGTATTTATAACTCTGGGAGCTTCTGTTTGCAGCTGTGTGTTTGTTTACACCTTTCCATGACCGTTGTGGTCACTGTGGTTGTTCAGGTGCAGATGTGTGTGTTAGTGAGCATTTATCCGCTACGATCTGTTCGCACCTTGGCCAGAATGTCACGGTGCCCGTGGCTGGCAGCCAGGTGCAGGGGTGTGTCGTCGCCGCGGTTCATGACATTGATGCGCGCCCCTCTCATGATGAGCATATCCACGACGCCCGAACGACCCTCACGGCACGCCCAGTGCAACGGACTGAACCCGTGGTCATCCCTGCGAGAAACAAACACAAACAAAAATGCATATGAGTCAGTAGCATATGATAATTATTGCATGAATACTTAAAAGTCACACTAAAAAAATCTATTTATGTCTAAATTTAAGAATCATGTATTTAAAGTGCATTTAAAATTTCCATGTATTCGGATTACACAGTCTAACAATCTAATATTAGTTACTATTATTAGTTACTATATTGTTACTAATATTAGTTATCTAAAACTGTCTAATATCTTACCGTTTCATTTATGTATGACTGACAGATATGACTCACATTAAGCTTATTTGTTCGTTAAAACTGGTTCAACTAATCCAAATGGATGGAAATTTTATATGCAATTTAAATGGACATATCTTAAATATTTTTTGAGTGCATGCAGGTTTGGAAATGATGATGGAAATTTCATTTTTTGTGTGAGTTGTCCCTTTAAATCAGCACTTTTTTTTTTTTTTTTTTTTTTAAGCAGTGGTTGGCGGTAAACTGTCTTCAGTCAGGCTAGTGTTCTCTCTCTCAGCTGTCTGTCTCCAGCCAGTTAAATATAAACAGCCGTTAACTGGCACTTTCCTCTAGATTATGTATATCTCCCCTACCCCCTTCTGTTTGAGTCCGAGATCTGTTCTCAGGCTTTCCTATTTCCTTTTCAAAACCACAGTAAAACTCACACTTACTTCAAGTCAATGGTGACACTAAAGTTACAATAACAACACAGTGATCAGTTCAGAGCCTGTGCATTAGTGCTGTTACTATCAGCACACATGACTGATCCACATGAGCTTTTTACTATTAAAACCACTGAACGCAACTGCTGTGAAAGTGTTATAAAGGTAAAGTTTGCGGTTGGTGCTTATGCTCATCCCCACAGAGATTACTTGTAAAGTATGCAGTAATGAAGTGTTTGTTGAAGAGCTGGGTGTGTGCAGTAGAGTAGGAAGCCTCTGGATAAATAGTCAGGCCAGTAGCATGGCTAAACTTAGGATAGCTGCTGAAACTTCTCACAAGGTCCTGCCGGAACAGACCACACCAGACCACACACACACAAACACACACACACACACACACACACTTACTGAGTCAAATGGTGGTTTGGTCACAGCTGAAAGGGTTAAAGACAAAAACATTGTAAAAAAAAAAAAAATAATAATAAAAAAAATAAATAATAAAAATTAAAAAAAATAAATAAATAAATAAAGAGGAAGACCCACTCCCCCCAACATATAAAATTAATTAAATGAGACAGTGAATCATGAGCTTCCCAATGGGAATTCCGGAATGTTCATTATTTCCGGCCAAGCGGTACATTTCAAGGAAGGAAGGAGGGGGGAAAAAAGAAAGAATGCAAAAAAGGCAAGAAAAGAAAATGTCAAACAAAGCAGGAAAGAAAGCAGCAAAGAAAGGAAGCTTAAAAGAAAAAAAAGGAAATAAAAGGAAAGGAAGGAATAAAGAAAGTACTAAAAAATAAAGCAGAAAGAAAGAAAGAAAAAGAAAGAAAGAGGCCAACAAAAATGAAAGGAAGGGAAGAATCATAAAAGAAAGAAACTGGGAAAGACATGAAGAAAGTTGGAAAGATGAAAGGAAGGAATTAAGAAATTGGGGAAAAAAATTGGAAAAGGAAGAAAACGGGACAAAAAGAAAGCCAGTGTAAAAGAATGGAAGGAAGTGAAAAGAAAGAAAAAGAAAGAAAGAAAGACCAACAAAAATGAAAGGAAAGGAATGTTGGAAAGATGAAAGGAAGGAATTAAGAAATTGGGGAAAAGGTGGAAAAGGAAGAAAAGGAAGAAAATGGGACAAAAAGAAAGCCAGCGGGAAAGAATGGAAGGAAGTGAAAAGGAAAAAAAAGAACAAAAAGGAAAAACAAAGCAGTAAAGAAAGAGGCAAACAAAGGAAGCGTGAAAGTAAGAATCATAAAAGAAAGAAACAGCAGGAAAAAAGATGAAAAGAAAAAAGGAAGGAATTAAGAAAGTGAGGAAAACAAAGCAGAAAAGGAAGAAAATGGGACAAAAAAGAAAAACAAAGAAAGAAAGAAAGAAAGAAAGAAAGAAAGGGCAAGATAATAGGACATTAACAAGAAAAATACAAGGAAGCGGGAAAGAAAGCAAAGAGAAGGAAAAAGAAAGTAGGCCAATGAAGGAAGGACAGCTGGTAAGAGAGCTTTCTGTGGTCAGAGTGTCAGAGCTCACTCTTATCACATCCTTCAGAAGCTCCATCGGACAAAAGAAGCAGCAGAGGGCTGGACTGAGGAAGCCAGAGCAGGAACGACAGGAAATTATATTCAACGCTCTCTCTTCCACTGTTAGCAGCTCCCTTTCTTTTGCCTGTGTGAGTGTGAGCCCTCTGGTCAATTCATACCCAGTTAGTTTCTCTTGTCCTTGTAAGGACGTGAAGCATGCGCTGTTAACAAGCACACACACACATAGAGAGAGACCGAGAGAGAGAGAGAGAGAGAGAAAGAGAGAGAAAGGAACGTTTACACTAACAGACTTAGAAACGTACAAAGACAGACTATGTAAACATTGATACTGGAGTTACTCAGCTGAAAGATTACGTCTTGAGTCTGTGGTTATACAATCAAAGAGATGAAAGTCTCTCATATTAAGAGCTTCCTCAGCCCAAAAACCATTCAGAGGTTGTGTTCGGTGATGATATAAACGTACCACTCCACATCTGAGCTCAGGTTTACCTTTCAGCACCAATCTGGTTGAGTGAAAGCTCAGACTGAATTAGATCATAAGCCGCCCATCAGTGAGGCGCCACAAACTATAAACATCTGAGCTAGCAGGCTAGTGAAGTGGGACAAATTGAGGCATGTTAAAGGAAACGTAACTGAAACAGGTCAAATAATATCGCTGGACATCTAAAAGGTACTTTCTGACTCAAACCGCACAACAAAACGGACGTACAAGTGATATATTTTTAGACAGTGTGGTTAAAAATAAGAAGTTAAAATACAGGAAGTATTTTTAATAGTAACTGATTTTAAATGTACTTCTGAATGGCTTGAGCTGCAGCAGCTTCAATGTCTGTTTTAAAGCCACAGAGACAAACACAGCTGTAAACTGGCATTTAGTTTGCTTCAGTCTTCTGCTCTTCTACTATCATTAGTATCTCCCGAGTCCTGTCCAGACATCAAGAATGAAAAACAACCACAAAATGTCTCAGTTCCTCTTGGAGTCAAAATCTGAGAGCAGACTCAGACAACTTGAAATGTCATTCGCTACTAGAGAAGCACAGATGCAAAATTTGGTGCTGATACAGACAGCCGATCTTCAAAACAACTTGCACACAAGGTGCCTACAGGAAAATCATTACAAAAGTGGAGTAAGTTTAGATGAAACTTTGAGTACTAATAAATCATAATAAGCTTAAGTTAAGTAAATATATTTTAATTACATGTTGACTTTAAAACTAAACAGATCAAACCAATAATTTCAAAATGGAGGCTTCAGGCGTAATGGCCAAATTTTCAGGACATTGTACATTCTAGATAGACATTTAACAAAGTTCAGTTTGCTGACTGACATGTTGTAATGTGAAGCATAAACAACACCCATGTATGTCTGCAATTTCCTGTCTCCTCCCACAAAAGCGTAAGGTCATGACATCTGAAGCCATACTGAAACTCGTCATGGCCCTTAAGAAAAACTGAATCACACAGAACTGCTCCTCATCGCCCCTTTTCATAGCAGCAAAATCAATTTATTAGGCAAACCTCAACAGGCTGAAGCGAAAGGCAAATCCCTTAGCTTGAGTTTTTCTATTTCTGGAAAAGGAAAACACTGAGACGGGTAAGAAGGGAGGGAGAGACAAAGAGAGAGAGAGAGAGAGAGAGAGAGAGAGAGAGAGAGAGAGAGGTGACACAGAGAGGGCTGGTATGGCTCAAGTCAGCATGCTTTGCTTGGTGAGCTCATCGTATGGAAACTATTCGTCCCAACCATTTCATTTTAACCCAGACTGTTCTCTCCTCCCCCTCTTCTGAGTCACAAATTAGACATAGACTCCTACTCACACAGATTTGTAAAAGATCAACTGTTGTTTAGAGTAGGGAATTGACATATAGCAGACAACGTGTGTGTGCTAACATAAATAAAAATGAAAGGTATTGTCTTTTTCTCTCTATTTGAGTTGGCATTTTCCCCTGCTGGCTGTTTAACAAGCCATTAAGTCAAACATTTCCTTACACATAATTACGAAGTCACAACTTCAGCCACGTGAAGAGCGCAGGAAATGCCTAGATAGCGATCTACATCGGACATGATGGAACGCCTCCCTAAATGTTTCATCTAAACTAGCCGCTGCCTGCAATCTGCTGATTTCGTGCTGAATCGGCACTGGCGAACCATTAGTCTCTGAGCCGTTCCTTTCAGGCAATAATTCTTGTGGCTGACAGCAAGAAAGCAGATCCAGATCAGATTCCTTGCAGGTTCTTGGAGATCTACCTGAACGTTTTCCTCTCTTTTGTGCTTCCCAGCTGTTCTGGGATGTGTTAGTGAAGGAAGGCAGGCCAAGGTTGCTTGTGAGAAGGAGCTTGGCAGAGGTGGAGGTATTTGAAGAGGGTGCATGGATCAACTCTGTGTATGCTTTGCACCATATAGGGCTAGAAGTGGAATTCTGGTCTTCAACACGTGTGGAATGTTTTTTATTTAGTTTATAAGACATAGATGGGATATTTCAGGTCGTATTTCTTTAAACCTAGGCTAACAATGATTAGTTTTCCACAAAAGGCATGCACAATATTAACATTCTATAATAATAATTTAAGGATATGCTCCATATAACTGAAAAAATTACTAATATTTATTAAAAAATAATATTATGACTAACATTAATTAAAATATTAATTAAAAATAAAAATAAATTAAAAATAAATAATTTTAAATGCTACAAGTGAATTTAGGCATTTAACATTATAATGTACAGTATGAAAAACTGATTTTGTAATTACATTTTTAGTGTTTTAAAAAATTAACTTTAAATGAGCGTTAGATGTGTAGAAATGTAAAAACAAGGGAAATTGCCACAAACGAATATCAAATATCAACAAGGGATGCTCCGATTGAACGGCCGCAGATCGCTATTGGCTGATAATCAAATTCTTTTAATTGATCTTTTGAACCGATCGCAATTTGATGAGGTAAAACTGTAAAAAGTCAGCCGACGCACATGTAAACAGTACACAGATGACGCTTTTGCACCACATTCTGCTTTGTAACTTTGCAAAACTTCAGTAAACCATAGTAAATCACACATCTTTATTTAAAACAGTTTGTCTCGATTCAACCAAGCCCACACACAACATAATATGATGCGTACATCTTGATAAAATCCTCACAAAGTGACATAACATGCTGCTTGGCTAAAGCTATAGAACTTCGGGGATCTGATCATGTGACGATCATGACGCAGTGTTTTCCAGCGTCATTTGAAAGTTCAACCAATGGAAACTGGAAGTGTCGAGAACAATCGGATACTTTTACAGCTGGAATGTTTGAATTGGATTAAACGCTCATATTGAAAGGTCTTGATTTAGAATAGGAGCGCAGAGCTAAAACAGCGTTTGATTTTATGGTTGACAGTCAACGGAGAGCTTACATTTCACTTATATTAAGCTTGAATGACCGGCATCGGGCGATCATGATGACAAAAATCTAATAAATAAATAAATAAAAAAATCGGTAGTCGTATTGGCTGCAAAAATCCTGATTAGAGCATACCTAACATCGACAACACTGATAAATTACAGAAAAACATGTCATATTGGCCAGTCATTAAATTGAATGCATTAGCATCCTATTTTAAGCTTTGGAATACTTAATACTATATTCTAATAAACATTTTTAAAAACTTTAATGAAAATTATTTTAGAAAATTAATTTTAATACAAATAGACTTATCTAAACATACAACAACCTAGCAACATGGCGTAACGTTTTGCATTTGAATCAAGAATATAAAGGAAGTATTCAAGAGTAATAAATTAATATTGAATCTCCTTAAAGGGATAGTTTACCCAAAAATGAAAATTCTGCCATCATTTACTCACCCTCAAGTTGTTCCAAACCTGTATGAGTTTATTTGTTCTGTTGAACACAAAGGAAAATATTTTGAAGAATGCCAGTAACCAAACAGATCTCGCCCCCCATTGACAACCATAGTATTTATTTTTCCTACTATGGTAGTAAATGGGGGGCGAGATCTGTTTAGTTACTGAAATTCTTCCAAATATCTTTCTTTGTGTTCAACAGAAGAAAGAAATTCATACAGGTTTGGAACTACTTGAAGGTGAGTAAATGATGACAATTTTCATTTCTGATTTAAATATATAAGCGGTTTATGCCACAACAGGCCAAATAACTGGATGAAATCCACAACAGATGAAAAGTGATAAAATCTACCCTCATCGTCTTTCTGAGTCACTGCTCCACTGCGCCCAGGGATTAGAAGACAGATAAAAGTGTGAGGGGTGAACTAAGGGACAAGCCTTGACAGAATATCCATCTCCATGTGTGCACAAACAGGACATTTTCTTTACAATACAATCTAAATTTCTCAAAGTTAATAGGGGGTGTGGCCTCTAGGGATCCGCCCCCTACAGACAGCATCAGTTAATCTTTGAATGAGAAAATAAGGTAACTGCTAAACCAAGACTGTACAAAAACGCAAATAAGCGGTCTCTACAACCACACAGCAATCTACTTAATAACAACAACTCTGACTAAATTCATACTCACCCCTGGTTTAGGTCATTTTCTGTGTTGTCCAGCCAGAGGCGGACAGCTACCGCGTTGCCTTCACGGCACTGAGTGAAGATGTCATCCATCTCGGCACTCTCTCTCCTCTCACACTACCCGAATCTGGGAGACGCCTAGGAGAGGCGTCTGATGCAGCTGTACCCTGAAGATGACAGGCGAGGGCTGACAGAACATCCAGCCAGGGGAATCGTGCGTTAAGACAGTCTCTTCTCAGCCTCAGGGCAAGTGTCTGCTGTCTGCGCTGCACTGCAGAGAAACGAGAACGAAGCTCAGATGAGCTGTCCTAAACATAGCTTGCAAAAAACACACTGTCACAGTCCACGTTGCTAGGGAACAATGACTAAAACTGAAAAATAAGTTGTCACCCAAAAATATAAGGCTCAGTAACATGATGCTCAGTCTTATTTATTCATTTATTAAAAATAAATAAATGCATTTCAAACATTGACGATATGACGTTTCTCAGTTTTTTTTTGTTTTTTTTTCTGAATTAAAATAAATTTTAATTTTTCTGTGGTGGAATAAAGTCAACAAGTCAGGGAGATACAACTGTACTGATATTATAATGAAAAAAAAAGATTAATTATGAAAAAATATTATTGAAAATAAAAATGATGCTATTTGACAGTAACCACGTTATTTTTAGTCATTAAATTAATTTAGTTTTTAAACCACATCAAAACCACATGAAACCAAAGTAAATAGCAAAAGTACAATTTTATGTGCATTTTTAGAACGCATCTTGGCATTTCCATCCAGTACCTTTTTATGCAATATCCCAAAAAGCACATAAAAATAGGGGGATGCAAACATAGCTAATGATCCTTATTCTTCCAAATATCTTCTTTTATGTTCCACAAATATGAGTCGCAGGTTTAGAATGACATGAGGGTTAATAAACAACAAAATTTTAATTTTTGGATGAGCCATTTCTTTAATTCACCCTACAGATTTAAGCATTGAGTTCAAATAATTGTTCATTAACTGCTGATAGCCTAGGTGATGAATACCCATGTCATCATGCAGGTCTCAGCTTGTTATAACATACATAACACTCTCTTACCGAGTCCAAAACAACCCTCTGCCAACAGAATGTGTTGCTTTAATACTCTGACATCACTCGAACTCATATTTTAGTTAAACACCTCTTTGCAAAGACCTGTCATGCTCATGAAAAGCTACTTCTGTGTTTGTGTGCCTGTTTTTTTTTTTTAGAGAATTAAAGAAAGGTCATGTTACAATTGTTAAAAACAAAAAGGAAAATGGGTCTTAAATACATTTATGAAGCTATTTCTCATATAAACTATTATGCACTGCATATACTTTGCTGAGTGTGTTTGAGTTGGGATATAGGAGAGATTAAAAAACAGCATACACAGTCGGAAATGGAAACAAATGTGTTCACTTACAGAAAATGACAGGCAAATTAAATAAGACTAAGAGAAAAAAGCAGACTGATATCGATTCAGTTAAATATGAATTCAATCACAAGACACTAAAAGTAAACATGATAGTAAGACTCAGAAAGATGAGAAGAATTAGACAGACAGACAGGTTTATATTGAAAAAGACAGTCATATGTTCTAACAGATGACAAGTGGACCTATAGGTCAGACAGATTTTGTTTAAATTGATGACAGATAGCAAAATAGACAGAAGAAAAACAGACAAAATTAGAGACAGACAGGTATGCGTGTGGACAGATTGAAAAGTTCAAACAGGCAGGCAGACAGATAGAAAGATAGACAGAATTGTTTATGAGTAAACAGACAAAAAGTTATGTTCAGACAACAGAATGGGACAGATAGATACAGTTCAAATCTATTGATATACATTTGTTCAAACACAAACAGATGGGTATTTGTTCAAATGACAGAGAGCAAGGAAGAAGATAGATATATAGATAGATAGACAGACAGACAGACAGACAGACAGATAGATAGATAGATAGATAGATAGTATTTGTAGCAGACAGATAGACAGGCGGGCGGACAGACAGACAGGTATGTTCTCTCAATCAAGAGTGACATTAGCCGCGGAGCTAACGGACGCTTCATTCAAAGAGAGTCTAAAGACTCATAATTTTGAGTGAACCAAAAGAAAAAACACGATATGAAATAAAATGTACTTAATCATGCACAATGAATTTATTTTCACTCTAGACTTTATTTGTGGCTATTCAGCAGTAGTTTTGTCCTGCCGTGAGCTAGTACGCTAATTGTGCTAGCAGACATGTAACGTTACGCCCACAGTCACTTGAACTTTACGATCAACACACGATTCATGCTTCCCTCACACTCAATCGATCATAACAACCATCATTACCTGTTTATGTGGCGGCTTTCAGCTAGAGTGGACCAACGGTAATGACTGGGACAGTCCGGACCGACACTCTTCCAGCGTCCACACCCTACTACAGCCCGAGTCTGTGATCTCCTCCCCGCCGACAGGCACTCACTCATTCCCCGCAGATCACGTCACTGCAGCGCCCCCGGCTGGAGAGTGAGGAAAACATGCGCCTCGGGACACTGTTTTCTCTCTCTTCAGAACTGTGCCTGAGGTTATTAATATATTCCATTATATAGAATGCTCGTCCAAATAAAAATGGATTTAAATAGGCAAATACTTAAGTATTATGGTTCTATGTTATATGTTTGGCAACAGTTCTTTTTACCCTGTTGATGGAGTGGTGTAGCTTTTCATTTCTTAAACAACCATGTAGGAAGACGTATCATGGCCATATTCCAGAATGACAAAGCTAAGATTCATCAGGCTCAAATTTTCACACATGAATTGTCACCTCTGAGTCGCAGACATTAAATTCATTGAAAGTCTTTGGGATGTGCTGGAATAGACTTTACAGAGTGCTCGACTCTTGCATTGTCAATACAAGATCTTGACCAAAAATGTATGCACCTCTTGATTTATTTATTTATTTCCATCAAGAGGTGCATCAATTTTTAGTCAAGATCTTGTATTGACAAT
Source organism: Hypophthalmichthys molitrix (assembly GCA_037950675.1). NCBI lineage: Eukaryota > Metazoa > Chordata > Actinopteri > Cypriniformes > Xenocyprididae > Hypophthalmichthys > Hypophthalmichthys molitrix. Next base: position 34,688,160 of record CM075501.1, read on the forward strand.
GCAAGAGTCAAGCACTCTGTAAAGTCTCCTCCAGCACTCCGAACCATTCTTTCACAATTTGAGCCTGATAAATCTTGGCTTTGTCATTCTGGAATATGGCCATGATGTGTCTTCCTACATGGTTGTTTAAGAAATGAAAAGCTACACACTCCATCAATTAGGGTAAAAAGAACTGTTGCCAAACATAAAACATAGAAACATAATAATCACAGCAATAATGATCCATCCATAGACTCATAGAGTATTTGCCTATTTAAATCCAAATCGCGACTTTTTTTTAGCCGGGCAGTACATGAATTTACCAGACACAGTAAATGTGCATAGTCCTATCTGTTACAACAGTATTAGAGGCGAATAAAGGTCCTCCGCTGTTCTACACATACAGAAACGTACCATGGCAACCATAAAGCCTGCCAAAATAAGAGTTACTACAGTAAAAAGTAATTTTGTATAGCCACTTCTATCATCAAATATGCATTAATGAATAAATGAATGATTTAAATATGATTTAAATATATAAACATCGCCAGATTCTGAAAAAAAAAAAGACAATTTAAAACAGGGTTATAATAGTTAAATGAAACTAAACACATAAAAACATTACTTAAAACAAATTAAACATTACCTGAAATAAAAAAAAAATTATTTTAGCTTGTTTCCAAAGCAAAATTATTCATTTTCATTAGGTTTAACTCTAAACCTTGCACTAAAATAACTAAAACTGATATAATATATAATATATATATATATATATATATATATATATATATATATAAATAATGTATATATAACAGAAACACCACAAAACTACAATGAAAACAGTAAATGTATTTAATGCATAAAATATTTTAAGCTGGTTGTGTGGTTGTCTCCAAAATGCTTCTAATCACAAATTTCTGTTTCAATTACTTAAAATATATAAAATATAGTTAATTTTTTTTTTTAAATGTTTTATATAAAAAATAATTACTAAAACTCAAATTTACTAAATGAAAGAATCATCACTATCAGCATGATTTCAGTAATGTAATGATAAAGTAAAATTCGCATTATAAAGTTATCCATATGTGCAAATAATTATAAAATATTCATACGATTATGTGACGAAATATGTCTTGTACATAGAATTTGGGGGAAAAAAACATTTTAGAAAAAATATTTCAGTGTGGACTTAATAATAATGGGATAACTAAATACAGATTTAATTAAAAAAAATAAAGGCAAATTAATTATCTTCAGTTTCCACATGACACATTTTATTAAAAGAGAGAGAGAGAGTTAACATGTTAGCCAGCAGTACATAATTATTCAATGTTGTAATAGAGGTATTTAAATATTTATGAAGTCCATTCTACTGAAATTGATCAACTGTCATAAAAGGTGTCTGTGATATTTGGCTGTTAAGACTGAATATGCAACATAAACAACATCTCCTAGACATATCATCTCTGCCATGTCTCTTTTCTGCACCATCAAGATGGAGTTTGGGGAGTCTGTCCTGCTGCAGACCGCGTTTCAAGGACTGATGTGGATGTTACACTGCTGGGCTTCAGATTGAGTTTATCCTCTTCACTTGAGATGGGACCTACACCTACTTTAGGTACACTAGAAGATGTTGAGATCACTGCTGATTGTGCTACTAGTCCCTCTGACTGCATTTCTCCAAAAGCTGAGCCAATTGTCGATGATGATGTCTTAATATCTGAAGGATTATTGAGAGATGAAGGTATCTGTGGGCTTTCAAGCATTGGTGCTGTGGTTAAGGGCATCCCCACCACTGGAGAGGATGTGGCTGGGATCTCCAGGGTGGATGGAGACACTGTTGAAGTGTCTGTGATGGCAATAGATGGGTTTTCTAATGCCGCTGCAGCTTCAGCTTTAGCTACTTCTGCAGCCTTGCTCTCCATCTCCTGCATCCGCTTCTGCACCATCGCAGGCATCAACTGCACATACGTGCCCATTAAACGGTGATTGGTCCTTATTAATTTACCAGCACAACTGTCTGCACAACGCTCCTGGTAAAAAAAAAAAGGAGAAAAAGAACCATTATATGAATGTCATAGTGAATTTATGTATAATGACTGACTCAATCTGCAATACATTAAAGGGATAGTTCATTCAAAAATGAAAATTGTGTCATCATTTACTCCCAAGCCAAGCAGATCTCGGCCCCCACTGACTACCATTTTTTTTTTTTTCCCTTTCTTGAGCTTCATACTCGTTGGTCCCGTTCACTGCCATTATGAAGTTTGGATGAGTCAAGATATTTATTTATATAACTCAGATTGTATTCATCAGAAAGAAGAAAGTCATATACACCTAGGATGACTTGAGGGTGAGTAAAGCTTGGGGTAATTTTCATTTTAAAGTGAACTAATCCTTTAAGCATAACAGGCTTCTTGTTCTATTGTCAAAATGTCAACTATTTTTGTGCTGTCCTGATTTGCATTTTTTTTTTGCTTATGAGTCTATTTTATCTCAAATCTTGCTCCTTTTCGTTTTGTGCCTGATGATATGTTCCCTGTCTCTGAATGAATGATGAATGAATGAATGAATGAATGAATGTTCTCTCATATCCCAGAAACACAACAATTAAGGTATCTTTAAAAAATATTTCATATATTAAAGTTATTTTGTAAGAAAACCCTAAGTACACAAAATCATATTTGCCTCACCTCATCCATTGTCAGATTTCTGTAGTTGAAATTGCTTGTGCATCGCTGGAAGCAGATTTCCGTCATGCGATTGTAAACGAGAAGGAAGTCCCGCAACTAGATCACAAAAACAGTACAATACAATCATAAACATATACAAGCATACAACAAAATTAAACATATAGCTATACATACTGTATAAAAACAATTGCCACATTCACAGATACATGAAAGGACTTTTATACTTACATTTCGTAGCTGACCGTCGGGATCCATGACAAAATTGTTGACAGTATATATCAAGAGAAACGTCTATATAAGTGCAAATATATTACAACTGAAAGAGATTAAAATAAGAAACGACATACAAGAGCGATCGCATGACTTTCAGCAGCGCGCAGCCATGTTTATAATCACGTGACTAAAGGAGCAATACGTCATGATTAGTTGCGGCGGAAGTTTGCAAGAAATCCTCATCACCACTGTAGCGAGTTTGTGCTCTTGCATTTTTCCTGTTTTTGATGTCGGTACGTGAAGTGAGCAAAAAGACTTTTTAAAATTACTTCCTTTTTTTTTTTTTTAAATTACAAAGGTAGCTAAAAAGTGTAAGAAAAAGCTTTCAGAATCTTTCGGCCATTTGACAGTTTATAGCAAAGAGATTGCTATAAGATTTTTTATGGTAATTATATGGTAAATGTTATGGTATTTTATGGTACATTTTTACATCTTAAGATAAGGAAAAAATCAAAATACAAAAATAAAGTCAAAAAAATCAAGAAATACATTACATCTCTATGAATAAAAGCTATTATATGTTAAACAGTCCTTATTTTTTGTGCGTAGGTACATCAAATTACTTGAGTCATCAATCAACCTTTGCACAAACAGACTTTTATTGGTTGTCCTCAAAATCTAAAAGATAGCAAGAAACAAGCAGATTAAATATGTTAACATATTCTTAGTATATGTAGAACAATATAACAGATCAACACTGTAAGCCTTTAAAGGCAAGAAACAAGAAAGCACATTTAAGATGGTAAACTCTTTTAAATGTGTCTCGATTGGACGCAACCTCAGAACAGATAGCTGCTCTCCTTTGCATGCTTTTGCACAGACAGAAATGATAATTTGGCATGTGATCAATGTCTGTTGACAGCACCACCCCACAGTATCCTGTGTTTCATCTTTTATGATGATAAAGGTTTTTTTTTTAACTCTCAAAATGTTAACTGTCCTGTTCTAGACTTTGTCTTGATCTACCGAGGGAGTGATCATAGCCTTCGTGCAAATTTCTGCGCATGTCGAAGTCCCTCTCTGCATTATCTTCTCTTTCCATTTCCATCATTCTTTCTCTCTCTCTCTCCCTCTCCCTTTCTTCTGCCTCCAGAGCTACTTGATGACTGTTGAGGTAGATACTGTGACGTGAAACCATGAGGCTGCTGCTCCGAGACGGGAGGGTGACATCAGCCTCGTTATCCTGGTCCATGCAATTCTGCTGGGATGCGGGTTGTGGATGCGTCTGGGCCTGGTGAGCTTGAGGCTGTTTTTGGTATTTTCTCTTTTTTTTACGCTTCTTATTGACAGTCAGATCCAGAGAGGCGTAGGACACGTCCCCCTGCTGGACCTGTGAGAAAATGACAAACCTAAGCTGTATTTTCATGATCTAACACATTTAATGCAGTGGGGGGAAAAAATTAACTGTACCTTGCCTCATTGTGGCATTCAGGTTAAATTGCAACATAACAAAGGCCATCAAAAGAATTTAGCAATAGGTTGCGCAATACTGGTAAAAAGCTTTTCATAACTGCGTTATGATATCTTGCATCTCTGATTTTAGTGTTGAAATAGTATAAAACTCAATTTTAAAGTCAGTGTGAAACAGAAGTTCCAGTCGTCTTTTCTTCCCAATTGTGATCTACACTACCAGTCAAAAGTTTGGACACGGTAAGATTTTTAATGTTTTTAAAAGAAGTTTCGTCTGCTCACCAAGGCTGCATTTATTTAATCAAAAATACAGTAAAAACAGTGATATTGTGAAATATTATTACAATTTAAAATAGCTGTTTTCTGTTTGAATATATTTTATAAAGTAATTTATTCCTGTGATGGCAAAGCTGAATTTTCAGCATCATTACTCCAGTCTTCAGTGTCACATGATCCTTCAGAAATCATTCTAATGCTGATTTGCTGCTCAAGAAACATTTATGATTATTATCAATGTTGAAAACAGTTTTTTTTTTTTCAGGATTCCTTGATGAATAGAAATACAAAGCTTTTGTAACATTATACACTACCGTTCAAAAGTTTGGGGTCAGAAAGAATTTTTATTTTTTTGAAAAGAAATTAAATGAATACCATTATTCAGCAAGGATGCATTAAATAGATCAAAAGTGACAGTTAAGACATTTATAATGTTACAAAAGATTATATTTCAAATAAATGCTGTTCTTTTTAACTTTCTATTCATCAAAGAATCCTGAAAAAAAATATTGTACACAAATATTTTGTACAATTGTACACAATAAATGTTTCTTGAGCAGCAGATCATCATATTAGAATGATTTCTGAAGGATCATGTGACACTGAAGACTGGAGTAATGATGCTGAAAATTCAGCTTTGATCACAGGAATAAATTACTTTATAAAATATATTCAAACAGAAAACTGTTATTTTAAATTGTAATAATATTTCACAATATTACTGTTTTTACTGTATTTTTAATTAAATAAATGCAGCCTTGGTGAGCAGATGAAACTTCTTTTAAAAACATAAAAAATCTTACCGATTCCAAACTTTTGACTGGTAGTGTATATCCAAGTGAAACGGCTTCTTGAACAAAAAATATAAAAAAATAAATGTAGGTGCCAAGTATTTTTTCTATTCATTGCTCCCATAGGGATTTATTTTTTTCCCAAAGGGGTCTTTGTTAGAGCATTATAAGCCACGAGCCAACTAGCATGAAATGAATCATAACATTGCAAACTTTGATTCGAAGGAAAAAGTTTTTGAAAATCAAACAAAAATACAAAGGTACAAGACAGTGTACTTAACAACTTTAGTGAGAGAACAGCTTTGCAAACAGCATAATCAAATTAAAAATGATGGAGAAATATAAAACTACTGATTGATTACATATATAAAAACAACATATTTTAAGTTTATTGCAAAATATGCATATATATTCAAATATTTTAGTATTTTGAAAGCATAGGGAGACGGTCTCGATTACGTCATTTGTGGTGTTTCATGGGAGTGGGAGGAGCTAAAGCACTCTTCTGGCTCCTTTTGCTTGTAGAAAGTCTCTGGTGGAATTTTCTGTACAGAATCATGGGTATTGTAGTTTTTCACCATGAATTCCACTGTTAAACATGATTATTTTAAGCTGAAATAATGCAGGCTAACGGCTTCAACAGAGGCAAATACTATCTATTACTATCTATTGTCTTTAAAGGTTTATACATTTTTACTTCCGGAATCCGACTGTTGCACTCTGTTGGGAATTGATTGGATCATTGTCGCCTTTGCATCGATGCACTGCATCAGTTTTTGATTAAAGATTACACATGAATTAATAAAAGGATGTGCACGAATAAATCATTTATAATAAACACTGCAATATTCCATTAAAAAATATGAATGGTCAATTTTGATTTCATAGTGAATTTAACTTATCAAAAGGCTCAATATCTTGCAGAAGCACCCGAACGTTTAGCTAGCGAGCTATTAATGTGGCATAACAATGAAGCCTTTGACACACATACTGCTGAAGAGTGGTCTGAGAACTCTGACCACAGCTGCGCTCATTAAAAGACCTGCTGCTACTCACGTGTCTTTTTTCTGTTGAATGTGTGGGAGTGCGTGCCTAAAATAGTTATTGTGTGTACATTCTCACGCAGCCTTTGTGAATGTTTTGAAATTTAATAATAAGCTTTGGACCACTGAAGCGATTATGAAAAATGTCACACAACGCAGTACTGCTGCTGTCTAATTTTGAGTGTCTTTTTTCAGTGTTGAAAATACTTACAACACATGCAATAAGCAGCAGATATTATTTAAGAAGTATATCATTTAATAGTTGCTGCATAAAACAAGACAGAGAACCCAAAAATAAAACCCACATTTTAAATGTTACAATATCGTTAAGAGTTTAATGTGTAATTTGTTACTGGTTGGCCATCTAATAACCAACCGTAGCCAGCCGACCAACTAATAATCAAATAAACAAATAAATAGATGGATAAATAAGTAAATATAAATAAATGCATAAGTAAAAATAAATAAATAAAGGGCAGGAGCATCAGTTTGGATGGATTTTTGCACGTTTTTCATAAAAACACTGATGAAGTGTACAGAAGATCCATATTTCTACGGCTAAAGGGTGAACACGTTGTTTTTAAAAGATATTTCACGCATATTAAAATAAAGTAGTGGCCAAAAGTGATGTCCGGCATAGGACAATTGACATCTTTTTTTATTAAAAATTATTAACAATTAGTTAAAGATTTGTAAGCACATAGTTGTGCTTAAAATCAGTTGTTTTATTTGTGATAACGCAACACATCATTTTGCCGGACATTATTTTTGGCCATGCTGTCATACAAAGAAATTATGAACACATGCAAAAACAAGAGAGAACCAATGAAATATTAATAACTGATTGTTGTAGTCAAAGTATGCTTTTTACTGTGAGCTTTTTGTTTTTCTATGCCTTTTTGTTTTGCATGTTTTATTTCGTTTATTGCAAGATGAAACCTGTAGCTGTAGTTTGCCTTTTTTTTGCCAAATAATTTTATCAGATAAATGCCTTAACCAGGTTTAGTGATTTGTTCTTCCCTTATATTTAAATATATATATATATATATATATATTTTTTTTTTAAATTATACTCATTTTGATGGATTCATTCAGCTTGTAGGGTCATTAAAAACAAATATGGACATCACTTTTGGCCACCAGTGTAGATCAAATGACAGCAATTTCCATGTTATTTGTTGGAAGACCATACCTTTAATCCCTGCTTTAATGTGCCTGCCTGTGACATTTGTTCATAGCACACCTCCGGAGACATTTCGAAAGCTCCTGAACAAGCATTAAATGCATAGCAATGTCATCATGACAGCTTAATTATTAGCAGTAAATAGCAGTCATACTTTGGATTACTTAAAGGGATTGGTGTATTTGTGAGCTAAACCTACCTCCTCCATCTATACAGATATTCCCATAAATAGGATTTTCCTGTCTTTCCATCTCATCATCCTCAAACCTGCACAACACATAACCAAAATGTATTTACATGATTCATAGGGTTGTGGATGTGGAAAAAGGATTATTAAATGTTAAAGCATTTTTTCTTTTCTTTTTTTTTTTTTTTTTGTCAGAATACACACATAAAAGATGATCTTAATTCAAACAATGTGCTGATCATCACCTGTAAGACTGAAGTGAATCTTGACGTAATGGCTCCTCTCCATATTCAAACATGTTTTCATTAGCTGATTATAAAAAGATACAGTGTGTAACTGTGAACTAAAGTTGTTATACATTTCGTAAAATGAATATTTTTATATGTTCTGTAAAAGTCAAATGTATGAAGCATACCTGCAGAGTTTTTTTCCATTCTTCTTAATAAATAGAATGCAACATTTAAACACACAGATATCACCAGTGCAATAGATATCAGACCAATAGCCACATATGCATATATGCAATCTGAACATAAAGAGAGAGTTAAATGACAGGTCATGATTTGATGAATATTGGATTAGCTACACATTAGCTTCACATTATCTAAAACGTATATTACAAACTTTTTGAATCATTTTGTTCCACAAAATCCATTATTGCTGTATAAATTAAAAAAAAAAATATATATATTTTAAATTCTTAAACCTTTAAATAAATATTTTTCATATTTTAATATTTACATAAAATTTCTTTAGACAGATTTAATCTCAAATAGTGTATAAGCACAAATCATTCTTGTAAGATGTTTGAGTTTCCGGAGAACACTGAAGTGAAGAATTTCATAAATCTACTAATATAATCATTATCACCCATCATTAATGCACTTCTCTAATCTGGATCAATTCGTAAATTTGTATTATTAATCACTGTTTTGTGCAGATCATTTGCTGTATTAGTCAAAAGAAGGTTTAATATGTCAGGGTTTAATTTCACTCTTCTAAAATCACTCTTCTAAGCCTTAAGAACAAAAAAATAACTGAGAACCATAAAGAAAACATGTAAAAATACAATTAAAAAATAAATAAATAAATGCAGTTTTAGCCTGCCATTATACAGTAACCTCTACTAAGACAACAAAACAGCTTTCATTTAAACAGAATGTGTTAGAAATACCTTCAGAAGAGAACATTCACATACAGAAGTAATAAGGCATTTTTCCTCTTACCTGTCATGCTGATTTTTTTAGGGTCAAATGTCCAATAAAGCCTTGTCTGTTAAAACCTCTCACCTGTACGTGAGCATGTTCAACAAGAAGTGCACCAGAGTTGTGCTATTTTTATCGTCTTTAGACGTTTTCGGTTACAAACAGGAAACGTGGCGGCTACCTTATTCGTTGCAAACATTCACATCACAAGAGACACACACTGAGTCTACATTGCGTAGTGTCATAAACCACTCACTGTTGTTGAAATGTACATTGAAAGCATTTAATCCATATGGTTATCATTGTATTTATTCAAACAAATGATGTGTAAAATGCTTTTAAATGCTTTTCTTAAAATTTGCATTTGAAAGTTTTCCTATTGCTTGTTGCATTTTGTAAAATTTGTAAAATCAGTTAAATTTGATCTCTTATTTTTCTTTATTAAAAAGTTTATTGCTCATACATTTCTAATAATTTTTATTGATTTTTTTTTTGTGAGCAAAATCTTGCTGTTATTTTAAAAATTAGGTGAAAAGTAATGATTCAAACAGGGCCGTTTGGGATTCAAAACATTGAGTGGGCTGAATCCCCACCAATATTTAGATTAGCGGGTGATCAATATGGGTTTTTCAGTGGCCAGTTCTTAAAGTTTTAACTTTGGTCACCTCTATCTTGAATATTTGGTTACATCCTTGAAATTAAGTGAAAATTTAATCGTACAGCAATCAATGTTATTCTTATTTGTACAAAGTAATGTGTAACAAATCCCTGCATTTACAAATTATAGTATACAACTAAAATATTGATAAAATGTTGAAGACAAACTTATTACGAATCTAAGTGCTCTTACAATTACTTATTAGAATATTCATAATATAAGATAATATAAGTTATTAGAGTGCTATTTTTCAAAAGAAGCACTATATTGAACTGAACTTTCAGACACTATACTTTATTCAGTGAGTCAACGGTAAATGAAAAAAAATGTATTATTATTATTATTATTTTTTTTTTTTTTTCTCATACACCATTGGAAAAATACTCAACATAATGAAGTACAATAACATATTGGATGCATGATTATACAGTGCAGGATACAGGTGATCTAAACACTGAAACAATCAATCCTTTTTTCTGAATTTTCCATTTCCGACCACAATAGCGAGAGCAGGAAACGTCCTTCTGCGTGAACGTGTCGCTTCTGTTGTAGCAAAGAACCACAATGCACAAAACTGTACAAAAAGCATCTCTGTACTCTCTCTCTCTCACTCACTCACTTGTTTTCTCTCTGTTTAAATACATGAACACTCTCTATCAGGTATATGTCTCTGTTCATTAATCAGAAATGCCTTTCATTTCCATCTTCTCCCTCAGTGAATGAAGGCTTGTTTTCAAGGCTAAACCGCATTTTAAAATGCCGAACTTTGTGTTAACAGCATGAACAGAACCAGAAATGCAGACTAAGTTGCTTTACGTACCATATAAACAACCACCATCTGTGTTGTTATTGCAAGTTATAATAAATGGTGACCAGAGTTGGCTTTTGTAGATTAGACCTGTAAGGTTAAGGATACTGTCTCTGTTGGTCACTGTCTGATGTGGTTTTGGCAGTTGGTTTGTCTCGACTATCTGAGGTGTAAACTGAGGTTTTATGGGGCCTGAAACAATCATTTGCTAGCCTTTACATTGTTAACAGAACATGCAGCCACAACATGAGGTCAACATTAATATGTAGGCTTAATTTCAAAGGTATCTGATTCTGATAGCACTCACTTCTATTCTTTGCAGCTGTATTGTAATGGTATTAAAAGATTACAATAACTACCTGATCTATTGAACATAATAGATGATTTTATGATTAAACTCTAAAGTTTCCTATAGGGACTAGTCATATTTCATATTTCTGGAATTTACCCAGTTTTTGACCCCACCTCCACCCACCCTCACACGTTGTTTTTCTTTTAAAAATTCACACATTTCAGGGAAAATGTTCACATTGCTACTATGTAGGAGTAGAGCTAAGCAAGTAAAACTCAAGATATTCAATAATATTTTTAATGTTTGTAAAGCACAGTTAAACAAAATTCAATCACAATTTCCACATTTTTAAAAGTTACAAAAAATAAAAAAATCCAAATGATTTATAAGAGTAACAGATTTTATATACAACCTATTCAGTAAGACACAAATACAGAGAAAATAGCACTAAAAATCACATAAAAACATGATCTCATATTTTTACAAAATAAAAGGTTTAAGGATTAGTTCATGCAAAAATGAAAATTCTAAACCCATAAACTAATTCGATTTATCATTTGTCATAATTAGACTGCTCGATTTATATGCATTATATTTTAGTAATCCATGGATTACTTACATTTTGGTTGCATTAACTTTCAGTGAAGGAACAATAATCTCTCATATTTCATTAAAAATAGCTTCATTTGTGTTTTGAAGATGAACGGAACTCGGAATGGGTTCATGTCGTTCAAACGGGTTTGGATTTTGAAACGATATGAGAATAAGTAACTGATGACAGAATTTAAATTTTTGGGTAAAGCTTATAGGCAAAAACCTTCCAGTCAGTATATTTGTGGCCCACGGTTTGTGAGTACTAAAGTGCATGACACATTCATACAAGAATATCAGTCATGAGGACATCATGGTTCCTCACTGATGTGTATTTGACTGGTGGTGGAGGAGGTTTGAAAGGGGGTGGCATATCCATTCTGAAAAAGAAAAAGTAAAAATGTATATAAATGGACTGAAAATGTGTAGGATGCAATTATGTAAAAGGACAGTGAATGTGTTGATGATTTTGGTGTGTCTCACTTTTTTTGGTTCTGGTATCTTTTGTATAGAAGCGCAGTCAACACGAGCAACAGCAACACAATCGGAACAGCGATATATGCTGAGCTTTTTGACTCTGAAAGAGAAACAAGACATATGCAAGGAAAAGTCAACCAAAAATAGTAGTACAATTAGCTCAGGTCTTGGCCCAAATTCATATCCTGTCTGTACTGTTCTGTGCATGTCTTTTTGCAAACAGCTCACTGATACCAATCATAGATCACACACTTTAAATCAAACAGCATCTTATATGTGTGTCTGAGGGTGTGGTCTCCCTGTTACAGCCAAAAACATCAGGTGGCTTTATTGAATGGATTAAATTTGTTTAAACACAACATAAAACATTAGCAACTAATTTGAATTCCTTAAACAGATTAATTCATGAAACATTAAAATTCAGAGAGAATATTCCAGTTATAGTCTAATACATGACCGATGACTTTAATTTTAATTTAATTTATATAAAAACTATTGAAGCATATATGGTGTTCGTAATGTGATTTATTTCTGAGGGCAAATTAAATGAATCTTTTTTTTTTTTTAATTGAATGTAATCCATAGGGTGACTGCTGGATGCTTATGATGCATTGCCATTGTTGTGCCGGATTTCGACTTCTTGCCAAATTATTACCCCCTTTTACCCTCACAGACTTGCGGCACCTGCTGGTCAAAATGGTGTAAATGCAACAAAAAAAGAACCTTTTACAAACCTTTTTTTTTTTTTTCTTCCATAAAAGGGCTATCCATTAAATGTAATATTACAAACAGGCTAATTAAATACCATTAAATATGGATGTTCTGTAAAATTTTGTGTGGCTTGTTGTATGTTAGGCAGAGCTTACTACGTAAATATTTTACTTTTTGTATTAAATACACACAAGGCTAACACTTTACAATAAGGTTAATTAGTTCATAAGTTAACTACATTTGATAACATGAAGTAATAATGAACTGCACTTCTACAGCATTTATTAATTTTTGTAAATGTTAATTTCAACATTTACTAATACATTATTAAAATCAAGAGTTGTATTTGTTAACATTAGTTAATGCATTGTGAAGTAACATGAACAAACAATGAACTGCTGTATTTTTATTAACTAACATTAACAAAGATTAACAAGTAACAAATGTATTCCTTATTGTTAGTTCATGTTAGTTAATGCATTAACTAATGTTAACAAATTAACCTTACTGTAAAGTGTTACCCACACAAGTAGTATTAAAATTTATTATATTAATAAAAAATAAATCAATGCCATCAAGCAATTTTGAAATCTTTCTAAACCAATCAAGGTACGACAACGTTACAATATCACATATGACTTGGAGAGTTTGATACAAGCTCTGAACCACTGGTTCAATGTCAATGAACTCCAAAAAGGCCCTCATCACTAACCTACACAAACCAAAGGACGGCACAACCTAAGTGACGTCATCAGAAAATAAAATTTGTTTTACGGGCGTTGCAAGTTTTTACATTTTGTTAAAAGATTGAAAATTTTTTCTTTGTAATAACATTCCAGGAGCGTGTGTATTAAAAAGTGAATATGGTCAGTTTTGACCTCATATTGACTTTCAGAAGAGTAGCCTAATTATGTGTGTTGTACCTTTCGATGATGTCACAGTGGTGGTGATGTTTTTCTTTGTTAGAACAGAGGTAACTGTTTTTCTTCCAGTAACTGGATCTGGACTTGTGCTTGGATTTTTTGTACAAGAGGTGCCTATAGATTTTACAGTGGTTGCATGTAATGTGGATGCATTGCCAACAGGTGGAGCAGAAGAGCTGCCATTGAGAGGAGTGTGATGGCTGGTGTTTCTGGGTTGTAGGTTTGTCATAGTAGCATTTGGTTTTGATGTGCTGGTTAGGAAGTGACCAGATTCTGTTGTTGTCCTAATAGCACCAGTGTTCCATGAGCTTGTCCCCATGGAGGTAAAGTTCCTCAGATTTTTGGTGGTTCTTTCTGGGGAAGATGTCGTCATTCCTTCAACAGCAATCATTATAGGGAAAATGAAATGTATATTAGGAAGTGTTCAACAACATCTGTTTGTATACAGTTCTAATAAATATAATATAATATAATATAATAATCTGTGATGGACTGGCTATCCTTCCATGGCATTTCCCTGCCTAAGTTGGGGACGCTGAGATGGCTCCAGCATCCCTGCTATCCTACATAGGTTAAACAGTTTGGAAAATTAATTATATTACAATAAATTATATTATAAAACTTGTTTGCACAATGATTTTATTCACTGTCACAATTAGTCTGACGTGGTAGAGGAAGTACTTATTAAAGGGTTAGTTCACCCAAAAATGAAAATTATGTCTCACCCTCATGTCGTTCTACACCCGTAAGACCTTCGTTCATTTTCAAAACACAAATTAAGATATTTTTGATCAAATCCGATGCCTAAGTGAGGCCTCTATTGCCAGCATGTCATTGAAACTCTCAAGATCCAGAAAGGTACTAAAGACATATTTATAACAGTTCATGTGAGTACAGTGGTTCTACCTTAATATTATAAAGCATCGAGAATACTTTTTATGCGGCAAAAAAACAAAATAACGACTTTTCAACAATATCTAGTGATGGCCGATACAAATCTGTTGTTTCGAATCAGTGGTTGTGATCGTCTAAACAAAGCCTCGTTTATTGAAATCATGTGACTTTGGCGCTCCGAACCACTGATTCGAAAAAAAAGATTCGTAAAGCTTTGAAGCAGTGTTTTGAAATCGCCCATCACTAGATAAGAACTGTTTTAAATACGTCTTTTGTACCTTTCTGGATCTTGAGAGTTTCAGTGACATTGCTGGCAATAGAGGCCTCACTGAGCCATTGGATTTGATCAAAAATATCTTAATTTGTGTTACAAAGATGAACGAAGGTCTTACAGGTGTAGAATGACACACTCAAAAAAATGATTTTTGATGCTGTTCACTTTATTTAAACAATTTATTTTGATTCAACACCATTGTATCAGGTTTCTGGATTAAATGTGATTGATTCGTGTTAAATTGACTTGAAATTATTACTCTTTGACTTAACTTGATGTTTTCATATTGAAATAACATGTTTCAAACAAGTAACCCAACCAGGAGTTAAGCAAACAGGACTTTTACTTCCCATCATGCTTTGCAAAGGGGCTGAACTGAGAGAGTAAATGTTGAAATAAAGTGTTATTTTAAGCATTTTTTAGCAAGATGAGATAATGGAGTGTCTTTTTAATGGTTAATGTTCTATTATGTTGGTATTTAAAAGTTTCTGTTATGTTAATGTCTTTGGGGTTTCCATTGTGGAAAAGTGTTGCACTTGTTCTTGGGCTGAGGACCAGCTAACAAAAATTAATTTTACTTTAATAATGAAGTGATCACTATGTTAGTGCTTTGGGTAGTGTTTCCCAAAAGCATCACAAGCCTAAGTTGATCCTAACTGCACTGATAACAATGGATCAACTTAGAACATCATTATTTGCATGAATCAATTTAAATTCAAATCTAATTGAAACAACAAGATAGATATTCATTAAATTACCATAGCCATACATGAACAAGACATTAACTAGTTGGTGTAACAAGGCAGAATTTTGTTGAATTAAAGTGCATTACCACAGTATCACAATACAAACATTTTGATTCAACTAGTTGCAAAGAAGTTACATTGACATCTTAAAATCATGTTTAAACTACAAATGTATATTGTGTTCATATAAAATATTCAAAGCAATCCAAGTTTACTTGATTTGATTAGATGCATAATGGGTGCCACGATTAAATCATGTTCATTCAACAGTTTATTTTTTTGAGTGCATGTGGGTGAGTAATAAATTATATTATTTTCATTTTAGGTTGAACTAACCCTTTAATGATACTTGCAAATGTGTGTCAGTAGCATATGACGTGCACACATGTTTGAGAGCTAATAATAATGTTCATTCACCTTCCATAAACCTAACAATCTGCATTTTTACATTAGATTACTTTGTTTTTTTATGTTTTCCTTATGGGGACCATTGACTGGTTACAATGTAGATGATTTCAGGTTTTACTATCCTTGTGGAGACATTTAGTTCCCACAATGTAGGCAAAGACCTACACACAGAAACACCCCAACAGCCTTTCTTAAAACAGTAAGTCCCGGAGGGCTTTGAAAGAGGTAAATTGAACAATTAACCTCTGTTCCAAAATGTATAATTAATTCCCATGGGCTTTAGTGGTATTCTTATGTTTTTCCATTGTTTGCTCTGTAGTGTGCCTCTGCTTTGGGCAAACTGGGATTTTTTTAACGTTTAATATTCAGTTAAAAAGCTGTTCTTTTTTACAAAGCAATTTTGAAGTGCCATATGATGGCTATTACAAAAAAGAAGAAGCTTTTTCTTACCTTCGCTTTGCTTTGAGAGAACATGGATAGAAAACTCTATGTCTCTCTGGAGCTGGTTGTTCTGAAAGACAGCTGTCAGTTTGTATGTTCCTGACTGGTTAGATGTCATGGAAGTCAGAGACAAAGTGTCTGAGAGAGACAGTGTTGTGTCACCCTAAAAATCATCACATGGATTTGTCATTTTAAACAATTTAATACACTACAAATTATGTAGTGAGTTATTTAAAGCAATACTGCTTAAATATTTAACTTCAATCTCTTAATATTTCACAGTCTTACCCTCATCCACTTATATTGCAATTGCTGAGATGCTTTTGCGATACAAGAAATCGACACATCCTCACCAAAACTGACGTTTAAAAGGCTGCTTGTGTTACACTCAATGTCATCAAGAACTGTTTGGAAGAAAAGGATATAGTTGAAATGGATTTGTGTACTTATATGAGCTTTAATTCAATAGACAATTATAAAGATTCATTCAAAAACTTTTTTGGATGCAATTGATCTGTATTCTCAGTTCAAACACTCACAATTCACAGTCAGTTCCATTGTGGTATTGAGACTTGGCTGATTTTGGACAAATGAGTCCCATTCAGGTAAACAGACGTACAGATCGCTGTTGTTTCTGGTGACGTATGGTAAAATGAACTCTCCGTTCAAGCTGTCCATCCAAAAGAGCTTGTCCTGATGAGGAGAATGTGATCAACACAACAGCTGTATAGACTGTGGCATATAGAAATGTGTATTTTTCCATCTGACTCACCTTTGACCGTCTAAGTTTATAACGGCGCGGTGGAGGACTTGCTGAACAAGTTATTTTCACTTCATCTCCCTCTTTTATGAATCTATATGGATGTGACATCTTCACTGATGCTGGAGCCTCTGAAATTAGCAGACAGATGCTGCTTATTCACTTTTAAACTTGAGTGTATGAGAATGTAGGTTAGCAGTGAGCAGTTTACCTGTGACCTGAAGCTTTGTAGTTCTTTTAATCGAGCCATTAGGATAAGAAGTAATTTCACAAATATAGTTTCCACTGTCTTTCATGGTAACTTCATAGAAGGTCAGGATAGAGCCCTGTAGCTTTCCAGTTTTTGAACTGGTCATCTTCTTTAGAAGGGGACCGGATTGAAAGTAAAATGTTTCCATTGAAGGATGGAACACCACAATCTTCTGATCGCTCTTCTCATTTCCTTTTGCCTGTTTAGTCCATTCCAGCTGGATAACTGTGATTTCATTCTCCTCTCCCAAATAGCATGGCAGGCTGACGTTCTGTCCCTCCACAGCAGTTACGGACACGTTATGATGTATAAGCATTCCATACGTTCCTGATAAACCATTTTCATGAGTGATAATCAGTTTCTTTCATGAAACCACAGATTACATCATTGGTCAAGATGTTCATTGGCTTCTAAATAATGAGTTATTGACACATTTTCACCTTTAAAGGGTTAGTTAACCCAAAAATTTAAATTCTGTCATTAATTACAATTAATTACCCTCATGTCGTTCCAAACTTGTAAGACTTTCATTCATCTTCAGAACACAAATGAATACATTTTTTATGAAATCTGAGAGCTTTCTGTTCCTCCATTGACAGTCTACACAACTACCACATTCAAGCCCCAGAAGGGTAGTTAAGAGTGGTTCTACCTCAAATTTATGAAGTGATTCGAGTGCTTTGTTTGCTCAAAAACAAAACAAAACATAAAAAAACATAAGTTACCACTTTATTTTCAAAATATGAAAGGGTCACCCAAAAATGAAAATTCTCTTATTAATTACTCACCCGCATGTCATTCCACACCCGTAAGACTTTTGTTGATCTTCAGAACACAAATTACGATAGTTTCGATAGTTTTTTTTTTCCCCAGAGTTTTTTTAATCCCCCATAGACAGCAATTTAGCCACCACTTTCAAGGTCCAGAAAGGTACTGAAGACATTGTTAAAATAGTAAAACACTTAATTTTATTAAGCGACGAGAATACTTTTTGTGCGCAAAAACAAAACAAAAATAGCAACTTCTAAATAAAATAACCATTAAAAAAAATAAAAATAAACGATTGATAAAAAAGAATGATTCTCCTAAGTTGTTTACGTTCAGCACTTCCAGGTTCTACATCAGAACGCAGATTCAGTATTGGCCAATGCTGTTTTCGAGCATGTCTACAGCATCGGCCAATAATGAGTCGGCACTCTGATGTAGAACCTGGAAGTGCTGAACGTAAACAACTTAGGAGAATCATTATTTTTTTATCAGTCGTTTATTTTTTTTTTATGGTTATTTTATTGAGAAGCTGTTATTTTTGACTATTTTAACAATGTCTTTAGTATCTCTCTGGACCTTGAAAGTGGTGGTTAAATTGCTGTCTATGGGGGATAAAAAAAAAAACTCTCGGATTTCATCAAAAATATCTTAATTTGTGTCCTGAAGATGAACGAAGGTCTTACGGCTGTGGAATGACATGAGGGTGAGTAATTAATGACAGAAATTTCATTTTTGGGTGAACTAACCCTTTAATCTCCAATGCACGTTCACGAGACCACCACTACCCATGCATGTTGTGTTGACGTGAGAGCAGATGTTGTTGCGTGAACATGCATTGGAGATTAATATTTTGTAAATAAAGTGGTAATGATGTTGGATTACTTCAATGATGTCTTTACTACCTTTTTGGGGCTTGAAAGTGGTAGTTGCGTTGGCTGTCAATGGAGGGACAGAAATCTCTCAGATTTCATTAAAAAAGATTTTCATTTGTGTTCCGAAGATGAACAAAGGTCTTACGGGTTTGGAACGACATGAAGGTGAGTACTTAATGACAGAATTTTCACTTTTGGGTGAACTAACACTTTAAGGCATTAGAAATAAGTTCAGTGCCATCTGTGGTATAAATGTATTACATTTAATTTTATTTTTAAATATATTTCTTATATATATTCCAGGTTTTTCACATTTTTAATCATTATTTAAAATTACATTTTTTTCCAGGATGAAAAAGTTATTTCAAAATAAGTTAGTTAATTAATTCATTCATTCATTCATTGTTTTTAAGCATCAAGTCAAGTTTTTAATTTTTAACCATCAAATAAAAAGTAATATTTTTCCTTTAGACATTGAATGCATGTGAGTGAGCATATTTTAATCATCATTTAAAATGATTAAAATATTTTTTCTAAGATAAAATTTATTTTAAATATTTATTTATTTATACATACATAAATTTTTGTCATTACAATTTTTGTTGCACCACATGACATCTTACAACCTGAACTAACCTTGCCTTGTGATAAATCATATTGTCTGATATTTGAAGAGACTTACTGACTTCTATATGATATCATTTCCTATAATTTTTTTTTTTTTTTCAGGATGTCTCCACTTTTTGTTTAGACCAACAAGATTTTTATTTAGTAGACAAAAGTTTTTAAAATATTAATAAGCAGTGAAGCAGTTTTGTTAAAAAAATGTTTCCTAAGAAATAATAATAAAAGATAATGCTTGATAAATACTTTGTTTTATTTTTACTTTTTTTCAATACTTCATTCTTTTAATGATGCTTTTGTCTTTATTAGGAAATTAGGACAATTGCATCATTCTGTTATTTTTTACTTCATTTCCACACTTATCATAGAAGATGTCACTGTACATATGAATTTTGACTAAATTAATAAATAGAGCAAAAAGATCAGTGTCATGTCATTAAGCAACTAATCACATGACCAAATCAGTTTAAAAGCTATCAAACATTTTCATTGTAGGTAGAAATACAAGCCCCTCTTACCTCGTATCATGCATAAAACTATAAGAAGTTTGTAAATTGCCTCTGTCATCAAAAACTCCATATCTGTGAGACGAACAGACGAAAGAGTCTCACAATAACAGCAGCAGCAGCAGAGATACAGGAAATGTGCTACACCACCAGAGAGACAGGAACTGGTTTATTTTCATAGTCTACCAAATCTTCCTTCTGTAGTCTAGTCGCTTGGTTTGGCTTAAGCTGTGCAGTATAGTTTTCTTTTCAACTGAACAGCGGAGGATACTTAATGGAGAGATGCTCTTATGTCTAGAGTAGATCAGATGGTGTGATGGAGTTTGGTCCTGATAAGCACAATGCACTGCTTCAACAGAAAATTATGACCTGATTTCGATTACGTGTCGACAGTCAGCATGTCTTTCTCGATTTCCTGTCAGAATGCAATGTGACAAGCTGCAGCCACATTTTCTCAGATACAGCAGACACACAGTAAATATCAAGATCACATCAAATTTAAAAGCTCCTGCTGGCATTAGATGTTATTGTTTGTAGATATTATATCGAACAATCAAGCTGGATGGCAAATGTCCCACTGGCCCACATGAACGTTTAGCTTCTTTCTTTTGTATTTTTAGAATTTACTGTTAGTTCACATCTTTAAATGAGACGTGACAGGAAACTACAGTGGAGAGAGTGTGCATGCTCAGTTTAACAAACACAAGACATTTCAGCCACATTTCAAACATTAAAACCCAGAAAATAAGACACAGAATACTGGTAATGATGTTACATACAGTAATCAGGATATATTAAAATGGGTACGCACCAATATTAAAATTCTGACTTTTAATCATTTTCATGTTATGGCTGATATTAAAAATATACTATTTTGTTTAAAATAAATAAATGAAAAATAAAACATTAAAACCTAAAATTACGTCACGGAATACTAGTAATGACATTATGTATAGTAATCAGGATACATTAAAGTACAGACACGCCAATATTAAAATTCTTACTGATAATTATTTTCATGTTATGGCTGATATTTAAAATATACTATTTTGTCTAAAATCAATTATTAAAAAAAAATAATTAAAAGCTAAAATTAATGAATACTAGTAATAAATGATGTTATGTAATCAGGATACATAAAAGTATGAAATGCACTGATATTAAAGTTCTGGCAGAAAAGCTGATTATTTTCTTGTTAATATAATCGATATTATCTAAATTATGTACTATTTTGCCTAAATCATTAAAAAATAAAACCATGAAAACAAAATGCTACAGGTTTTAAATGCTACAAGTGATTTTGACATTGCAACATTATAATGCACAGTATGTAAAATAGATATTTATTTTGAGATTTGCTAAAGATTACATTTAACTGTGTTATTAAGTGTTTTTAAATAATAACTTGAGTGTTAGAAACAATTGAAAATGCTGTATTATGCCTGCCAGGCCAGTAGTTGGCGATATCACCTTCGGCCTGTTTACACCTGGTCACTTCATGCGTTTTCTCTGATCGGATAGCTATCCGATCGTGAAAAGACCAGATGTAAATGCCCTCTGAAACGCTTTCGAGACGGATTTAAATCCGATCACTCAAACCACTTCAGGAGGTGGTCTGGGACGCATTTCAGTCAAAACTGAACAGGTCTAAATGCATCTGGTTGTTGAAATCACATATGTAAATTTTACTCCTCCCAAAAATACTAAAAAATAAACATGTTGAACCTTATTTACTTGTTTACTTGTTATAGGGTAAATAACATGTTATAGCCAGATATGACAGTGCTACTGCATCACGTGTTGCCACAGAGGAGCAGCTGAGTATCTCTTCAGCAAGCTGATGCACAAACTGCCTCATATGAAACTGAAAGTAGGTCGCAGACGCTCAACACACAATTACCTAAATTAAAAGTAATGAGACTAAATGATCTTACCAGTGCTGTTGCCGCACTCTCTCCTATTGCAGTCTTTGATTTTGAAAATAGCTGATGATCAATAAAATGCAGCTCATATTTGTTGCTTTCGATGACGTGAACTCCATTAAATCTGCATATAGCACAGGAATTGAAGATCGGATTTATATCCGTTTTGCGGAGACACATTTATGTGGCCAAGTGTAAATGAAATTGTTTTGATAAATCAGATCAGATTATCCGATCAGAGAAAACGCATGAAGCGACCAGGTGTAAACAGGCCCTTTGCAAAGAAAAACTACGCACCTATAAACTAAACACATAATACACATGTGCATGACCTCACCATTTTCACAAATTCACGTCTTTGTAGTTTACACAGAGATGGTTATGGTATCTTTTTCCAAAACTTTTACTTTGAAACCCATTTTTAGAAGTTTGCATTTTGAGGCCCTCAAAACCTGTTGTCGTGTAAATGAATAGCCAAAACACATAAAAATGAAACTGTGACGTGTAAATGGCCTCTTAGTTTAATCTCTGATTTACCCTGGTTAGTTTCCATAGTTATTGATTAGAGTCAACTGTGTCTCATTTAGTTCCCTTGTTTGTCCAGCCCTACGTTTTCACTTGTGTTTGTTGGTTCTCGTCTGCTTTATGTGTGGTCTGAGTTACTTCCGTACATCTCCAGCGAACTCCTATGTTTGTGGTTTTGTGAACAAAGACTGTTTATTGTTTGGATTATCTCTTGGTCTTTTTCGTGTGTTGGCTACCACACCTCTCCTGACAGTTAGATGACTGCAGAAATAATCTAAATGTAAAATATGAATCAATAACCTAAAATTTTTTGGCAGATATCTGGTATGGTACCATATCATGCAGCATCTTTATTTTTAGGAAAAAAAAAATGTATAAGCATCAGTGACTTCAGAAGAGCAGAGAGATCTTAGATTTAACTCACAAATGTCTCACACTTTTGAAATAACTACCTGTTACTCAGAGAACATTCACATGTGCCATTTCCATTCCTCACGGCCTCCGGGGTCTGAAGCTCATTATCATTGTCTTGTAGAATAAAATCAAAATCACATTCTATCAAATAATAATGAAGCAATAAGTGCTGTAAAAAGAGAGGTAATCGATTGGTCTATTGTTTTCTTTTTGTTGCGTCTCTGGACGGGATAGAAGGGGTGTTAATAGATCCAAGAATGTAGCAGCTGATAGCAGCATGGGGAAATATAAGCTGTAAAATATAAAATCAAAGCATCTTGGTGATTGTGGAGGAAATGTGATACACGGTGTACTGAGGGCACACATACTTAAATATAGACATAGAGATGTAGTATTTAGAGAGACAAGCAGATGATACAGAGTTCACAGAGTTCACAGAGAAGATAGAAAAGGAAATTATTTGATCTGTATAAGGGGTCTGATGTCCTCAAGTCAAATTACTTTCAAAGGTCAAGAGCGGCTGTCGTCTGTAATATTTGCCTGTCAAAAGAACACGCATTTGAGACTTTGTATTCTGACAAAGATATCTTCTTATATCGTATGATTCAGTCAGCAAAGCATTTGATTCTGAAATTGAGTAAGTGTCTGATGTAATCCATATACATAACCTCTAAAAAGTGCACGTTGTGCATATGTGTGTTTGTGTGCGTGCCACTTGTGTGTGTTTGTACCTCTGGGACAAATTCAGTGAGGCTGAATATCATAAATGCAGCCTGCATCATTTTAATGAATAATTGGTAACACTTTACAATAAGGTTCATTAGTTAAACATTAGTTAATGTATTAACTAACATGAACTAACCATGAGCAATACATGTGTTACTGTATTTACTAATCTTCATTAACGTTAATTAATGAAAATACAGGTGTTTATTGTTTGTTTATGTTAGTTCACAGTGCATTAACTAATGTTAACAAGATTTTAATAATGTATTAGTAAATGCTGATTCATTATGCTCCGAAGCTTCCTGAAGCAGTGTTTTGAAATTGGCCATCACTATATAAGTCGTTATTTTGTTTTTTTTGGCGGACCAAAAATATTCTCGTCGCTTTATAATATTAATATTGAACCACTGTACTTACATGAACTGATTTAAATATGTTTTTAGTACCTTTATGGATGTTGAGAGAGGAAATGTCATTGCTCCCTATGCAGGCCTCACGGAGCCATCGGATTTCAACAAAAATATCTCAATTTGCGTTCCGAAATTAACGAAGGTCTTACGAGTGTGGAACGGCATGAGGGTGAGTAATAAATTACAGAATTTTCATTTTTGGGTGAACTAACCCTTTAACTAATGTAGTTAATTAATGTTAACTAATGAACCTTATTGTAAAGTGTTACTGAATAATTTGATGAATAAAACAGCAACACAATCGGAACAGAGATATATGCTGTGCTTTTTAACTCTTCAGCTGATACGCAAGAAAAAGTCAACCAATAATAGTTTTATGATTAGCTCAAGTCTTGGCCCAAATTCATATCCTGTTTATACTGTTATGTGCATGTCTATTTGAAAACAACACATTGATATCAATCATAGATCACACACTTTAAATCAAACAGTGTCTTATATGTGCATCTGCAGATGTGTTTTCCCTGTTACAGCCAAAAACACCAGATGACTTTATTGCATGTATTAAATTTGTTTAAAAGCAACATAAAACATTAGCAACCAACTGTAATTCCTTATGATGCATGAAACAAATTAAAACAGTATTCAGTGAGAATATTCCAGTTATTGCCCAATACATGACGGATTACTTGATTTTAATTGAATTTATATAAAAAACTTTTGAAGCATGTGACGTTCGTAATATGATTTAAAAAAAAAAATTGTTTAAATTTGATTTGATTAAACTAAATCCATAGGATGATTGCTAGGTGTATGTGATGTATTTCTGTTGTTGTACCTAATTTCGCCTCCCTGCCAAATTATTACCCCCCTCATTGAATGCACTACCTGATTGTCTTATCCTAACTCCACCCCCACATCTAATCCCAAACCCACCTATACTGGGGATTTAGTGGGGTAATAATTTGGCAGGGGGGTGGTCAGAATTCCGTGTTGTACCAAAATCTTACTCCCTGTGAAATTTTGACTCCCCTGTCCTGCTTCTTATTGGTCCATTCGTGGGGAAGCTGCAACCTGAGTGGTCCTTATCTTTTAAAACCCACCCCCCACATGGCCACATCTAATCTTTAATCCTACCCTCATAGGAAGATGCAGGGAAATTCCACGGGGAATCAGATTTTGATTCCACACCTATTTGTGAAAAGTTAGCATTATGTGCCAGAATGGACTCAAGCCTGAATGCCAGAACCGATGCAGTTGATTGTGGACTGTTTGAGTGCAACGGGGATCCTGAAGATCAGGTTCACCCTAGAGAGAATCTCGATGTGGTAAAGCTTCTTTTTTAAATCGCTCATTATTTGCTGTTATTCCCATAACATTTCAATGAACATTAACCAGTTTTAATACTTTTAATATGTAACCTGTAACAACAATTTTTCCAACAGTAGTGATGGGGGGAAATTAAGCTTTTTGAACCTCTGAATGATTTGAACCAACTGCTTTGCAAAATGATTCACTGTTTCGAAGCGCTCAGAACACCACAGACTTGCGCCACCTTCTGGTCAAAACTGTGTAAACGCAACAAAAACTTACCTTTTACAAACCGATTGTTTTTATGAAAGTGTTATCCATTAAATGTAATCTGCAAACAGGCTAATTAAATACAATTAAATATGAAGGTTCTGTAAAATGTGTGTTCTTCTAAATGTAAGGCCCTGTCCCAAATGGCACCCTAAACACTTGCGGTTTTCATACGAGTTCGCACTTTGTGACGTAACGGTGCTTTGACTGTCAGGAAGAAGTCTGCTGCGAAGCTCGCACCAGAGCGGGCTCAGCAAAAGTGCGCATCGAGGGCGCATATCGACCACAAAGTGGGTGCTCGCGAGCATCCTTCTGAAACCTAAAATGACAAATGGGACACCCTACAATCTTGTGGACTTAACAGACATGCGCACGCAGCAGCCATTGTAAGTCCACAAGACTGCAAGTACATTTGAAGTGTGCCATTTGGTGCAGGGCCCTTATGTTTCAAAGCTTTACGAAGGCGCTCATCACAAGACCGCACAACGTATGTGACATCATCAGAAATTTTTTTCTAGGGGCAGAACAAGTTCTTACATTTTGATAAAAGATTAAAAAAACATTTTCTTTTGGAAAATCCAGGAGTGTGTATTAAAAAGTAAATATGGTCAGTTTTGATTTCATGATGACATTCAGAAGAGTAATTTGTGTATGTTGAACCTTTCGATGATGTCACAGTAGTGGTGATGTTTTTCTTTGTTATAACAGAGGTTACCATTTTTCTTCCTCTGGCTGGATCTGAGGCCTCGTTTATAACTGTTGCGTACACACAAAGTGGGCATAGAAATATGCGTACGTAATTTTCCACCCACATATCGTTATTTATATAAAATAAACTTGCCGTGAATATGTGCGTGCGCACGGTACGGAAACTCTAGACCATGCGTACGAACTCTTTTACTATAGTGAGTAAAGTAATAAAGTAAGCAGATCGATTTTAAACTCTGTTTTCATTTTGATATAGCCTACACATTTACATTAATATTCCACTTTCATTAAAGGCGATAATGTCACAATTATGTTCTGTCATGTCCGTACCTGTTCTCGTTAGTCCCTGATTAGTTCATCTTCCTCCACCTGTGCCTGTTTAGTTCCCTTATTTACCCTGTGTATTTATACTCCCTGTTCTCTTCAGTCCTTTGTCAGTTATTGTTGGATGTCATGCTGTTCTTCATGTGAGTCACCAGTAAACTCTATTTTCAATAGTATCCTGTGTTCCTCACCTTCCTTCAACGGCTAAGCATTACAGGAGACCCAACACAAAATGGATTATGAGGACTGCTTTTCAAAGAACGTCCGGTCACTGGAGGATTATGTGGAGGAGTACCTAGAGCTCTATCACGAGGTGCGTGGGGACAATGAATCTCTGAAACAGCGTTTCTGGAGCAGGATGGACGATATTCTTGCCCAGATGCTGCTGTTGAGGGAGGAACACCGTCCTTTTATCGAGTTCATCGATTACGCCCTGTGGGTGTGCAGATCCTCCTTCACCGTGGGAGTCGTTGAGGATAACGACATCATTAACTCTGACTCCCCAGGACTATCAACACCTCCAGCAGCCATCTCTTTGCCTGCTCTAAATAAAACATTTAGTCCCAGCCCATAGTGCCCCAGAACAACAAAGAGACCTCCGGATCCAGTGATGACACCTGTGCCCGCCACGGAGTCTGAACCTGAGCCAGCGTCCGCCACGAACCACAAGCTTGAGCCCCCTCCATGCCTGGAGTTAGTGCCAGCCACAGAGTACACCCCGGAGCCTGAGCAGGTCGCCGCACCCATCCCGAGGCTGGAGCCAATTGCCAGATCCAGCGAGGTGTCAGGTCCAGTGAGACAGTTCTCAGATGAGCCAGTTGAGGAGCATTGTCTCATCAATTTCGCCACAGAGCTCATCCCTCTACAGCCAACTACACTCTTTATCATGGATGATGCGATCTCACCCAATATCCTGCCCACACCATTGTCACCATCATCTCTGCTTCCATCATATTCCCTGGATTTACCTGCCCCACTGGTGTCTCATAGCTCCTCGGCGCTGATCCCTGCCAGCTCAATGGCTCCACCTCGGGCTCTTTCAACACCAGCGCAACTCTGTGATGCGGATCCCCTGGCTACACCTCAGGCCTCCAGGCCCAGTTCTCTACCTCGATCTGAGACATGCGCTGTCTGCAGATCAGTCTCTCACTCCACCACAGTTTGTCCTCTGATAAACACTTCAATTCCCCCCTGCCCAGTTTCATCACAGGCAAAATCAATAAGTTACATCCCACGGCCAGCAAACACCAACTTCAATTCCTCAGCTACAGATTTCAAAAAGAGAAATTCTTTCTCTTCCAGTAACCAAGTCTGCAACAATTTCAATGCAGGGAGGTGCACAAGACAGCGTTGCCGATTCATGCACATTTGTAATTATTGTGGCAGCGCTCATGCCCGCACAATGTGCCCTGTCAAAAGATTCCAAAAATTACTTGTCGACTCCTGTGAATATTTCTCATTTGTCTGCAGAACTGTCCCACCACCCTGACAATACATTTACAAACGATCTACTGTTAGGGCTCGAGCACGATTTCAAACCCGGTGTGGAAAATCTCCCCACACAGAGCATTATTTGTGATAATCTCCAGTCTGCTCTGTCTGAGCCTGACACAGTGGACAATCTAATTAAAAAAGAAATCGAATCAGGCTTTATGATCGGTCCTTTTAACATTCCACCTTTCTAATGTTTCTGTATTAGCCCTATTGGAGTGGCTACCAGGAAATTTTCTGGTAAAAAAAAACGACCTCTCAGCCCCGCACAATTCTCCGTTCCCAAGCATAAACAGCCTTATCCCTCTCAAAGAATTTTCCAGCCGCGCATCTTCTCACAGTCCAAAAGGTTTTCGCCAAGCTTGGGATTCCAATCGCCCAGTATAAAACCATGGGTCCGGCCACATCCATCGAATTTCTGGGCATTAACTTAGACACAGTCAATTTCCAAGCCTCACTACCCAAAGAGAAAATTGACAGGATTATAAATGAATCTTGAATGAATAATTTATTAGATGCACGCCGGTCTGTTATTGCAGGGACAATGACTAAACATGATGTAGAACAAAACAAACTGTGAGTGGTTGCTTTACATGTCAGTCAAATGTCCTCTTGGGCGGTCCTTGGCCAATGAAAGCTGCGATAGAGTCCAGACCTTCCTCCGTCAGTCTGAAGGTCTGACTACATGAGACTACACCCTCATAGACAGTCCAAACTTTTCTAAACGCGAGCTGCTATCTTTACTCGGCCACTTAAACTTTGCTATGCGCATAATCCCGCAAAGTCACCCTTTCATCTCGCATCTCCTCTCCCTCGCGTCTTCAGTTCACATGCTAGAAGACCAAATCTCTTTAACTAGTTCACGCTGCAATGAGCTCAGCTTATGGATAACCTTCCTTAAACCATGGAATGGTCTGTCCTTTTTCTATAACAATCTTTTTTTCTCCCTGTGGATATTCAACTGTTTACCAACGCAGCTCCTTTCATCGGATTCGGGGGATTTTACCAAGGCCATTGGTTCGTAACGACGTGAACTCACTATCATGCCCAGCTTTTTAAAAAAATATTTTTTATATAACTTTTCAGAACTAAGACAAACAATAACACACAGTCAACACAACTTCATGGGTATTTACATGGAAATTCGGAAAGAAAACCTGTTTCCTTAATTGGTTAGTACAAGAAATCCTTGAGTAAAAAGAAGTCAACAGGTTATCCTGTAAACATATATTCATATACGGGTTTATAGACGCACATACATAGACATACATACATACACAAATACACTCATGTCCATAGCCATATTTTTATGCAGCTTGAAATAATATTCTCTTATGGTGGTTACATGTATGCATATAAGTAATCCTATTACACATTTTTCCCCCTTTTCTCTGTTTTGATATATGCGTAGTCCATTTTCCCCAGTGTTTTTCAAAAGTCTCTTCTTGTAATCTCAACTTGAATGTCTTTCCATTTTATAAACTTCTGTGACAATTTGTTCCCACTGGGTTCTCGTTGGGGAAAATGTTGGAGCCATAAATGAGTAATTGCTTTTTTTTGCTGCTGCAACTAGTATCCTCAGTAAATATGTATTCCTATTATTAACTGAATCTGGTATATTATCAACTTTGAACGTTGAAATCACGCCTAGCATCAATCCAAAAGTCCATCCCACAATCTCAGATTGCTTAACGGCGAAACCATCTCTTATTCCTCATAAAGCAAAGCAAGACAGATCAAATGAAAAAATAACATTTCATCAACATTTTCAATCTCCCATCACCAATTCAACCATACCAATCCCTCTTAGCCTACCTGCATTTCGGAAGCTTGCAGGCTAAACTCCCATCCGACCCATTTTTTTATTTTTAGATGACTTTAGTTGCCCTGTCATACGTTTCTGGAAAATTTCGCAGCAGTGATGTTCCCTCATGCCCCCGCAGGAGCTCAGTTTCTTTGAAAAATTTCTCCACTGCCGCAGGAGTTATGTTCCGTCATGCTCCCGCAGAAGCTCAGATTTCTCTGGAAAATTTTACACTCCCGCAGGAGCTCAGTTTCTTTGAAAATTTCTTCACTGCTGCAGCAGTGATGTTCCCTCCACTCCCGCAGGAGGTCAGTTTTTTTGGGAAATTTTCTCTACTGCCACAGCAGTGATGTTCCTTCATGCTCCTGCAGGAGCTCAGTTTCTCTGGAAATTTTCTCCACTGCCTCAGCAATGATGTTCCTTCATGCTCCTGCAGAAGCTCAGTTTCTCTGGAAATTTTCTCCACTGCCTCAGCAGTGATGTTCCTTCATGCTCCTGCAGAAGCTCAGTTTCTCTGGAAATTTTCTCCACTGCCGCAACAGTGATGTTCCTTAACTTTCCCGCAGGAGCTCAGTTTTCTGGCTAAAATTTCTCCACTTTTCTCCATTTCTTGGAACCCTAATTCGCATACCATTTATTCTATCTGACTTATTTGTAAGAGTGAACTCTGAAATTATGTTTTATTAACGTGTTCGTGAGGAGCAAAGTTCGTGAGGAGCATGTGCAAATGATCTATTCAAATTAACTCGTCATCAGCAATTACCACATCTATCCTATCAGCATGAGAGGAATATACACAGTTGACTCACCTACATTCCTCGACAGTTTTCAGCATCCCTCCACCACCCCGACTCACTCTTGGCTTGTTTCTTCCACAGTCAGGAATATGTGCGGAAAACTCTGTCTTCGGGCCAAATATCGAGCTCGGAGCCCTCTCCTTGGACAGCATGCCAAATACACATACAGTTTATTTTATCTGACATATTTGTAAGTGTAAACTTGTGAATGAGCTACATCGAGAGGAAATAAGCTATTTTACACTTACTCCGATTTTGACGTTTAGAACGTGGCTTTCCGATTATGCAAAATCTACCTATTTTCCTATTATCATGTTACCTATTATCAAGCGATCTCATAACGTTATGTTCACTTAACATCTGGGCAAGTGTGGACAGTGATTCTTACAGCATGGTGGACTGCAGGTATGATTGTATCAGCCGCAGGCACAAGATACAAATACAGAAAAATTAAATGAAAAAAAAAAACTGAAACTAAAACTGGCAGTAGGTGGTGGCAAATCATTGTTATAATGAGTGAGTCAATCAATTATTCAGTCAAATCATTATTTTAAATCCTGGAACACACCAAGCTGATGATAGGTTGTCAGGCAATGACGGACCGTTTTTAAGCGTCAACCGACTAAGTTTTCCTGGTATGTTCTGCACTCTTGTCTCAACATGTAGAATAGGCTTTGGGCCATCAGGCGAGAGAGAGAGCTCTGATTGGCTGTTCAGTTTAGTGAACAAGTTGAAGTGTGAGAATAATAGCAAAACAGTGAGCAAACAAGTCAAGGCTGTACAGACAGAAGGCTGTTCTAATTTTAGTGTTTAGTGTTCCTGGGCGAATGTTTAATATTAACGTGAGCCAAGTGGAATATAGAAAGTGATCAGCATGAATGATATTCATAATGGTAAACATGCACTGCTTTGTTTATGGTTTGTGTATCTGCAGACTGCAGTGCTGGTCTCCCTTTCTGAATTACGAATATAGACGAATATAATTGAAAAAATAGACAGCGATCTCCTTACACGCAGCCGCAGAACTCACATGCTGGCTGACAGTCAGCTGTAGTTCTCTCGGTGTGTTCACGTGCAGTTTTTTTGCCCCGACGCAAAGCATCAACACAGTCGGCTAGTTAGGCGTTGGTTTGGTGTGTCCGTACCCTAAAACAGATAATTCATTAAATGGACAAAGCAAGTCACCCTGTTTATGCCTGGTGTTAAGATGCGTTTCGGTCGATCAGATCACAAGTGGAGGGAAGTAGGCTACATACCCGTTTACACCTGGTATTTTATGCTGTCTCTTTTGTCCACTTTCAATCACTTCTGTCCTGATTTCTTCAAGGGGAGGGTCTATGGGCAGGTATGGGTTTTTTCAGATCTTTTTGTCGAGGTAATGACATCCTTATGATGTGGCCATGCGATGTAAAGTCGTGGCCTCGAGAACATATGGTGAGGGAGCGATTATATTTTTCTCATGGCCACGACTTCATTATGTTGAGGGAACGACATCCATTTCTCATGGCCACGAGTTAAATGTGTAAACAACCTGCGCAACCATAGCAACCTGGAATTATCAGAAATGGATAAGGCTATAATAATATTTATTTTTAATTAAGAAAAAGTGTGGAATTATAAAATGATCTGCATATTGTATTGCGCGTGATGTTGCCTAGACAGCATTTGAATGAAATTTGTTATCAATAATAATGATAAAAGGATAGTCTATGTAAGAACATCAAATAATATAGGCCTACAAGAAAACATTTTTATCCATCCCATCTCACAGCCTTTTTAATCCATTCACTGATTGTCTTTATTTATTAATTTATTATGCCTCTTAAACCTAAATAAAATGAAATATATAGCCTAATATGTTAAATTCCTGTAAACGAGCCTTCGCGTTTTTCACTTGTAAAGGATTGTGTATCGTGCTTTTTTTTTTTTTTTTTGCACACGCCCATGACATTCGTACCACATGGTAGAACTCCTCATTCTGAGCAACTTTGCCTCTAGGCCCAACTCTGTCAATCAAATCTTTCGTTAAATATTGGAGATTATTTCAAAAACCAACTTTGGCGAACTAGTCTTGGTTTTTTGGCTCAACCTCGATAAAACCACTGCAGCACAATTCTCGGGACTCTCTAGGTCAATAATTATCGAAAAAAGTTGAACTTTACCCTTTCGGTAGCTATAACAGGGTCATTTAGAAAAGGGGCGTGGCCAAGTGCACACAAAAGCCTATAACTCCTGAAGGAAAACTCTGAACTTCACGAAAACAGGTGAGCACCTTCAGCATATGACTCCAAAGAAGCATGCCAACTTTATGGAGATCGGACCATAGGTGACGCTATAACTGTTAAAAAGCTTTAAAATCATATATTTCCTATGGTAAACTGCCTGTATTGGCTGTAAATGATCCTTTCCATCTATGATCTAAGTGGTTACATGCTTGCTAAATAAAAGGCCTTAATGCGTTTGAACCCCGAAAATTGCTGCTTGCAGCTAGCTATATTTTGACTTTGTTGTTTCACTGTCACTGTTCTAATGTATCACGCCAACATTATTTTGTTTTCATTAGTTTCTGTATGTCATAACTGGGGGCATGACGTGGGGTGGAGTCGGCATGGGGGAAAACAATCCTTACTCTTGGACTGGAAAAGCATGGCATTAACCCTGTATGGTTTACATAGAATCATATATAGAAAAACTGAGCCATATTGGGTCAGATTGTCCTTACAGTATCTGTGACTGGACAAATGACCCAACGAAATGGCCAGAGGTGTTGTTCCCTGAGATTTTTTGTTACATGATTGAGTCTCCACTTAGACCACTAATCTTAGATTATTCAATTGACTGTAATGTCAGTATCCCAGTGGTCAGTGAATAAATAAACAGACATTTATTTTTATTAGGATGTAATGAAACATTGACATAGGCATCCCACTTTCAAAAAAGTGTGAGTGTGTCATCTGGCCTATTGTTATATTGCAAACATTTTGCCTTGCTTATAAATGATCATCTATATATATAATGATCAACAAATGTATGCATAGTTAAAAGGTGTCGAAGCAAAATCACACAAAAAAGCACTTTTAACAATACATATAGCTTCAAAGCAGCATTACATAAAATTCATGTTTCCATTACTATGAAGAGAAATCTGTTATGTCAGAAATGACTGTCAATGTAATGTCCATATGGCAGAAATGTATGGTTCTTAAAAGAAGTATGGTTAGTTAACATTATTCAGTTAAGCAGAAACATGTTAAGGCAATGATTACATATTGTGATCATAATGATTATAAAATAATTTTAGATAATTATAAATATAGATAATTTTGCATGTTGATTCAGAGTTGGTGTCATCTGAAGTCCTTGCAGGGGTTGTCGTCATCTCTTCACAGGTGTTGGAGGTCATCTAAAACCTTCAAAGGCTGAATCCAAATGATAGTGAGGTTGGTACCACTCAAATGAAGATAACTGGCATAACTGTGGTTTAAATGTGGATAACTGGCATCTTGTGGTTGCCACTGATTGGCTGTCACAGGACTTTCATACAAAATACAGTATGGAAACTGGAAACAGAACCTATGAGACAGTAAGAAAGATATTACAGTATGGTTCACTTTGAAATGTAACACTTTTTAAACACTTTGTCACCTTAAAAATGTAAGCATGCCATACATGTGACATGCCATACCATTTGTGGAAAAAAAAAAACCTTCCCGTGTTCACCACTCATATTAAAAAGTGTTTGGCTTTGAATCCTGCACTGCTCATCACATTTTCTACTGGCGGGAGCACACTCAATCTGGCTAGAAACCAGTATGTAAAATGAAAAGTAGGAGTCATGAACTCAGAGAATTTACTGAAGACAAAGTGTTCTTTAATGTCCAAAGACTCAGAGATTCACAACAATTCAAGCACCTAACTGAATGTACAATACAGACACACTATTACTACAAGCATTAAATGCAGTTATTTTAATTGATTATATGATTCTGAGAAACTGCAGTATTAAATACAGAATTGTTCTAAACAGAGAGTTCTGTTTTGCTATTTGAATCGTTTTGAAAAAATAAAACATTGAATAAAACACTGCTTCATGAAGCTTCTGAGCTTTATGAATCGTTTGTTTCGAATTAGTGATTGTGATCTCCTATCAAACGGCTAAACTGCTGAAATCACGTGACTTTGGCGCTACGATTCACTGATTCGATTCGTAAAGCTCTGAAGCAGTGTTTTGAAATCGGCCCATATAGATATTGTTGAAAAGTTATTTTGTTTTTTTTGGCACACTAAAAGTATTCTTGTTGCTTTATAATATTAAGATAGAACCACTGAACTCACATGAACTGTTTCAAATATGTTTTTAGTAACTTTATGAATCTTGAGAGGTACAGTAACATTGCTGGCA
Organism: Hypophthalmichthys molitrix; assembly: GCA_037950675.1. NCBI lineage: Eukaryota > Metazoa > Chordata > Actinopteri > Cypriniformes > Xenocyprididae > Hypophthalmichthys > Hypophthalmichthys molitrix. Next base: position 34,723,310 of record CM075501.1, read on the forward strand.
ATGGAGGCCTTACTGAGCCATCGGATTTCATCAACAATATTTTAATTTGTGTTCTAAAGATGAACGAAGGTCTTATGGGTGTAGAAGGACATGAGGGTGAGTAGTAAATGACATTATTTTCATTTTTGGGTGAACTAACACTTTAATTCCCAAGGGCTTCAGTGCTATTCTTATGTTTTCCATTGTTTGCATTGTAGCGTGCATCTGCTTTGGGCAAACTGAGACTTTGTTTTTTCTTGACAAAAATTGATGCACCTCTGATGGAAATAACATCACAACATTTATTTCCATCGAGAGGTGCATCATTTTTTGGTCAAGATCTTGACAATACAAGAGGTGAGCACTCTGTAAAGTCTCCTCCAGCACATCCCAAAAACTTACACTGAGGTTAAGGGCAGTGCCAATTTATGTGTGAAAATGATTCTTCATGCTCCCTCCCAACAATTTTTTTCACAATTTGAGCCTGATGAATCTTGACATTGTCATTCTGGAATATGGCCATGATACATCTTAATACATGGTTGTTTAAGAAATGAAAAGCTACACACTCCATCTTTAAGGGTTAAAAGAACTGTTGCCAAACATAAAACATGCTAGAAAAATAATAATCACAGCAATAATGATCCATCCATAGACTCGTAAGTATTTGCCTATTAAAATCCAAACAGCGACGTTTTTTTTGGCCGGGCAGTGTATATTCCCAGTTAAAAAGCTGTTCTTTTTTACAAAGGAATTTTAAAGTGCCCTATGGTCGCTATTACAAAAAAAAAAAAAAAAACTTTTTCTTACCTTCGCTTTGCTTTGAGAGAACATGGATAGAAAACTCTATGTCTCTCTGGAGCTGGTTGTTCTGAAAGACAGCAGTCAGTTTGTATGTTCCTGACTGGTTAGATGTCATGGAAGTCAGAGACAAAGTGTCTGAGAGAGACAGTGTTGTGTCACCCTAAAAATCATCACATTGTCATTTTAAACAATTTAATACACTACAAATAATGTATTTAAAGCAGTACTGCTTCAGTATTTAACTTCAGTTTCTTAATATTTCACAGTCTTACCCTCATCCACTTATATTGCAATTGTTGAGATGCTTTTGCGATACAAGAAATCGCCACATCCTCACCAGAAATTATGTTTAAAGGGCTGCTTGTGTTACACTCAATGTCATCAAGAACTGTTTGGAAGAAAAGGATATAGTTGAAATGGATTTGTGTACTTATATGAGCTTTAATTCGACAGACAATTATAAAGATTCATTCAAAACCTTTTTTAGGTGTAATTGATCTGTATTTTCAGTTCAAACACTCACAATTCACAGTCAGTTCCATTCTGGTATTGAGACTTTGCTGATTTTGGACAACTGATTCCCATTCAGGTAAACAGACGTACAGATCGCTGTTGTTTCTGGTGACGTATGGTAAAATGAACTCTCCGTTCAAGCTGTCCATCCAAAAGAGCTTGTCCTGATGAGGAGAATGTGATCAACACAACAGCTGTATAGACTGTGGCATATAGAAATGTGTATTTTTCCATCTGACTCACCTTTGACCGTCTAAGTTTATAACGGAGTGGTGGAGGACTTGCTGAACAAGTTATTTTCACTTCATCTCCCTCTTTTATGAATCTGTATCGATGTGACATCTTCACTGATGCTGGAGCCTCTGAAATTAGTAGACAGATGCTGCTTATTCACTTTTAAACTTGAGTTAATGAGAATGTAGGTTTAGCAGTTAGCAGTTTCCCTCCACAGCAGTTATGGACACGTTATGATGTATAAGCACTCCATACGTTCCTGATAAACCATTTTCATGAGTGATAATCAGTTTCTTTCATGAAACCACAGATTACATCATTGGTCAAGATGTTCATTGGCTTCTAAGAGATGAGTTATTGACACATGTTCACCTTTAAAGGGTTAGTTCACCCAAAAATGAAAATTCTGTCATTAATTACTCACCCTCATGTCATTTCAAACCTGTAAGACTTTTGTTCAGCTTCAGAACACAAATGAAGATCTTTTTGATGAAATCTGAGAGCTTTCTGTCCCTCCATTAACAGTCAAGGCAATTACCATGTTCAAGCCAGGTTTCAAAGGTAATAAAGACATCATAAAAGTAATCCATTTGACTACAGTGGTTCAACCTCAGTTTTGTGAAGTGACGAGAGTACTCTGTTTGCGTAAAAAATAAAAAATAAACGCACGTTCATGAGACCACCACTACCCATGCATGTTTTGTTGACACGAGAGCAGATGTTGCGTGAACGTGCACTGAAGATTAATATTTTGTAAATAAAGTGGTAAATTATGTTGTATTACTTTAATGATGTCTTTACTACCTTTCTGGGACTTAAAAGTTTGTTTATTTATTGTTTTAAAGCATCAAGACAAGTTGGTTTTTTTTTGTCTTTGTTTTTTAACCATCAAATAAAAGTAATATATTTACCTTATACCTTGAATGCATGTGAGTGAGCATATTTTAATCGTCATTTAAAAATAGTTAAAATATATTTTCTAAGTTAAAATGTTTTTTTTTTTTTATTTATTTATGCATACATAAATTTTGTTGCACCACATGACATCTTACAACCTGAACTAACCTTGCCTTTTGATAAATCACATTGTCTGATATTTTAAGAGACTTAATAACTGACACAGTCATGAGGGTTTACAGGGTCTTCTATCTGATACCATTTCCTATATATTCTTTTTTTCAGGATGCTTCTACTTGTTGATGGAGCAACAACAAATTTTGACAGACAGAAGTTTTAAAAATATAATTAAGCAGTTTTGTTAAAAAAACATTTTCCTAAGAAATAATAATAAAAGAAAATGCTTGATAAAAACTTGAAGTTTTTTTCTCCCCAATAATTAATTTTTTTTAATGATGCTTTTGTCTTTATTATGAAATTAGGACAAATGTATCATTCTGTTATTTTTGACTTGATTCATTTCAACAGAAATAAAATATATGCTTATCATAGAAGATGTGCATTCAAGTCACTACATATGAATTGCAATTTGAATTCATTTTTGACTAAATTATTAAATGGATCAAAAAGATCAGTGTCATGCCATTATGTCATTGACATGTCATGTCATTAACAACTATAATCACATGACCAGATCAGTTTAAAAGCTATTAAACATTTTCATTGTAGGTAGAAATACAAGCCCCTCTTACCTCGTATCATACATAAAACTATAAGAAGTTTGTAAGTTGCCTCTGTCATCAAAAACTCCATATCTGTGAGACGAACAGTCTTAACAGAAAGAGTCTTACATCAGAGATATAGGAAATGAGCTACACCACCAGAGAGACAGGGGGCCTCATTTATAAAGCGTGCGTACTTACAGATTTGATCTTAGAGTGTGTGTCCACGCCAACGCTCATATTTATAAAAACGGTCTTTGACGTGAAAAAGTGCTTAGAGCCATGTCAGAGTCTGAGCAGACGTACACACTTTTACTGGTCAGATTACTGCAGGTTTTTGGAAATCTAAGCTATTCTTGCAGTTCGCCAAGGATTTGGACGATGACTGGTGATCTTTTATATGTAAATGACATTAATTTAGTGTCGTTTAAAATGCGGAGAACTGAAACCAGCTGCGCGCGAGTTCAAGATCATTTGCGATTTATAGATTTCACATCTGAAAGAGAGGCGTACGCACGTTTTCTGTGTGTACGTTCATTCTATGAATCACACGTACGCACATCGGAGAAATGATCGTAAGATCAAATTTAGGACGGTTTCTGTGCAACATTTTATAAATGAGGCCCAGGAATTGGTTTATTTTCATAGTCTACCAAATCTTCCTTCTGTAGTCTAGTCGCTTGGTTTGGCTTAAGCTGTGCAGTATAGTTTTCTTTTCAACTGAACAGCGGAGGATACTTAATGGAGAGATGCTCTTATGTCTAAAGTAGATCAGATGGTGTGATGGAGTTTGGTCCTGATAAGCACAATGCACTGCTTCAACAGAAAATTATGACCTGATTTCGATTACAGTCAAACCAAAATTTATTCAGGCATTTTTGATATATTTTTACTAGTGGGTGCAGGACACTATAGTTCATTTATATAAGTGAGGATAGCAAAATAAAGTAAACTGTGACATACTATACCCAAAAATTCTTCATACAGTGGACTACCAGTAAAATTGATAAAAAAATTTAAGACCAAAAATTATTCAGACTGTTTGACCTGACCATGTTTTGTTTAGGTGTTATCTGACATAATTAAGATTAATTTTTTCGGACACAGTTTAACTCTGAGATCTTGTCATATTTTTTATTACCATTTTTTTTTTTAACTATAGTGAATAAACTGTAATAATGAATGAAATGTTGAAGGTATCTGAATAAATTTTGGTTTGACTGTATGTGTCGACAGCCAGCATGTCTTTCTCGATTTCCTGTCAGAATGCAATGTGACAAGCTGCGGCCACATTTTCTCAGATACAGCAGACACACAGTAAATATCAAGATCACATCAAATCTTAAAGCTCCAGCTGACATTAGATGTTATGTTATTGTTTGTAGATATTATATCGAACAATCAAGCTGGATGGCAAATATCCCACTGGCCCACATGAACGTTTAGCTTGTTTCTTTTGTATTTTTGGAATTTACTGTTAGTTCACATCTTTAAATGAGACATGACAGGAAACTACAGTGGAGAAAGTGTGCATGCTCAGTTTAACAAACACAAGACATTTCAGCTTACTACAGGTGCAGGCTTGGGAGTCACAGAATACTAGACGTTACATAATCAGGACACATAAGTAGGGACACCGATATTATAATTCTGGCCGTTCTTTTCATGTTATGGCCGATATTAAAAATCTATACTATTTTGTCTAAAAATAAATAAAAAATTGAGTCACGGAATACTAGTAATGACTTAACATAAACAGGATACATAAAAGTAGGGATGTACTGATATTAAAATGATAAAATGATATTTTTTTCATGTAATGGTCAATATTAAAATTCTACACTGGTTTTGTTAATTTGTGTTCTGAAGATGAACGAAGGTCTTACAGGTGTAGAAGGACATGAGGGTGAGTAGTAAATTACATTATTTTCATTTTTGGGTGAACTAACACTTTAATTCCCAAGGGCTTCAGTGCTATTCTTATGTTTTCCATTGTTTGCATTGTAGTGTGCATCTGCTTTAGGCAAACTGAGACTTTGTTTTTTCTTGAGCAAAATTGATGCACCTCTTGATGGAAATAACATCACAACATTTATTTCCATCGAGAGGTGCATCATTTTTTGGTCAAGATCTTGTATTGACAATGCAAGAGGTGAGCACTCTGTAAAGTCTCCTCCAGCACATCCCAAAAACTTACACTGAGGTTAAGGGCAGTGCCAATTTATGTGTGAAAATGATTCTTCATGCTCCCTCCCAACAATTTTTTTTCACAATTTGAGCCTGATGAATCTTGACATTGTCATCCTGAATATGGCCATGATACATCTTAATACATGGTTGTTTAAGAAATGAAAAGCTACACACTCCATCTTTAAGGGTTAAAAGAACAGTTGCCAAACATAAAACATGCTAGAAAAATAATAATCACAGCAATAATGATCCATCCATAGACTCGTAAGTATTTGCCTATTAAAATCCAAACAGCGACTTTTTTTTTGGCTGGGCAGTGTATATTCCCAGTTAAAAAGCTGTTCTTTTTTACAAAGGAAATTTAAAGTGCCCTATGATCGCTATTACAAAATAACAAAAAACAACCAAAAAAACTTTTTCTTACCTTCGCTTTGCTTTGAGAGAACATGGATAGAAAACTCTATGTCTCTCTGGAGCTGGTTGTTCTGAAAGACAGCTGTCAGTTTGTATGTTCCTGACTGGTTAGATGTCATGGAAGTCAGAGACAAAGTGTCTGAGAGAGACAGTGTTGTGTCACCCTAAAAATCATCACATGGATTTGTCATTTTAAACAATTTAATACACTACAAGTTATGTATTTAAAGCAGTACTGCTTCAGTATTTAACTTCAGTCTCTTAATATTTCACAGTCTTACCCTCATCCACTTATATTGCAAGTACTGAGATGCTTTTGCGATACAAGAAATCGCCACATCCTCACCAGAAATTATGTTTAAAAGGCTGCTTGTGTTACACTCAATGTCATCAAGAACTGTTTGGAAGAAAAGGATATATTTTATATGGATTTGTGTACTTATATGAGCTTTAATTCGACAGACAATTATAAAGATTCGTTCAAAACCTTTTTTAGGTGTAATTTATCTGTAATTTCAGTTCAAACACTCACAATTCACAGTCAGTTCCATTGTGGTATTGAGACTTTGCTGATTTTGGACGAATGAGTCCCATTCAGGTAAACAGACGTACAGATCGCTGTTGTTTCTGGTGACGTATGGTAAAATGAACTCTCCGTTCAAGCTGTCCATCCAAAAGAGCTTGTCCTGATGAGGAGAATGTGATCAACACAACAGCTGTATAGACTGTGGCATATAGAAATGTGTATTTTTCCATCTGACTCACCTTTGACCGTCTAAGTTTATAACGGCGCGGTGGAGGACTTGCTGAACAAGTTATTTTCACTTCATCTCCCTCTTTTATGAATCTATATGGATGTGACATCTTCACTGATGCTGGAGCCTCTGAAATTAGCAGACAGATGCTGCTTATTCACTTTTAAACTTGAGTGTATGAGAATGTAGGTTAGCAGTGAGCAGTTTACCTGTGACCTGAAGCTTTGTAGTTCTTTTAATCGAGCCATTAGGATAAGAAGTAATTTCACAAATATAGTTTCCACTGTCTTTCATGGTAACTTCATAGAAGGTCAGGATAGAGCCCTGTAACTTTCCAGTTTTTGAACTGGTCATCTTCTTCAGAAGAGAACCGGGTTGAAAGTAAAATGTTTCCATTGAAGGATGGAACACCACAATCCTCTGATCGCTCTTCTCATTTCCTTTTGCCTGTTTAGTCCATTCCAGCTGGATAACTGTGATTTCATTCTCCTCTCCCAAATAGCATGGCAGGCTGACGTTCTGTCCCTCCACAGCAGTTACGGACATGTTATGATGTATATGCATTCCATACGTTCCTGATAAACCATTTTCATGAGTGATAATCAGTTTCTTTCATGAAACTACAGATTACATCATTGGTCAAGATGTTCATTGGCTTCTAAGAGATGAGTTATTGACACGTGTTCACCTTTAAAGGGTTAGTTCACCCAAAAATGAAAATTCTGTCATTAATTACTCACCCTCATGTCGTTTCAAACCTGTAAGACTTTTGTTCATCTTCAGAACACAAATGAAGATCTTTTTGATGAAATCTGAGAGCTTTCTGTCCCTCCATTGACAGTCAAGGCAATTACCATGTTCAAGCCAGGTTTCAAAGGTAATAAAGACATCATAAAAGTAATCCATTTGACTACAGTGGTTCAACCTAAGTTTTGTGAAGTGATGAGAGTACTCTGTTTGCGTAAAAAAATATGTATATCATCCCCTTGGAATTATAAGGTTCCATCTGACATTTTTGTAAAAATTAAGTTATTGACATATTCATATCCTGTGACAACTTATTTACATCATGTGATGTTTCTTTTTTTAGGTTGTGTACATTTTGGTACTTTTTTTTAGAAAACAAAAAGGTTCTATCTACAGTCGCACTCTAACTTGGTTCTATAAGGTTCTATCTGCGTGAGCTAATCAGCACTTCGAATGCACACATGAGGACCAATCAGGATCAGCATTCTTTGTCATGTCGCCGCAATAGTGGAAGAGAGCCCAGTAAAACGCTAAATAGGTGAAGAGAAGACTAAATAATTTCACACAACAAGATGTTTATTAGAAACCTCATGATCGACTATTTTATTTATGATCTTATCAATGACAGCAGCCCAAATTCCAGGGAATTACAGTCTTTTTTGTGTGTTTTGCTGTATCTGATTGCTGAGGAGTTATTTTCAGTTAAACACCATGCTAACATTAGCCAGCAGCGCTATTAAGAGGGTAGGTTCGGGTTTTGTAGTCCATTTGCTTATTTCCAGTCACGTCATTGTCATACGAGGGAAAGTTATGTATTATTAGTTTATGTTTTAACCTTGATCCATCCTGTGTACTTGAATTGAGCTGTATAGCTATAAAGCTCTACGTTATGGCATACTGGATTAAAGTGTATACTAGATTAAGTGAGATGAAATGTTACATTTTATATGAGTTGTTGCATAGTTTAAAAATTTAAATGTGAAATATTTTTAAATTATATATAGTCAGTGAAACATTTTTCAATGTTTATTAAAATTTAAAATTATAGTTTATTGAAAAATTAATTATTGTTAAACAGCTTTGCTGAAGCATTGTCTGTTTTCTTGCAGTTTTTTAGTCTTAAAATGTCTTAAATTTTATAATATTAATGCTTAAAAGTCAAATAGTCAACAATTTAATTGATGGGGTCTTAATTACAACAATAAATGTTAGCATGTTATTTCAGCCATACTGATGTCTAGAGAGAAAGCCATTGTACCTGTCCCACTTTCTGTGGAATAAAGTCCTGCTCAGATGTATTACAGTAGCTGCTTTCTGTCTAAACTAAAGGAAAATTAAACTTAAATGGTTCCTGCAATAATGTGTTAAATTACCCATAATATCCCTACCTAAATTTAACATCTGCACTGGACAAAACATTTAGCACTGCCTTTTATGCTTAACTTGAACAAGAAAAAAATATTCATTTAGAATATGAAATAAATGTCATAAAAACCATTAAATTTAACTTTCTTATGCATGTCAACACATTGTTACAACACTAATTTTGTGTTTTAAAACAAATTATAAGCAAACTGTTTGTGTTTCTTGAAAATTATTGCTTCAGTTAATTTTTTGGCACATAGAACCTTATAATTCCAAGCGAAAAGTGTTTTTTTTTAGAATTAGAAGGTTCTATCTGCATTTGACCCATTCCAAAAATCCCCGTTTACAAATTTGAGAGGATTTTAATATTGTATATTTAGAATACATTTAGGGTCCCCGTCATTTTCATGTTTGAAAGAAACTTGTTCCCCATATATGCTATATGGAATGCAATAACTTTGAAGCTCAGTATCTCAAAACTGCTCAGAACGCAGATAGAACCTTATAATTCCAAGGGGACGATATATATAATTTACAAATTTACTTACAAAATATTAATCTCCAACACACGTTCACAAGACCACCACTACCCATGCATGTTGTGTTGATGCAAGAGCAGACGTTGTTGCGTGAACGTGCATTGAAAATTAATATTTTGTAAATTATATTGGATTACTTTAATGATGTTTTTACCTTTCTGGGGCTTAAAAGTTTGTTTATTGTTTTTAAACATCAAGACAAGTTTTTTTTTTTTTTAACCATCAAATAAAAGTAATATATTTACCTTATACCTTGAATGCGAGTGAGCATATTTAAATAATCCTTTAAAAATAGTTAAATAATAAAAGAAAATGCTTGATAAAAACTTGAAGTCCCCCGAATAATTCATTCTTTTAATGATGCTTTTGTCTTTATTATGAAATTAGGACAAATGTATCATTCTGTTATTTTTGACTTGATTCATTTCAACAGAAATAAAATATATGCTTATCATAGAAGATGTGCATTCAAGTCACTGTACATATGAATTGCAATTTGAATTCATTTTTGACTAAATTATTAAATAGATCAAAAAGATCAGTGTCATGCCATTATGTCACTGATGTGTCATGTCTTTAACAACTAAAATCACATGACCAGATCAGTTTAAAAGCTATTAAACATTTTCATTGTAGGTAGAAATACAAGCCCCTCTTACCTCGTATCATACATAAAACTATAAGAAGTTTGTAAGTTGCCTCTGTCATCAAAAACTCCATATCTGTGAGATGAACAGTCTTAACAGAAAGAGTCTCACATCAGAGATATAGGAAATGAGCTACACCACCAGAGAGACAGGAACTGGTTTATTTTCATACACTCTTAAAACAGATATGTTAAAAACAACACAACCTGTATTAGATCTTAACACACCCATGTGTCTAGTTAAGGACAACACATTTTGTGTTACTTTTAACTCAAACGTGTTATTCCTGTTCATTTTCTACAGACTAATGTGTTATATTTACACAATTTGTGTCAATTATGTACACAAAATGTGTAACAAAAAAATAACACAAAAAATGTGTTATTAAATAACACATCCTTTTTGAGAGTGTAGTCTAGCAAATCTTACTTCTGTAGACTAGTCACTTGGTTTGGCTTAAGCTGTGCAGTATAGTTTTCCTTCTAGAGTAGATCAGATGGAGTGATGGAGTTTGGTCCTGATAAGCACAATGCACTGCTTTTTTGTGTCGACAGTCATTATAGAACACGAATTCTTGTCAGAATGTGACAAGCTGCGGCCACATTTACTCATATACAGCAGACACACAGTAAATATCAAGATCACATTTTTAAATTTTCAAATTTTAAATCCCCTGCTGGCATTAAATGTTATTGTTTGTAGATATTATATCGAACAATCAAGCTGGATGGCAAATGTCCCACTGGCCCACATGAACGTTTAGCTTCTTTCTTCTGTATTTTTAGAATTCACTGTTAGTTTACATCTTTAAATGAGACATGACAGGAAACTACAGTGGAGAGAGTGTGCATGCTCAGTTTAACAAACACAAGACATTTCAGCTTACTACAGGTGCAGGCTTGGGAGTCACAGAATACTAGACGTTACATAATCAGGATACATAAGTAGGGACACCGATATTATAATTCTGGCCGTTCTTTTCATGTTATGGCCGATATTAAAAATCTATACTATTTTGTCTAAAATAAATGAAAAATAAAACATTAAACCTAAAATTGAGTCATGGAAAACTAGTAATGACGTTATGTACAGTAATCAGATACATTAAAGTAATCGGATACATTACATACAATTGGATACATTACATACAATACAGTAAACGGATACATTAAAGTAATCGGATACATTACATACAATTGGATACATTACATACAATACAGTAAACGGATACATTAAAGTACAGACACACCAATATTAAAATTCTTACTGATAATTATTTTCATGTTATGGCTGATATTTAAAATATACTATTTTGTCTAAAATAAATTATTAAAAAATAAAACATTAAAACCTAAATTTGAGTCTAGTAATGAATACTAGTAATAAATGATGTTATGTAATCAAGATACATGAAAGTATGGAATGCACTGATATTAAAGTTCTGGCAGCAAAGCTGATAATTACTTTCTTGTTAATATGGTTGATATTAAAATTATGTACTATTTTGCATAAATCAATCAAAAAAAAACTAAAAATACTACAAGTGATTTTGACATTGCGACATTGCAACATAATAATGCACAGTATGTAAAATAAATATTTATTTTGAGATTTGCTAAAGATTACATTTAACTGTGTTATTACATGTTTTTAAAGAATAATGTGAGTGTCAGTGTCAGGAATATGTTTAGTTTAGTTTAGTTTGTCACTATACTGATAAAAATGATTCTGTGGTGAAGTAAATACTACAGAAAAAAAAAAAATTTACATGAAAAAGTTAGTTCGGCCAGTGAACACTCAGTATTGATTGTCTATCAATTTTTCAAGAAGGATATTTTTCCGTGGCCACAGAAAAATATCACTTTCTTAGCACGTAGCTGTGATCGCTTCGTTATCAGGGACATTGGTTTTATAAGCAGACCAGAATCAACTCACAAGAGTGTGCACACAAGTTTTATTTAACTAAATCACAAACACATAACTAAACTAACAAGCACAAACATACCATTCACGCAATGAGGGAGTGAAAAATGAATTTGAACCGTATCATAACAGGAATGAAACAATGGAAAGAGTAAATTAACAATCACTGGACGAACTGTCAGTTTCAATACTATAAAGCACCTTTGTTAAAGGGGTTCAAAATCTTAATACTAAGTCGCCGTTTAGTGGTCAAACGATACTTGCAAATGCCTTGGCTGTTGAGCGTCCAGATCTGCAGGTTCAGGAGAAATCCTTGAGGATTCAGTCCAATGGTGTGGAAGTTGTAATCAATATCTTCTGCATTGAATGAAGAAATGACGACAAACTTTGCGCTGTTAATTTGACTCTTTTGTGGTCGGGGAAGTTGTGCATGGCAGTGTTATCTGCATGGCTTGAAGTGAGTGAGGCCTGCCAGCCCGGCTCGGAGGCCGGGTGGGGTCTCACATGACGCAATTTGTGGTATCAACAGGAACAAAGAGAAGGAGCAGAAGAACTAAACTCAGATCTGCTCAGAGCTATTTAACTTCTCCAGACAGTCGACACCTTCAAATCTTGGCTTGACCAATGAGAAGGGTGCAGTTCTCTGGCAGGGGATTTCCTTTGTTTGAAAGTGAATTAACTTTCTAGTTCACTAGAAAGTTTGTGTCCATTTATACTCTGATAAATATAACAAACATACAATGCATTCTATATACAATACAATGCAATATACAAACAGTAATAATACACAAGATGTACTGGGGAAATGCATGTTCATTCATTTAGACAAAGTTGTCAATGAATTAGTGGCAAAGATTCCATTTTTATAAACCAAATGATTCTGGTGACCTGTGTTTTCCTGATAAAACACTGTCTTTGAAGTGGATGTGAAGAGCAAATGGTGATAGTGCTCAGTGGGGAAGCCAGACGTTACGGGGCCTGGCATGGGTGAAGGGTTGGAAGATGTTGAGCAATTGTGTGTTTGATCTATTCAGATGCTACAACACAATAAAATGATGAGAAATGCTTAAAAAATTAAGTTTACATGCAAATTTTCTTTCAACACAAAGAAAAATTAAGTAGTTTGTACAACGACTAGTCATGTTTGATCTACGTAATAAAATTATGCAAAAAAATGAATCACATTTTTAAGTAAATCAAGCAGAAAATTTGTGTCAGTGTAGTTTTCATTTTGTTCTTGTGTTTCTGTTTCCTGTATTTCTTTTTAGGGTACGATTACACAACAACTATGGCTTTCCCTTGTGTTTTTCATGTACAGATGACAACTTTGTCGAAACTATCCCTGTTCACACAGATCTGCAAAAACGACTAACAACGCTGTATTATGCCTGCCAAGCCAGTTATTGGTGATACTTTGTAAAGAAAAAGTATGTGCCTATAATCTGAACACATAATAAGCATGTGCATGACGTCACTGTTTTCACAAATTCATGTCTTTGTAGTTTACATGGAGACAATAACGGTATTGTTTTCAAAAACTTTAACTTTGAAACCGTTTTCAAAAGTTTGCATTTTCCTCTTTTAGGGGGCAGTCATGGCCTAATGGTTACGGAGTCAGACTGGTAACCCGAAGGTTGCGGGTTAGAGTCTTAATACCGGCAAGAAATAACTGAGGTGCCCTTGAGCAAGGCACCCAGTCCCCAGTTGCTTCCCGGGCACCACAGCAAAAATGGCTGCCCACTGCTCCGGGTGTGCGTGTCCACAGTTTGCAGTGTGTGCAGTTTGAACTGTCTTGTTTAGTTCCCTTGTTTGCCCAGCCCTGAGGTTTCAGTTGTGTTTGTTGGTTCTCATCTGCTTTTTGTGTGGTTTGAGTTACTTCTGTAAATCTCCTATGTTTGTGGTTTTAAACAAAGACTGTTTATTGTTTGAATTACCTCTTGGTCTTTTTCGTGCGTGTTAGCTAACACATCCCTGACAGTTAGATGACTGCAGAAGTAAATTTACAGAGAAAAGTGAATGCACAAAATATCCAATTTGGATCAATAGCCTAAAAAATATTGGCAGATAACTGGTATGGTACCATGTATATCATGCAGCATTCCTATCTTTAGGTAAAAAGAAAAGAAAATTACAAGCATCAGTGACTTTAAAAGAGCAGAGAGACCTTAGATTTAACTCACAAATGTCTCAAACTTTTGAAATAACTACCTGTTACTCAGAGAACATTCACATGTTCAGAGAACATTTCCATTCCTCACGGCCTCTGGGGTCTAAAGCTCATTATCATTGTCTTGTAGAATAAGATCAAAATCACATTCTATCAAATAAAAATGAAGCAATGAGTGCTGTAAAAAGGGAGGGAATTTATTGCTCTATTAGATTCTTTTTGTTGTGTGTAGGGACGGGATATAAGGGGTGTTAATAGATCCTGTGGCAGCTGATAGCAGCATGGGGAAATATAAGCTGTAAAATATAAAATCAAAGCAGCATCTTGGCAATTATGGAGGAAATGTGACACACTGAGGACACACATACTTAAATATAGACAGTGATGTAGTATTTAGAGAGACAAGTGGATGATACAGAGTAACAGATACAAAATAGGAAATTATTTGATCTGTATAAGGGGTCTGGTGTCCTCAAGTCAAATTACTTTCAAAGGTCAATAGCGGCTGTCGTCTGTAATATTTGCCTGTCAAAAGTACACGCATTTGAGACTTTGTATTCTGCCAAAGGAATAAAACATCTTCTTTCATCGTGGGATTCAGTCAGCAAAGCATTTGATTCTGAAAGTAAGTGTCTGATGTAATCCATATACATAACCTCTAAAAAGTGTGCTGTTTGTATGTGTGTGTGCCACTTGTGTGTGTGTTTGTACCTCTGAGGCAAAGACTCTGGGACAAATTCCATGAGGCTGAATATCATAAATGCAGCCTGCATCATTTTAATGAATAATTTGATGAATAAAATTGTGCAAATCAGGTAATCATGCACAATATATTCTTGCTTGTCGTTTTCAGCAATGACATGAATGTCTTTGAGCTTGTAAACAGACAGAAATTGCACCCAGAAAAGAGTAGTGAAACAAATGAAGTTCTGATGTAAGTTTCATCAGATGTTCAAATAGGAACAATCATTATGAATACACAAAATCATGTTTAGCTTCACTATAATGAGGCTTAAAAGGGTTTTACTGAGTTCACCAGACTGTATCTTTAGGTATGCTACAATATCTTTGCTTATACTTCAGTGGTTCTCAACTCAAAAACTCCCTGTGTCTCCTGCAGATCTCCTTTCCTCAGTGCATGATCAAAAACATGCACATTGTCATGATATCTCGTTCAAGCTAATCAAAAGAGCTTTTATAAACCTGTTTGTGCTTTCCTAAGCTAAGCTGTTTGACTAACTGAAAACAACTAAAGGGAAATATTTAATTCGACCTAGCCTCTGTATAATATGTGGTGATATAGGTTAAGCTGCTAACTTGCTAACCAAATGCTAGCTGTTATGGCTTGTTAAAGGCTAACTGAAAATAAAAGGAAATGTTTAATTTGACCATTTTAGCTTCTGTAATAGCATCGTGTCATATGCGATACATAGGCTAAGCTACTAGCTTACCTTTTATTTAAGATAAGCTGTTAGCTTGCTTACCAAAGGCTAACTGAAAACAAATAAAGGGAAATGTTTTTGTATTTGACCATTTTATCTTCTGTAATATAATGTATATATGTAATTTATATGTAATATATGTAATTTAGACATTATGATTACAAATAAATAGACTGTAAAGCAGTTTTTTATCATTTCTAATTAGACACAGAGTACACAAGCTATCCAACAGACATGGCAGTATTAATTATTTTATGTTTTGCCGAATTGCTGGCTAATTTGGTAGCACTTTATTTTACAGTCCTGTTCCCCATACATACTGTGTACTTATTAAAGTAATTACAATAACTGGGTAATAACTAGGTACTAACCCTGAACCTACCCCTAAACCTAACCTTAACCCATGTAGTTACTTATATTAAAGGGATAGTTCACCCAAAAATGAAAATTTGATGTTTATCTGCTTACCCCCAGGGCATCCAAGATGTAGGTGACTTTGTTTCTTCAGTAGAACACAAATGGTGATTTTTAACTCCAACCGTTGCAGTCTGTCAGTCGTATAATGCATGTCAATGGTAACAAAATCTATGAGAGTAAAAAAAAAACATGCACAGACAAATACAAATTAAACCCTGCGGCTCGTGATGACACACTGACACGAAACGATTGGTTTGTGCAAGAAACCGAACAGTATTTATCTAATTTTTTTACCTCTAATACACCACTATGTCCAACTGCCTTGAGCGCGCGCGCATGGCGTCCGGTGCGTGAGGTGTGTATACTCTCTAGCGTAGTTTACGGAAGAGCCGGAAGTGATCTCTTGCGCGTATACATCACTCATTGTTTACACAGAGCACAAACATTGTAGGTACGACGGCTGATCAAAATGGTACTTGTGCTTATCCGGATTGTTCAAACCGACAATTTCTCTCACGCAAACTCATTCGGGAGTGGTGACTTTCCTTTTATTTCCAACTTCTGTTATGGTTGTTAAGTTATGGTTGATTGTTCTTCAGCTGGATATCAACACACCCATTAACATACTAAAGTTGTTGAGGGTCTGCAGCGATCATTTTTCCCTGATGATTTTACATACCCAGGAGAGGATCACGTACGACTTAAACTATTAGCTGCGCCTATGGTTTTTCCACATCCAACTGAGGTATGTGAACAAGATCTTTATATGTGTCCTTTTTATTTGTAAAGCTGCCCTCACAAAAAGTAACAAAATAAAATTAAGTTTTGATGTAATAAAACCATGTTTTTTAGTGGTTTACTTTGTTTAAACTACGCCAGAGCACGTACACACCTCATGCACCGGATGCCGTGTGCGCGCTCAAGGCAGTTGGACATAGAGGTGTATTAGAGGTAAAAAAAAAAAAAATGATATAAATACTGTTCGGTTTCTTGCACAAACCAATCGCTTCGTGTTTTAGGACATCAATGTGTTGTCACGAGCCGCAGGGTTTAATTTGGATTTGTCTGTGCATGTTTTTTTTACTCTCATAGATTTTGTTGACATGCATTATACGACTGACAGACTGCAACGGTTGGAGTTAAAATCATCATTTGTGTTCTACTGAACAAAGTCAGATAAACATCAAATTTTCATTTTTGGGTGAACTATCCCTGTTGGAAAGGAAAGTGCAAGCTAGTCCAGCAGAGGGCGCTAACAGACTGTGTTATTGTATACCTGCCTGAATTACTCGCGTTCTCAGACGGAAGTTGTTTTAGTTCGTAGTGGAGCGGCAGGCAGAAGGAAAGCAGCTCTTTGAGTGTTGTTAATACTGTTAAATCTTGCTTTGGTGGATTTGTGTGTGTAGAAAACTGTAAGTATCATTATATTTATACATTACATGTTTATGTATCGTGAGGATTAGCAACTTTATCGTGCATTCAGGCCATTTACTGTTCGCCATTGGATGACTGAATGACGCAACATTTTCTGTTTACCGTCAGTTTGCAATGTATACAGTTAATACTAACCTTTGCGTCTTGTATTGTAATTATCATTAAGTATTTGTTGTTTTGCTCTAGAAGGAGGATAATTTACTGTTATTACTGTTTAAGTGAGGACGTTTGGTACAGTTTGATGCTCAGATTGTTTGCGTATGGTTTTCCTTAAGAGCATGGTATTGTGTATTGAATATTTCTGTTACAAGACAATATAATAACTATTTGCTGTATTTTTGTTACTGAGTAATGCTTGTTGTGACTGCATTAAGAAAATCTATTATTTATTATTATTTCCTTATGTAGAACCACATTTCTATCCACCTGTAACTTGAAAGAAGCAAGCTGGAATAAACAAATACAAATGGAGAATAAAGACTCGTGCGTTCTAGCAGATGCCCCACAGTGATCATAACTCCAAACTAGCAAAGCAAACTTAATCCTTCATTACAATCCCTTTAACCAGTACTTTCTTAGGCAAGTACAAATGTAAAATAAATAAATTTTCTACTGTAAAATAAATTGCAACCGCTAATTTGTATGAATTCATCTAATTTGTATGTTTTCGTATGATCTGCTTATGCACCACTGACAGTTAGGTTTAAGGGTGGACCTTCATTCTTGCTTTTTACAAAAAATCTGTACGAATCATCATATAAATTCATCCGAAATCACCACTTCGTTAGAGTTTTAAAATAATAATAGTTTTTAAAAATTATAAAAGTTGCCCAAATTTGTTAAGCCAAAATGTATACAAGAACCCAATCTACATACATTTTGAATGATTCATGAGAATTGTCTTTGTTTTTATAAAACAAACCCAAGTTTGAATTTTATCAACACTAGTAAACATTAACGTGACGACCTGAGAGTGATTCGGGTGTGACATTTTAACTTCCTGGGGTCACTTTTTTTTTGTCTTATCAGTGCGAAAGAGAGTCAAAATACTCAGATTCTGGTCATGCAGATAAGTGTTATACATCATTTGAAACTGTTAAGTGTCTACTTTTATTTGTGTACACTCATACTCACAATGTGCTTTTTTGGCCTTTGTTATGTATATTTGGATTATGTTGTGTTGTAAATAAAATACAATCAAACAAAAATCCATTCTTTTAAATCTCCACACATTCTTTGTTCTAATTCCCTCAGTCCCACCTGATAGGGCCATTAAGGGAGAGTCTTTGTCCAGGTCATTATTCATGATCATTTACACCCTCACCGCATAGAGCCTTCTGACACAAAACATTTTTGACACAAATTTTAAGTTAATATGTTGTTTTATGTGAATGAGTGGGCAGGGTGATTTTCACATCGTGTTGAAGCAAAAATTCTAGGCTACCACATACATTTTTCAAAAGTCTTGTGAACAAATATTCAGTATGGGTTTTATGGCCTTATTTCAGTGACTAAAAATATTCACATAAACAATATATAGACATTTTTATATAAATATATAAATATATTTTTTCACAAACCATGCATAAATGTCATTTTCTCAAAACTACAAACTTTTACATACATGATGCTAACATATATTGTAGAAAAGGTTGTGCTGAATGCAGTGTAATCAGATTTTAGCCATGAAAATATTATAAGTAACAGAAATAAGCACAAATGTCAAGGGCATGTCAAAACACTTCCAGGGCCCAGAAAACACCTCAGACCCCAGAGGGTTAAGCTATCTAGCACATCTCCATTGTATGGTGTTGTGTATTCACTTGTGTTTTGTTACTGCAGTACAGGGTATACAGGGCTCTTTTGAAAAGAGCTCACTCTCTCTCTATGCACGTCCAGCATTTATATCTGAATCTGGCACACAATCATTGCACCAACAACCCCAATAATGATAGTCCACCGCCTCTAATGGGATATCTATTAGTGTTACGTGAAGATGAGTGAAAGTGACCTTTTCTCAAGTCTTTTTCTCAGTGAAGATATCACACATAAGCAGCACTTGTGTTCCTTTAATCAGTGTTTTATTAGGCCACACATTATCATGAACACATTGAGTGGATTAAATTAGGGCAGCTAAATTCAGGTTGGTAAATAACTGTGTGGTATATGCAGGGCACAAAATTTACTTATTGTGATAGCAGAGGTGAAATAAGAAAATTTACTAGACATAAATATTTCTTACTGTACATTAGTTAAAAATTAAAAAATAAATGTATAAAAAACATGTATTATGTTGCACTTTCTAATAAAGTTACAGGCCAACAAGTTTTATTTCCTCAACAAAGCCAATTTTTAATTCCAACTGCATGAGCATTTTATTGGAATAATGCTATTAAAGGTTATTAACAAGACTGGTGGATACTAAACAAATATCTTGGGCAAAGATGCAGTACATTACTAGTCTTTAGAAAGGATATTGTGGTGTCTTGGGTGAAAGATGCTGCGTCTCTTATCCGACAGAGAGGTCATACTGCACTATAAGGCTTGTCTCCTGGAGCAGAAATGGTTTAAGTGGTTTGCTTAAGGGCACGCTAGTGGTACACAGTGAGCATCTCAAGGAGATGTCACAGAACTAGCATACCCGCTGCACTGCTCAAACTCCCGACCTTCTGGATGGCAGCCCACTTCTTCCTGTTCTTGTATAGTGCACAGTGACATTAGCAAGCCAGTACTTTTAAGAGCATGACTGAAAGTTGTGAAGCTTGACACTGCTTCAGATCTACTTCAGAAATTTCACTACTTTGATCTGAAGGTCATTCAGATGAGTTAATGATGGAGAGAGACGAGATGTTCTACAGCGATCTTTGTCCTCTGATCTTGCCATGCACCACCAGTTGCCTTCAACATTCATTGTTCGCACCCACATTCTGTTATGTCACTCTCCCTGACTATCTGTCATTATTTTTTATCTTAAAGGGATAGTTCACATGAAAAAAAAAAATCTGTCATTATTTAATCAGTTACCCAGTTAAAAGGATAGTTAACACAAAAGTGAAAATTGTCATAATTTCTCCCCCTCAAGTTGTTCCAAACCTGATTTATAATGAAATAACCTTTAATATAATTAAAATGATGTATACACCGTACAAAAATTTGGGGTTGATAAGATTATTATTATTAAGTTATTAAGTTTATTATTAAATTACTATTATTATTATTAAGTTTCTTATTGCTGTATTTAATCAGAAAGTAACCCACATTAGCCTAATATCATGAAATATTATTACAATTTAAAATAACTATTTTCTATTTTAATATAAATAAAATAATATTTATTCCAGTGTTGAAAAAGCTGAATTTTCAGCAGCCATTCCTCCAATCTTCAGTGTCACATGATCCTTCAGAAATCAATCTAATATGCTGATATGGTTTTTAGGGCCCGAGCACCGATGGGGCGAGGACCCTATTGTAATTGCTCAGTCAATTCTTCTTCTGAGAAATGAATGGCATTTTTGAGGGCCTAAACATGCTCGAAAACTCATGAAACTTTGCACATGCGTCAGAAGTGGTGAAAATTTACGTCAGATATGGGTTTCTGAATTAGATGTGGCAAAATGGCTCGATAACGCCACCTACAAAATTTAAATTAAGTGCCTTTCACACTACGTTTCATTGGCATCTATATGCCAATATTTTAGTTAGTCATAGGGCCACCTGCTGCCAACCAGAAATGACATGCTTTGCACTATAATTCACTCCCAGAAACACATATGTATGTGCCATGAAGTACCAAACATGCTAGAAACACGTTAAATCATGCAACACTTGGCTAAGTGCTAATGTATGCGATTAATGCTACGAAACAGGAAGTTGTTGTAACTCAGGCATACAATGTTCGATCTGCTCCAAACTTCACATGTTTGATAATAGTCCTGGCCTGAAGACATCTACTTGGGAATATCCTGCTGGCAGCAGGAACTGTGGTGCATCAAAATGACTGAAAAAATGCCATATTTCTCCTCTATTTATCCACTTAAATGAATATCGCCCACTGTTCAATTTTCCTAAGGCCACCGGGTGGCCGTAAGCCCCGCGAGGGCCCTTTCATCGCTGCTTGCAGCCTTAATTATCTTATTATTATATAACAGTTGTGCATCTTAATATTTTTGTGGAAACTGAGATACATATTTTTTTTCCAGGATTCTTTGATGCATCTTTGGTAAATAAAAGTATTAATTTCTTTTAAAAAAATCTAACTGACCTCAAACTTGGAGCATAAAATACATATACATAATATTTTTATCTATACTTTACAGGTTATGCAAATCCTTTAGGCACTAATTTATTTACTTATATGCTGTTATTTTTTAAAAATAAAAGTATTTGTGTTATTATAAGCATTTTATTGATCTAAATGTTTATTTTATTTGCAAACTTTGTAATATGACTAATTGGACCATAAGGAATACTTTAAAAACCTGACAACAGTGTTAATATTGAGGAAGAAGTTAAACTGACATTGACCTGTCAACAACCGTGTCCCACTCAGCCCACTGAGCTACTATATTGTTTGAGTAAATAAACCTTGATGGATAACCTAGTCACGTCTGTTAAGCTCTGACTCATTGTCTACATCAAATACTCTGACACGCGTGGTTGTTGTGGACCTTTTCATCAGGTTGTATAGTGCTCTATTCACAGCAGGATTGCAGTTTCTCCAACATTCCAGCACTCTGTTTGACCTGAAGAGAAAGGCCAATAAAACTCTCTTTCTCTCAGACAGGTCAGTCTCTAGGGGGCTCTAGCATCTCTCTGCAGAGAGCTTCAGGACCGTTCCGCTGTCAGAGATTGAGTGGCCCACCGGCTATCATGCCTTTCCGCACACTGAATCCGATCAAACCTACAGCAGTATGTGCCGAAATCACAGGACTATTCTTTGTGGTCCACTCACTGTGTTCTAATAATAATAATAATAAATAAATAAAATAATAAATAATATATTTTTATATAATAGTGATAATATAATAATGATTTAATGTTTTCTTGTTTAAAGATAATTTATTATTGTTGTTATTATTTAATTATTATTTAATAATAATAATTGAACATATTCATTAATATGTAATTATGTATTTGTTTTCTTATTTAATAATAATAAAGTATTTAAATGTTTTTGTTGTTAATAATAATTTAGTATATTCAATAATAATTATTAAATAAAAACAATTTTTACTATTATTAATAGTTTATTCTAATTTAATATTAATTTAACAAATGATCAAATAATAAATATATATATACACTACATTATTATTATTAAATAATAACAAATACATTAAATTAATATTCTTAATTATAATTACAATATATAATAATTCTTTTATATGTTTGTTATTGTATGTGTGGTATTGAGTTTGTGAATCATGATTTACTTGTGAAAATGTTTGCATACAGGCTTTACACACTGGCTAGCGAATGAGACCCATAGACACATGAATACCAATGATGTTTGATGTCACTGACGTCATGCAGGTTTTATACTGATATTTCTGGGAATTCAGGATTGAGTGTTGAAAGTACTGAAACTGATATATAAATCTTGTCTAGGTTAATGTTGCCTTTATACAGATCCTCATGCAGCTCAGCTAAAGCTAGTTCTGGCCCTTAGCCAGATATAGCTGGCAGGCGTTGGGTGTAGCGGGCTGATGCAAGCTGGACAGGCTGGTCTCTGGGTGTCAGCGAAGCTCTGAAGTCCTTTTTAACTGGCGTGTAAAGAGAGGATTCATTTACAGTCTCTGTCTCTTTAGCGGCTGACAGCGGGAGCTCAGGGGAGGATCAGAGAGCAGCGCTCCCTCTGCTTAGCCTCTTAATCACATCCCATATAAAAGACTAGAGTACACACACTTTCACAGTAGCCAAGAACACTTGGACACACTTAAACACAACCACTCAGAAAAGCATATTCACACACATGTATTACACAATCACATTGCCACAATGAAGGGGAGCCCGGGGCTAGTTGTCACACAGAGAACTTGATTCAGGAAAATTGGGCGACTTTTTGCCAGCTGTCTCAATGTCAAAAATGTATGTATCAGTAACTATGGTTTTGAATAAAACATGCTGTCTCTTGAAGAGGTTTGTATGTTGTTTTTAACACACTGTCTTAAAATACAATGGTTTTTGTGAATGTTTGCTCTTAATTTCTAATCATCATCTTTTTGCCATAGCTGTTGCTCAAACAAGTAAATGCAATAAAACTACACTGACATACATAAATTCAGATAAGGGTCAGCTATATAACTAAGGTCTATTTGTAAGTAAAAGGGGGAACACCATCTCTTAAACAAACTTTTATTAAAGGGTCAGTTCACCCAAAATTGAAAATTATACATAGTCAACGTGGCTAAAGTGGTTCAACCTTAATGTTATGAAGCGACAAGAATACTGTGGTTCAGAAACCCTCAGATTTCATAAAAAATATCTTAATTTGTTTTCCGAAGGCGAACAATGGTCATGAGGGTGAGTACTGACAGAAATTTCATTTTTGGGTGAGCTTTAACGTTTGGTCCAGCATTTGTTTTTTTTAAAGCCAATCGTTTATACAGTTTATTACTTTTTACAGTATGCAATTCTATTGGCCAAGACAACAGTTTATATTTATATACTTGATCATTAATTGTATCATATTACATTACATTACATTGCATTTTGGCCAAATCTTTAATGGAAGTGATTATACATAAAGTGGCCTTTTATGTTAATGCAACCTGAGGACTATTCACTTAAGTAAAAATGATGAAAACTAGTGCCAGCTTCCAGTTAACACACATCTTTATCCATAGACCACCTGCAAAATTCTGATAGCTAAAATCAATCTTCTGTTTTTCACTTTCTGTCCTTAAACATACCTTTTTTCTGCATTTCATTCTCATTCTTCCTTCCTCCAGGCGCTCTGGTGCTGTGAAGTGAATCTACTTTAATGAACGCTTTATTAAATGACTGGACTTCTCTCTGTCTCGTGCCATCCCCGAACCCATGTTTTAATATCGACACCTCGACCCATTGTTTCATCTTCTGTCCAACTACCGAATGTTCATTTCCTTTTAATCGCATGAAACTGAAATTGCATTAAAACACGATTTCATAGGCTATTATGTTTTTCACGCCTCACTCTCTGTGTAATTGGCTTGTTTATATGCAGGCTTTAATAATGAGTTTGTCTTCGTTAATTCAAGAGAAGTTTGGAAATTAAATTTCATTCTTAATTAAACCCCTGATGCTGCTTCCAGCTTGCTTTGGAGATTAAACTGAACCTCCCTCCAGATGTGTAATGCTACCTTTGAAGGTCTGAGCATTGTTCCCCTCGTACTATCTGTAATTGAATGTTAACGTCGGACTCTATGTCGTCCACTAGTCTGAACACGTCTGCGGTGCGCAAGTAAAACGTTCTTGACTTTTGTTTACTTTGAATAGAGGGTTGGAAAGCTCTCCTCGGTATCTTGTCATTGAGTGTCCACAGGAGATTGTTTTAATCTCAGCCTATATCATTGATTTTCTTCCAAAACTGTAATTTCTGGTGGTGTTTAGCCTCCCATTTCACACTGTGTTGTCAAGGTGACTTGGATCATGCTGGTTGTTTTGATAATTGACTTTCAAACTATATACTTTTGAAGACAACTCTCCAACCTTCTTATGTCAGTAACATTGGTTATTTCAGGACACAACATAACTAAAAAGAGATGATGCGTCCATAATGGAGGAACAAATGTGCATAAGGACCTCTTACACCATGTCAGAACCACTGCTCGGGGATGAACAGATCTCGTCATGAAGAACAGCCTGTTGTGACATCTTTGTTTTGCATGAAGGATCTCCAGAGACATGCTCATTAATTTAATGACTGATACTGGGCCTCTAAATGTTTCCGGCTATGCTAGCTTACATAAACACGCTCCAAGGCGTGGAGAAAGATGCCCTTCCAAGGATCGTGCCATCAATGCCTTTGCTCTGTAAAGACACGTGGGTTAAAAGTCGAGGGGCACGTACAGGTTCCAGGATTGTGCTTTAGAGATTTAGTGTATATCATGTAATTAATCAGGCATTTAAATTGGTTCACAGCTGCAAAAGGACATGCTTAATCTACTGGGTGCTTTAAAGTAGACCGGTTTGTGATTAATTTAAAGTGCAGTGACACAATGTCCTCACATATTAATTGGGAGACCTTCAGATTGTTTCAAAAGTTTGTGGAGGAGTTTGTGTACCAGTATATATTACAAGTATTTTTTTTTTTAAATTTGTTATTTTTTATTATCGTTCTTTATGAAAAAATGATAATTATTATTGCTAATAATAATAACAATAATAAATTAATACAATATATTAATAATAATGAATATAATAATATATAGTTATCATCATTAATATAACAGTAATATATTGTTTTTAATAATTATAACAGTTGTTAGTTTATACTATAATAATAATAATGATAAGAATTGTCATTTATTATTAACAATATATTTATTATATTTTAATATTTTTTATTATTCTTATTAATAACGACAGCAATCTATAGCAGTATATATAATTTATTGTTATATATATATATTTATATATATTAAAACTAGAGAAATTGCAACTGAATTTGACAGCAACATTAGATAATGAATTTGTAATTTAAAGCAAATGATCTGTTTAATTTTGACTCACCAAATTTAGACATATGAATGTGTGATTTGGGAAACAGCATTATGTGCAAACACATTTATTTATTTATTTTTACTTATGCAATATAGTCTCTCCAATATGTTCTCGAACCAATACGCCTATATAGGTCGTTTGTCACTTCCCTGTAATACGACCCATAGGAGAGTTTACTAAAGTTGCGCCCCTATCGACAACAGGACACTTTCATTTTAATTCATTAAATACGACCCATATGAGCGTTTACTAAAGTTGCGCCCCTATTGACAACAGGACACTTTCATTTTAATGCATTGTTCCCTTTTATCTGCGTCAAATTTCGGGTTTCGCATAGCTCAATTGGTAGAGCATTGCAATATATAACAATATGTAATCATGTGATCGTGGGTTCAATCCCGGGGAATGCATGTGCTCATAAAGTTTATATGCACTATAAATCACTGAGGGTAGGTTTAGGTTTAGGTTTAGGGGTGGGGTGGGGTGGCGTGGCGTGTCGTTAATAAAAAAATAGGACAAATGGTGTAAAAAGTCCACACATTGCATTTAAATGAACACGCATTTTGTTTGGTAACGACAGTCATACGTCATTACATGACGACAGACGTAACACGACACTGTCATTGTTTTTTTACGCCAGCTAGAGGGCGCATGACTTTAAAACGTAAATATAGGTCGTAATAAGGTGCGTAATAGGGTCGTTATTTTTTTTTTTGGAGCACAGTCTCAGTCAATCATGCGAAAAGAGTTACAAATATTGTTTTGGGGAGTATTCATTGTTAAATGAACATTGTTGGTCTCACATACAGTTAAAATTAATCGTACAGTTGTGAAACGACAAGCGGGTGAATAAAAAAAAAAAGAGAAATGAAAGAATTTTTTATTTTTGGGCCAACTGTCCCTTTAAAGCCAGAGAATGGTGTTAACTGTGATATTCTGACATGGTATCCAAGATAACCTGGGTACTTCACAGCACTGTTCAGTGACTAATATGCCAACACCTCCTGCAAGCTTCAAGTAATTGTTTACTGATCCTCCACAGGATGCTGTTCCCTCAGAATCCTACTCTTCATGGGATTCATTATGTGTTCCCTCAGAGCAGCAGTGCTAAAGGGACACCCAGGAGGTAAAGCAAGGCTTTGAGGCTGTTTCATCCTGATCAAATCTCTCGACCACTTACTGTAGCAGAGTGCCAGAAGCTATTAGCCGTATCCTGACAGAGACGGGCAAAGACAGGGGCTCCTGCCATCACAAAGATGTCAATTAGTATCAAGAACGACAGGTGCCTGTAGCCCCAGCAGCATTTATTTGTACGCTGTGTGTGGCCGCAAGTGTGCGTGAGTGAGAGACAATAGAGAAAGAAAGAGCTAGAAAGAAAGATCAGGCGACATGTGTGCTTTTGTATAGCTCAGTTCAAAACCTAGTAAGCTGCCTCGCTGCATACTGCCTACACAGACAGCTGCCTACTAAGGAAACATCCTAAATGAAATCAAAAGCATAAAGTGAATGTTTTGAAGCACTCTACATAGCATCATACAAATAAAGTTTGCACGCAAAGCACACAGGAGACTTGACTCGCAATTGATTTCTGCATTTTTACTTAAGCCCTCTTGGTTATTCCTAAAACTTGACATTGCAGTACTTCCAGTATTGAAGAGAAAATATAACTGCACATTTACAACCTTGCAGCAAAACAAGTAGTGTTTGTCAAGGTATGACAAGGTATCTTACATTGGCAAAGTCTACTTGTTTTGCCGAAACGTTGGTAATAATAAAATGTGCAGTTTTATTTTCTCTTGCTTCGCTGCTCTATTAAGTCTAGTATTGCATGTTAATTATGCTTTTGATAAAAATGTCTGCTAAATGACATTTAATTGTAAATGTAAATTTCAATATAGGCAAATGGAACAGCACAATGCTAAAATATATATAAATCACTTTTTTTTTAGTAAAATAGCCTGTTTTTTAATATATACAGTATGTGGGGTCTTTTTTGTTGAAACGAATTTGCTCAAAACAACTGCTCAAAAGTGACAGTAAAGACATTTATAATGTTAGGATTTCTATTTTAAAAAAAATGCTGTTCTTTCGAGCTTTCTATTAATCAAAGAATGCTGAAAAAAATATGGCTTCCACAAAAATTATTATTAAGCAGCACAATATAATAATAATAAATGTATCTTGAGCAGCAAACCAGCATATTAGAATGATTTCTGAAGGATCATGTGACACTGAAGACTGGAGTAATGATGCTGAAAATTCAGCTTTGCTATTACAGGAATAAATTACACTTTAAAATATATTAAAACCGTTGTTTTAAATTGTAATAATATTTCAGAATATTACTGTTTTACTGTATTTTTTCATCAACTGACCACAAACTTTTGAACAGAAGTTTGTGTATATAATCTGAAAACTGTGTTAACATCAAATGAGACTGAAATATGAATTTATTTTGGACTGAAATAACCCAAATACACCACACATCCCTGATGTTTGTGCAATAGTCATGAGTTTGCAAATATTCCAGCACTTGATAATAAGGCTCTCCGTCTCAATCCCAAGTGAGAATAGCTCTTCTTCTAGATAAGTGTTTGTCGCGGATGTCTCAGTAAACATCCAACATCCCAAAGAGCAACGCAAACATGTTCCATATTCAACTGCAAACACCCTCTTTCAGAAGCGTGTGTTGTGGAGCCAATCCGTGACTAATGAGTAATGACTAATTTCCTAACTGAGAGACATCTGGAGTTCTCTAGAGAACCCCAAAACAATAAAAGTGTTTGTCTGTGGGTTTCAGACCCATAAATTTAACAAATGTACTGCACGTAAATCTGCTGTCATACGAACCCTCACTAGAGATGAATGTGTAAGCCTGGTGACTTCACCACCCCCCTTTGAGACAGCAACATGGCTAATACCCAACGAAACTGATCCATGACTCAACTCGTCTCAATGGGCCGTACCTGAACGCAGAGGACTGTGGGGGTGTGAACCAGTGTCAAGCCTTTCCAACAGATCAGTCGCTGGAGAATACGAGGCGTCCCCACTGTCATAACAGAGAGAGAGGAAGTGGGACCTCCACTGAGAGTCTCCTTTGATGGGCCATTCATCTTGGCGCACTCAGCTGATGTCAGATCAGTGTTAACTGAACTGTGAGCAGTAATGACTCACTGAAACACTGCGTTCAGATACTCCCTCCCACACCTGTAGAGATGGATTAACTAACTGAATAGGGCATCTGAGGGGTTTATCTGACTAGCCATTTATCAGGTGTCTGTAATACGACTGCACTTCCATAACCAGAAATGGCAATGCTGTAATTAATCACTATTAGTACCAGCTAAATTGCACATAATTATTTGCTTTGTACCATCCAGAATCAAGCGTAGGTGATTAATCTCAGATTTGCATGAATATTCACAATGTGTCTTATTAGGTTCAATAGTTGGCTCATTTTCTTACTGAAAGAGAGTTTTGTTGTCGTATTTGATGCTTGTGACACAGCCGGCTACCTTTCATCGAACTCGTCCCAGAGAATATTAGAATCATTTTCAAACCAAAAGAAAGTAGAAATAGCTAATGTTAGCTGTTATGTAAAAAATAAACAATGGCAAAACCTTTAAATATTGAAATAAGAACTACTACTGGTGAACTACATACACCAGTATGATAAGGTGTTGCTTAGGTGTGCATAGGTGTTCTAATAAGTACAGCAGTTGGGTTCCGGAAGTAAAAACTCCATAAGGAAATTGATTTTGAACCAATATTCGCATTGTTTCATGGAATTGTAGTTCTTTCCCTCACTAAAACCATTAAAGGATTAGTCCACCTTAAAATAAAAATTTCCAAGATGTCCATGTCCTTCTTTCTTCAGTCGAAAAGAAATTAAGGTTTTTGATGAAAACATTCCAGGATTATTCTCTTATAGTGGACTTCAATTAGCCCCAAACTGTTGAAGGTCAAAATTACAGTTTCAGTGCAGCTTCAAAGGGCTTTAAACGATACCAGACGAGGGATAAGGGTCTTATCTACACTACCAGTCAAAAGTTTGGACACGGTAAGATTTTTTATGTTTTTGAAAGAAGTTTTGTCTGCTCACCAAGGCTGCATTTATTTAATTAAAAATACAGTAAAAACAGTAATATTGTGAAATATTATTACAATTTAAAATAACTGTTTTCTGTTTGAATATATTTTATAAAGTAATTTATTCCTGTGATCAAAGCTGAATTTTCAGCATCATTACTCCAGTCTTCAGTGTCACATGATCCTTCAGAAATCATTCTGATCTGCTGCTCAAGAAACATTTATTGTGTACAATTGTACAAAATATTTGTGTACAATATTTTTTTTCAGGATTCTTTGATAAATAGAAAGTTCAAAAGAAGTTTTATTTGAAATATAATCTTTTGTAACATTATAAATGTCTTTACTGTCACTTTTGATCAGTGCTTGCTGAATAAAAGTATTCATTTCTTTAATTTCTTTTCAAAAAAAATAAAAATAAAAATTTTTACCGACCCCAAACTTTTGAACGGTAGTGTATAATGTTGCAAAAGCTTTGTATTTCAGATAAATGCTGTTCTTTTGAAGTTTCAAGGAATCCTGAAAAAAAAAAAAAGTACACAACTGTTTTCAACATTGATAATAATCATAAATGTTTCTTGAGCAGCAGATCAGCATATTAGAATGATTTCTGAAGGATCATGTGACACTGAAGACTGGAGTAATGATGCTGAAAATTCAGCTTTGCCATCACAGGAATAAATTACTTTATAAAATATATTCAAACAGAAAACAGTTATTTTAAATTGTAATAATATTTCACAATATTACTGTTTTTACTGTATAATTAAATAAATAAATGCAGCTTTGGTGAGCAGACGAAACTTCTTTTAAAAACATTAAAAATTTTACAGATTCCAAACTTTTGAATGGTAGTGTAGCTAAACGATAGGTCATTTTCTAAAAAAAATATATAAAAATGTATATGCTTTATAAACACAAATGATCGCCTCGCAAGTGCTTCCGCCAGACCGCCTTCCGTATTCTTCAAAAAGCCTACGCTGTATGTCCTACACCTTCCCTATTCAAATTGTCCGATTTTCTTTGTCCGAACCTTTTTGCTTCAAATAAAAGTTTGTAGTGTTGTGATTCACCTCGTAGCTGACTGGCTTGTTCCATGGCTTATAACTCTTTATTGAAGACTATTTTAAAATCCCTATGGGAGAAATGAATGAAAAAAATACTTCTGGAACCAGCACCGCTGAAAAAGGGGGCAGGCACTGTTGCATTCTATTAGCTAGGTTGCTAGGGTGTTCTGAGTGGCTTTTAGCATATTGCTATGCAGTAGTTAGGGTGTACTGCCAAAAGTCTATGGTAATTTTTTATTATTTGTAGTTGAAATAGTATTTTTTATTATTTGAATGCTGAAATAGTTATTGTTATAACTGTTGGTGAACATACCTTTGCAGTTAGGGGTTGTGAAGAAATATATCAGCTTCTTAGTGGATTAGTCTGAAAAGTGTAAACACTTTCAAAGTATTTATTTGTTTTTGTTTTTTTTAAATCAGCCCAACAGAGCAAAAGTAGCTCAACTAATGGCAGGAGTTTGGGGGCGGGGCTAACTTTTTTTTGTCCAACAAGTGGCAGCTGCAACCTGCCACTTGTTGGACAAAAAAAAGTTAGCCCCGCCCCCAAACTCCTGCCATTAGTTGAGCTACTTTTGCTCTGTTGGGCTGATTTAAAAAAAACAAAAACAAATAAATACTTTGAAAGTGTTTACACTTAGCAGGGTTGCTAAGTTTGGCCTGCAGAATTTCGGCTACTTTTAAACTGTTGTCGCAGGTTAAAGGTTCGACATATTGCATAAATTATATTTCACTGAAGTTTGGGCTAGTTGGGCTAGTTTTGTTACAAGGTTACAGGTTATGGGGTTTGTTTGAGACACATGATTTAAAGGATTAGTTCACTTTAAAATGAAAATTAGCCCAAGCTTTACTCACCCTCAAGCCATCCTAGGTGTATATGACATTCTTCTTTCTGATGAACACAATCGGAAAATATCCTGACGCGTCCAAGCTTTATAATGGATGGATGCACTTTCTTGAGCGTCATACTCATTGTTTCCCATTCACTGCCATTATAAAGCTTGGATGCATCAGGATATTTATTAATATAACTCTGACTGTGTTCATCAGAAAGAAGAAAGTCATATACACCTAGGATGGCTTGAGGGTGAGTAAAGCTTGGGGAAATTTTCATTTTAAAGTGAACTAATCCTTTAAAATCTACACACTTCAGCTTAAATACAGATTACATGTCTTAGTTCAACAGTTTTTTTTAAACCTGCAGTTTTTAAGGCCACATGTTTTAAATAAAAAAAATGTAAAGCCAAATATGCCTGCATTTGCATGCAAATTTGCAAAATTTTCATCATTTGCCATTTGTAAAATTGCAGGCAAATTTGCATGCAAATGTTTTTGATGAAAAACACAGCTGATAAGGAGGCTTGATATTTCATGTGCAAATGATTCCTAATGTCTTGGCAGTGAAATGAGCCCTGAGCACCAGTGCACTCTCCATCTTGTTTTCCACATGGAAACTAGTTCAAACTCAATCACAGTTGCTAATCACTTGTGAGTGAGTCATCGAGGTGAGTTGCTAAGTGCTTTCTGGCTGTTTCAGGCCAAAGGGTGCAAAACCGGACGTGACCTATGCAAATACCTGAGTGCAAAAATACAGCGCGGGAAAAAAAAGGCTTTAAACGGTGCGGCATATGCATATTCTCGACAGAAAAAAAGCAGTTAGACCAAGTGAACCCATTTTTGATTTATATGCGAGGTGACATGTCCTAGGGATTGCCCTTATGTGAGTACTATGTCTTTGTAAGTGTGCTAGCATGTGTGTGCGCGTGCACGTGTGTTTCTGATGATGTAAGAGTTATGCATCTGGTGACAAGCTTCTGCACTCTGTTGCACTGAGGTCACAGCACAGGTATGAATCAGGGTGCTTCAAATCTGATTCCGGTTAATTTCATTTGACCCTGTCCTCAATTACTCATATTTTCCTCTCCTCACAGCACCGCATACCTTACACTTTTAAAATGAGCAAAAATAGAGAGGAAAAGGTGAATATATCAGGCATGACGTGAGGAAAATTGTGCCTTCAGGTCTTTAGTACTGTGACACAACTAACCGCTTATTCAGTATATGAAACATTTACATTTATGCAGTTGTCAGTTGCTTTTATCCAAAGAGACGTACATTGCATTATAGACGTACATTCAAACCCGTGACCTTCATGTACTGTTTGAGCTACATGCCCACTAACATAAAGCTGAAGAACTCGGTGTTGTAATGTTGCCATTGTTTTTGCTGTCTAAAACAATGCAGACTGTGCATCCTAGTAACTGGGATTAGCTCAATTTCACATATCATATAATTTATTGTTACATTTCCTTTGCAGTCTTTTCTGAATGCAAGTGTTTTGGCTTTACTCACAAATCTTTATGCAGTATACTTAAAGTCCCCCTGTAGTCAATCATTTTATCCCTTAAAACTCATCTTTGATCACCAAAATGACATATTTAAACATTTTTTCCTGTGAAAAAATTCTTAATGCCTTAAAATAGCTTGAATGTAACTCTACACCCTTGCTTAATTTAATATACAAGGAGCTATGAATATGCTAATTAGCCCCGCCTCCACTCACTTGCACGAGCTCAGACGAGATCCACTTGATACTGAGGTAAACGCTGCACAATGGTATCGCTTTTACAACGTCGGACACATAACGGTAATTAATATGATTATCGTTTTGCTTGACCATGTTATCAAACAGCTAATAATGTGTTGCTGATGTTACACAAACCTTGTTCACATTCACGAGTCAGACAGCTGCCTTCTAACAGTCAGTAGCCAAAGGCAGGAACACACCAAGCCGACGCTTACGAACTAGTGGCAATGAAAAGAGACTTCTGGGTTGGCTCACGTCGGCAGCGTCTGGGTCCAAAGTTAGCCTGACACTAAACCGATGCTCGACAGCCGAGTAGCCAAGTAGCACGTCCGTTCTGCGTCGGCGCAAGATGAAATGCCTTTCCGTACCAGCAGGTGGCAGTAGCTAAACAGCCAATCAGAATGATCAGATGGCCCGACGGACCGCTGAGCTCCGATGCCAACGAGAAAAAAAGCCAACGAGGACCAACTTCAGCCAACGGTGTGGAACACACTGAGAAAACTTAAGCCACGGTTACTAGACTTTGAACGTGCGAAATTTCATGGGATGCTGTAACGGTCGTGATATGACGTCACGGTCTACAGAGTCTTTTTTATAAACATGAATTCAACATATAACTTAAAGTACTACATTCAAAATGTAAAAATATAGAACCTACTCGACTTTACTGCAAAAATATCATTCTTTTAATTCAGCCAAGAGGTCATACCGTGACGAATCGATCTTCTACTGGTCGCACGTCTTCACGTGATGCGAATTCGCAGGTCAGAGTTCACCAAACTTGAACTTTGGAACGCAGCGAAATGCGAAATTTTTTCGCATTAGTAAATTTTTGCGTTTGAATGGAAGTCAATGGAACGAAAAGTACAGTGTGACCGCACCTTTAGTCGGCCGACGAACAAAAACTGCCTGGCAGCCGACCGTCAGCTTGGTGTGTTCCAAACGCTTTGAACAACTCAGAACGTCAGAGGAGAAAGGCATATAGTTCATCATAACATCGTAATATGCATCATACACCCGCCATATTGCTAAATCTATCTGACTTTTCATATCAACAGAAAAATATACCGGGATAACCTTCTTTTGACTCCTTTGCATGGTCAGTTAATCATATGCTAACCCACCGGCACGTTGACGGTAGTTTGTGACATCAGAAACACCAGCGATTTCAAACCGTGGGCTTGAGACTGTCTTTGCTTTATTGCAGTTTTAAAGAGAAAATACTCAGCAGTTGTGTTGACTTATGAATTTGCACGTTTTGTCTTTCACCACAGGGGGGGACGTTTTTGAAATATCACTATTTCTGTGTATCAGATGCAGGCCCATAATAAAGAGTTCTCTTCACTCTTGTTACTAAGTGGATTCTCTTTGAATTGTGCTTCTTGAACCCAGAGCTGTAAGAGGGCGTTAATCTTGACATTTGAGCTAGCAAGAGTTGGACTAAACTTCTTCATCTTGCCCATGATGATCTTCCTCTTCATGTTAGGTAAGAGTTTTCTTCAGAACACTCTTCATAAGTGAAGTGCATCTGCAAAGGATGTAGGAGGTAGAGGAGAAAGTGAGGGGAGAGATTCTATTCAAATATCCATGGAACATACTGTGTGTGTATGTGTATATATATATATATCTATATATATATATATATATATGTTTTTTAAAGAAGTTTCATCTGCTCACCAAGACTGCATTTATTTAATTAAAAATACAGTAAAAACAGTAATATTGTGAAATATTATTACAATTTAAAATAACTGTTTTCTGTTTGAATATATTTTTATTTTATTTATTTTCTATATATTTTTAAACATTTCAGTATTGAATTTTGTGGAAAATTAGGAGTGCTCATTTTCTTCGTGGTCCTTGAGCTTTTTGAAGTTGAGTAGCTCCCTAAACAGAGAAGATTCTTTTTTTTTAAAAAAAACATCCAAATTACAGAATTCCTGCCCGTTAAAGGTCTTTGAATTGAGATACTTTGTTCTAGTCATTATCAAGATGTAATAATGACGTTCTAGCCGGCAGGAGTTGCATGAGTCAGACTCTCTGATGATTTTGTACATCAAAAGGCAGAACTGGACTATGATCAAAAAAATGACAGGAGAGAGTGTGATGAAACTTTTTGTAAGAGACAATCATAATTCTAATCATTCAACATTTGATACGTAAATAACCAGATCGAAAATACTGGCAGACAATTTGCAAGTCATTGAATTGATGAAAGTGCATATGACTCAGGATGGAACTGCTTGCTAAATTCAGGTCAGGTTCATGTTGTAATACCATGCCTCCCAATTTCAGATAACATTAGATTCACAGTTGTACAATAACAGCCTTTTTCATTTTCAACAAATCTCTGTGAGGCTATGTTTTATCTGTGACTGGCTTTATCATTTAATTACGTTCAAAATACAGATTATTATGTGTGACGCATGTCGTGAGACTGACGCACCGTTGCTTGCTTGAACCAGGGAGTGAACCAGGGAGTTTGCGTGAGTTATGGTAGCTGCAACTTTTGAAAAAAGGTTTATCACAACATCCTGTAAGTCAGCGAAGTGAAACCAATACCTCAGTACCAGATATACGTCACCAGCGTTTGGCTGTAAAACCACATCAAGAAATACATGTAGTTTGGATTTTTCTTAGGGTTTTTTGCCGGTGTGTGTTTGCCTTTACTGACATGCGCTGCTGTTTTTTGTTGTTGTTGCTTCAGCTAGTTATGAATGTAATAGTCTGAATGTTATCACTTCCTCTAGAGCAGTGAGTGAAATAATTTAGCATCAAAGTAATGATCTTCCTTTGCTGAGTTCAAACCGAGTCTTCCCCGGAAGGGGTTGGGAAACAAAAACATTATTAGTCGAATTTCTCATTTTTGAAACTTTCCTAGGGAGTTGCTTCATGTACCTTGTTCATACAGAGAGCTGTTTCGGCCATAAACCAGTACATTCCCCTTTCATCAGAGTCATTAGGTGTGAGATGTGCTTTTGTAGCATTCTCCTGCACAACAGAGAAAGGCGCAGTGGGAAGACAGCTGACACACATCTCCACACATAACCCCCCTGGAGCGAGACAAGTAAAAAAACATTCACACTCTCTCCTTCCACCTTTCTTGCTAATCATTTTTTACTCTTTCCTTTCTCTCTTCATGCCTGGCTGATGAAGAACTCATTCTGTGCTTAGCATCTCTTCTAATTTCAGACATATGTCTGCAGAATTAATCTAAAACATAATGAAGATTAAGCAGTGTTGAAAAGCGTCGCTTTACAGCATTCCATTTAGGTCAACTCGCATTGTGACTCGCAGTTGTGGCCTAATGGTTAGAGAGTCAGACTTGTAACCCGAAAGTCGAGTCTCAGTACCGGCAGGAAATGTGGGGGGAGTGAATGAATAGAGCCCTCTTCCACTCTCATACCCACAAGTCTTGAGAAAGGCACCTAACCCCCAATCGCTTCCCGGGTGCCACAGCAAAAAAACGGCTGCCCATTGCTCTGAGTGTGTATGTGTTCACTGCACTTGGATGGGTGAAATGCAGAGCACAAATCCCGAGTATGGGACAGCATACTTGGCATAGTGATGTCATTTTCACTTTCACTTCATTTACAACATGAGTTTACTGTCAGGGTCCTGCCCTGGATGTCGTGTCTGTGTTGTTTGTTTGTTTTTTGTTTGTCTTGTGCTTGAGTACATGGCTCTGTCTTTGTTTGTGTTGGCCATGTGCTCCTCTCTCGTCCCACCTCTTTGTTTCTTCTTACCACACCCCCTTGTTTACTCCTTTCCTAGTCCTCGTTTACTTGATTATGTTCACCTGATCCTAGTGTTCTGCTCCCATATATTGTGCTCCTTTCCCACGTGT
Source organism: Hypophthalmichthys molitrix (assembly GCA_037950675.1). NCBI lineage: Eukaryota > Metazoa > Chordata > Actinopteri > Cypriniformes > Xenocyprididae > Hypophthalmichthys > Hypophthalmichthys molitrix. The sequence continues at coordinate 34,760,789 of CM075501.1, forward strand.
CTTTGCTGGTTTGTTGCGTTTCTTGTGTGTGCGCGCCTAGCTTGCTTGTGTCTCCTGGTCTTGTTAGCTTTCACTAGTAAAGGGAAACTGAGGCTTTCATCAAACTGTGCTGAAAAACAGTTCATTACGAGTGCGCATTAGCGACATCTGGTGCTCAGACTTGTCTAACAAATCATCACAGAGCAGATCTACGGTTTGAAAAAGCATGTGACCAAACAAAGCTTTGGAAGTCCATTACAAGAGTGGAATCACTCTCGTCTTGGATCAATACAGTTCTATCTAATCTGATCTAATCTCATCTAAATTAATATGTGACAATGAGACCACAACTCGTGTCATGTGTAGCCCGGTCAATGGATTCATGTATTGAATAATAATATAAAACATACAAGTGTTCACAAATGTGATCATAATTGACGTGAGTACTTGAAAAATATTTTGGGTGAGCTGTTTACCTTATGTTCTGTTCAGGGTCTCTGAGACCCCAGCAATAAAACAAGATTAAATGCATTTTTATTTTATGCATCAAGTGGGGTTGTGAACGCCAATTTTTTTTCAAACCAGCTGTCCCGACTTTCTGATACTACATGACGTTCAAAGCTTCAAACGTCATCAATTACGTGGTGTTGTCATTCCGATACAAGCATCGGTACAGTTTGTGATACAGTAGTGCTTTGAAAACTGTGTCGGAGCATCGGAGCTCCGGTATCAACCGGCCCATCACTAGCTCTCACTATACATTTAGTTTTTTTTTTTTTTTTTTTCCCTAGTCTTGTATTTATTTATTTCTTTTTTGATAAATTCTAGTTTTTAGTCTAGTTCTAGTCTTTTTTTTTTTTTTCTCTACTTCTCCCAAGCCTTATTTTTTGGTTTTTCTCTTGATTTTATTTTAAAAAATCTTTTTTGTTGTTGTTGTTGTTTTTTTGTTTTGTTTTTTTTTGTTTTTTTAGTTCCCTGTAAGGTTGCAGTCTTGTTTTGTTTATTTTTGATTGCAAGTTCCAGTTATTTCTAGAAATTATTTCTTTATTTTCTTTGCTAGCTACAGTTATAATTTTGTTTCTTTATTTTGTTTTTTCTTGTCATAGTTGCCAGTTTTATTTTGATTTTGTAATCTCTTGTTGTCTTATCGTGTGGGTGTTGGTTCCTGCTCTGCTTCCTGTGTCCTCCTTGGTCACTGACTCTCCTGACCTGGCAACCTACTTTGGTGCTTCTACAGTTTCATCTCCCCTTGCCAAGTCTCTTGTTCCTTGAGCCACTGTCTTATCTCTTTCGTTGCCTTGGCGTCTGGAGCTGCCTCATCCCTGACCAGCCTGTGCTCCTGTTGTGTGCCTTGCCCTATTGTTTGGACTGTGTTCACACCTCACCTTCCTTGTCTTGTCAATAGTTGATAAATATCACCCCTTGCTCATTCTGCATCTGAGTCCTCTCTCTCACAGAACCGTGACATTTATTCTGTACAAAACAGCAATTTAACTGAATCATTCACAACAGCTGGTCCTAATGAGATGCATCTTGTATTCTACTTCTGTTCACAGACTAAACCTCACCTGACATGCAGAAAAGTGACTAATATATTTTCATGCTGCTAAAAGAATCAATGTAAAGGTGCCATCTCTATTTACTGGCATAAATCTATTTCACCACCAGCTTGTTTTGGATATGACAAGGTGAGTGAAGACAGGGTGATATTGAAGAGTGGATCTGACCTGGCTAAAGAGCAGAGTGAAGTGTCCAATCCTGGTCCTGTAGGTCTGACGTCCTAGACATCCATTTTACTGTAGATTTGTTTTTAAACAAGGCACAGATTGACACAGGCTTTTCAGAGAGACTGAAAATAAAAGATGATGCAGTGCTGACTATCCAGCAGTAATGATGCAACACACAAGTGTTTCTACCATGTATCACTATTGCTTTGTCTGATACAGATTGTTTGATACAGAGTATTTATACTGTAGCACCGCAGTCAAACTGAATAGTTGTGATTTGCTGTTCTTTTCAGGTTGGGTTAGTGCGTTGGTTATCAGATATGGAAGAAAGCATATAGAGAAAGCTGGTTTTGTTGTTTTGATTGAAGCCATTCACCTGAATACTGAATAAAAGCTTTAGTGAGTGAGATCTTCTGTTTTGTCATCAGTAAGACATTGCAATGTTTCATTGTATTTAAAAGTTAAAACACGACACTGCAAATGACAATGTATACTTCTTTCACTTTACTAAAAAGGATGAACTATGAACAGTTTATAAGAACGACAGTGTGACAAACGATGGTACATAATTCCATTTACACAAAAAAAGTCATCCTTTGTCAATTATAACTGTGGTAACTCCAAGTACTTAAACTTTATTTGCCACAACCAAGACTTATAAAGCGTATGTAATATGCATAAATGTTTCATAAATGTTTCAACTATGTAATTCAACATTGGTAGTTTTCAACAATTCCACGCAGGGGCTCTTAAAAATTATTTTAATATGCAAAACTGTTACTCAATCAAGGCAGTGGGTGTTTACTTCCGAGTCTTGAATGCGGCATGCCCATCAAAACAAAGTGTTTGAAAGTGAGGGTCAAAAACAGGATAGAAAATAGCTTATTACTTCTAAATTAGGATGTTTTCGGATGTAAAAATTTTGATAAAAAAACATTATAAGTGAACCTCAGAGAACATTATAAAAAATGTAGTTCATGACCCCTTTTAATGTAAATTCTATTCATTAAAAGTAATAACTGCAGTATCAAGGGACAAATTGCTTTTATTATTGTGCAGCCATAATCAGACATAATCATACTTTTCTTCTTTATCCCCACACTCTCTTTCTCTCACTTTCTTCCTTTCTCTTTTTCTATCCCACTTGTCTCCTCACTTTCTGTTTGTAAGTAGCCACTCCAACGAGCAGAGTTGAGAGGAAGTGGTACTGAAGGAAGGGCAGAGGGAAGGAACATGTCCTTTGGGTTCAGAGTACTATAGGCATGGCTGACTTGTTGATTGCATGAAGGACCTTGAGATTGGCACTTCCAGGTCATTGTATGACAGCGTTATGACAGCAAATTCAGGCATTTAGCTAAGCGAGGCATCTCAGCAGCATTGCTGTTCAAACATCCTACTCGTATTATACTGTATATTTATGCTCTGAATGATGCTGTCTACCAAAGCAACTTGCACAAATCATGTGAGTGACAATTACCAGTGCTGGTTACTGAGAATACAGGATACATACTAAACTGGATCTCTAAAGTCAAGTAGGAACCCACCATTATTCAAAATTTGAATAACTGAACTTCTTATCTTCTGCATGTGAATCTAGTTAACTTGCTAGTGAAGTGCCTCAAACAAAACTCTAAATCTTTCATGCCAATAACCCAGCTAACAGGGAACGTTTCCATAACTTTCACTAACGTTTTGTAAAAGTTATGTAAATGTTAGAAAAAAACATTCCTAAAATAATGTTTCAGGAACAGTCTTATAATGTTTTCATAGTTAAAATACATTCTCGTAACATTGAGAGAAAACACTCTTAGAACAACATTGTTGGAATGTTCTTATGATATAATTTGTACTTGACTGATGTTCTCATAATGTTGAGCGAAAACGTTCTTATAACAACGTTCTTGAAACGTCTTTATCATGTTATTTGTACTTGACTGATGTTCTAGTAATGTTGAACAAAAACGTTCTTATAACAATGTTCTTGTAACATCTTTATGATGTTATTTTAACTTGACTTATGTTCTCATAATGTTGAGAGAAAATGTTCTTAGGATAACATTCTCGGAACATCCTTTTAATGTTATTATTATTTGCTGAATGTTTTCATAATGTTATCATAATACGTTCTGAGTACAACGTTCATGAAATGTCCTTACAATGTAATCTGTATTTAATGGATGTTCTTGTAATATGGAGAAAACGTTGTGAGAACAACATTCATGGAATGTCCATACAATGTTTTTTGTTGTAAGAACATTCTCATAACATTGAGAGAAAACGTTCTTAGAACAACATTGTCGTAACGTCTTTATGATGTTATTAATATTTGCTAAATGTTTGGAAGTTCATCTAACATTTTTTTTAAATGTTACTACTTGTTTGATCATTAAAGAGAACTGAAGAGAACCTGAAGTCACAAGACACGTGTAAGGAACAAATAATGAATGCAAGTTGTATATAAAATATACAGGCAAGCAGGAATAATACAGTGACTTCATCTCAGCTAAAAATATGTTAGAATGTTTTGATAACATTCCCATTAAGTTATGAAAACATTATTCCTAAAATATTTTTAAACATACAAAATATAAAATATATATTTTTTAAATAATACACTATAAGGTCTCCCTTCAGCCTGAAGCATCACTGTAAAATGACAATGTTTGAAATCCAAACACTTATATGCAGAACACAATTTTGTTGTGTTTTCTTTTTCTGTGGTGTTGTTTTCCTCATGTTTTGTTAGATTTGACTTGTGTGCTGTCTAGTTGTATGTTTGAGTTTGTGTTCTTTTTTACTTTTTTAACTTGGTGGGGTTGTGTTTTTGGTTTAGAAAACTTTGCTCTTTATGATTCCATGTTTTGGACTGTGTACTTCCCAGAGAGACTCTAACACAGTTAGTGTACTACTACAGTAAAATGTGAATCTTAAAGTAAAGTCATATCTGTTACTTTTGTATTCAAATATTTAATGCACTTACTTAATACTCCGGAAAAATGTGAACACTCTGGAAACGTGTCTTAACACAGTTTTTGGTGCTTAAAAAATTCTGTTACTTTGAAATCCATGCATGTGGCTGTAAGAAATTACATTTCATCTATTTTTATCACCTGAATTCATATAAACATAAATATAAACTGGGCAGTACCCTGGTTTAAAGGCTCCATGGGTAGCACTGTCACCTCACAGCCAGAAGGTCCCTGGTTCGAGTCCCGGCTAAGCCAGGAGTTAGCAGGTTCTCTGTGTGTCAGTGTGGGTTTCTTCCAGGTACTCCAGTTTCCACCGCAGTTCAAAGACATGCAGCAGAGGGAAGTTAGCAGTACTCAAGTGTCTGTGTGTGAGCCCGGTGATGGACTGACCATCCGTTCAGAGTGTTTTGAACATTCAGAAAATATTCAAAAATAACGTTTTCATAACATTTCCAAAATGATAGAATGGAATGTTCCTCTAACGTTCACATAAACCAAGAAAAAACTTTGTTAATAAATAAAAAATTGATAATTTGAACGTTCCGAAAATATTACAAAATAACGTTTTCATAACATTTCCAAAATGATAGAATGCAATGTTCCTCTAATGTTCACATAAACCAAGAATAAACATTCTTGATACATTAAAAAACTGGACGTTTTCAATGTTTAAAAAACATTTAGAAATAACTTTTTCATAACTTAATGGGAATGTTAGCAAAACATTCTAAGAACATATTTTTGTTAGCTGGGAACTTGGCAAATCTGGTGATTAGTTCTCCATCAAAAGCACTCTTATCAGCTTGACTTTGTTTCCAGATAGACTCAGAAAGACATGTATGCCCATATTTTCAGAAGCTGCATAAAGCCAATCTTATTGGAACTGCTGATATCCGGAGGCCATTTGCCAGTTTCCCCAGGAAAGTTTTGGGATCTAAGCAGCCAGTCATGGTGTGTGATTTTGTAAAGTGTAAGTCGGGAACAATGTCTTGAATTGAGTTCTTGCACATCAAGGAAGTTGTAAGATGTCAGAGAATTTCCAGATATTAAAAGCAAGTCTAGTCTTTTCAGATGCACTCAAATGGCCATTAAGGAAAGAGTTACAGTAGTTTAGTTGTCATTTTGAGATTGTAAGACTTGATTTTCCTGCTAAGACAAAACTGAGATCAAGTGCCCTGCAATAAAGCACTAAAACTCATCTGGAGAGAAGATCTAAAGAAATAGCATAGGACAACACCTTGCCCTCACAACATCTACAGGATGCAACCCCCCCCCCCCCCCCCCCCCCACACACCCTCCTTCCCTTCCCCCTAACTCAAGTCACTGAAAGTTCTTCAAGATGTATAATGTAACTTGTGTATCTATTGTTTTTCCCCTTTCATGTTTTGTATCATTTTAAATGTCTCAGTGCGATTGGTAAAATGGTCTCGGTTTCACAGCAGTCACTTATGTTATGAGGAAGTTTGAAAACTAAGGAGAATTCTGTCCTCCTTTTGTCCTCTTCCCCCAAAACAGGTGTTGGTGTAGTAAATATTTACAATCCTTTTGTTCTGGTCTGGGTATATAAGGTAAAGTGCAAAGCAGTCATGTGGGATCTTCTGGAACCAGAAACCCCCATACAGTGATGGGGAAGTGTCTTAAAAACACTAATCTACCACTGTGTGTATGTGCATTTCTTACTCTTTGAGCAATTGATGTTATGCATATATTATTTCTGAATTGGCTTCTAATTGTCCAACTATGTAATTGGCATGATACATTTTTACTTGACAAATAAATATTATTTTTGGTTTATTCTGCATTATTCTTAATTCATTATTTCTAGTAGATTAAAGCGAAGGTATTACCGCAAATCTGTGTTCAGGATAGATCATACGGAAGGTTTAATAGATGGAGCATAGGGCACGTCAATTAAGTCCATTTCGATTTCTGACTATCGCTGCCTTAAATAAGTTGCAGTTTTCGTAAATATATAAAAACTATGCTTTTTGTTACGAGTAAGCAGAGCGCGACCGACTTAAAGGTAGATATTTACCCTGCATCCAATGTTTAAGGTCAGAACTGACGAGTTTGTGTCCGAGAAAGCACTCAATCGGCCGAAGTGACTTTTCTAAAGCGATACCGGGACTGCAGTGAACGAATAATTGAAAGTAAAAGATACTCAGAATAATCAAATATCTAAATTAATGCATAACCAATGATTAACTTCTAATTGGAAACACGACTTAAGAGTAAAAATCATTTGAAATTGGAGTCAGATTAAACGAGTGAAATTAAGTGAACTTCACAGAGGAGCTGAAAAGGCATACACGCGTTAACCTTCGCCCAGGCCGTCGGATTCCGTTTTTGGGCCGATGGGGGGTTCCTTACAAAGTGGTGACATTCCCTCCGTGATCTCCCATATCCAGTTGGCGAGTGTCTTTTCAGCGGAAAATTGGGATTTGCAACAAGCAAGAGGTTTGATCATCTCTTCAGCTGCTGTGGTAAGTCCAGTCTTATTTGCCTTTTAGAAGTGTTGAGGGAAAGATAGACACATCCCATATAGACACATTTGTAGAATGGGTCGGCATACCCAGATTTAAGACCGGAGACCGAAATCCGGTGGGGCTGGAGAATTAGACAACCACATTTTATCAGGGACATGATAGCGGCAGCGTAGATGAGGAATGATATCCCTTGCGTTAACTTTAAAGATCTCTTTGTTTGCCTACGCAACAAGAGATTAACCTTAAATTGGAATAACAGCATCCAAATTTTATTCTGGTATTCAACAGAGGGCTGTAAGTTAAAACCTAAATTCTGAGGTAAAGAATGCTCAGCTACATGTTTATTTGCTTTGCTGCAACAACGTTGCAACAGTGAAAATAAGCAAATGGTCACGTTAACTTGTGAAAAAATCTTGTGATTGGATAAACCAAAATAGAACAAGGAACAAAATCTCTCACTGTAATCCTTTGTGTGTGAAATGTAAAGCTGGACAAAACAGAGTAGTGAAACTAAAAATTTTCAAAAGAAAAGAAGCTATATTTCTGTCTCAGTCCTGGAGAACTGCTGCCATGCAGAAGTCCTAGGGACTGCAATTGGGAAAATACCCTAAATTTTAAAACTGATGTACATAATGATAATTATGATGTTAGAGACTTGTAACCAAGCCTGAGGGTTTCACTCATTCAGAGGACATGCTCAGCTTGTCTTTGTTTCATAAAAGAAATTTAGCCAATGAATAAGATGAATCACATCACTATACTTTGAAATTGTTCAAGAGGTGCTAAAAAGGTTTATGACTTATGTCACAAATGGTGTAAACAGCACTGTTTAAGGCTTAGTCTTATAAAACATATCTTTTACCTTGGTCTTATTTCAGATTTTTAAATTATTGCACTCTTGTATGTTTTTTAGTGTATCAAAAGAGACTGAAAGAACAAACAGACCAAAAATTAATCTTTGTGCTCTCAATCAGACCTGTGTTTGTCCAACCTTTCTTTTCATACCCAAATAGATTCTCAGAAGAATGTAATTGATAACATCTTAGTCCAAAACAAGAAAATTGTGTCCAATTTTATATTGTAGTCACAAAAATCTTTAAATGATTTGACTCAATATTCACAGCATCAAAGTCTATAACTGTTTCCAGTTTGGCCTGTTGCTGTTAACACACTGCTCATGTCAGCACAGCTGTAGCTTCAGGGCCAAACACCTTCTAAAAGATCAGTGAGATGACAATTTACTCAGCCAAGACCCTCTTGAGACCAGCAAATAAAATTATTTTTAATTTATACTATTTTAATATAATATAATTTATATTATGATCACATTATGATATATATTATATTATAATGGCCAGGGATGGCCTTTAATCTCATGATGATTCAAGCAATGGTTTGGAAGAAGAAAGATTTTTGGAGAACAGCAGAAGGAATCAGGGTGTAGTAAGATGGAACTAGAATGTAGACAGAAGTTGGGAGCACTATCAGTGCTGGAAGAATTGTAAGGGATCAATGGAAGGATTCAAATTTGTAATTGTGTTAGACACATTGTTCTCATAGAACACACATTCTAGTTGTTTGTGCTACTACATGTGCACCTAGACTAGTTGAGTTTATTCTTTAAAACACATGACTGCTTTACTGTAAGTGATGCGTGACACACTTAGGTTTAAGGTTGTAGATGCTATGCATTCTAGACCATGTGTCTTGTGTAAGTTGGAATAACTGTAATACTGAAATTGTACAACAATTTCAAGTTGTATGTGTGTCTATGTTGAATTCGTTTGTCTCCTAAATGGAACACTCAGCCATTTTCCATATAGCTGCAGTTAGACCATGTACAGGAGCATAGAATTGCCATAAGGCTACAATGTGCTTCACAATTGCTTTAATTAAATTGTTAGGAAAGAAAAATGGAAGGAAGAAATCAAAGTAATGGGAAAGAACTTCTTTATCTTCTATCTGTGCAAGAATCTTTAATGAGAAAAATTATAATGCCCAGTATTTTTACCAACCAGAATTATTAACCTGATTGTCGTATCTTGAATAGGCTAAATCCATTCAAGATCAAAACATGAATTCAAATTTGATTCTATTGATCTGTAACCCAGTGACAAGGGGAGGAACAAGTTTTGATTTTCCTTTGCAACAAAACCACAAACAAAGTGGACAAGTGTTAGCAAACTCCTCTCTGGGAGCGCTGGATCATATGGGATCTGATCAGGGAAGTTATCTTACTGGACATGTAATTAAAGTTGTGTGAAATGTTAATATCAGGCAGGAACTCTTCTGTTTTCACAGACCACAGAGGTCCAAATGGTCAAGTATTTGAATGACACCATAAATACCAATTGCTAAACAAACAGCACAGCACCACAAATGGTGATCTGGTGCCCTAATCACAGATCTGACTAGTGTGAGATTCCCCCAGGAGATCTGGGTGTCATAATCCTCACAACACAACAGACTGTGTAAGCACAGCTGCAATAGCAACTTAAGGTGAAAGATTCTCTGATAATGCTTAAACTGACCACTAACATTCAGTTTTATCTGGCCTTTTTCTTTGCAGAAACATAATCATAATAATGATCTATGTCTTTGTAAACTAAAACAAATTTTCTTCTAATGGCATAAAATCTTAACAGATTAAAGCCATCTGCAACAACTGTCTGGATAAGACCATTCAAGAAAAATTAAGATAGCACCATCTATCTTAATGCAATTTGTTTAAAGGTTCAAGATCAACTGTTTTTCCCCTCTGTGTGTCTGTTTCCCTTTCAGGACTGACAGCTGCCATTTTTAGGGCCAGATTCCACAAGGGTGTCTGGTCCCACCTGCATTGAGCCAGGACACACAGCTTTATATGCAGAAGATGGGTGTGTAGAAACTTAAAGAGGCCATCCACACCTCATAACACTCACAGTTAAATGGCCTCCCAGTGTAGAACTGGAACTAAATTATGCAACACAAATTATGGTAGGAGAGACACCACCCATCTTCTACACATGCATACAGAACACACACACCCTACTACAAACTCACAACATCTCTACCTGGCATGGATCATAAGACTATCTAGGCTAAAATTATTCACATCATGCAAATCTGCATCATACATCATTCACCTTCATACATATAGGACAAGGGAAATTATTGCCATAATTTCTTTTCTTTTTTAATTGTGTCAAACAATTTTGAGGTGTAATGGAAACACTGTAATATGCAGGACATGTGCAGGGCTTTAGTCACACATCAATTAATAGAATTTCTGATCATTCAAATTCCAAATCTAAATGAGACCTATTCAGTAATACAACTGGTCTCTTCAGACAAAATGTTTACTATGTCCAGTCCTTGGCATTGTTGCAAACTAGGAGGGCCCCCTAGTTTCCAACATATGACTAATGGCAAATTTATCTAAACAGTTAAAACTGAAATGCAGACATTTCTGTCAATCTGTTACATAATTTCCAATCAGACCTGTATTCTTGAGTGTGACTTAGCCTGTACATCAAATGCACAGATTATGGTTGCAAAAGCTAAACAAGAGATTTTAAATCTCTGTTTCTGTAAATTCCATTCTCTAAGTGATTTGATTAAAACCTTAGTTTTGCATTAAGGATTTGCATTTCTTTACAACTATTTTATAGACAGTTTTATAATTGTAATTATGAAATTGTGTATTTCTGTGTTTAAGTATGTGATATATTTAATTACATATACCACTGGTAAATATACTAGTTATTTTGACTCTTTGCCACTTTTCCTTTAACTCATCCAGACCAAGTCTAAATTCCACTATCATATCACAGTGATAGTGAAGAATCGGGTGATTAGAATGAGACCTGCTCACCAAAGATAGGACTCTGAAAGGGAGACCTTGTTTACCATCGCACTTTTGACATGTTCATCATGTGTTATTTTGTGTTCTTGTGTTTTTCCAACAACCATTTTCCCATCTTACAATAACACCAAATTCATTAGTGTTCAAGTATTGCATGATCATTCAGAAGTTGTTCAGGTGTCCTGCACGCAATGGAGCATCATCAGTGAAATGAATCCTTCACCCATGGACATTTGACCTGCCCGGCAAAACAAGCCTTCTACTTGAAGGTAACCGAGGACTTCTCTCAGGATCAATTAAACCTGGGGCGGACACAGATGTTTCCATAAAGTGTAATGAGACTTTCCTGACACATTCTGCTCATGCTGACCAACACAACAGACTTGGTACAACCAGTCATTCTACAGGCAGAATACCACCACAGCCAAGTGCAGGTGGATGCAAACCTGACCAAGAGGATCACAGACATCATGTCCAGCTACTACAGCATCCAGTCAGCACAGTACATCCACACTGAAGGGACTGTGTGTCACAGAGATGCATTCTGCAGTACTTTCATCTTAATGTTCAGCCTGCCTTAATGTTGTTATTTCAGGTGACGACTTGACTCCTGCACCCATCGACTGGTGCTGCTAGGTGCCAACCCATGAACACTCTGAAAACAACACCCAATATATGGAAGCAGGAAATGTCCAAAAGTGGCCCCTCAGGACTGATTTGAATCTGTCCCAATAGGCCAGGGGCGGACTGTAAGACTTGATTTTCCTGCTAAGACAAAACTGAGATCAAGTGCCCTGCAATAAAGCACTAAAACTCATCTGGAGAGAAGATCTAAAGAAATAGCATAGGACAACACCTTGCCCTCACAACATCTACAGGATGCAACCCCCCCCCCCCCCCCCACACACACACCCTCCTTCCCTTCCCCCTAACTCAAGTCACTGAAAGTTCTTCAAGATGTATAATGTAACTTGTGTATCTATTGTTTTTCCCCTTTCATGTTTGGTATCATTTTAAATGTCTCAGTGCGATTGGTAAAATGGTCTCGGTTTCACAGCAGTCACTTATGTTATGAGGAAGTTTGAAAACTAAGGAGAATTCTGTCCTCCTTTTGTCCTCTTCCCCCAAAACAGGTGTTGGTGTAGTAAATATTTACAATCCTTTTGTTCTGGTCTGGGTATATAAGGTAAAGTGCAAAGCAGTCATGTGGGATCTTCTGGAACCAGAAACCCCCATACAGTGATGGGGAAGTGTCTTAAAAACACTAATCCACCACTGTGTGTATGTGCATTTCTTACTCTTTGAGCAATTGATGTTATGCATATATTATTTCTGAATTGGCTTCTAATTGTCCAACTATGTAATTGGCATGATACATTTTTACTTGACAAATAAATATTATTTTTGGTTTATTCTGCATTATTCTTAATTCATTATTTCTAGTAGATTAAAGCGAAGGTATTACCGCAAATCTGTGTTCAGGATAGATCATACGGAAGGTTTAATAGATGGAGCATAGGGCACGTCAATTAAGTCCATTTCGATTTCTGACTATCGCTGCCTTAAATAAGTTGCAGTTTTCGTAAATATATAAAAACTATGCTTTTTGTTACGAGTAAGCAGAGCGCGACCGACTTAAAGGTAGATATTTACCCTGCATCCAATGTTTAAGGTCAGAACTGACGAGTTTGTGTCCGAGAAAGCACTCAATCGGCCGAAGTGACTTTTCTAAAGCGATACCGGGACTGCAGTGAACGAATAATTGAAAGTAAAAGATACTCAGAATAATCAAATATCTAAATTAATGCATAACCAATGATTAACTTCTAATTGGAAACACGACTTAAGAGTAAAAATCATTTGAAATTGGAGTCAGATTAAACGAGTGAAATTAAGTGAACTTCACAGAGGAGCTGAAAAGGCATACACGCGTTAACCTTCGCCCAGGCCGTCGGATTCCGTTTTTGGGCCGATGGGGGGTTCCTTACAAGATCCATTAAGGAAAGCTGGATCAATGAAGACAGAGAGCAGTTTAGTGGGGTAAGTCTTAGTCAACAAGATTATGCTTTAGGTAATTGGTTGATATCTAGTTTGATCTATCAAAGAGGCATGCAGAGAACCTTTATGAGATTGCAGGTGTGGGGACAGTACAGTGGATTGATAGGGGAAGCGAAACTGGGTGAACAATCAAAGTGACCTGTTGTAAACTGAAAAGAGAAAAAGGACCAAACCCTGAACCCTGTGGAATCCCAGTGGTGAGGGTGCTGGTTGAGGAACGCGAGTCTTTGCAAATGATTTGGTAAGAGTTACAGTCACAGCATGTTGTCGCTAATGTTTTCTTGGTATGGTATGGGAGTGATTTGAGTGGCTCTGTCATTTGCCAGCCCAGATAGTTTCTAGTTACATCAGTGGGGTTTCTAGCCAGCCTTATTGGCACTGTTTAGAAGGCAAAACTTTTGGATGTCCCTGCAGTCTAAAGAGACACATCAAGACAAACTCCCAAGGCCTTTACATAACAGTACTACACACATGGCTAAACTATCATTAGCCAACACACTCTTGCCAGAACAACAAAGCTGTTTGCAGCTTTGGAGTTGTCTTTTGATTTTGGATTTGCACAGCTAAGCAGAATTTAGTTTCCAACATCCCTATCCACCCTCTGCTGAAAATATGGCTACTTTTAACTCAACATCCAGAGAGTCTGAAGCTTATCGAGATGAACTTTTTGCAGCTTCCCATTAAAAGCTGTATGTGTTTGATGCTGGGGCTGAATAAATGGTTTGTGTAGAGTTCTGCATGCAGAGACGGATGATTTTGTTACTGAAATATCTCTGAGCCAAGCCTAACTGCTTCAGGCTTAGTCAATTTATTGTAATATTCTGGTTCAATGAGAGGTAGGATTTTATGTGAATATGGCATTATGTCAGTACCGCCAATCCTCTCTCCAGGCTGTTATAATGCTTTACCCACTATGGCAGGCAAAAATAGAGGCATTTTTGGATTATTACTGTCAGAGTGTCAGTGAGAATGGTACAGACTTTCATCACCTCAGTTTGCCTCATGCTTTGAACACTCTGTTTTGTTGTTATCGGTAACAGCGACAAGAGCGGTTGTTTTTGAAGGTGGGCAATTCTGATGGTAGTAGCAGCATGTTTAGATAAGCTATTCCTACAATACTCAGAATTTGAATGTAGCTAAATACTCAGTAAAGGAGGACATTTTGAATGAGTTTAAATCAATTATAGAGATATTACAAATAATGTTTTATCCCTGTGATGTATGGGTGTTCAGTTTTAAGTACAAAAAGACTTTTAAAGCAGTGCTAATTTATCTTGTAATAAGGCAAATAAAGAAAACAAAACTGAATGTCGTTGTAGTGTCATTCATGCTTGATAAATATTAAGAATTAATGTTTTGGAAATTATCTGCTCTGATAATAGATGATTTGTTTTCTTGCATCAGCTGAACAGCATCAAAGTTGGTGTGTTTTCATTAAATTTTTAAAGGCTAAATCAGGTCGGATCACAGGCAGTGTACCCAGTGATATATTGGCATATGGTTTTTTGCAGATCCATCCACAAAGCAGAGTGGATTTATATCTATAATCTGCAAAAAGATTAATGAGAAGGGAGACGTTTTGTATTATTCTACTCTAATGTGAGATAGGAACCAAACAATGAAATATTTGAGTAGAGCTGTTGAATTAATAATCCTAAAACCTGGAAGAGAATTAGAATTAGAGAATTAGCAGAAGACCATTTTTTTTGTACTATTACATAAATTACGCACACAGTCAGCCCTCAGAAATTCATTTTGAAGCTGCAGTGAAAAAAATAAGTTGCTGGTTGCATTAAAACACACATACACACACACACACACACACTATTTGGATTTTGAATGCACAATATACTAGCATACTACTCTTACTATTTCTGCTACATTCAGCCATTGTATTCAGCCATTGAACGGGTTAAGTCAGGGGTGTCTTGTGACTTGGATGCAGTATTGCGCAAAAGCCTGTTTTCAGTTACCAATACAGTGATACGAAATGCACAATTCACATTTAGCCATGATTAATTACATCAATACATCTACTTAAATATTAATAATTATAACTTAAATATCTTTTTTATTATGTAAAAGAGGGGGGAAAATGACTCACTGTCTTGTGCTTTTGGCTGAAAGGAGGTCAATTTAGGATACATTTTGGCATAAATCCTATAACCGGACATATGCCTACTCAGAGATGACGTGGAAAACAGATTAGCGGAATGTTCCCCAGGATGAATGTCTGTGTGGTAAATTCATTCGACTTATCTCACTGTTTGTGACGATGCCTGTAACAGTTCTGAAACAATTTCTCACTTTTCTGCACAGAATTTGATTAGATATCACTTTTTTTTTTTTTTTTTAAACCTTAATCTTCTTGTTTGCATGACAGTTCCTGTAATCCCTGTTTTAGGGCATTACACTTCCAAGACTGAGCCAGATTGATTGAATGACTGGAAACATAAGATTTTTAGTACAATGGAATTACAAATAACAGCAACAGTATATGATCTGATAAAACACCCTTCTAGGAGCCTGAAAAAGAGATTTGGAGAGAAGATTAAGGAGGTGCGTATGGAACAGGGATAGTGTAATGGAAATGACAAGACTGTTTTGGCATCACTGGGCATGTCAGAAACTATTTTGGCTTTTAACTGACAAAGTGCAAGGTTTGCAAAGGCAGTCCTGATGGTGGAGTGATGTGACGTTATAAACTGCAACTCCACTAATTAATAATTTTGAAAGATTTTCTGTCATTCTTTGAGGAAAATGGACACATTGTTAGTGTCTGTATGTTGTGGAGAGCTTAAAGATTTTTAAAAGATTTTCTGAGATCACAGACGACAGAACACCATTCAACAATCATCTTCAAAAAGAGGAGACATTCTCCTCCGTTTGTTGTTGCAAATTAGTCCTGCCACCTCTGGCATTTGTTGAAATACAGTTCAGCCGTAATAGCGCTGGATTATATGCTGTCTGGGAACATATATGCTTTTCATAAATGCCAACTCAATTGAAGTCTGCACTGAAAGATTGGGCGGGGGAAGTAAATTGTGAGTGTTGTTAGAGTTGAAGTCAGAAATCTGCTGATTTTGTGCATTCAAAAGAGGATTTGCGAATAATCCAACAAAATACATAAAAGGAAAGAACAATTATAGCAAACAGGGCTGTGTCTGTCAAAACATTTCGGAAATTGTGGTTGTTACCGTGTGGAATTATTGAAAAGAAGGAGGTGGATGGTAGGAGAAATTTGAGGAAAAAAATAAAAAAGACTAAAGACAGAACAAGTAAGAGAAAATTATGTTTCTAGGCATGTGACTCCTCGGACCATCCCGTACACTGTCCTACTCTCTCTCCTTTCTGTTTTCTGCTGTCTGATGTTATAGGCCTCAGAGACTTGTGCTTGGACGCATCAGGCTATTTTGGGGGAAGCGGTTTTGTGATTCCAATGACGTCGAGAACACTGCCCTCCTAGTTTAGGCCGATCCCATCTGATGAGCCTCCAGCACTCTCTGGGTCCACACTGAACTCTCTGGCCCTGCTCCATTCATGGATAATTCCCTACCGCCCCAAAATACAGCGTGGATATTGCAGAGTCTGCTGTTATGCATGACTGCATCTGTATTTGTGTGCATGAAGAGAGAGAGATACAGAGAGAGAGAGAGGAAAGAAAAAGTTGAGTAACTAACTTTATATGGCCAATCTGAACACCCCGAACTGAACACCCATGTTGTACTGCAGAAACACACAATGCCCCAAGCTGTTGTCCCAAAAAGTTGGACGTTTTCTAGAACAGAGAGATGCAATAAAAAAACCATTTAAAATTTGAGAAAAATATTTTTCATGTATTATTATCGTTATCATTAATAATGATATATTAAAGGGGTAGTTCACCCAAAAATGAAATTTCTGTCATTAATTACTCACCCTCATGTCATTCCAAACCTGTAAGACCTTCGTTCATTTTTGGAACACAAACTAAGATATTTTTGATGAAATATATGAGGTATGAGGTATATGACTCGTCAATATAATCACCTTTTTCAAGGTCCAGAAAGGTAAAGACATTGTTAAAAAAGTCAGTGTGACTGCAGTGATTCAACGTTAATTTCATGAAGCAACGAGAATACTTTTGCTTTTTTTTTTTTTTTTAATTAATGACAGAATTTTCATTTTTGGGTGAACTAACCCTTTAATATTTTAATATCATATTATATTGACATATTTTATTAACATATTTAAATTATGTATACAATTATAACAATAATAAATAACTATAATTTTATGATAAAATAACAAATATATAGACCACTAACACATACAGTACACACACACACACACACATATATATATATAGATAGATAGATAGATAGATAGATAGATTTATATAGATATTGCTGTTATTATTCTTTTAATTTTAATTTGAGTCAATTACAGCTTCATAATAATAACTATATATATATATATATATATATATATATATATATATATATATATATATATAATATGTGTGTGTGTGTGTGTGTGTGTGTTTGCGGACTCAATAGCACCCCCTTTTGGCCCCTGGTGGTCTTAAACCCCAGTTTGAAAAGCTCCGCTCTAGAATGTCATTGTATGCTGTAGCATTATGTCTTTTTTCTTTAAACTATGTGTCTATAAATGAGACATCATTGTGCATCATTACATGCTTATTTGTCTGAGTTGTGCCTGTGGTTGTCAGCACTATCTGTTCCTGCTGTATATGTAGCAGCTCATCGCAGTATTAGTGCTCTAAAGCAGACTGGATTGCATAAGCCCTTCACAATCCATGCTTTAACTGGAGGATATGAGGATGACGAGCTGGCTCACGGCTGGATGGAAAAATGAATCAAATCTCTCTCCTGATGGATGAAAAAAAATACCTTTTTTGGATCTTTGACAAACACTTTTGACAAATAAAATCCTTGCCAAAAGGGGATTTAGTGATGAACAAATGCACATTGAATCTAATAATCTTGTCTGGGATTAAATTAAATTTAAAAACAAGATGCCGAAACTGTGCAGAAATCTTTACATTGCTCATTGATTTATTTGATTTCATCTTCTTCAGATTTTTTTTCTTCTATAGTTATGCTGAGGTGCACATTATTTTAGACCTAGTTCAGATTTATACAAAGCTAAGAATGCATATTTAATTGTCTGTCTTTTTTGCTTGCGGGAAAATCTGACGCTGTTGTGTTTTTTGGCATTTCAAGGTGGAATCCTAGAGCTTGACGACCACTAAACTTAATAATCAGCTTGCAGACTAGAGCAAAAAAAATGTGGCATGGTACTCTCTGACCTGAGTATTTAACATTCTGGTCCTAAGGCTCTATACGTCCTACTCTTCGATGTACATATTTTGTCTTTAATAACAGCTGGCACTGCAACTGCTCATTGTGCAGCATAGATTCATGTCTCAGCACCTACGTGTCATTTTATCTCAATCAGAATCAGTTTGCACTGTATTGCTTCAGGTTTCAGGTTCCTGTTGTATCCCACTCAGGAGTTTAACTAGCATTCTCTGCTTCTCAGATGGTCAGCAGTCAGCAATGATTTCCTCCTGCTCCTAAAGCCACAAATGATAGTGACTGAAGGCTAATCTTTGACATTTTGCTAGCATAAAATATTCACTCTGTTCCTTAATGCATTTCAATGTCTGTGTGAAGTGAAACACACAGTTTTGGTGACCATATTTTTGGAACTTTTGCTTTACAAACCTGCTTGTGTTGCAATGTGTACAAATGGCTTACTTTCTAAAAAATGCTGGATTGTTTCATCCCAAAATTGGGCATGCTTTAAATAAAAAATTTAACCCAATGGTTGGGTTTAAACAGCCCAGCATTTTTTGTTATAACTTATATTTTGGAGCATGCTCCACATCAGACCATTAAAGAGGATCAAAGGTCTTCCCATCCACCAGAAAACGGGAGTATGAAATGTTCCGAGACATCGTGAGAGATATTCCATTCACCGCCGTTTCCATGGGAACCTTCTAGCATTCCAGCTTGCTACATTATTCCTGAGGTTTTTTTTTTCTGGGACTTTCTCCATACCCCATCAGAAAGACAATATCTCTCCATACAGCATGAAGGCTGTTTTTATATGCCCTTATTGCAACATATTGCACTTAAGTTATGAATGTACTTGGTGCTTTCAGCTGTTTTTATGTATGTGTAAAAATAAAAAAATTCAAACTCATATAAAAATAACTGCATTTTTTTGTGATGGCATAATTTACCTGTGAATAGGGCTGCATGACAATGGTTAAACTGATAATGATTATTTTGCTCAAAATTATACATACACACATACATACGTATATAGGCTATTCTTCTTACATTTAATGTAAAAACACATTACATTACATTCACTTAAGCACATTGAGCACAAATCAAGAGAACATCAACTCATATGCAGCAGGGTTTATTTTACTGTATCTCATCTAGTTTCCTAATTTATTATATTTACCAAATGAATTGACACAATCTCTACATTACAAACTGGTAAAACCTTAAGAAGCTTCTCTAAAAAGCTAAAACAGTGATATCCCTAATATTAATTGCAATAAATCATTATAAAACAAAAATAAGACTTTGCATTGTAGCCAGTTTCTTAAATTGGGTTTACATGTTAGTGTTTGTGTGTGTGTGCGTGTTCGTGTGCGCGCGTGTGTGTGTGTGAGCGCATTTTTGTGACATATTAGGACACAAATTTGTATAATGACATGGATATGACATAGGTATTACAAGGAGAGGGTATCCCAATTTTTTCAAAAGGCTTATAAATCATAAGGGATGAGTTTGTTTTAGAAAGTAAAAATGTGCACAGTTTTCTGTAATGGGTAGGTTTAGGTGTAGGGTTGGTGTAGGGGGATAGAAAATATAGTTTGTACAGTATAAAAACCATTACGCCTATGGAATGTCCCCACAATTCACAAAAACAAACGTGAGTGTGTGTGTGTGTGTGTGTTGATCCTTGTTAAATACTACTTATCATTCAAGCCTCAGCTAGTCTGAATGCTAGTCTGCTGGAAAACAGTGTGAGGTGAATTATTGAACATCTTCAAGTTTTCACCATCAAGGACGAAAATCGTGGCCTTGAGAATAAAGAAAAAAGTTACTTACATAAAGACCACTGTAGATACTTCATTCCTCTACAGTGCTGTTCAGTTTGATGAGGCGTTTTTTTATCCTTCTTCATGGATAAGCTGAAGTACAAATGTCTCTTCAAAATCAGTTTTGATTTGTCCACAGTCCCTCTGGTCTCTATCTGTGTGGTGTTTAGTTATTAAAACCACTTCTGCTAATGGTCTCAATCTATAGAGAGTAAAAGTAACACTGAAGCAGTTTTGCAGTTAGAGAAATAAAGTCGATTCACTCTACAAGTGATAATTGACCATCCATTAGTGATGACACCTGCAGTTAACAAGCAGAATCTCTGAAGGAACAACAAAATTAGAAAAAAAGAGAAGAGACAAGCAGACAGCACAACAGCTACAACTGACTCACAGCCACACACACCCCATCCAAATAAAATCAATAATATCTCACCAGAGGATACTTAAACAACTCCAAAAACAGCATATATAATTATTATAATCCTGTGTGAATTTATTTCTTACATGTTGTATATGTACTAGTTTTTGAAGTCTGTTTGAAGTCACCATTGTGGTGATTAGTGTTCTTTTTAGTTTGTCACTGTGCCATTGACTTTGGTTAAATTTATTATCTTCCAGCAACTGTTGATAGTCCATGCTATCACTATTGTCTACAATATTTCATGCTCTTGTGACTGCAGTTACATACTTTTTACTGTGTGCACTTTTTGGAATCAGTAACTGACAGCTGGATTTTGACACGCGAGTTCCCAAATGAGCACGAAAAACAGCAACTTTCAATTTTGAACTTTCATTATCAAGTTGTACCATTGAGAGAGCTCCTCTAATAACCCTTTTCATGTGTTTGTTTGCCCATATAAACTTTAAGCTGTTATGTATTTGGCTTGCTGTCCACAGTGGAGGGGCTCGAGGAAGCAGCTTTAACTCGAGCTTAGATATACCCACCATTGGGACTAGAGTCTGGTAGCAAGATGCCTAAATTATGTTGGTGGTATTGGTGAGGGATGCCAAAACAGCTGATGCTGGAGCAAGGTGAGTTACTGTTTATAAACTCTGGCCATTAATTGAAAGATTAGATGGGTTCACTCCTCCCGAAATTACGTTTATGAACTTCACTTATTGAACAAACTGTTTATGCTTTTATTTTGTATTTTTCTTTGTTTAATATCTCTAAATGTTTTTGTTTGTCAATATACACAAGCTTTTTTTAAGTGTCGAGTCCATATCGTAAAAGTCTGTTTGCAAAACCTGCAAATGAGATTGATTTACCAAAGAATCCACAGTGAAATTTACCGAATACAAATAAATAAAGCTGAACTGAGACATTCACATTGTTGAAAATAAACATTCCTAGCATTAGGATCCTTTGAAAGGTCATGTTATTTTTAGTCCTGTATTGCTCTTCTCTCCTTGTCATCTCACTAACACGCCAGTGGGCAGGGCTAACGTTACAATGATGAAGTAGGCTTTGATTTTTTCCTGCGGAGATGGCGTTTCACCTACATTCCAGGATGAGTCGTTCGCTGGGCCTGGTGTCAATA
Organism: Hypophthalmichthys molitrix; assembly: GCA_037950675.1. NCBI lineage: Eukaryota > Metazoa > Chordata > Actinopteri > Cypriniformes > Xenocyprididae > Hypophthalmichthys > Hypophthalmichthys molitrix. The sequence continues at coordinate 34,782,522 of CM075501.1, forward strand.
AAAGCTTTTATTGAACTAACAAGGACATTTTCAGTTCTTAATCTTACATGATATTCTTATAGTTGAACCTATTCTTACAGGGTTGAGCGTACGCTGGCGTGCTTATCTGCCGCTGTTCTCTGGAGCGTTATGTGCTGTCTGCTGTGGTTTTCCATGTTTTCCGTGGAACAAATCGGATGCTGCTGGACAACGTGCTTTCCTCCTCTTGGATAAATAACTTTTTAAATAACTTGCATTTTTATTTTTGTGTTTTTTTTTTTCTCTGACGCATCGTTCTATCAGGGGATTATCCTCCGCCTTGTGGATGTAATGGTTGGTCTGGACTAACTTATGTAAGGAACTTTGTGTTGACATTTCGCCAGCGAAACCTGCACTACAATTTTGGCCTGCAAGTCTCACTGCCTGGACATTCTACCGACCTGATCCGCTTGATATTCCGGTGAGTTAGCTTACACATGCTCCTCGGTCTATTCATTAGTGATCAGTGTGTTGTGGGGGCTTGATAGTCTTGAATCAAAGGCTGCCCGTCCCGTAGCTCCTGTCGATTGCCTCTCTGCAGTGATTTGGCCTCGTGCTGTGCCAGGTTGTGTAGATGGGTTGGTTCTGGCTATTTTACTTTTCTTTTTATACTGTTTTAACGAACTGGCCTTTTATTTGGATAACCCCTCATGATTCGTCCGCTTGGCGGTGCATTGGCACGAATAGGATGTATAACTGCCTCGGAACTTTTAAACTTGAATTCAGCCTCTTGTCTGACTGCCGAAATGTACAAAATCTGTACTTCGTTAGGAATTGCACGTCGGCCCCGTTATGTTCATCAGGGGTCTCGTCGTATATTCGAGAAGTCTCACACCTGCAATGACCTTAACAACTGTATCCCGTCATTTTGGTCAACTGCTCGTCGCCGTACCAACAAGCCAGTGGCTACAAGGGGCAGTATTAATCTTGACCACATCCACTCTCTAGACTATTCATCTGGTAAGACTGTGTCAATTTCAACCTCATCAACAACTTCAGCTTCATCTCCAGCTAGGTTTGCACTACTTAATGCCAGATCTCTCTCAAACAAAACTTTTATTTTGAATGACTTCTTCAGCTCTAGGAACATGGGCTTTTTTATTCTTGACAGAGGCCTGGCTAAATTCTGGGGATGCTGCCCCATTAGGAGAACTGACTCCAGCAGACTGTATGTTTTATAACACTCCAAGACCTGTTGGCCGTGGAGGTGGTCTAGCTACTGTGTTTAGAAAGCATCATCATTGCAAACTTTTGCCTGTTGATGTCTTTACTTCTTTTGAAGTGCAGCTAATGAAGATCAATCAATCCTGTCCCGTGTTCTGTGCACTCATCTATAGACCACCTAAATATAATAAGGATTTTATTGCTGAATTCTCAGAGTTTTTATCAACACCGGTACTTCTTTGTGACAGATTGTTAATTCTAGGAGATTTTAATATCCACATTTGCTGTAAAACAACCTTTAGTCAAGGAATTTCTGTGCATGGTGGATGCCTTTAACTTGACACAGCTAGTTTCAGGTCCTACTCACATAAAAGGTCATACGCTTGAGCTGGTATTAACCTCTGGCTTTCATGTGACCAATCTTGAGATGGTAGAATCTGAAATTTCTGATCATAGTTTTGTTTTATTTGAATCTCTACAGCAACACCCCATTCCTCCACCTCCAGAGAGCCGCCGTTTCACTTGTGTTATAACTTCTTCCACAGTTATGAGTTTTAAAGAGATTTACACTTCCAATTATCTCTCTCAAATTGAAGATGTGTTAAATAGTACAGGGGACACTGCACAACTGCCGAAAATATTTAACACAATCTGCACTGACATTCTGGACCAGGTAGCTCCTCTAAAATTGCTGAGATCTAGAAATAAGACAGATACCCAGCCCTGGTTTAATGATCATACCCGCTCCATTAGGCGGCAATGCAGGATAGCAGAGCGCAAGTGGAAGAAAGACAAACTTAGGGTCTCATATAGTTCTCTGATTAGCGGAGTGGTTCCCATAAGCTTCAAACATGCTGTGGTGCAGCATCTCCTGAAAAAACCAAACCTGGACCCTGACATTTTAAATAATTATAGGCCTATCTCAAAGTTGTCATTTTTCTCCAAAATTCTGGAAAAGGTAATCTACTCACAGCTTTCGTCTTATCTCGCTGATGGTAACATGCTCAATAAATTTCAATCAGGTTTCAGGGCATTCAATGGGGACAAAACTGAGGCCATTGCTTTTGGATCACCTTTGTGTGTCGCTAATATTAAAAACCAGTTGGGTTCCCTGTCTTTAACATTGCAAAATAGAGTTAAGAACCTTGGCGTTACCTTTGATTCTGTCTTATTATTCGATAAGCAGATAAATTCTGTTGTCATAGGAAGTTTCTTTCATCTCTGGTCCATCGCCAAATTAAAACAGTTCCTCTCAAAGAAAGACCTAGAAGTAGTGATCCATGCACTTGTTACATCCCGGCTAGACTTCTGACGAGAACTAGGAAGAGAGAACCCATCACTCCTGTTCTCTCCACCTTACATTGGTTACCAGTCAGATACAGAGTTGACTTCTGCTGTTGGTTCTGCTGTATGTGTATAAAGCTTTGCATGGGTTAGCACCACAGTACATTTCCAATCTTCTTCATCCTTATTCTGCTCCAAGATCTCTCCGCTCATGCAATAAATTCCTTCTCTCGGTTCCTCGGTCCCGCTTAAAGACTAAGTGTGACCGAGCTTTTGCAGTTGTGGCTCCTAGGTTGTGGAATGCGCCTCCAGTTGGCGTGAGATCTTCCCCCACATTGGACACTTTTAAATCTAGCCTAAAGACTCATTTATTCTCTTTAGCTTATGATGTTACCTGAATTACATAGGGGGTTTTGAGTGGTTTATGGCCAATCTTGCATGTTTTATATTTTATCTTATGAAGTAGTCCCCGAGCACTGTTTGTTCACTGCTCACTGCTGTGTGTGCACTTGGATAGGATAAATGCAGAGCACAACTTCCAAGTATGGGACACCATACTTGGCTACATATTACGTCACTTTCACTTTCACTTTTTCAGATTGTCTTAAAGAGAGAAAGACCTTCATGTCTGTTCGTAATTCACAGCATAAACAAGTATATGATTTAATGACTTGTTTTAATGGTTTTCTCACAAATCCATTTAAAATCATCATTACATGGATAATCAGCCCATCCTGGTCTCCTCTATTTCCATTTGGCTCTTTAGACCCCCAGAAGCTGAAAGTACAGATCAGCATTAGATGTTCAGTGCTGCTTTCTGTGTGATATGATACTGACTGTGAGAATCATTATTAGATAAAATCAGTTCAGTTCAGTGATTTCTCACCCAGAGGTCATGTTGGTGCCATCAACCCATTTCCATCTGCCCTCCACATCACTGTCAGTCAGACCAATCCAGACTACAGCACCATTAGACATGTTCTTAACAAAATCCTGAGGAGAAGAACAATTATATTATAATCTGATAATGACAAATGTAGCGTCTGGAGCGATCAAACACACAATTGTAAAAGTCAATCTTTACAACATGGAGACTCCGTAATGTCTGGTCCCACCCCCGATTACGAGCACAGCTGCATGCTAAGAAAGCATTATTTTTCTGTGGCCATGGAAAATATGAAGAGTTCATTTGCAAAAACTGATAAACGCCACTTTTTATTAAAAAATGAACTAACTGCTGTGCATTATTCTCCACATATAGCTTGTTCTGAACCATAAATCCATTTTGTCAGAAAATCTGGTATTGTTCACTTTTATGTTGTTAATGTTGAATGTTTGCATAGTTGTGGTCATGATTACCCTTTTCATGAAGATGATTTATTAGATCATAACTCTTTAATGAGGATAATAACTCTTTCATTTCATTTGTCAGGATTTGGTTCTTGATCAGTATCTGATCTTTTTCTGTTTTGAAAGCTTTTATTGTGATTAGTAGCTGATCTCTCTCTTCTGTGAGGTTGGTAATCTTGGTTAGTAGCTGGTCTCTCTCTTTTGTGCTCTTTGTATGGATGTGGACACACAGCACTATGACTGCAGTCAGCAGAAGAACACACAGCAGCACCAAACACACTGGAGCAGCTCTGGAGTTTCTAATCTTCACACTATCACTTCCTGAAGACCACAGACATGAAAATAAATGACTGAACACGTGCAGACTGATGTTTTCATCACAGAAATGAACATGATTACCAGTGGTTGGTGTGTGTTTGTTTCTGTCCTGAATTCATGATCTCTCACACTGTCACAGATATCCAGCATCATCTCCACTCTCTCTCTGTCCATGTCCTGAAGCTCAGTCCTGCTCACACTCTCATAAATGACCTCAGATATCTCTAGTCTTTTATAGTCAGACATTATAACACTGAATGTTGCGTTTAGTTTGGCTGCTCTGCTGTCTCTGCCATCTGGTTCTGCTGCTTTTATCAACACTTACATCTAAACAATGGAACAGGGATAAGAGAAATGTATGGAGTCAAACATCACATGACATTCTGATGTACAAGTTTAGAATAAGAACAAGTGATGACAGAAAACACTTTATTAGATTATAGTTTGAATGATTTCTAACACAGACTGGTAAATATCACCCAAGATGCTCAGGAATCTGCTCAGGGCTGCCTGTTCATGGCAGTTGAGTTAATGGAAAGTCAGATATTCTGGGTTAATACAGAAAGTTTTGAAATCAGTAAGTCTTGGGCTATTGTGAGAGAAGAAAAGCTACTTAGATGACTGAAATGTTTCTGATGAAGACCTGATAGACAAGATAAATGTGGCATCGAGTTATAAGTGGGACAGACAGCAAAAGTGGCAGTGTGGTGAAGAGGTTAAAGTGAATGAAGTGAACACTGAAGCACTTCAGATGTGACAGACCACACAGCACTGGGTAAAGTAAGTGTTAAATGTTAAAAGAGAGTCTGAGTGGATGAAGATACTGAAGCAGCTACAGGAGGAAGTGGCTGAATTAAGAAAGACGTATAAATTGCAGCACCATCTTTCAGAGTCACTTCCTGATGACAACAGACATGAAGTTCAGAAAGAGTCTCTATACTCTCATCAGTAACTCAGATGCAGACAAATACAGATGTTTGATCTGTTTTTCTGTTCATGCCTGAATTTCTTAGTTATTCTTATAGCATGTTCATTCTCGTCCGTTCTACGTGTTTATGTCCATGGTTTCTAGTTGATTAGGTTATTCATTTCAGGTGTGTCTTGTCAATTATATCATCAGCCCATATGTTTGCTTTCATGTATTTAAGCCCTCAGTTTCTGTCTGTTCATTGTCTAGCTTTGTTTAATGTCAAGTGTGATTGTGGCATGTTTCTCCTTGTTGATTCACCTGTTTATTGTTTGGATTATTCTATTAAAAGTCTTCTGAATATATCTCCTTCATCTTGCACTTTAGTACAGCCATCACTCGTGACAATAATACTTTTATACTTTTTTGCCTTTAGAATGTATAATGCATTCATGGGTGGCGCTAGAGAGGGGCTAGCAGGTGCTTCAGCACCCCCAAGAAAGACCAAAGCGCCCCCATAGCACCCCACAAATTTTTTCAGCAATTATATACAGGTTGTGTGTTATATTTTATAAATAAGTTGATAATAAAAGCAACAAATGGAATAAAATAAAAACATTTAACTCATTACGCATGCTTGACGTGATTTGCACTTTTTGTAATGTCATTGCATTTTAATTTAAAGTGGAGCGGTTCCTTGTGCCAAGAGCTGCCCCCGACTAAAGATTTTTCTATTAATCTTTAATCGTTTAGTCACACGTTTATATTACATTAATTAATATAATAATAGCCAACTAAACCTTCCTTTAATAACCTAATCTATATAATCTATATAGTTATAGGCGTGATATAGCACATTCCGCGCTCAAACTTGCGCATATATCGTGCTGCAAAGCACCAGCAAAAGTAAGACAAAAGACAAAAGAACACATTTTAAACTATTTAAAACATTTAAGCTATAGAGTGCTTATATGTGTCGGCTGCAAAGATGAAGTTGCCGACGCTGACAAAAAAAAAAGAGAGAGAGAGAGAGAGAAATCGCGTGTGCGCCTCCTACCTAAGCGCGCTAATACTTTAGCTTCCACACTCCTCGCAATTAACACTAATTTGCTTTTTGGACCATATAAAGATGCGTTTATTGACTTCTCTCTATATGGCACCTCTCTATATGTCTCCGACATTTGACGACATATAAGCAACTGTGAGGATGTCCGCAACAGCAGCTTGGCACATTTGGCAATTGTTCACAGAGAGCAAAGGCTGGTTTGAGACTTTAAATAGCAAGTCATATTGCCATTGACTGAAATTTCGAAATGCTGAACTTCTGCCTATTAAAAAAAAAAAAAAAAAAAAAAAAAAAAAAATCTTTGTTAACTGACTGATCTAGCTATGTGCTTGTTTAATTTCATAAAATAAAATAAAAAATGTATTTAAATTGTGCGGAGTCAAATAATCATAACAATAAAATAATAAAAATCGAGTGTGTGGGTTTTCCTCATATTTATTTTATTATTCATATAAAAAAAATTTGCGCATATTTACAACTAATTGCCCAGCTCCCCCTGTCAATGATCTAGCGCCCCCTCAGCACCTGCGTTCAAAATTCTCTGGCGCCGCCCCTGAATGCATTCAAATTTAACATGGAATCTGCAATTATTATAATGCATAATTGTTATATAATAATTGTTATATAATTATTATTATAATGCATAATTATTATAATGCATAACTTTGGTTACAATTATTTATGAAAATATAAAAAGCATTAGGCTATAACATACATTATGAATACTTTTATAATGCATTATACATTAAGGCTTTAAGTAAAGCGTTACCATATATTTTACTGTGGAAGAGAACTTATGTGTGTGTGTATATTTTACTTAGATTGTCTTAAATAGAGAAAGACCTTTATGTCTGTTCGTAATTTACATAAACAAGTATGTGATTTAATGATTTATTTTAATGGTTTTCTCACAGATCCATTGATAATGAGCATTACATGGATAATCAGCCCATCCTGATGTATAAGTTAGAACACAGTTCTCTCCTGTATGTCCATTTGGCTCTTTAGACCCCCAGAAGCTGAAAGTACAGATCAGCATTAGATGTTCAGTGCTGCTTTCTGTGTGATATGATACTGACTGTGAGAATCATTATTAGATAAAATCAGATAAAATCATGATTAGATAAAATTATTAGATAAAATCAGTTAAATTCAGTGATTTCTCACCCAGAGGTCATGTTGGTGCCATCAACCCATTTCCATCTGCCCTCCACATCACTGTCAGTCAGACCAATCCAGACTTTAACACCATTAGACATTTTCTTAACAAAATCCTGAAGAGAAGAACAATTATAAGAAGTTTGTTATTGAAGAATAACAAACTTGAAAAAACTGACTTCACATACACATACTTTCACATGCAAACACACACACACACACAGCACGCACTTTCCATAGACATACAGTAATGATTTTTATACTGTGCAAAATCCATCAGACCACACAGACACTATCTTTCACTCACTTGTTCCTCTTTGTTGTTTATGATGATCAGATCTGCTTCTCTCTCTGTACAGTTTCTTCTGCTCTCAGTCCAGCTCTTCTTCTCAGATGAAAGATAGTAAAAACTGGATTGAAAGTAAATCCATCCATCTGTAAACACAACCAGTTAAAGTATCAGCTCTTCATTCCCATCACACTGAACTACACAGCTTATCTTTTGTACCCAAAGATTATGTATTTTATGTTGTTAATGTTGAATGTTTGTATAGTTGTGGTCATGATTACCCTTTTCATGAAGACGTTTTATTAGATCATTCTTGGATAATAAATCTTTCATTTCATTTGTCAGGTTTTGGTTCTGATCTTTCTCTGTTTTCATTATGATTAGTAGCTGATCTTTCTCTTCGGTGAGGTTGGTAATCTTGGTTAGTAGCTGATCTCTCTCTTCGGTGAGGTTGGTAATCTTGGTTAGTAGCTGATCTCTCTCTTTTGTGCTCTTTGTATGGATGTGGACACACAGCACTATGAGTGCAGTCAGCAGAAGAACACACAGCAGCACCAAACACACTGGAGCAGCTCTGGAGTTTCTGATCTTCACACTATCACTTCCTGAACACCACATATATGAAAATAAATGACTGAACATGTGCAGACTGTGATGTTTTCATCACAGTTATGAATGTGATTACCTGTATGCTGAAGTGGTTGGTGTGTGTTTGTCTCTGTCCTGAAGTCATGATCTCTCACACAATCTGCACTCTCATAGATAGCCACCGTCATCTCAACTCTCTCTGTGTTCATTCTCTTAGACTCAGTCCTGATCACATCGTCATAAATACCATCAGACATTTCTGCTATTTCTGTAATAATGTTTAATGTTCTTTCTATGTTGTTCAGCTCTGTCCGTCTCTGCTGCGTTTCTGCTTTTATCATGCCTACAACTATAAAAAAACACAACGGAACTGTGTGAAGCTCAAGATCACGTGACATAATACTATTAAGTATGTTTAAAGCTGTTTTAAAGAACACGAATATGTTATAATCTACAAATGATCTGCATCAACAGATCAGCAATATTTATTCAGTGCAGCTTTCTGTGTGAAATGAAACTGACTGTGAGAATCATTTAGATAATAATAAGTTCAGTTAGGTGATTTATGACCAGAGGATACATTCACTTTCCTGAACACCACTGCAAGATCCTGCTCACACTCTTCATAAATAACTCCAGATATCTCTAGTCTTTCATAGTTAGACAATAACGTTACTAATGCTAAATTTTCTCTCTGTGTAGCTCTGTTTAGATTGGCTGATCTGCTTGTCTTTGCCTGTCTGACTTTTAACACCAGAGAGAACTAAACAACAAAACGAAACTGTTATGAGATGTGTGAAGTCCAAGATCATGTAACATATGTACAAGAAAAGCTTAGATCTGATAATGAAGAACATTTTTTGGACATCCACATTCATTTACTATTCATTTACAGTGACAGGATTTGGTCTTTGTTTGACCACCAAGTTCAAAGCAAGAATGTATTGGTGATGCATGAGTCAAAGTAATAAAGCTGTGATAGTGCGAGTTATTTTAGCCTTATATGTGTCAAAATTTAAGGAAATCTCAAGATATCTGTCCAGCGGTAGCTGTGCCAGTTTGTTCATTCTCTACGGTTAGGTCTTTTGTCTCATCTTCTTACCTTTTTTTTTTTATTCTTTGTCAGTTCAACAAAAGTCAGCAGGTCCTACGCTGTGCACAGAGGAAAATATAGTATCAATAATAAAAATACATGCTAATATTGAATTGTTTATAAGTACAGTCAACCCAATGTTGAAAAGTCCTCAAACAGCAATGAATAAAATATGCAAGTACTAACCTTAATTAAAAGTTCTATTTGCGGTTGGATGCTTTACATGTGGCAACAAAATAATGACTGTACAGAGTAATTACCCTTGTGTGCCGTGAGTAAAATGAGATCTTTTGTTCTGAAATGGGGAAAATGAGTTTCTATTGCCTCTGATAATAGGTATCATTTAAGATGCAGTCCACACCCCTAACAAGGACTTGAAAGTTTGAAGCCTTGAGGAATTTTAAGATTCTGAATCTCATAAGAAGTGACCTATTTACACTGCGTTAGTCAATTTAAAGTCGTCATGAAATCAAAATTGACCTTGTTTACTTTGCTAGCGCATATTACTAGTCTTGTGGTGAACAATTCATCCATGCAAGTTAATACACAGAAAAACTTGTTTGTCGTGGTAATCTTTAATCAAAATCTGAAAAGCTACTTCCGGTCTGGAATGGCGTTCCTTCTCTGATGACGTCAGTTTGATGGCTTGGGTTGAAAATGCTTAAACCACTCCCCTCCAACCGTTTCACTTGGAAATACGTCACAACACTGGAGAAAAGTCATTTGCAACTTCCAGTTCACGGGGACTTTAATTTCCGCTTTATACGCACACACACAAACAAACTGAGATGTAAATTACTGGTATGAATTACTATGCAGTTCTTAAAACAAACAGAATAAATCTATGTCAGTAAGAAAGAACTTCTCTTTTGGTCAGCATTGTGTCTGAGCTATGGCTCAGAGATATACTGGTAGACCAGTGGAAATTCGACAACTAATATGAGTTTTGTAATATTATCTCTGTTACAGTTTTGCTCATGTGGCATGCAGTGTTGTGTCGCAAAACTTTTCATACATTTTTAGGCCTTGTTAGGCAAAATTTACTATTGTTCAGCAAAAGTCAGACATTTAAATAGGAATCTATGCGTTTTTGACTTTCATATGAAAGCTTGAAGGGTCTATGACACTGTTAAGATAAGATTAATAGTGAGAAGAGCGATAGCATTCGGTGGATAGACATTAGTGTTATGGAGAACAGTTAGAACGAAGACCTAGTTTGGGGGAGAGAGTAAGGTGGGAGAAGGGCAGTCTCACGCTTGGGACCCGGGAAGGAACATGGAGGGTAGGGAAAGTGAGAAAATAAGACGTCTGGGCCTGCAACACTCGTGGAGGCAGCCTCACGCTAGCATCTGCTGCTGGAGCTGGACCCCAAGGGTAGGGAACAGGGTTAGAAATAATGGGAGGAATAGGTAGTGGGGTCTGGTGGTTAAGGTTCTGAGGTGTGGCCCAGACTTTGCTGAAGGCCTACCACTACAGCCCAACACTCAAAGAGGGCCCAGTCTTGCGGCGGTAGAAGAAGTGTTTGGGCCCTATGGGTTTAGTTCGATCTATTGGTGGTCAAAAATGTAGTCTCAGGAGAAGAGGGCAAAAATCATAAGTTTAAATAGTATAAAAATAATCATTTAATTTGCACTGTCTATGGGGGAACACAAAACAAACTATTTCGGTGTAGTGACAGAAAGCTATGCGAAAAATTCAGCCTGGGACAGAACACGAGAAGGATTTGTAAGGCTGAGCAGACGGGTGGAGAGTAAGAGCTGGCTGGGACGGAATCTGAGGCTTAGTGTGAGAATTGAATGTCTGAATTAATCTTAAAGGGTTAGTTCACCCAAAAAAGAAAATTCTCTCTTTAATTACTCACCATCATGTCGTTCCACAGCCGTCATCTTCGGAACACAAATTAAGATATTTTTGCTAAAATCCGATGGCTTAGTGAGGTCTCCATTGACAGCAAGATAATTTACACTTTCAGTGCCCAGAAAGGTACTAAAAACATATTTAAAACAGTTCATGTGACTACAGTGGTTCAACCTTAATGTTATGAAGCAACAAAAAAACAAAATAATGACTTCATTCAACAATTTCGATTGATGGGCTATTTCGAAACACTGCTTCGAAGCTTTACGAATCTTTTGTTTCAAATCAGTGGTTCAGAGCATGTATCAAACTGCCAAAGTCATGTGAATTCAGTAAATGAGGCTTCATTACATCATAGGTGTTTCGAGATTTCAGTGGTTCACCACATGCAGATCATATGCAGAGAGTCCTGGCTTCCTGTTTTAACCTTTGTGCCCTCTAGCTTTTACTCGCTGTATATCTCTTGTGTGTGAGAGAGTGTGTTCACCACTCATTATTTCCTCTCTCTTTCAACTCTAAGTCTTCTCCAGGTGTTGGTCTGCCTTTTAGCAGGTCGTATCCTGTGAACAGCCACCTGTGGGTCACAAAGCAGCTCCCTCTGGTCCATCCCCACCATCTGCCCGACACACCAACATACACACCTGCACACGCATATGCCGACATGACACCTCATGAATACAGAGTATGTGACACCATTATTTTCTGTGTTCAGTGACCATAAAATATAGTTTGAAATGTTGTAGCTCAACAACACCAAAGCTGTGTGTTCAAATTCTCATACTAGCAAAGTATTTATACATTGATAATTTCAGTACATTAAATTGTTTCCTATTAATCGTCACTTTCTCTGTGGATTTAAATGGCAGGAGTGGCAGAAGTGCCCTACATTGTGGAGGATTTTTGCTGTGAAATTATTGTAGTCACAACGCTACTGATTAACAGGCTGATTGCTTGATGCTGATTAGCACTTCTGATTAAATACAAAATACAAAAGCACAATTAATCTGATTACAGTCTCAGAGATCTGTGGCAGACAGCAAACATTTTCACTGTCTAAACAGTACTTTTATTGCAGATGCAAGTGACAGAAATGATCAGTCAAGCTAGTCTGGTACTTGTATTGTGGCCTAAGACAGACAATATCCCATCATACACTTCAGTCCTGATTGCTTGTAAATAATTTGTGGTGCTAGGATTATAAAATGGACCAAATAATAGGCTTTCACTGAGGGAGGGACCAGATTCAAATAGTGACCAGAATGCTTGTGGGCACTTTTGACAGGCAATTCTACATTATTATCCATGTTGTTATTGTGAAATGTACAGCAGTGTGTAAGAATTATGCTGCTCTTTTTAACGCAACATAAGTGAATGGGGACTAGTGGCTGTTAAGCTTTAAAAAGGACAAAAACGCACCATAAAAGCATCATAACAGGATTCCACAACTAATACATTATATTTCAAGTCGTCTGAAGTAATTTGTGTGACAAAATCTTACTTGACAGACAAGGTCACCATTCACTTTCTATAGTAAAGTACAGCTTAAACATTCTACTAAACATCTTTTGTGTTTCACAGAAGAAAGAAAGTAACGTACGTTTCAAAAGACATGGGAGTGAGTAAATGATTTCAGAATTTCAAACTAGTTTAACAGAGCAGATAAGGTACCACGACTGAAAAATAGACACTGTCAGACACTGTATTCTCTTCAGGGCCCCTGAAGGAAGGATGTAAAAGAGGAAGAAAAACAACTTGTGCTGTTTAATGGATTTTGGGGAGCGGAATCAAAGAGGCGACAGTGAATTTTTTTTCTTTTGGAAGAGTGTGTGTGTGCATGTGAGAACAGCTGAATATGCATCTCTTTTACTTAGTTCAGGACAATCATGCTGCTAGGTCTCAAGGACATTTCCATTGAAAAATATAACAGAAATCCTCATATCATTAAAAGCTCCAGTGAGAGGCTTGAGCTCAGTTTTGTGTATATCACACGCAGACTAAAGCCAGATTTTACAGTCGTATTCATCTCGCTGTGTTCCCCTCTACTGCATTACAGGATTTGGTCTTTAGCATTACTATTGATTTTTTGGCTCTTTCATGAAACTACAAAGCAAGAAACTTCGCTGAACTCTCATAAGTGGGTTTGCCTCAGTCCAAGTTTGCAGTTCTTATCCTTTTTTTCCCCCCATTGTGTGTTTCACCTTGTTTCTTTTGGTTTTGTACAAGTTGTAATGATCTGACAGATATGATGGTTTGTTAAACAAGCTTCTTCATCTGTTGTTTCTTTGACAACACAGACTAATTCTTGAGGCTTTTACAAAGGAGTCTCTAGACACTAGAATGTTTTGTTTTCTAGGGGGCTGGTTGAGTCTTTGTCTTTGTCAAGTTTCTGTTTATATTATAGTTTTAGTATTTTATGGCTGCCAACTATTATCATGTAAATATTTTTGGTGTTACACTTTTATAATATACTCTGTTTCGAAACATCATAAAAGTGTATTTTTGTTCAGTTTTTCCTAACATGTTTTTATTTTTCCCAATTTATATTTCAATTCAGTTGACAAAAATGTTGTCGCTTACTTTCCGATTTAAAACCACACTTTAAAAAACAAACCAAGTTGGGCTGAAAATGGACAGACCCAGCAATTGAGATATTTTAACCCAGCGGTTGGGTTAAATGTTTGCCCAACCTGCTGGGTAGTCAACTCAACTATTGTTTAAAAATGACTGTATTACTTGCTTAAAATGAACCCAAAGTATGTTGGAAATGAACATTTATTAATATGTTTAATAAATGAATATTTATTAATAAGTTTAACAAATATTAATTAAACAATAAACATTGTTAAATGGCTTATTAATAAATTTTCACCTTTTGATTATTATTGTTGCCTTTAGTAATTATGTCTGATTTTTAATTTCCAACCTATTTTGGGTTCATTTTAAGCAAGCAATACAGTAATTTTTAAACAATAGTTATATTAAAACTTCCCGGCACGTTGGGCAAACATTTAACCCAACCGATGGGTTAAAACAACCCAATTGCTGGGTTTGTCCATTTTCAACCCAACTTGGGTTGTTTTTAACCCAGCATTTTATAGAGTTTATACATAAAAGGGATAATCTGCATCTCTTAAAATATAACAAATATAAATTCTTCTTACCTAAAATTGTTATCAAACATATCAAATTTGAAGTCATGGCTACTTGGCATTTTCCTTTTAAAGTAAAGTCCATTGTAAAGTGAACAATTTTTTAACTGTGAGTTCTAAAAGCTCATTCTTCCACTGCAGATGGGATCTTTGGGGGATTTGACGCCCACTCAGTCCCACCCTGCTGTGCTTGCAGACAATTGACGCATGTTTGCAAACTGCAAAGCCATAAGTGGTTTAGGGTAGAAGCATCAGTGGGAACACCACGTCCAAAAATCCCCTCTAATACAACACACAGAAGAGAAACAGTAGGTGTTCCCATCCACATTCATCCTCTCTGCTCCTCTCATTTGCTTTGTCCACACCCTTATTCATCACAGCCTTTTTTCAATTTCTCCATTTCTCTGTATAGGCTCATTGTTTTGGTTGACAGACAGAATAAGTAGTGTCAGCAAGTAGATTAAAAAGTTCTTTTCAGTAGTTGTAATCTTTTGTTTCCCTGTAGGAAAAGAAACCCCAAAGTTTGGCTTACACACAAAGCCAATTATAAGCGCAGTAAAGGGACATTTTATCAGCCGGCAAAGCAGTCTATCAGAGATGTAGATGGTTTGGCTGGAGTCCCTCATGTATCACTGCCGAATGGCTTGAAGACAAGGTCAAACATCTCAGTGAGCAAACTCCTTCACTAATATGACTGTCTTACATAACCACTTTATGGAATTAAAGTTTTACATTACGTGACATGTTTAGTTGTCCACTCTGTGCAGTTTTATTGTGTCTGCTTTTATACCCATAAATGGTCAATATTGTGTTTTACTTAAGAATTTATTATCATACTTTAAAACCTATACTGTATATTACATAAATGCCAATTTATATTTTATACAACAATTCATTATAATTTATATTCTACAGTAAATGTGTTTAGAGAGCCAAAATCAATTTCTCTTCAACTGTGTTAATAAATTAATTTTCTACTTAGTCATAAATAACTTCTCAATAACACAGTGTCCTCCAAAATCTGTACCAATTTGTGTATTATTTAATAGACATTTAATTCAATGAAAGGAGGGAGAGTGGGGCCAATGTGAAGGAGAGTAGGGTTTGACAAATGAATCATGACTCACAACTTTGAATTATGACAATTAACGGCGTCACTGAAGCATTCCAGAGAGGCGAAATTGCTCAAATCCACAGCACACACTCAGAATGAGATTAGGGTGGGACGTTTCTGAACAAACCGCCTCTGCTTGGATGGACTGGGAGGAGGCGTTTGTGCATGGGAGAGAGTAGAGAGCTATTCTCCTATTGCCACATATTGAAATATGTGAGAATAGGAAAAGAGGGGGTGTAAGTTTCTTTGCTGACGTCTTTGCTCATTTCTATAGAGTCTCCCACTCTACATTATGCAATTATACTCTGCTTTTTTTTTTTTTTATTCCAAGCTTATCTTACAAACTTATCTTACAGATATCACATTAATAATCATTAATCAGTAAATTAATCAATATAACGCTCTTGATGTTCCAAAATAGGGAATCTGCATTCTGCGTGTTATAATTGCGTTGATATGATCAGAACTGACTGATCAGTTGAAATCACAGCTTCATTTTAGAGATTTGATGAGCCTCCAGCATCTCTAAAAGATTCCAACTGAAATGTCTGTGGCAGTATGTTGAAAAAAAAAAAAAAAAAAAAAAAAAAAATCCAGATAAGATTCACTTAATAAAAAACACCTACGCACATTCATATAGACTTGCAAAATCAGCAGTTTAAGGACAGAAATGATTAAACTATGTGGGAATCTTAGCACTCAAGAAAAGTCCAACTGCATGAGAACTGGTAAAAAAAAAAAAAAAAGAACATTCTGAGTGCTGCATAATAACGCTAACAGCTCATGACAACGGTTCATACATCATTAAAGCATTTGAAGTTGGCTTTGATATTAAAGCTTTCTCAACTTTTCTTATTTGAGTTACAGGACAGAGTATGTGATTTGATCTCTCGTCTTCCCTACACATTGGCTGCATATCCATTTGCAAACTTATAGACTACTATGCGCTAAAAGTATGTACTTCACTGATGATGGGAAAGTACATAGCCTACTTTTGAGTGAACACCTCTCAGTGCTTGTGTTGTGGTAGAAGTTTTAGCATAGCTAAGCATTAGCATCTATTAAGATCCTACACCAGTATTGGGACATGCTAACAATTTATAAACTTGTGTCTTGATATTTCAATTCAATGTTTGCCTTTGCATTTAGGTGTTAGCACAGCTACATGTTAGTATCTATTAATATACAGTAGTACACCAGTGGGACATGCTCATAAACCATGTCTTGATGTCACAGACCCCTTAATTTTGGCATAAAAGCAATTGTTAGCATATCTAAGTATTAGCATCTTTTAAGTATGTCCATTAGGGACATGATATCACATCTATAAATCTGCCTTGATACCAAAGACCCCATTTTAATGTTTGCATTAGCATTTAGGGCTCAGCATATGGGTTAGTCTCAAGACAGCAGGCTACACCAGTATTTGGACATGCTAAAAAGTCATGTGCTGCTTCTCAGTTCGCATAGGCTATACTATCATCCTACATCCTATCCATTATTTTACATAGTATTCGAAATTAGAATTAGTGTGTCCCAAATCTTAGTATGTTGAAATGAGTATTCCACAGATACCAGGATGGTCTACTCGGTTAGAATTTGAAGTGCAGATCCATGCTCACTCTAATGGCTAATATTGCCCACAACCCATTGTGCATTGGACGAGGATTCGATTAGAACTACAAACATGAATAAAAATTGTTAAAAACTACATGGCGGATGTGCGAAAGGTTTAGATAAAGGGGTTTGAGTGAGCCTATCCAATCTGTAGCTTATCTATCCTGATGAAAAATAATTATTCATTAACTTAAATGCACCATTTTGCAAACACATGAGGAGAGTTCTCCACATGAAAGACCCACGACTGGCAGATCAACGGTCTACTACATTTCTCTCTAATACAGTAGGTAGCCTAATTAAATGAAATGGGGAGGATGTTAACTGTGACAAGATGATTGACAGGGCAGTTTAAACAGTGACAGGAGCGGTCGGTTAAAGATACAATTATGATAAAGTAGTATGTCCCACAGCTAGCCTACTCATGCTGCATACTCAAAAGTACTGTATGTACTTTTTCTTCACAAAAAGAGTACATACTTTAAGGGTGTAATATAAGTAGGCAAATGGGGACTCAGCAATGAACTTGTGTCTTAATATCACAGACCCCCATTTTACTTTTGCTTATAAGTGTTAGCATAGTTAAGTATTAGTATTTATTAAGCATAGTTACGCATTAGCAGATACTACACCAGCATTGGGACATGCTAATAACAAGTCATAAAATCTTGATATCTCAGACCCCCTTTCAATCTGTTTGCTAGAATAACTAAGCGTTAGCATCTAGCAAGTACTGGGACATGTTTGAGCCTCACATTTACATTAATTTACATTTAGCAGATTTTTTTTTATCACAAATTGGGGTAAGAAAAAGCATGGACGCACTATTCGAAAATCTACTGAAAATAGTGTACAAGATGTTGTTCCAAATGACACACTATACACTATGCACTTATGCTATGCACTATGTACTCTACTGTCTGATGTAATTTATAAGGTTATTTTAACATAAGCTCCCACACTTTGTTTTTCTGATTAATTAAGTGTGTCATCTGGGTATTTGAAGTGCACTTTATCTTTTTGGGATATTCAGTGTGAACACACACTATTTATACTACAAAATGGCATAAAATAGTGCATAAGTACACAAATTGGTGTAACAGTTTTGGTACTAATGCCCAGTTTGCACTAGTGCATTTTTGTTTTAAAACGCATACGTTTTGCTATGGTTATGCCTGTCGTTTACACAACGCGGCATTTTCGAACCTCAAAAACTTTTGAAAACGATGGCGTGGCTGCCCACATTTGCTTTGCGTATCCTTGACGACTGTGTAAACAATAACATGGAGACCGAACTGCAATCTTTGCTGGCTTTGTTGTAATTTTTAGCAGCCATTGTGCAGTTAAACTACGTGCATGCCCAGTGTGCATGAATGGTCATTTGACATGCGTTTTTGGCCGTGTAATCGGGCGTTTCTGAAACACAGTGTAGACGAGGATCATTTTCATTTTAAAATGCCATTTTAAAACGAAAACGCACCAGTGTAAACAGGGCTTTACACACAATGATTTTGGAATGTGCTAATTCTAATCTCACATACTGGTTAGGAAAGTTTCCAATAGGTTTGCACATGACATCACTGCAGCAGCGTGAATGAGTCTGGAGGGCAGGGAGTGATTTTTCTATATAGGAATCCTATCAAAAACTCAAAATTCGTATGTTTTGCGCCGTTTATGGTTGCTCAAATCGATAAAATCAAGAACCGAGAAGGTGTTTATATTGTTTACATAACTTATACCGTTTTTTATAACTTATATCGTTTTTTAACTTTAAAAGTTGTCGCCTTTAATAGTGTTTTTGCGTCACCTCCTCAACCTGCCTCCCTTAGTGTGTTTTTACATGTATAAAAGGCAACAATTGTATTACAACGTCCAGTTTTTTCTTTGAACGATGATGTGAGCTCCTGTTGCAATTCTCGATTCAGCATAAATGACCTACAATGGCGACATTTTTCACAATCACGAGAAAATCAAAAATACTGCCCTAACTTCACTAGCAGAAAGGCAGCACGATATAAACAAACCAGAATAGAACTGAACGCGGCGTGACGGCAGCTTCACATTCTCTATATCTATCGCCTCGATGGCAGGAAATTCTTTCAGTTCAGTGGAAAAGTCGCTCCTCTTCATAACATAAAGATCACGTCCAACATATGTTGTGATTTTCTGTTTATACCTTTCTAAACCAGCACAGAAAGGACTTTTCTCCATCTCTTCCATTCTAATTTTCACTGCTTGCCCTCCACCGGTATTTTGCGCGTCACCAGAACCATGTGATTGCAAACAACCTATTGACCGTTCGCAAATACCTGCCCCCTTTAGTTACAGTTACTACGTCCAACAAGCCATGTCGCTCTCACGCCACACATCATGTTCTCATGCAGTGAAAAATACATCGCAGAGCAAATAGGATACTGACAGCGTGTCGATAGACAAGACAGAGCAGGTTACTTTTGATATGTTTTACATTAAAAATGACAAAATTTGTAATATATCAAAGAAATTTACACAATAAATACCATTTTGTGGCTATTTAATGTGTCAAGACAGAACACTGTAGCGCCTCAGTTCAAACGGCTCGTGAACCGATCATCTCTTCCTACTAGTTAATTTATAGCATCAAATAAACATGAATGAACATCAGAAGGAATGTTGTTTAAATCGCGGAAAGACGTCAGTACACACCATTTTTTAAGTTCAAATCCACCAACGTTAATCGACTAAATCCCCTGACTGCTTTGTCGGACAAAACAATGGATTCGGCATAATGATTGGTTAGATCACCTGTCGATCAAACTCCCGGTGACGGGTCAGTTGGGACAAAGACACTTTCACAGTTCATTTATGTGATCTTGGTTGTGTTATAAATTGAATATGGCTGATGAAGTCCATGTACATGTCTGGGACCCCCATGGAGCAGCTGAAGATGGGCTTTGATTTCATTTGAGAAGGTTTTATAGACTGTGTTTTCTGTGTAGACTGGAGAACTGATGGGTTTGGAGGTCTGTCAAAGGCTGTTATATCTGTTCTGTTTTACAGATATTTGAAGACCATTGCCATATATGTGAAAGAGAAGATCTGAAGATTTACTCAGAAGGACTCTCAGCATGAAAAGGATAATGAGAGAGATCAATCGCTCCCTCTTTCTCCATGTCTCCCTCTTCTACGCACAGATCACCCATACATTCCAACATCTGCGTGACCCGTGAATGAGTGCGGTACGTGTTCACGGCCGCAGCGATGCCAGGCCTGCCAGGGCCCATTTGTCAGTGCATGTGAGTAATGAGTTTAATCTCTCCAGAGACTGTGCATTCATATGCTGTGATTGGGCTTGAGCCACGTCAGCTACAGGATCTTAATCTCAAATTGGCCTTTAATGCTTAAACTAATTTATGCAACAGCATGGAAGACGTGCTCATGCTGTTCCCGCCTTTGTCTTGTACCTCTCTGCTGAGCAAGCCTTTCAATTATTTATTTATTTATTTCAAGCAGATAAATGGCACAGAGGGTGACTGTTTGAGAGGTGCATTATGGGTAATGCTTCATCTTCAGTCAGTAAGCTTGTGGAAAGATCCCTGGTTCCAGGAAGAAGCGTAATGACCCGCTGATGTGTGAGGACACATACATGGATAAACTCACAAACACACACTCCTCATTCCAATTATCTTGCACCTGTCTGGCTTTCAATACAAATGAATTTAGTAATGTTCCCAGCACGAGTCTATTCTTAGATCTATGTTAACACAGTCTGGATGGCCCTCCTAGGTTAGATAGAGCTGACTGGCACACACTTCAAACTCATGAACATTGTGCAGAGTTCATCGTAAACACAGTGTAGAAAAGATACTATCAGTTCTTCACAGACATTGGACCATTACGAGCATTAGCGCTCTTCTGAATGTGCGGCCAATGGAAAAATGATTTGAACATGTTCATCTGGCCGTATTTTACATAACCATAACAAATCCCACATATCCAGATTTATGTACAACACTGTTCAGACATAGAATGTTTGGCAAATATCTGAAAATACCCTTGATGCAAAAGAGATGCAGCCGGGTAAATATAAAAATGTATCAAGAAAGTGTTTATAAATGCAGGCAGATGATTGAAGATGGAAATGCAATGGAAGGACAGAGTAAATTAGCTGAAAAACTGCATAAAAGAGCAATAAAATGTGAATGAAAACTATTTATTTTAGACTCTTGGTAACATTGAAACTACGTTTGTTGAATTTCTAATGAAAGATTTTTTTAGGGACAAGAATCGAATATGTATTCTTTGACTTGGAAATCTCTCGAGACAATAACAGGAATTTAAATAATTTCTAATAAAAGACAGGTTGCTAAATAAATTCATGCATGTGTAAGTTGTGGCAAAAACTCTGTCTTTCTGTATTCCCCAGACAGAGTATGCATCCCATAATGAACCTTTATACTTCATTTACATTCTAAATGTGCTTAGAAATGTTTCCGAAAAGCAGATCATGTTCAGAGAGCTCAGAATATTGAGAGAAAAAAAAAATTTAAATATTAGGTTTTATACTGGAATAATTTAACATTTGATTTTGCACTTTAAAAGGGAGAGAAAGAGAGCATAGAAACGTCCTCTGGATTGACAGGTTAAATGATAGTTTAAAAAAGATAACTCTGAAGGACCTGAAATTACAGTCGTTAACTCATTTGAAACCAGGATGATCTGCAGCTTTGAGGTTAAACGACTCTGATATGGTAATCAGAGCATTTCATCTTATTGTGAAGGGCCACTCAGTCAGTCCGCATGTAGGCCGAAGCATTAATATATAGAACATCATGTCATTTAAGTATTAAGTGCTTAATGTGACTATTTCAGCCTTTACAATATGCAAAATATTCACAAATTTGCTTAAAAAAAATCATTAAAAAAATCCATGGTTGGTCAAATGGTCGTTTATTTAAATGTACATAGTTAAAGCACATTTTTTTGGAAACCCGTTTCCACCACTAAATAAAAAATAAAAACAGTAAAAGCGAATTTTTTATCTCTGAATTCTTACTATTTTTTCGCAAATCAGACTTTTTTTCTCGCAATTGTGAGATATAAACTCACAATTGTGTGAAACTTTTTTCTCGCAATTCTGACTTTATATCACGCAATTGCGAGTTTATATCTCAGAATTGTGACTTTATAACTCGCAATTGTGAGAAAAAAGTCAGAATTGTGAGAAAAAAAGTCAGACTTGTGAGATATAAACTCACAATTGCGAGATAAAAAGTCAGAATTCTGAGATAAAAAGTTGCAATTACTGTTTTTATTTTTTTTTTTTATTTAGTGGCGGAAATGGACTTCCATACATTTTTGCCCCTTTTAAGATAAAATGGCCTAAAAAGGCATTTCCAAAAACTCCTCTGACAGTTGCTGTCTTATTTACCGTCACCCTTTATTTAGGGCATTCATGAGGGTTCATTTAAGAAGTAAAATGTAATATTAGCTGTCTCCAGTTATACAGCATTAGTTATTATGTTTAAGATATGAGCGTAATGTTACTTTAAGAAAATTATATGAGACTGTGTGTGTTTTGTGGCGTCATCAGCCAATCAGTTTTGTCATGGTGTTTATCATGCAATCTGAGCCATAGAGTCCTGGCTTAAAAATAAAATGTAGTCATGTGTTTTAGTTCACATTGACAGATCTTATAGGTCCGAATTTCATTCATACTACCCATATTCATACTATATAGAACTTTTTTAACTGTTGCAGAACAGTATGCGGTTTCTGACGCAGCATTAGACTACTGTCTTGAACAAACCTGTGATTCAATATGATAATATATGAATAATTACTTTATGGTCACTTGATTTTTCCTTTCCTCATAACCCGTACGTCACTCTTAGCGTGACTTTTGTTTAAACTTTCTCTTCTGTCTGTTTCTCCTCTACAGGGACACAAGTGCACTTCAAATACCCAAGTCCCCTCTTTCCCTCACCACTGTGCTTCCTTTCATTCTTTCAGACACAGAGGACACGAGCACACACCCAGACAAACATAACATCCGACAGAACAAACCAGCTAAGGTGGAGGCATCATTTAGTATTTATAAAATGAGTCTGTCGGAGCTTGTTTGTGTGTGTCCGTGCGAGTGCACATCTGAGCAAACACGCTGCCTTTAAATGCACCTCAATGAGGGTAAGTGATCTTTTGTTAGCAAGACATCAGCCCCCAAAATGGGATCAACAAATGGGCTTCATTGGTGTGTAAATGGATCTCATGACTTCCCAGCTGGGCCAATTCTGGCAGAAGGACAACAGACTCAAATCACCATCTGGACAGGGACCAAGAGAACTTGACTGACCTTAGGAAGCCTCTTGCATTTCTTTTTCCTTTTTGTCTTCCTCATGACATTTAGTTTTGTATAGTTCCTGTTGAAAAAAACAGCATATGCTGGATTGGTATGTTTTGAAATATGGAAGCTGGTTTGAGTTGGTTTATGCTGGTCCTTAGTTGGTCATGAGCTGGTTTAAGCTGGTCCTGAGCTGGAGCTAGTTGCTTAGGACCATCTGAGGACCAGCACGTGACAAGCTTAAACCACCTCATGACCAGC
The DNA here is from genome assembly GCA_037950675.1 of Hypophthalmichthys molitrix. Taxonomy (NCBI): domain Eukaryota; kingdom Metazoa; phylum Chordata; class Actinopteri; order Cypriniformes; family Xenocyprididae; genus Hypophthalmichthys; species Hypophthalmichthys molitrix. The sequence goes on from CM075501.1 coordinate 34,806,074, forward strand.
TAAGGACCAGTTCTGGCAGGTCACATTAGTCAAGCTTGCATCAGCTGATCCAAGTCTACCTATAGGGATACGATGCCTATCACAGCATCTCTATATAAGGTCCATTCAGTATTATCAGCAGCTTTATCGTGTTGCTCAGGAGAATTACCCCCCTCCAGCCCAGCTCCTCTTATCGTCCAGTCAGGGCTTGGACTTCTGAAATTCCTCTTCGAATCAAACTAAATTTCTTAATTGATGTTGTTACATTAAATTATTGTCATTAAAAACATTAATGATATTGCAATACCTTTATGTTGGTTCTGTTCTGTTTACCCTACGGTGGGTTATCACTGCTCTCCCTGTTCTTATCCATGCTAGGCTGCATGGATGGGCAGGGAGTTCTTGCCCAGAACAGAACCATATCGCCATATCCAAACTATATGCTAAATGTCAATCATCTTTGACAATAGTGGTCCTGACAGAATAGCAGTAAAAATATAGTGAAATATTAATATCATGCAGAAATGATCATCTTTATTTGGCTGTGGAAAGTGTAACTTTTCTTACAAGAAGGACACTTGACTACTGGAATAAGGGTCAATCACAAGCTTTTTGATATGCGAGAGTGATGTTTTTCACTGTTACATTCCTTGACCCTTTCATAACATCAGCACTGACACAAACCTCAGTTTTACTCAATTTGAACTGTACAGCCACTGAAACTGAAAGCAACACTAGAATGATCCAGGAACCTTGGCACCAAACTTGTCTAAAAAAAAAAGCTGTCTGCTTTGCTGTTGCATTCAACCAATGTTTACAGAGCTCTACCTTAAAATATTTAGCCAGTTTTACTTCCACAAATTTACAAATAGCATCATCATGCTCTCTGAAGGTTTAGAGATCCATTAGCAATGGGAAGTCTGACTCATTTCTGTAAATTTGTTCTTTCAGACAATTAGTTTTGATGAACCAGTTCAAAAAACGATTCAGTGGTTCTTTTGTGTTATTGTCATGTGTTCCCTGACTCTTGTTGTGGCATATTAAATAGTCACGTTCTCATAATGCCATTTTTATGCACAGATTGTGGTTTGTTACAGCTTTTCTGATTAGCTTATTTTAATTAGGGTGTTTATTGTAATTTCATGTGTCTCAGTTCAGTTTTGAGCCCACTCTAATGGAGATAGATTATAATGGAGACGTTCATGCCACAAAATATCCTCTGTTACATTCAATGCTTTGGTTGTGATAAATGTTGATTAGGTCTTACATACATTGCCTAATTTATGGTTTTAATGGCTAAACCCAGCAGCACAAACTTTAAAATACATGTTAATTGTGTCTTAAGCATATTAAGAGAATACATTTTTACTAATCAATTGTGCATTTTTACAGCAGCCACAATTTAGCTCATAATAGCTTCAGTCAATGCAGCGTGACATTTTTTCACATTCTCTATTCAGCTTTATTTTAATTACCGAAACCAGTTTTTCATAGTTTAAGTTTTACTGTAGTGGGATGGATTCAGTTACATAAACAAATCTTTTACACTGGCACTGCATGAAAAGATGTGTATATGGGTCAGTATACTCCTGTATACACCGCAGAATTTTGGATGAATATGGAAGTATTTCTGACCAGATATGGGAAATACCACAGGTCCGCATACTGCCAAAATTATATCAATTTGGATGTATGTTACTGAGGTATTCTTCCGTGCAATGGCCATTTGTTGCCATGGCAAGTAAATCATACGTAGATATGTTCTCTAATGGCTTTATCAAAAATGATAAAGCTAGCTATATTTGAGTTCAGTAATATTAAGACTATTTTGAGGCTATTTTGTGAAACTTCATCCGAGAAAAAAAGCAAACACCTTAACTGCTGATCATAACATATAAAAAGTCTTCACACATGACAGCCATCAGTCCTCACAACCAGCATTGTTACATCTGTGTATGTCCACAAAATTTCATGGATTCCTGTAAATGTCCGTGTACGCCAAGTATCTGGGTTTTTCTGGATATTTGCTGTTCTGTGTGACTTGGCTTAGGTATTTTCCTCAGACATCCGGCAAACCATCTCAGGTTACATATGTAACAATAGTTCCCTGAGAAAGGGAATGAGACGCTGCATCTGATAGGGACGCTGAGGGCGTTCCCAAAGTGTCCCTATCGGACGCAGCGCGAGTTCCATCAAAAGGGAACATCTCAGGGTACGTATGTAACCATAGTTCCTTGAGAAAGGGAACGAGACGCTGCGTCCGATAGGGACGCTTTGGGAACGCCCTCAGCGTCCCTATCGAACGCAGCACGAGTTCCCTCGAAAGGAACTGAAATGCCATGTTTATCATGACCAGACATTACCAGATTTAACCCGTTTCATGCAGTGGGGTTTTGTGAACTAGATTTGAACTTATTCAGTGTAAAGATTTGATCCAAAAGAATCATTTGTTTCCAAATTGTACATTACTGCACAAGATTTATCAAATTGTTCTTTGTGAGTAGAGATTTGCATACAAATACAACCATTTTTGCATTGCTAACATATATTAATTGTACAAAGATGTTGGAAAACTAAGTCTGATGGGACTGACGTGTTGTGCTGTGGCTGAGAAACACAAAGCATGTGGACTAAGTGCTTATTTCATAGGGTTCCTCTCACCCTGAGTGTAATTCTCATTTTTGTATCACGCTGTCAAACTTGTGCATGACAGAGAGGATTTAGATGACAGAACAGGTGTTCAAAAAAACACAGATAACGACACCCAGTGTCCTTCAATTCGGCAATAGCTTGCTCGCTCGCTCTGTCATTAACCTGACAGGAGATTACTCTGAGCTGCCAAAGGCTTCCAGGGGCATTTGAGTATGATGAAGGAGAATAGGACCATCATCTTCACCGTCGTTGCCTCCGTTTGACCTCCAATCATGACCCCTCTCAGAAAAACGCTCTTTAAAAGAACTCTCTTGTTCATATTCCAAGGTCTTTGCGTCAAGTAATGGCTTTTGAACTTTCTCTTTGTGTAGAGTGGGGGAAAGAGAGAAGTGAGGGAGAAAGTGGCATTGAGATATGTGTGTCCATTGCTGTATGTCACGAGGGCGTGACAGGGCAATCGAGGCACACCGGAGTCACGGAGACGTTTTTATCGTGCTGTTTTAACAAATAGCTTGTGAGAAACGCACAGAGGCAGGAACAGTCAGTGAGGATACTAACTAACAAAAATGAATTGTGGACAAGGTACCATGTTTGTACCGTGTATTCTTCACCTTGGAGTATGTAAATTCCACAGTACAAATGGTCATCTTTTAGCAGTATAGCAAAAGTATCATGGCATTACAATCTGGTACCATCAACATGGTACCACCTCAGTACTTTTTTTGTTAGCAGAAGAACGCTCAAAATAAGGCTAATTTATTTAGGAGTTAGAATCTTTTGATGAGAATTAGACTTACATGGGCCTGTAGTATCGTTTCTGGGCTGCAGTCTTTGGTCAGTGGTTGTGTCACCCCAGCCAATAACAATGCATGGCGCAGGCGAGGACAAGACTTTGGCCCTGTCCCTAATGGCACACATCATATGACGCGATTTCAACTTGTAAAGAGAGTTCACATCCTTGTAGAGCTTGTGATTACAACTTGTAAGCTGGAGATTTTCTAAGGCTCCTACTTATGCCACATGACCGCTGTACCACCTAACCGATGCAGATTAATTTACATTGAAGTGAACAGCTCTGATTAGAGTATCATGTGTCGTGTTCTCGAAATTATGCAAGCGCTCTTTTTGCAGTTGTTATGGGTCCTCGATGCACACTTTTGCTGTACCCACAAACGAGCTCTGCAGTGGACTTTTCCACACAGTAAAAGTGGCATTACGGTGAGTGACGGTAAGTGAGGACTCATTGAACTAACAAAGGTTTCTTTATGTTTCGAGGCATGCACTCCATGATCTCAGGATCAAAGCCTGAGTTGACTGAGAAGTGGATGATCACCGTCATGGGACCAACAAAGCCTGATTAGATTGGTTTGGTTTTGTCAACTCAAAACTAATCATGTAACCCTGAGTTTTTTTCAACTACAGTCATGGTACAGGCCCCACATCTAAAAATCCAATCAACAATTGATGTATAGAACCAAGTCCCTATCCTATTTTTTTTTTTTTTTTTAATTTTCAAAAATCCATTACACTCAGATGTTTGTGAAAATATGTAAGAAAATATCTGTAGTTACTTGTGTTTCATCACAACTTTAAACTGACCTTGAATTTGCACAACAGAAAGTCAGAGTTCTCAATATGAACTGAAACATTTCTCAGACCATTTCAAGGACCAAAAATGCATCTGTTATGCATCTGTACGGAGCCCCGCACATGACATGCAAGAAAAAAAAATTAAATCGTGCGCACGATTTACTAATTCGTTACCTCGATTTAAAAATCAATAAATCGAGGGAACGAATTAGTAAATCGTGTGCACGATTTAGCCTACTATTTTTTTCCTGCATGTCATGTCCGGGGCTCTGTACATCTGAACAATTGTCTCATTCTTTTCTATTTTAGAAGGAACATGAAACATTGCTGTTTTTATTGTTTGTATTTTTCAGTGTTAGTTTATTTTTTAGTTAATTTTTAGTTTCACTTTTAGTTTTTATTTTTGTTTTAGTATTTTCTAAATAAGAGCCAATCTAAGAGCTAAAACTTCACATACGCACTCTGGGGACATCAGAGACTTATTTTACATCTTGTAAAAAAGGGCATAATAGGTGCCCTTTAACTTATATCCTCTAAATAGGTTTAATGCCATACATTTTATATGTCATGTAACAAAAAACTTTTTTTTTTTTAAATTGTATTAGTTTCAGTTTTTATTTTAGTTATACAAATGTTTTAATTTACATTTCATTTTTCACATTTAGTTTGTGTGTGTATTCTCATATATTAGCTTACATGTACATTTTGCTATCTCATCGTCTCTGACCGCACATCTTGATTGAACCTGATTTATGTTTTTGGTCTTCAAAAGTCCCCCTCCCCATCACACTGTCCTTCCTTACAAGCTTTGAGTGCAATTACTCAAGCCTAGTCAAAGGAACAACAATAGTACTCCAAGGTCATCGGCAACGAGCTGAGCTGACAGTTGGCAGGCCGCACAGATACACAGTAATTTACTCTGTCCTTCAGGACATCTGCCTTTTAGTAACCTGCCACACCACCAGAACAAATGCTTTGTCATTACGAGCAGCTTCTTCTCTCTAGAAGAACCCAGCTGAGTTCAGAAGTGTGTACTTATTATTTTATTATGGTGCAGATGGCATGCTGGTACACCTGTGGTTTTGCATGTGCACTTATGGGTGATGTGACTTCCAGGCATGTTGAAGCTGTAGGTTTTTGTTTGGGTTTTGTCAGGTCACGGTACACAAGATGATTTAAGGTCGCTGGAGGAAGTGAGGTTTATTATTGTTTCAGTTTTTCACTTTGTTAGTTTGTGAGTGAACACATATATATATATACACACACACAATCAAAACTGCACAGAGGACCCAGAAGGTATTTGGACTAGCACTGTCAAAATTAACATTTTAATGCATAATGTTATAATACTGTGGTTTTCAATCTTGGTCCTCTCGCATACTATATAGTAGACGCATATTCAATTTTGGATGCAGCGTGTGTGTCATATAAGGAAATTTTATTATTTTTAAGTACTTAGTTAATGTGTTTATTCAATTTGACATTGCCACTTAAATTGACAATTCTGCCAAAAATGAAAATTCTGTCACCAATTACTCCCCCTCATGGCATTCCAAACCTGGCTTTGTGACCATGTTTGGGTCAAATATGGACAAACCTAACCGTTGGTTTAAATTTTTAAATTAATTTTAAACCCAACAGTTGGGTTTGTCCACATTTGACCCAAACATGGGTTGAAACAACTGAGCATTTTTATAGTGTACCAGAACCACCAGCCACAACATTTTTTAAACAGCTAAGCTAAAGCACATCCCCATAATCTGCTGAAATGTTCTCCAGTGCTCTCATTAAAAGCAAACAGCAGCTCTGTGTGCTGTGTCCTCGCCCTATTGTCATAAAATATGCCTCCGTAGTCATTAGGGTGAAGAAACTTGAATGCAAAATTACTTTTCGGCAATAAATGAATTTGTATAGAAGCTGAGGAGGAAGCTTTTATCATGTCGTGCAAGATTCAGATCAACATTTGACGGCAGTGGTGCTGGAACCCAGGGCGATTTGTGTTTGTGTGTGTGTGTATGCTTGAGTGTTTTGCTTATTCATGCATGCATGTGACATTTCATGAGAAGCCGTTTTACATCAGTGCCTGTCTGTGGCCAAAGAGCATTTCCTGTCTGCGGGTTGGCGATTTGATATCACATTTTCACAAGCCCAATAAAGTCCTTTGTGATTTTGGAAAGACAAGGTCATAAAATGTGACATCTTATGTTTGAGAGAGAGAGCTAACGGATGCCATGATGCGTTGTAAGCTGTTGCTGATCCCTGTCATTTACGACACTCCCTCCTGTGCTGTGTGGGACAGAGTGTGTCTGTTTGTGTTTGTTTAACCCTGTACTGCATAGCATCACCCTGAGGCAACATAAAATCTTTTGTAAGCAGTTGTTTACTAGATGCTTTGATCCAAAGTGACACTCATTACATGGACAGTCTTTCTGTAGCAACCTGGGGTTTAATGTCATGTACAAGAATGTAATGGTGATTGTTAATGACTTTCATTTTTGCTCTTGATAATATGCAAGGACATGTGCTAGAAGATTATATGTACACGCACATGCACACACACACTTAGATTAATAGTGATAGATCCTAGTCTGAGTCTAAGTTTGTTGAGCAAACTGAAAGTTATATAAAATTACTTCTATACGCCAAAACAAGTTGTAGGCCTATATATACTCTCTGAAATGGAATAAACTTTACAGAAGAGAACACTGACGTGTGATGCTGACGCAGGTGTCGGCAAATAATAAGTCTGACATAGGACCTGGAAGCGCTGAATGTGAACAACATATGAGATTGACACAGAACAGAAGATATTAAAGAATAAAGTCATTATTTTTTTGTTTTTGTGCACAAAAAGTATTCTTGACGCTTCATATAATTAAGGTTGAGCCACTGCAGTCACATTGATTGTTTTAACAATGTCTTTAGTACCTTTCTGGACCTTGAAAGTGTCGGTTAAATTGCTGTCTATGGACGAGTCGTATACCTCTCAGATTTCATCAAAAATATCTTAATTTGTGTTTTGAAGATGAATAAAGGTCTTACGGGTGTGGAACGACATGAGGGTGAGTAATTAATGACAGAATTTTCATTTTTGGGTGAATTAACCCTTAAAAACGTGCAACTTTTACAATAAAATATAATGCTAGCTAAAGCAGTATAAATAACAAATATTTATGTCATTATGAGTTACCATGCTTTGACCAAAAAACACAAATTATTCGTCATCCGTGACCAACCTGAGCATGCTCAACCTTTACCACCAAACTTGACATTGTAAGTTTTTCTTGTTTAATACTTGAAGTTGTTCATACTAAATGGCCTAAAAACTGGATTTATTTAAATTATGCATTGTCAACTTTTTCTACATTTGTTGTAAAATACAGTGTACAAGCAATACACAATACACACAATACGGAAAAGAGTATAGGCTGTCTGGAGTATACCATTTTAAGTGGGGGAGAGTATTATTTGTATTTTATATGTATGATGGTGGGGGATTATCCATGTGAGGGTTGTGATGGGCTGATAAAGGTCTCGATGGGCTGATTTTTAGTCCCAGTTCATTTTAGTCCCAACTGTTGTGACTACATGGTTTTGCAAATGTACACGAATCTTTAAAGGCATATGACAGGTGCATAGAGTTCTTCTGGCTTTGTAAAAATGAAAACGAAAGTGGAAAATGGTATTAAAAATTCTTGAGTGTTTATGTGAGTGTCATATTTAACGATGGCTGTTTTTTAAGCATGCTTGTGTACATAAGTGAAGTACACTTGTTTAAATGAAAGCACTGTTGAATGAAAAATTGTCATGTCAATTTTAAGGTGTGCTATAAAAGTAATGAATACTAAGTATTACAGTAATAATAATAACTAATAATTCATTACATTTATATAGCGCTTTTTTATTTGCCCTCAAAACGCTTTACATATGGAAGGGGGAAATCTCCTCAACCACCACCAATGTGCAGCATCCATCTGGATGATGCAACTCCAGTCATATTGCGCCAGAACGCCCACCACACCCCAGCTTATTGGTGGAGAGGAGACAGTGATGAAGCCAATTACTATATGTGACCCTGGAGCACAAAAACAGTCATAATCACACAGGTATATTGTAGCAATAGCCAACAATACATTGTATGGGTCAACATGATTGATTTTTCTTTTATATCAAAAATCATTAGGATATTAGGTTAAGATCATGTTTCATGAAGATATTTTGTACATTTCCTAACGTATATATATCAAAAATTTATTTTTGTGAATGGATATCCAAATGAAGGACTTCATTTGGACAACTTTAAAGGCGATTTAATCAATATTTTGATTTTTTTGCACCCTCAGATTCCAGATTTCCAAATAGTTGTATCTTGACCAAATTTTGTCCTATCCTAAGAAACCATACAACAATGGAAATATAATATATTCAGCTTTCAGATGACGTATAAATCTCAATTAAAAAAAATTGACACTTATGACTGGTTTTGTGGTTTAGGGTCACATATATGGGGATGATTAGGAGGCCATGGTGATAGAAAGAGGCCAATGGGCAAATGTACTTTTTTTTCAAAGGACATCCTGGGATTTTTAATGACCACAGAGAGTTAGGACCTCGGTTTAATGTCTCATCTGAAGAATGGTGCTTTTTTTTTTTTTTTTTTGACAGTATAGTGTCCCCATCACTATACTGGGGTGTTAGGACCCACACAGACCACAGGGTGAGCACCCCCTACTGGCCTCACTAACACCTCTTCCAGCACCCTAGTTTTTCCCAGGAGGTCTCCCATCCAGGTATTAACCAGGCTCAAACCTGCTTAGCTTCAGTGGGCAACCAGTCTTGGGCTACAGGGTGATATGGTGGTGTAAACAACATGTTGCATACAAAAGAAATGGTATGTGTATTTAACACCCTTCATAAAGCATCTTTTTTTTTTTTTTAATTTAATTTACAGCATGCAGAGAGCATTCAGCTGACATAACAAATTAAGGGTCGAGGGCTTTTCTCAGAGGGTAAATAGTGATTGAGCCCAGACAGATTGCAATTACTCACCCGACCCGTGACTGAACCTACGGTTGCTCTCCCACAATCCCATGCGTTTTATAAGTGTGCATTCAGTGCATTCAGTCTTCAGATGTGCATACATGGATTTATATGTAGAGTGTTTCTTTAAGCAAGCACATGTGTGCATGTTTGAATGTTTACCAGTCTCTGAGGCCTTTAAGTGTGTTGCATAAATGTTTTTAAATAAGGTTTCCCGTTTGAGTGTGGGTAAGTGTTTGCGCGTGTGTGTTTGAGAGATGAAAGCGAGAGCAAAGGTAAGATGGGTTCGTAGTATGATCATATTCCCACAGGGCAGTTTCATCTGCTGAGAGAACCATTTAGTTCTCTCACTTCACGCTGTGCTTTACGGTTTAATTTGAAGTAAAAAAATTACTTGTTACAATATTTACTTTCATTATCATATATATCTATATATATTTTAGTTCATTCAGTGTGTATGTTTGTGTGGCTAGTTGTTTTTGTTTGTTTTTGTTATCATGTTTTTCAAGTCGCTGTGTAAAGCAAGAGTGCTGTAAGGCAGGGTGAAAGACACTCAAGCTCAGAGTCTCCCAGCACAGACACAAGACTTTGACTGGCCCACGGCTGCAAAATGAAACCCGAACTTCATTCTCTAGCTACTACATGTTACTAGTTTGTAAGTGTACACTCTTAGAAGAAAAGTTCTAATCTCTAAAGCAGTGTATCTCAACCTTCTTGACTACAATGACCCTCATTGTCCTCAATAATATTTGAATGTCTCCCTCACAGTTTTTACCTGATAAAATATTTTAGAGCTTGGCATAACTAAAAAGATGTATATCCATTATAAAATTAGCCAAATAAGAAATATCTTGATTTTTAGTTCTTTTAGCTTATATTCATGCTTGTTTTTTCTCATTTTAAATACCTTTAAGTGATCTTGAAGCCCCCTGGTTGAAAACCACTTCAAAAATGATTGATGCTGCAGTTAATCCCAAGTCTAATACTGTTTAACACTGTTGACAATCTTCTCCAACCAGCTAAGGATATTGTTCTCTCTTCTGTTGATCAGTGTAATAAGTTTCTTAATTATTTTACTGGTAAGATTGAGGGCACTTACAATTCTTTAATCTCTATCACCCCGGTTGAGCAAGTTAATATTGAGCCTTTAAATCAGGGGTATCAAACATAAGGCCCACAGGCCACAAAGGTGTCCAATCCGGCCCGTGGGATGACCTGAACTTTAATAAAAAAAATAGAGATGCAGTAGTCCACTGGTCATAAATCCAAATTTTATTTTGGTCAATCTTTATTCCGGGCTTGCAAACAAAGTGCTTTTCCCAAAATTTCATTTGTGTGGAAATATTAACGATGTCTGTGAAAAGGACATTAAAGGCCCGCTGAAGTGTCCTGGCACGCACAGCATTATTCAATGTGTTGACATAATTTCAACTGAAACAGAAAGACAGGGTAATATATCGAACAGCCCCGCCCCTTTTTTAAAATAGCCAATAGCGTTTTGTTTATGTTACAGCTCACCAGAGCAGTTAGACCAGCGGTCTCAAACTCAATTCCTGGAGGGCCACAGCCAGTGTTGCCAAGTCTGTGGTTTTCCCGCGTAGTTGGGCTACTTTTACACTGTTGCCGCGGGTTGTTTTTCATGTCCGCTGGTTGAATCGACCCAAAATTTTACTCACCGGAAAGCGATTTTTACCGTAGGACACCCCTGAAATGGGATTGGGCTAGTTTTGAGGAGCAATTGGGTGGGTTTTGTTGTGAAAACCTGGCAACCCTGGCCACACCGCTGCACAGTTTAGCTCCAACCAGCTCCAGCTCACACCTGTTTGGAAGTTTCTAGTAATCCTAAAGACCTTGATTAGCTGGATCAGATGTGTTTGATTAGGGTTTGAGCAAAACTGTGCAGAGCTGTAGCCCTCCAGGAATTGAGTTTGAGACCACTGCGTTAGACTCTGTAAAACCTCAGTTTCCTTATAATCTCTAACCGTTTCTCCTCATAATGTCCTTTATATCGCTTTAATATACAGCATTCTGTGCAGAATTCAAATGGGTCCGATACCTTTTGTGGTCTGTGCCAACTCGCGACAAGCTCTGTGCGCTTGTGTCTCTGGACCACAGCAGACTGCATGCGTTAGGGCGGATCATCCTATGTGACACGCGAAAACCGACTTCATTCGCGTCAAAGGAAAGCATATTTACACTGTTTGAATCATTCCCTATTCTCTATATAGTGCACTACGTGCCATTCACCATGTAGAAACTAGTAAATGTGTGAGCAAATGACCGATTTCGAGTGTAGGCGGAGGCGGGACTTCAGATTCTAGAGAGCATTTGATTGGACAGAAGATTTGACAAGAAACTGAAGTGTGATGTGACGTCATGAAAATCCGTGATCCATTTTAATGGAAGTGAGAGACTGTAAGTTTTGAATGCTTAAATCTCCTAAATGTGAATTTTGTCAATGTTTTAGAACACACCAGCTTATTTATAACCGTAAGGCTAACATATTCATACTAAACCTAAAAAACTTAAATTTTGATTTCAGGGGGACTTTAACACAGGCACGTGCTGAATAAGGACACAAAGACGAGAACAGACGCGCCAGCAGAAAAAATAACATACCATGCACAAGCTCACTGTTCGTGAAAAATAGAAAGAATAATATAAATATTAAATTGGGGTTGATATGAATGCATCTCTGAAGGGAACTGTCTTAAGAAAAGTTTTGATGGCTTTTCCTCTTATCTCCATATAAAGTAGTAACCTATTTATAAACGCAGCACTGCTTTGTGTATAGCAGTAACCATGGAAACGATATATCGCTGCTGTTCCATAAGCGCCACCTACTGTCAGAGAGTGAATTTGCATTTTCATTCAGTCTGTCTGCTGATTTTGTTTTGTGCAGGTGTCTTATATATCATAATTTCGCAAAGCTAAAGTTAGACCATGCTGTTTTTGCTGTTAATCTTGAAATTATACAATAATTTAAATTAAAAACAACTGCTCATACTCATCTTTGTTGGGATTGTGATAAAAATGCAGTTTTTTTCCTCTAATATCAAAGAGCTTCACATATTTTCTGAACAAATAAACAACAAGTAAATTACAAAAAAAACTACAACCAGTATCAGAATCGGCCAATTTGCTTCTAAAAAAATTGGAATTGGCCACGAAAAATCAAAATAGGTGCATCACTAATAAAACAATATTTAAAAAAGCATTATTTTAAAAATATAACAATTTTTTAATAACTGCATCTGTAAAAACAAATGCAGTTTTAAGGAGCAGTGTACTAGTTTTCTTGGAAATTAATTTGTTGTTCATATGGTTAATATTAATGCCCACTGAACCTTATTTTCTAAGAATATAGGTAATGTTCAAAAGATTAGCTTTACTGTGACTACTTTAAATTATGAGTAGCTTGCAAAATAGCCTGAAATTGTCCATGACATTTAGTTTTTTCACTAATTGTATTCTATATTCCAAAGGCTTGTCTACTCCCATTGAATCTCTGCTACGGTTTTCAACCCGACTCCCTATCTGAAACCCCTCTGGATAATGCATTCAGCAGATTGATGACAAGATTGCTCTCAACTTGGCCAAGTGTTTATGTTATCAACCACCTCAGTCCCCCATCTGCTGGGACACCAGCCACACATCCCCCATAATTCCCTGTGCAGATGTGGCCATAAGGAGCAAGCTCATCCCAATCTCTCTATATAATCCCTTCATCGCCCATTCATACCAGAGAGAGGTTGCGCAATCACCAATAGACTTGGCTTTCATCAGTTCGGTTCCTTTGTTTTATTGAGGTCAATGGCGAAGCATGTTCTCACACAGCACAATCCCACTGCATGGAATGTCTCGTAATGTCGGGAGGATTAAAACGCACATTGTCAAATCAAGTAAAAACAAGCACAGATAACAATAATACATTCAAAAACCAGGTCTCGTTAATACTTTCCCTTTTAGCCAGTAACCTTTATCTTAATTGAAATTCAGGTTGCGTTTTGCTCACAGATCATTTGTTGAAGAAAATATATGGTTTCAGAGTCATGCATATTTCCTGGCAAAGTAATAACCCCAAAGTCTTGAATGACATTTAATTTTTAAAAGATAAGAGGTGAACACAAATTGAAACTGAAGACTGACTGACCGCACGCTGTCACCGTTCACTTTGAAAAAGATCAAATTTTCTTAGCGGATGAGGTGTTTTTTTTTTTTTTTACGTTTGTGCTTTATCTTGCTATGCTGGAAGCTCTTCGCTCATTAAAGAGCTGTTGACGTTACATTTAAATTAGGATGCTTTCAGAATCTCATTTGGTTCGATGACAAACTGATTTGGTATATCAGATACTTGCTGTCAACGTGTTAACATTTGGCACCTTGAATAAATGCATTTTTTACATCTTTCATGTGAAAGTTCAAGTGTAAGGCAGAATTTCTGAATTGATAAAGATGTGAAGCATACTGATTTATACAACATATATACAACAGACCCACAAAATTGTACAAAATGTCTTCAATAAATAGTCGTGGATCATAAAGTCCATACATACATGTATTTAAAAGGTACTTAATTTAATTTTCATTATAAATTGCAAGTTAAATATTTCTGTATTTTGGAATGGATCACAACATCAAAAACAAAACACCCTGAGTTGTGTATAATGGTTTTGTAGCATTAAAAAAAAGTCAAGTGTTCACAGTTCCAAGTGCATAAATTTGCTTCATGCATCCATTACGTTTCCTTTTGAACAGTGATTGGCTATAAATAAAAGTCACTCGTTGTTATTGATGGCTGGCGAGGGTTTGCTTCTTATCCCATCTGTGGCAGCCCTGGAGGTCTCAGTCACAAACCTCCGAGGAATCCACACTGATGTCATGATCCGTACATACTCCTTTCGGAAGTTCCTATTGAGGAGTCCGTAAATGATGGCGTTGAGGCAACTGTTGAAATAGGCCATAAAGTAGCTGACCACAAAGAGCCACTCTGGAATACGTGGAGCCATGACCTCTGGGTTGATGGCCACCACCAGTCCGATGAGATTGAGGGGAGCCCAGCAGATCGCGAACAAAACAAACACCACGAACATGGTGACGAAGTTGCGCAGGTCGCTGGGCCTCACCCTGGAGCGTTCCTCGCTTTTCACCTTCCGCCTTACCTGTATCACCAGAACCCAAATCCTCAGGTAGCAGAAGGTCACCACAGCGATGGGCACCAAGAAGTGAACGACCACCACCACCACAGTGTAAGAGCTGCTGGCAGTCTGTGTGAAGGTGCAGGAGTAAACACGGGGGTCGTAACTCAGAGAGCCCACAAAGAAGTTGGGAAGAATGGCCAGCACAGTGAGCGCCCAGATCAGGGCCACTAACAGCAGCGTGTTACGGTAGCTGTAGAGACGTCCGTAGGCAAAACTGTGACAGATGTAGCAGTAACGGTTGATGGCGATACCAGTGATGTTGAAAACGGAGCCGATCACGCTCAAGCCCATTAGGAAGCCGCTGACTTTACACTGGATGTCCCCCAGAGACCAGCCGTCATGGAAGATTGCATACAAGACCAGCGGGTAGGGATAGAAAGCCACCACCAGGTCAGCGAAGGCCAGACTGACAACAAACACGTTACCTGTGCAAGAGAGAATGAGAAAAAGAGGGCTTGTTAATAATCTTGTATTTACTAGCATAATTTCATACTGTGGCCAGATGAAAAATATTTTAAGCTTATTTCTGCCACTGAATAAAAAATAAAAAAGATGATTGCATCTTTTTAATCTTGCAATTCTGGCTTTTTTTCTCTCACAATTGCGAGTTTACATCTTGCATTTCTGATTTTTTTCCTCAGAATTGCAAGTTTATATCTGGCAATTCTGACTTTATAACTCGTAATTGTCAAAAAAAAAATATTTTTTTTTTCTCAGAATTGGACTTTATAACTTGAAATTTCGAGTTTATATCTCACAATTCTGAGAAAAGAAGTCAGAATTGCAAGATATAAACTCTGAATTTTTAGAAAAAATGAGAATTTTTAGAAAAAAAATCCAGAATTGTGAGAAAAAAGTGAGAATTGCGAGATATAAATTTGGAATTGCGAGGAAAAAAGTGAGAATTGCAAGAAAAAAGTCAGAATTGCGAGATTTAAACTCGAAATTGCGAATGCAAGTTTATTAAGTTATCGCAAATGCAAGTGTATATCCCGCAATTCTGACTTTATAACTCGCAATTGCGGGTTTATACCTCACAATACTGAGATAAAAGTCAGAATTGCAAGGTAAAAAGTCACAATTATCTTTTAAATTGTTTTATTCGGTGGTGGAAACAAGCTTCCATAACAATTTGATACTGTTGTCAGATCAGTTTTATGTGAATTAGAGATGCACCGATGCATCGGCCAACAATCGGTATCGGCCGATAAAGGCTATTATTATCACTATCAGGCATCGGCCAGATATTATTATATCTGAAAATAAACAGCAGCTGAATATAATACCTCTGGTAATTGTAACTTCTAATATTGTAGTGTACTAAATGAGAGGGTTCCCTGTATAGTTTGCAACATCATTTGGGAAAGATTTTTTTTTTCCTTTAGAAAAACCAAACTATCGGTATCAGCATCGGCCGATATCATTCTGAATAATCGGTATCGGCAGAGAAATTTTGTATCGGTGCATCTCTAATATGAATCAAACAAATAAAAACGTTTATTATTATTATTATTCAACAAGGGTGCATTAAATTGATTAAAAGTAACAGGAAAGACATTTATATTGTTACAAAAGATTTCTATTTTAAATATATACTTTTATTTTGAACTTTCGGTAACACTTTATTTTAGGGTCTTTTAACTAGTTGCTTATTAGCATGCATATTACTAGAATATTGGCTGTTTATTAGTAATTATTAAGCACATATTAATGCCTTACTCTGCATGACCTTATTTTACATTCTTAATCTTACCCAATACCTAAACTTAACAACTACATTACTAACTATTAATAAGCAGTAAATTAGGAGTCTATTGAGGGAAAAGTCATAGTTAATAGTGAATACATGTTCCCAATACTAAAGTGTTACCGAACTTTCTATTTATCAAAGAATCCTGTCACAGTTATAAATAATAATAATAATTCACAGTTTTATTGAGCAGCACAACTGTTTTGAACACTGATAATAATAAGACGAATTGTTTCTTGTGCACCAAATCAGTATATTAGAATGATTTCTGAAGGATCATGTGACACTGAAGCTAAATTCAGCCTTGGTGTGCATAAGTAACTTCTATCAAAGACGAAGCCCAAACTTTTGAAGGGTAATACATTGACACTACACTTTTTATTTTTTACTGTATGTCAAATTTTTCTGTTGTCACGGCAACCAGCACACATTTTGTTTTTGTCAGCTGTATACGAAAATGTTTCCAGTAAGTAGATTTATGTTGACTTTGTGCATCAAAAAACACCATTTAACAGTACACATGTCACTTTCAATGCACTGTTTCCTCCCTTTGCCCCTCCAAGCCTGTATTGTGGCACTTAAATTGAATATAGGGGTAAACTCATGTGAACGACAAGTTTAGAACCAGAGAGAAAATAAAAGAGGAAACGAGAATCAAGAATGACAAAGCTACAGAGCGAAAAGGAAAGACAACGACTGAATCACATCAACTTCAAAAGCAGGATCTCCAGGGAGTGTGATGCCTTTGATTACACTGTGACAGCAGAAAACACATCGTTCTCTAAATGCGCTCTCTTCTAGCCTCTGCCCTCTCAGATTAATCTCATGCATGGTCTGCTGCTTTAAAACTTCTGTTATGTCGACCAATCCATTTACTCATTTTCTCATGTTAAACAGTCATCATTTACAGATTACTGTACGTAGAAACAGTTGACTGGGCCATCTAATTAGCACAGAGTCCAGATAGCCTCTTATTCCATATTACTGATGGCAAATATCTGCTTCGTACAGACAAATTTGCTTCAGATGCATGTTTGTAAATGAAGGTATAATTTTCAGAGAGTGATTTCCCAGATAGAATAATGAAAGTGGAAAGAAGTGGAAAGTAGAATCTCACAAAAACATGCTAGGTCACATTTTACCCCAAAATTAATAGATATATTTTGCATAAAATAATCAGGTCTATTTTAGGATCAATAAGATTTTTGTGTATCACGATATTATTTTCTTAACAAATGTAACACATACACATTTTTTAAATTTGTTATATTATTTATTTCTACAAATTATTTTAAACTAATACAATTATTTATTTATATAATGTAAATCAATACTCAATAGCCTAACATTTACTTTTATATAAAAGCAGCATAAAAAATACATGATGTGTAGATTAAAATACAATTATGTAGTGAGAATTGCATTACCATATTTGCATTTGTATTACCATAAAGACAACTATGGTCCTAAAAGATTTTTTTTTATGCACAATATGGTTTATTTTTATTTTTATTTTCTTTTTGGAGTGAAATGTGATCTGGACATATTTCCCTTCCGAGTTTTATGAGATTCACCTTTAAAAGAATAATAAATTATTGTATCAAAGTCATGAGAGGTGAACAGCTTTAATCAGGCACACATTTTCCCCTCATTGCCTACAGCTTTTTAGACCTCCAGACCATTTTAACATTCAGTCGGTGCCTTTCTCCCTCCCAGCCCTAAGACTCTGGATGAAACGTGAGGGCCATAAACATAAGAGACCACCATTAATCAGATTTTCAGATAATCAGATGCAAAACATTTCACTTGGATTTTTTCAGATACCACCAACAGCAATGTGTATACAAACCAAAAAAAAAAAAAAAAAAAAAAAAAAATTGAAAGGGGAAAAAGCTGGGTTTTTTTCCCATCCTTTTTAGCAAATGCCAAAAATCAATCCTGGCACTTCCCAGCATGACATTATAGAGATCATGACCCAATATTCTCATCTGTTTATCACCGTGGCCTTTAAAAATGATCCAAAAATCCAAAAACTGTTTCAGCCTGTCACGTTAAAATGACACTGACTTTTCTCTCTTCAGCTATTTCCTATTCTTAGCTTTATTCACAGGATAAAGCTATCGAAATGATAAACACAATTACCCTGACCTACCGGAGCCCAACCTTTCTTCTCTGTGCTTTCTTCTCTTTTCTTTAGACTTTTATCCCCAGCCACTATAATTCAACCCGAGATGAAGCACCTTCAAGGTCATACTGCTGTATGAATGTACCATGAAATAATACACAATGTGAGACTCAGCTGCTATAAAAGGCATTTTTGTGTTCACATATAAACCAACCTGTAAGTAACATGCATAGATTCAAAATCTTTAAAGCCAGTTAATGTGTGAACTTCATACAAGGTACAATCGCTATATAATCCTCTTACAAAAGCACATTTTTAGTAATGCTTTTTAATATTTTACATTAAAAATGCCTTTGGTCATACTGAAAACACCTGTTTATATTCATATTTCTTTATTTATTTTTATATAATGCATCTCTGCATATTTAGTGGTGATTATGCAGAATATTGATGTGGTTTCAGACAAAGCATGTATGTGTGTGTGTGTGTGTGTGTGTGTATGTGTGTGTATGACAGAGCTAGACAAAGCAATCTAGTCTGATGTGAATATGTACACGTGACATGAATAGAGTCTATTTGGAGTAAGAGTACAAAGAAATCAAAATTGCTATTCAGTTGTGCTCATATACCTTTCCACATTCATGACTGTGCACCAGGGTTCCTACACCATTTGACAAATACATTTTCATGATTTTCCATGACCAGTAATTTGTGATAGCCGATGAAATTTGTTTTTTCTTATGAAAATCTTAATGACAAAGATTTTCAAAAATTTGCTGGTAATTCCAGGTTTTCCAGGACTACGGGAACTCTGATATTCACATTTAATGGCATATGATTGTCTCTTATCAACTTTGATGACACAGTGGGTTTTTTTTTTTTTTTTTTTTTTTTTTTTTCCATTTCCTGAAAAGTACCGGTTTTGGACATAAGGTTTCCACCCAACAGCAACGATATTGAGATATGAAGAGGAAGAATGAGAGTGAGAAAAGAAAAGCAATTAGGGACAGGAAGATGAGGAGAAATGTCTTTGTCGTTTCCTAATTGGAATAGTTAGAATGTGAAGGAACAGCTGACAGAGGAATCTGAGGAAAAGTTGTGGAGACAGAACAGAAGGCAAGGGTTGTTATGTCTAAGGCTCATTATAAAAGCACTTTAACAGGGTCACACAGGGCTATGAAACCCTCAGAGTACAGTATAAAATGATACATGCATGCCCTGCTCACCTGTCAAAGATTTTAAGCGCAAAAAAGAAGAGCTACAGCTGTAAGAGACAACGACACTCCTGCTTGAACATGCCCACAAGACTGGTGGCCTTTTTGGCATTTCCTTACGGATCTGGACAACCTTTGCAAAAAGATTTTCTGAAGCTATGCCAAGAACAATAATAAATCTTGACCCTGCCATTTCTAACCAATTGCCACTGAGGAAATCCTTCATTGTGTCCAGGCAGTTCATCCAGACAGGTATAGGAACTCTTGGGAATTAATGACCATACAAATCAACAGAATAAAAGGGAAAGAGAGCCAGTACAGTGCAGTAGTGCATCCTTCATATAAATGGCTATTTGATATTTTCTTTAAAAGAAATTAAATCAATAGTATGATTAATTCCTTATATTAAAAAAAAAAACCCTGAAGGGTTTAATCATGAATTTAATAATAAAATTAGCTTTCTGTCTTCCATTCTTTAGTCTTGAAGCATTCAAATGCGCTGTCCGTGGTGCTGAAACCAAACTCCAGCCATGTCACAGTGTGGATGACAACAATTCACATTTACACAGCAGTCAATTAAAGTTAACAACACAAACAACTAGTGAGAAAGAGTATGTTTATATAAACTTCAAATTTGTTTTAATGTTTTAAAGGGTTAGTTCACCCAAAAATTACATTTCTGTCATTAATTACTCACCCTCATGTCATTCCAAACCAGTAAGACCTTCATTCATCTTTGGAACACAAATGAAGATATTTTTGATGAAATCCAAGGTTTTTTTATCCCCCATAGAAAGCAATGTAATTACCATCATTCAAGGTCCAGAAAGGTATTAAAGACATCGTTAAAATAGTCGACGTTACTACAGTGGTTTAACCTTAATGTTATGAAGCGACGAGAATACTTTTTGTGCTCAAAACAAAATAAAAATAACGACTTTATTCAACAGTTTCTTTTCTACCTTGTCAGACTCGTACGCAGTTGATGCAGTGAATGCAGTGCAGAGCTTCTGTGTTTACGTCCGAACGCTGGCTCAGTATTGGCCTGATCCTGCATCAGCATCACACGCATACGTTGTGCTGATCACGTGAACAGGAGTTGGCCAATACAGAATTGACATTCTGACATAGAACCTGGAAGCACTGCAACGAAAGTAGCATCTAAAGGAGAATGACAGGGGAGAGACAAATTTGTTGAATAAAGTCGTTATTTTTGTTTTGTTTTTGCGCACAAAAAGTATTCTCATTGCTTTAAACATTAAGGTTGAACCACTGCAGTCATGTTGACTACTTTAACTGTTTTTACTACTTTTCTGGACCTTGAATGTGGTAATTTCGTTGCTTTCGCTTAAAGATAAAAAAAACTCTTGGATTTCATCAAAAATATCTTAATTTGTGTTCCGAAGATGAATGAAGGTCTTCTGGACACAAGGGTGAGTAATTAATGACAGACATTTCATTTTTGGGTGAACTAACCCTTTAACTTCTTTTAAGTCTCTTTTGCCCAGACTGCATTTATTTGATCAAACACAGTAATATTTATTTAAAAATTCACTGTTTTATGGGAAATGTGATTTTTTTTTTTTTTTTTTTCTGATTCTTTGAAGAACAGAAAGTTTATTTGAAACAATGTATTTGTCTTTACGGTCACTTTTGATCATTTCAATGTATCCTTGCTGAATAAAAGTATTATTTTCTTTAACATATATATATATAAATATATATATATATATATATATATATATATATATATATATAGATAGATAGATAGATAGATAGATAGATCCCAAATGTTGTACATTTTCCAGATATTTTCATCTATTAAGAAAGTAAGCTAATTGAAAGGAGGAAAAGGGTGAGCAGAATTGATTTGTGCTCCGACATGCTTCATGTTCCTCTTAATAAGCCCAAGAGAAAACCTAACTATGAATGATTTTGCCCAAAATAAAACTTCTTTGAGAGAGTGAAAGGTAATACATGTGTAATTAGAGGAAATTGAACTTCTGTTCTAGCTGAGTGTGGCTTATGGTTCACTTCAAGCTCAATTCCACTTGAGTTCAAGAAGTCTAATTACTAATGGAGGAGGATGACCTTGAGGAGCTTCACATGCAGCCTCATTTATGTGCTCATTAGCACAGCATCTGCGCTGTTACTCATAATTGATAAAAGCTGATACCACATGCGACCTCTCTACAGCATATGATTAAGCACCAAGTAAAAAAAAAAAAAAAAGAAAATGTTACTGAAAATGAAATCAGAACCTTGGTGTTGACAATGTTATTGACAGCGACTATATTATTATGTTGGCTTGAGAAAGCTAAATGTGTTAAATCATGCTAGAAACATGCTTCCAACATGCTAGTATCATATTAAAACATGATAGCATCAAGTTAAAAAGAGCTAGAAATGTGTTGACATCATTTAATTACATGATAGAAAATTCTAAAAGCATGCTAGTAACACTTAAGCCACTGTCGGGCCAAACCGTTCTTACATACACTATTAAATGTTCATCATTAGAGGAATAAAGGCAGCATCAGGCATTAAGTAGACCAGATTTAAACCTGGGTTACCTACAGCTCATATGTCATAAGCATGAGCAACACATTACCCACTGCTTTCAAAGTATCATATCAGCAAATAAAAAATAACAAAAATAAAATAAAAATTACAACTTTGCTCCCATTTAGATGTTAGTGGGTGGTACTGTGCAGAATGCAACAAGAGAACTCGAATGATGAATGATCTGCTTTACTACTCAAAAACTACTTCCTGAGAAAAAAATGACCTGATCACAACCTTTTATCATTTCAAAAGGTTTTCATCTGTGATGAGAGTAGCATTAAATGTATATGTTAAATGTTAAAGGCCCACTGAAGAGGGTTGGCACGTGCAGCATTATTCAATGTGTTGACGTAATTTCAACTGAAACCGGAAGACAGGGCAATATATCGAACAGCCCCACCCTTTTTTTAAAAAGGCCAATAGCGTTTTGTTTATGTTACAGCTCGGCCAGAGCCATCAGACTCTGTAAAACTCTGTTTCCTTATAATCTCTAACCGTTTCTCCTCATAATGTCCTTTATATCGCTTATATACAGCATTCTTTGCAGAATTCAAACGGGTCTGATACCTTTTGTGGTCTGTGCTGACTCGCGCATATGATCCTATGTGCAGACTACTTGCGTTGCGCCAGTTCATGTGACACTAACGCGAAAATGTACTTCATAACGTATTTACACTGAATCGTTCCCTATTCTCTATATAGTGCGCTATGTGCCATTCACCATGTAGAAACTAGTAAATGTGTGAGCAAATGACTGATTTCAGCCGCAGCTTTAGTGTCTGTAAGAGTGTAGGCGGAGGCGGGACTTCAGATTCTAGAGAGCATTTGATTAGACAGAAGATATGATGAGAAACTGAAGTGTGATGTGATGTCATGAAAATCCGTGATCTATTTTAGCGGAAGTGAGAGACTGTAAGTTTTGAATGCTTATATCTCTTAAATGTGAATTTTGTCACTGTTTTGGAACACACCAACTTATTCATAACATTAAGGCTAACATATTCATAATAAAAGCTAAAAAACTTAAATTTTGATTTCAGGGGGACTTTAAAGTATAAACCTTGATCCTGAAAGTTTAAAGCACTTATCAATATTAACCTCATAAGGAATTATACTCAGCACAGCAGTTACATTTTTTTATACATATATTATAACATGCAGCAGGGTGAAAGACTCGGGTCAAGGCAAATTACAGAGGAACCACTTTTCTGTTCCTTTGGAGTGATATATTCACAAGGTCATTTCATACTAGGTAAAATATGGAAATCACATTATAGAGCTTTTGCAACTTTTAGGATATGCAGATGAGGATGGTGACATGTTTTTTGTTGTATTTTTACGGATTTCAAATTGTGGCAGGAGTTCAGTCTTTGGGGATATATGAACTAGGAATGATAAAAAACTGGACTGAGGCCCAAATAGAGCACCAAGGGCTAATCTTAATTGGTACCCGGAAGCATGCAGTCTCAGTAGAACCAAATGACAAGCACTACTATTGTGCCCTTGAGCCATGGCCACTGCAGCTTCAAACAGCTCCCCTTCTCTTCCAAAGGATATGAATGTCATGTGGTGTCTCTGTAATGCTATTACTACATATATATAGTATTATCTTTATACAGCATATGCAATGCTAAAGATTACTATTCATTAAACAAATGGCATGTCATAAATGTCTCTCTGCGGTCTCCTCACATAATACAACCATCATCATCTTATTTCATTACCAATTAATAAAATAAACTGACATAAAAATTACAAATATTATAGTAGTTGAATTTTTATTATTATTGTTTTTTTTATATTAGAAGTAGCTTACTGGGGAGGGAATTCAATACTTGAATGTGGGTAAGTTTCATAAAAAAGCAACATTTTGAACAAAGCTGCACTGAAAAAAAATGGTAGCCTAAAAAATGTGCTTCATGAGGTAACATCTTAATTATTTATTCGAATAAAAAATGTTATTTAACATTACTGAATCAACCTAAATATGTTAGGTTACACCAACAAAACTAAATAAAAGGGTAAGATCGGGTAGACATAGCTCTTTAACGTAACAAGAAGAGAAGAGGCTTAGTTGACCAAAATTGTTTAGTCACTTAGTCGCAGAAAAAAAAATCCACAGGAAGTGTCGAAGTCACGCAGTCTTTGATGGACAGATTGTTAACAGCTGGTCTATGTGGTTTTAACCTTAACCTAGGAAAATGTGGGCTATTCAAATGTTTGTGCAGAGTGTGGAAGCTGAATAGTAGTGCACTTACTGCATGACAGCTAACACCAGTGCGATCACTTGCACTTAAAATACTCATTTTTGGGTAATACATCTTTTGTGAAGTGTCTACTTTTATTTGCGTGCACTCACAATAACAACAATACATTGTGCTTTTGTAAAATAATGAAAGCAGACAGGGTGCGCTTTCTGCCGTCTCTCTCTGTGAAAAACAAAGAACTGAAACTCCATGTAAACTTGCCTCACAGACATGAAAAATATATCTATAGAAAGCGAAATGTATACTTTTAAATGAACCAATTCAAATGGAAAACTTCTCAGTTTATGTAATCCGTATGAAACGTGCATATAGATGTGTGCACTACTGCGGAGATGACGAGTCAGCATTGTCAACTTCATCACTGCAGCTGAAAATATAGAAAACACTAGTTTATCAATTAATTATTAAAATGTTAAAGCAGTCTCCTTGCTTTTTTTCCTTGATGCATTCATAATCATTACTTCTGCCGGTGCACTTTTGGCAAGCTTTATGCGAGTGCTTAAGCGCTGATTAGGCTATGTAGGCATTAAAGGCTCATTACTATGATTTATATGGTTATATTAATAAACGTGCAATTAGTTGACTAATCACTTAAAATGAATGACTACTAGTCGACCGGAAAAAACTTAATGTTTGATGATTACGTGAGCAATGTGTAAGCAATGCTTCTATCACTTGTTGTTTCTGCTACTTCTTCACTTGTTTTTGGTCCTAGAGATTCTGTACTATTTTTAAAGATGCTTAATAGCACCCCACCATACAACAATGAAAACATGGATTGCTGAAACTGAAAATTCCGTCAATAGCAGGGAAAGTGTTAATTGGTCGTAAAATAACCAGGATCATTTTCAGTAAGTCATTATGCCCAAAATAAACTCATGGAATTGCTCATACCTGATCACCCTTTATGCGTTTACTTTGCGATAACCATTTGATTGTATAATACCCATTAAATAACATATACTGTACACAAAGTATGTACTACACAAAGAGGCTCACGTCACATTCAAAATCTTACTCTTCCTACTCTGGAATTTGTTGTATTCCTCTCAAAGTATAACTGCTGCATGAGTTTCACATCATTCTGCCAACACAAATTGAAAAAGACTATATCCCACTTGTATCAAACCACACCGTCTGCTTCTCTACAATCCACCCCGTGATCATTCAGCCCACTCTGAACCTCAGCTCCTTCCAGCAAAACACTATTACATCATTCAGCCCTCTGAACAGCCACATAAAAAACAATATCCTCATTGAAGGCCTCTGTCAAAATGTCAACATGTTGACCTTTGACTCCTTCAAAGTGAATCAGATGAGTCATAGAGTAATGTAAATAAAATGTCTCAGATTATGTTATGTAACTGCAAACAGCAGAATAAACGTCGCAAAGGTTCATCTTCTCCAGCTGTGGTGAAATTTTTTGTGGGAAGATTTACGTTTTCATTGGGCTTGCTTCTTTTTTTCTAAACCATGTGGATTTTTATTTCATGCTGATGTAAAAGTAAAGCTTTAAAGGGTTTAAAATGCTTCAGGCATGCAATCTTTGATCAGATCAAAATTAGGGTTCATGAAATTCATATTGTGTGCCTCAGCCCACAGTTCCCAATGATCAAATGATTTAGTCCAGAGCTTTGCATTATTATCACTGGTTGTAGGGGGTAGAACGATGTATTTCATTAAAGTAAAGTGATCAGAGTGATCATGCCCCAATGTACGCATGCATAAATGGATCTCAAAAATCTTGACATGCAGCACTTTATTTTGCTGGGTCTCTGGTTTGTGAAATCAGAAGGGATGGGTTTGAAGATCATGGTGATGCCTCAGCCTGCCTGTCCAGGGTTTTGCTGTTTTATCTTATGCCAAGGTAAAGTCAGCATGCAGCATGTAAAAGAGAGCATTTGCCTAGAGAGCAAAGAAGTAAAGTTTGCAAAGCTGTGAAACCCTTCAGCATCAGTTTAGCTCTTGTGTAATTTAGCATGCTTTATTATGGGTGCATTTGTATGGCATTTCCACAAAAAAATAATTGTAGTTAAAAGAGGGTGAAAAAAGTGACCATAAACTGAAAAAAAAAAAAAAAAAGTGTTCTTGAGCAAGATTGTGAGTGGACCACTGATACTGTCACTGCAACAATTCAACTGCAAGACCTTTGGTTTAAAGTGTCTACTGAATGATACATCCTGAGACAACAACATCATGGTCCAGTGAGTATCAGGGATGCATCTGTTAAATTGGACGGAGACAGAAAGTGTGAACATATTTTTGTTCCATGCGTTCCAATCCAAGCATCTTTCAAAATGTTTAAAAGAGGATGCCGTCCTGAGAACAGATAGGCAGAGACAAACAGTTACTGCTGTGAACCTATCATCAAGTAAACCTGAAAGAGAAGCCAAAACTCTGTCTCCTATTTGAACCTGCTGTAGAGTCAAACAAGAACTGAATACAAACCGTTTGGTAGAGATTTTTTTCTTTTTACCCATTAAATTTCAAGTTCCTCCCTGGGCAATGACATTTGCTAGTACATCAGTGAGGGAAAGACTGGAAAGAAAAAAAGTGAAAGATGGAATAAAGGACACCAGCAAAGTTCTATTACATTGGTGAATTCACTTTTGACACAGGCTCTCCTGGTGCTACTATAGATCAACTGGGCTGAAGAGATTGAATATAATTATATGATCTTCTAAAGCCTCTTGGAAAAACAAACCAAATTCAGTAAGGGATATACGAGCACTCTTTCACAGGGGATGTAACAGAAAAAATCACTTAACATTTACTGGGTCATTCATGTTATGAAGTACATTTTCATGTCCCCATCATTTGCATATATCGCTCAAAGGATCAGTAAGATTTTTTTTTATTTTTTTTTTTGAAAGAAGTCTGTTAAGCTTGGAATGTAATTTATTCCTGTGATGGCAAAGTTGAATTTTCAGCAGCCATTATTCCAGTTTTCAGTGTCACATGATCCTTCAGAAATCATATGAAAATTTGGTGCTTCAATAACACTTCTTATTCTAAATCAATGTTGAAAAGAGTTGTGCTGCTGGATATTTTTGTGGACACCATTATACATACTTTTTCATTATTCTGTGATGAATAGAAAGATAAAAACAACAGCATCTATTTGAAACAGAAATCTTTTGAAACATTAAAAATGTATTTACTGTCACATTTGATCAATTTAATGTGTCCTTCCTTGCTGAATAAAAGTATTAAATTCTTAAAAAAAAAATCTTACTCAACAGTAATGTTTGTCAAAATATACTGGATAAAATATTACACTCACTTTCACATAAATGTGAAATTTAAATAATTTCACTAGGGTTTGTCTCTGGGTCCTATGGATTAACATCTGGCACAAAAATCCTGGCAATTTAATAAGAAATATTCCAAATGTTTAATTGTTTTTTCACTGAAAAAAAAAAAAAAAAAAAAAGAATTAAAAGATATAAAAGTATTTTTGTCTTGTTTTCCAGTAAAAAATATCTAAACATTCTTAAATCAAGACACATTTACTTGAGAAGCAAAATGACTTAAGATATTAAGCCTTGTTTACAGAAAATGTTATCAAAATTAAGTGTTTATGCTTAAAACAAGAAAAAATATCTGCTAGTGCAGGTTCAGAAAAATAATCTTGTTTATTAGTCTGACCCCACCAGCAGATATTTGTTCTTATTTTTAGCATAAACTCTCTTAGTTTTGATGATTCTTACAGAAAATAAGACTTAATATCTTGTCTCGTCATTTTGCTTCTCAAGAAAATGTGTCTTGATTTAAGAATGTTTAAACATTTGTACTGGAAAACAAGATAAAAATACTTTTTACAATTTTTACAATTTACTAGGCTACCTTTTATTAACTTTTAGACAACCTGCTCATTTTAATGCTGCTGTGTAAATTAGTTATGCTTAAATCCCTTGTATAACAGGCAAGACTCTACTATTTTGAAAATAGTAGAAAAACAGCAAAGCTGACTTCTTACCAGAGACCTGAGGTTATCGCTCTCAGGAATACACAACAGAAAGCACAGCAAATCATCTGCTACATTATGGTCCTAAAGGTCTTGGTGTTTAAAATCCTTGGTATTGAATTTTTTTAAAGTGCCTAAAAAACTATGTATTGCTTGCCTCAGAGTAGACCCTAGCCACGTTAAACTTTGATGCTTCTGGAAACAGTTTTACTGCCCTGTGAGGAAGGTCTCCAGGCACTAAATAACAGCAGGTGGGCAACTCTTTCGCTCTCTGAGCACTGTTCAAACAGTCTTCAGTCTGCAATGTGCATCCAATACTCAGCTCTTCAGCCAAAACCCACTTTCTAACGGAATTGCCCAAGGGTCCTAAATGACAATTACATACGTTTCTTCTTCTAAATGCACAAAGAATACGAAACTGATATAGAAGGGATTTGTATTTGTAAGACTGGTCTATCACTGTCCGTGGTGCTGAACTGGGTCAGACACATGCAATGAAGTCACTTGATCATCTTCATGCTTGTCTTGAGATGTAGATTACTGCTTATTGCTGCTGATGGCGGTCTTTGTATGAAGGGCTCTGTTCTTCCTTTATTTCCTGTTTCCTCTTAAGTTTCTGAATGTCAGACAAACAAACACCCATCCGCTTTGCTAACTTCTCTGGTCTCCCTGTGTGCGTGTCTGTTTGTTTCCACACTTGTGCAGGACATGAACACCCTGAGTTTCAGAGGCAGGTGATGAGGACAGCAGTTCAGTTATACCACACTCTCACCAAGGCTCAAAAGCTGAGATGAGAAAATCAAGGAGAAATTCAAAATCCCACACACTCACAGAGAGAGAGAGAGAGTGAGAGAGAGAGAGAGAAAGAGAGCAAATATACACCTTATATGAGAAGCACCACAGATGCTGAGAGGCTTTGACATCTCTGCGGATGGACACTGACCCGATTTAGGTTTAATCATGCATAGCCCTGTGGCCGAGAAAAAAGCATGAGTGCACAAACTTCCCTCCAAACACAAACAAGAATCAAACAGAATATATCTCTAAAGATTCCTTAAAGGAATAGTTCACCCAAAAATGAAAATCATTCATCCTCAAATTGTAAAAAAACACAATTGAAAAAAGAGGATTTTGTGGAGAACAGAGCAAAACACCCACATATATAACACATACATACAGTGCACAATATTATTAAATATAGCCTACACTTTTTAAAAAAAATAATTTTATTCAAGGATGCATTAAATTGTTCAAATGACAGTAAAGAAATAAATATATTTCAATCAAATGCTTTTTAAAAAAAAAAAAAAAAAAAAAACCTTTCCATTAAATTTATCAGGGTTTACACCAAAATATTAATATTATCATTATTTAACATTGCTAATAATAAGAATTTTTTCTTCAGCAGCAAATCATGTGATACTAAAGAATGGAGTAATGATGCTGACAATTCAGCTTTGCCATCACGGGAATTAATTATGTTTTTAAATATGTTAAAATAAACAGTTATTTTAAATGGTAATAATATTTTACAATATTATTGTTTTACTGTATTCAATCAAACAAATGCAGCCTTGGTGAGGATCATGTGACACTGAAGACTGAAGTAATGATGCCGAAAATTCAGTTTTGCCATCACAGGAATAAATTACTTTTTTAATAATTTTTAATTATGTTAAAATACAAACAGTTACTTTAAATGGTAATAATATATTACAATATTATTGTTTTACTGTATTTTAAACAATTTTCAAATGCAGCCTTGGTGAGAATAAGAGATTTCTTTCAAAAACATAAAAAATTGAAACAATGTCAGTCAGAGTGAGTAAATGTTGACAGTTTTCTATCCCTTTAAGTCCAAATATGAATCTGAACCTCAGATCTCTGACTAAATTAAAACCTACAACTAACGCCATACCAGTCACAGTCATTTAGCAATCACTAATCTTCTCCAAAGCCTCAGCTTCATGTCAAGCCTACTAATGTCTTATTTTGTCTTACTTCAAGCTAAAATGATAAGACTACACTTCCCCATTCACAGCACAGAAACTCTCAGTCTGTCTCCACTCATTTTCATGGTCTCCTGTGGCTTGCGATGCCCCACACACATATCTCAGTGCTCACAAACACGTGCTGACGGTCACGCTGACTACTGTAACATCCATACTCGTGTGGCAGAGCAGAGGCCTGCCAGGAATCTGACAGCAGGAGGACTTCACTTGGCACTCACCCCCCTTTCTAGAAACACGATTACATAACCTCACAGGGGACAGTGCAAGGGAGAGGGGCCAACGGACAGAGATACTCCAGAAGCCCTGGTCGCCATGTGCCTTCAAATGACAGCTGTACGAGTAATCCTAAATGTGAACTCAACATGGAAGTCTGACTGATAAAGCATAAATCAGTTCCACATAACAAACGGAGAAGCGAAACGCGTGGAGAGAAAGAGTCTTTTTATACAGTCTCTTTCATACCCGTCCTCTCACCGGAATGTACTTCGTTATCGTAAAAGATGAGAGATTTTTACCAGTCATAAACATTTTATGTTGGGGTGATTACAAGGTGAACCTGCACTCGGGATTCTGGGAACACATAATTCCCGAAGACACTTGTTTGGAGAACGAGGCTTTCAGTTTCTATTGTTTCTCAGCTATCTGCCCTTGTTGTTAGTTCACACAGCGCGCACCACTAAAGATCCGATTTTCTCCATGCACCATTTTGCGGTGTTTTAATGCCTCTTTGGGTGTTAGTGACAGTGTTATTGCTTGTGCGAGATGCCTGATTGTCTCTAGTAATGACAAAGGGCTGAAAGATGAAGAAACAAATTCTCCTCCTTCAGAGAAGACCCACTCAGGCGAGAGGCGAGAAGACAGCGGCAGTCGCCACGGCCATCGGGGGGAAACCACGCACAAAATTTGACAGCATTCATACTCAATCTAATGAGCCGGTGATGCCACCTCCATGTGCTCAAATAGCTTTGGAGGGGGAAGGCAGAGAGAGTCAGAAGTGTCTATCAGACAGAGGGTGATATAAGACTGCGAGTGCGCCTTTGAAGCAGACAGGTCTGGCTCTTGCTCAATGCGAAAAAGCACAAGCTTTGAAGTGCGCTCTTTTGTGAGCACTCTTCACGCTTACACTCCTGGTCAAAAAAAAAATAAAAAATGGCTAAACATTAAGCTTTTAATTGTCTTAAACACAAATTATTGGTCAGGAAATTAGCAAATGCACTACTTAAAAAGGCACTGCTGTCTCAGAAAAACATCAAAGACAAAATTTTTGGCAGAATATAGGAAGTTGTGTTTGGAGTGATGAATCACAATGAAACATGAGTTGCATGGTGATGCTCCAGCGCGGTGTCTTCGAAAATCTGCTGAGAAATATAATAATAATAATGCATCTCTACCACAATGAAGCATGGAGGAAGAGGTGTCATTGTGTGGGGAGCCTTTTTAGCTGCTGGTATTGGTGAGTTACTTCACTGTGAGAAGTCATTTAATGCTTTGGAGTACAGGAGAATATTGCAGAATGGCTTGCTTCCCATAAATGAAAAGTTGTTATCTAAAAAGGGACGTTCAGAAGTGGCTTCAGAACAAGTCCATCAGGCTTTTCTTTGAACCCTATAGTGAATACTTGGTCTTACATTAAACTCAAATGACCAAGGAGACATTTTTCAGCTACTCATGAACTGTTTGAAGCCATTAACATTGAGTGGAACAACACTGACTCTTCTTCCTGTAAAAAGCTGTCTGCAAGGTGGGGAAGGCTATTCCATGCCAAGTTACTTTATTTACAGTATTTGTGCAATTGTCTTCCAACCAATACACTCGTATAGGTCGTTTGTCACTCCCCTGAAATATGACCCATAAGAGCGTTTGTGAAGGTTGTGTCCTGATCAACAGCAGGACACTTTCATTTTAATGCACTGAACCCTTTTATCTGCATCAAAATTCAGGTTTCGTGTAATTGGTAGAGCATTGCATTATACAAAGAAATGCAATCATGTGATCATGCGATCATGGGTTAGATCCCAGGGAACGCACATGCTCATAAAGTGTATATGCACTATAAATTGCTTTCCAACGCATCTGCCAAATGCATAAATGTCAATGAATTTTGCTAAATGGAAATAGGACAAATGGTGGGTAAGAGACACTACACTGTCATTACTTTTACTCAAGCTAGAGGGCGCATGACTTTAAAAGGTAAATATAGGTCGTGATAAGGTTCTTGTGACCTATAGGGTCATTTTTTGGAGGAGGACATTCTCACAATTCTTGCTAATTTCCTAACCAGTGATTTGTGACTAAGAGCATTTAAAGATCACTAAATATTCTGCCATTGTTTGGTTTGCGCTTGGCCCATTTTTTCCCCCAGGAGTGTATCTGCAGATGCACAAACTGTCAGGGGGTTCTGAATGCAGTCCCATTCAATTGCATCAGTGGTGTGTGGAACAACCCCACAAACACTCACATGCATATATTCACAAATTGTCAAAGGCACTGAAAGAGCTGAAATCTGTCTCTCCTCTCAAACCCTCAGTGTCACACATACAAGTCAAGCAGCAGCTTGATGTTATAGTTCAACATTTGTTCAATTGTTCCCCTAAAACATTTTATTTAGACAGGATAATGTGTGAAAACACACAATTTGTTCATGTGTTAAGGGGTCATTCAAGTGGGTAATTAGATTTAACATCAATTTAAAAACATCAAACTCACCCATTTACAATTAAATCAAGGGTCTAACAAGGCTCAGAAGGGTGCCAGATTTTTCACTGATGTACACGTCCAATTATGCCAAACTACAGTCAAAAGTCTTTGAAGCTCATACTGCTGAGAACGATAAGCTGCTGTACATTTTTCATGACATGGTCAAGGTGAGGTGATCTTAAGCTCAGACTTAAAAAATGCTGAAACAAGGCATTTCTTCACAAAAACACTGAACTCCTGAGTGACAAAAATATTGATATGGTTGCTGGAAGCCTCGATTTCTTTATGCATGAGCATTTTTAGTGCTAAAATGTTGCATTTTTTTAAATTTTTAGCTGTCTACTTCCATAAAAGAAGCTGACTTTTTAAGAGACTTTTGCTGTTTGGGTGGAACTGTTACATAAGATGTTTTGCCAATTTCAGGGCATTTTCTTTTTAATACTATAATGTAATTATTCACTAACACTATATAAACACTATGATGTTAGTAAATTACTCCACAAGTCAGGAGTGAGGTAAATAGTTACATGTAAGTGTGAACGGTTTACATTTAACTAACTCAAACCCCTAAAACACACAGGCGAGGATGTCAGAGAATAGAAGCACGTTTTTTCACAATGTATAATTTACACTTAAGGCAGAATGTCAAAGGAGATTCGTGTCAAGTAAAGGGGAAACAAGTCATTTAGTAAATTATTCATTAACTGTATCACCATTCAACACTTGCGCCTAATGGCACGTGAATCGCTTTATCAATGAACAGCGCACGAGTATTGTGAGTTTAGCCCATAAAGATAAATGAAAGCTCACCAGCATTTCTCAGTTTCCGATTCCTGAACACCGAAATTATGACTAACAGGTTACCCAAAACATCCACCACAGTGGTGAAGATCAGCACGCTGGCCAGCACCGCTATTGCCCAGGCGGGGCGCGCGCTCGAACCCAACGCGCGACCGACGTGCCCCAATTCTGTGCTGTTCGTCAGAAAGGCGATATTTTCTGGCATCCCGGACCAACTTGTTCTCCGAGGTTTGGTTAGTAAAGTTATTCACGCAACCTGAAGAAGTAAAGAGAAAAACTTCAGAGCGGACTGCGCATATTAATGTAAAAGAGTATATTTGAATATACTGTATCTCTGTATTTCCCGTACTTGTAAAAAGCGAGTCATTCCAGCTGCCTTTCAACAGAAGTTGAGAACAGTTGAGCCATGAATCTGTGTCGCCTCTGGTTGATCAGCGCGTGTCTCATTCCTCTCTCCCGTATAACGAGATACAGTCCGTCTCAACATCTTATCATCACCTCAAACTCATTTCTCTCTTGTAGTTGAATTGTTTGTCTAGCGCGAATGGTCACCTTGCTTCCCCATCACCTTAAAACTACTAAGGAATACGACAGTCTTGGCGCCGTTTTGCTCCATGGCGACCGTTATGTTCGCTCCAAGTTATTTTTTAAAGCAGCTGCTCGAAATTGTAAATCCAGCGCGTGATCAGAGGGGAAGCTGGCTAGATGATTGGTTGGCGCTACGAACTGTGAGGCAAACCTCGCGCGTCTCACCGCTTGCGCGGGAGTTGTCATAACAACTCCAGGACAGAAGTGTCAGGTAAGAGGTAACCAAAATGTACTTATTGTAGTGACATCCAAATTGGTTTCATTAGTCAAAAACATGACGGAATCAAACATTTTACATTAATTTACAACAACAAAAAGTTATGTTAGGGGGTCATATTAGGTAAATATATGATAATGATGAAAATAAGATACCCCCCCCCCACACACACACACATTTTTTTTACAACTGTAGGCTATGTATAGCACATCAAATAGCCATGCATAAAATAGACTACATATAGATCAGAGTGCGACCCAAAGGACGTCAAAAGTTCTTACACACTACTATAGGCTACTTACTTTTTGAATTAATGTTATTTCAAAGACCCTTAAAATTGGTCTACTGACAGGGTCAAGTAAATGGATAAACGCATTTTTCAAAGGGCTACATGGAAAAAAAAAAGTGCAACTGCATGCTCCAATAAATAGCCTAAATTCAGTTCAGTTGAATAAAAAAAAAAAAAATTCTTGAACTATTGAACAGTGTTGTTGTACAGCAGGGGTGTCAGACTCAATTCCTGGAGGGCCGCAGCCCTGCAGAGTTTAGTTCCAACCTTGCTCCAAACACACATACCAGTAGTTTTCAAATAGGCCTGAAGGACTTGATTAACTTAATCAGGTGCGTCTGATTTGAGTTGAAGCTGAACTCTGCAGGGCTGTGGCCCTCCAGGAACTGAGTTTGACACCTGTGTTGTACAGTGTTGATGAATGTTGTCTGCTAAAGTGTAAGGTAATGACAGCACATTTTAAAATGAAAAGCACTGAAAGTAAGTTAAAGTAATGATTAGGTAATCAGAAAATTGAACAAAGCAAATCACAGCACGCGTTTTTACCTGGAGTCAATTACATGCGGGTGGAAGTTACATTCGTAACTATAGCAACAGTAACAGCGGGTGCATGTCATCTCTCAGTGTTATCATTATGCAGTTGAAAGCACAAAATTGTGAGGTGATATAATAAAAAAGAGGTGTATAATAAAATGTTAAGTAAGAATAAAAAAACTAAACAGTGTTTCTTTTTAAATATACTGACATGTTGTGAAACTTCACACTTACAAATGCACTGATTGCTCCATGCATGTTCAGTTGGGTAATGAAGAGGCCTTTTTAACTATTAAGTGAAGAAGCCAACTGAGGAGCAGTTGAGAAATAGGCCTACTTGACATGGCTGCTATATAATGATGAACAGCACCAACAAGTCATACCATGAATCATAAAATCTTTACATTTTAATCCTTCCACCAGCTCAATTCTGACCCCACTTGTGAAGGTTGTGTTATTCTACCTGCCTAGGTCACTTTAATAATTTAATAGTAATAATGTTTCTAATTGGTTCTCAGGAGCTGCCTCTGCAACCAGTGTCAAAAAAACACACCGCTTTCATCCTCACGAAATACGATTTCTCTCAATTCCTCTGATTTTAAAATATCCAGCCTTACTCACTTCCCTAGTGTTGTGTGCATGAAAACATCCAGAACACCTTGGGAAGCCAGAAAATTGTGTAGTAGATGGGTGTGTGTTTTTTTTTTAAATACCATGTGAAACTACTTTTTTAGCATTCAATTAATGTTATTCACTGTATTCAAACACACTGGAATTTCTATCTTCAGATGCCAACACAGTCTCAGGGCAATTTCGTACTTTATGTTTTTATGTTTCAGCTTACAGCATACTGATGGATAGGTTTGGGAGTGGGGTTCGGTGTGAACCTTTTTTTTTCTTTTCTTAAAATCGTAATTATTCATACGAAATTGCCAACTTGTAATGATTCAACTAAAGGAAAGTTGAAGTGAACCCAAGTGCAGCTTTTATTTACATACTTGAACAAATACAAACAAAATATGATGGCATGACTTAACTATAACTTGAACATGAACATAAACCTGAATATAAACATGAAGTTGAACTTAAACTTGAACTTGACAACTCACCAACAGCAGGTAACATAAAGTTAGAACAAGAGACACATGAGGGCTATATACAGGTGCTGGTCATATAATTAGAATATCAACAAAAAGTTTATTTATTTCACTAATTCCATTCAAAAAGTGAAACTTGTATATTATATTCATTCATTACACACAGACTGATATATTTCAAATGTTTATTTCTTTTCATTTTGATGATTATAACTGACAACTAAGGAAAATCCCAAATTCAGTATCTCAGAAAATTAGAATATTACTTAAGACCAATACAAAGAAAGGATTTTTTGGCCAACTGAAAAGTATGAACATGAAAAGTATGAGCATGTACAGCACTCAATACTTAGTTGGGGCTCCTTTTGCCTGAATTACTGCAGCAATGCGGCGTGGCATGGAGTCGATCAGTCTGTGGCACTGCTCAGGTGTTATAAGAGCCCAGGTTGCTCTGATAGTGGCCTTCAGCTCTTCTGCATTGTTGGGTCTGGCATATCGCATCTTCCTCTTCACAATACCCCATAGATTTTCTATGGGGTTAAGGTCAGGCGAGTTTGCTGGCCAATTAAGAACAGGGATACCAATGTCCTTAAACCAGGTACTGGTAGCTTTGGCACTGTGTGCAGGTGCCAAGTCCTGTTGGAAAATGAAATCTGCATCTCCATAAAGTTGGTCAGCAGCAGGAAGCATGAAGTGCTCTAAAGCTTCCTGGTATACGGCTGCGTTGACCTTGGACCTCAGAAAACACAGTGGACCATCACCAGCAGATGACATGGCACCCCAAACCAACACTGACTGGAAACTTTACACTGGACCTCAAGCAACGTGGATTGTGTGCCTCTCCTTTCTTCCTCCAGACTCTGGGACCCTGATTTCCAAAGGAAATGCAAAATTTACTTTCATCAGAGAACATAACTTTGGACCACTCAGCAGCAGTCCAGTCCTTTTTGTCTTTAGCCCAGGCGAGATGCTTCTGACGCTGTCTGTTGTTAGAGAGTGGCTTGACACAAGGAATGAGACAGCTGAAACCCATGTCTTGCATACGTCTGTGCGTAGTGGTTCTTGAAGCACTGACACCAGCTGCAGTCCACTCTTTGTGAATCTCCCCCACATTTTTGAATGGGTTTTGTTTCACAATCCTCTCCAGGGTGCGGTTATCCCTATTGCTTGTACACTTTTTTCTACCACATCTTTTCCTTCCCTTCGCCTCTCTATTAATGTGCTTGGACACAGAGCTCTGTGAACAGCCAGCCTCTTTTGCAATGACCTTTTGTGTCTTGCCCTCCTTATGCAAGGTGTCAATGGTCGTCTTTTGGACAACTGTCAAGTCAGCAGTCTTCCCCATGATTGTGTAGCCTACAGAACTAGACTGAGAGACCATCTAAAGGCCTTTGCAGGTGTTTTGAGTTAATTAGCTGATTAGAGTGTGGCACCAGGTGTCTTCAATACTGAACCTTTTCACAATATTCTAATTTTCTGAGATACTGAATTTGGGATTTTCCTTAGTTGTCAGTTATAATCATCAAAATTAAAAGAAATAAACATTTGAAATATATCAGTCTGTGTGTAATGAATGAATATAATATACAAGTTTCACTTTTTGAATGGAATTAGTGAAATAAATCAACTTTTTGATGATATTCTAATTATTTGACCAGCACCTGTATATATATATATATATATACACACACACACACACACAAGGATTAATGACTAATAAGAAACACCTGTGAACAATAAAGACAAAACAGAACATAGAAACACATGATAAATGAACAGGGGAAGCACATGACAGGATAACATGAGGGGAACAGGAAACACAAGAAACAAAGGAGCCATGACTGCAAAATAAAAGACATGAACCATGAAAGTGAATACAAAACCAAATGTGACACAACTTACATTTTCTGATGCAATGAGGTTGGAGATGCACAAAAAAACAAAAACAAACAAACAAACAAAAAAACTAGTCCCCATGGAACACGTTGAATATCTTGTGCACTCTTCCCATCAACTTTGCCACCAATGACTGTGGGTCTGTCCCAGTCTGCTCCTTAAGTCTGACATTATGCGGGTCCAAATGCTCTATCAGATGCCAAAAGCAAACAACAAACGGTACTAATATACACTCACGACGTGCTGTAAAACTACCTAAAAATCATGATCCTATAACCTTTTATCTCCATACCAAAAACCCAGATGAGCAGACAGTGATTCATCTTTTATGAATCGTTAAAACACAGTGTCACAGAGACTGCAAGTGTACAAAGCTTACCTTAAACTACAATATGAATTAATAGTGCTCATATTCAGCTGTTGAGATAGTATTCTCATGTGAAACAAGTGGAGGCTTGGACCCAGAAAAGGGCAGAAAAGAGCATCTTTGCTCTTGAACACCTGGTTGCGTCTGAAATCGATAAAATGAGGTAATTATTTTAAATAAGTATTTACTTTACGACCGCTAAAAAAACGATGTTCTATATAGTATGAATGTGTGTAGTATTAATGTAATTCGGACTTACTACATTCATCATGTTGTCATTGTCATGTGACCTACCAGATTTAGTTGCGTCGCTTCACTGCCATTCAAAAATCATTCAAAAATGATTTACTATTTCGTACCTCGACTTACTAAATCATGTGCACAATTTACTATTTTGTTCCCTTGATTTACTAAATCATACACAAGATTTACTATTTCGTTCCCTCAATTTGCTAAATCCTGTGGTCCGTAGAATCTTGCTGAGAGAAGTAGGTCATCTGGATACTTTTATGAGTACTGTGAATTCAGATATTCTATTCTTGTCAAGTACAGTTTTTTTGCCTTTTATAGCCTATAGTAGGGAAGTATGCGATTTCAGATGCAGCCCTTGCCTACTTACATGATGTTTTTCCTGTATTTGGCCCAAGTATTTAAGTGGGTGTGAAGACCACAAGTGTGTGTAGAACTTTTATTACCCGATGGGACAATTACAACATACAGTAGTGGTGTAAAATTGCAAGTTTTTGCAGAGCTTTATGTACATGTTTTGATTTTCAATACTTTGCTCTTTAAAATAAACTAATTGTCTGTTTAGTAGTCTGCATATAACAGATGATCATGTCAGATTTAAAGCTGCATTAAGTAAGTTTTGCCAAAATAAGAATTTTCACTGGAAAATGTCATCTGAACAAGTAACATGTCTGCCACTTTTGTTCTGAAAAACTGAGAAAAAAAAAAAAAACATTTCAATAAATCGCGCTAGTGACGTGAGCAACTGTCTGTCGGAGAGTCAAATCACCCTGCTGGTAGTCAACAGAACTACACAGTTTTGACGGCAAATAGCATGTTTCCACAGCCATTCAAATCACATAATCATGTTTTTTTGACAAAATACATTGCAAGCATTTTATCATAAAATGAGTAGTTACGGCCCTTGATTCTGATTGGTTGAGCCACGTTCGAAGCCGTTGTAAATTACTCTACAAACATACACCTGTGACCTCATCATCAGTATTACTGTGTCTCTGTATCTAAATATTGCAATAATTATTTTTATGGACTAACCGTTTTATAAACGCAATACACCCCATGAAGGAGATTTTAAATTCCAAGTCAGAAATGTCTAGTCGAGTTTCCTAGTTGGAATTTCCAGGTCGGAAATTCCAAGTCGGAATTCCCTAGCTGGAAATTCCAGGTGGGAAATTCCAAGTCGGAGATTCCTAGTCAGAAATTTCCTTGTCAGAAATTACTAGTCAAGGTTCTAATATTTGTCAAACTGATGCTGGTTAAGGTCCATCCACACTCAGAATATAATCAGCATCTTTCAAGCCACTATACATTAACATATCTCATAATGTGGGTGGGGGAGCTGGATTTTTGCCGTCGGATTCCGTTCCCAGTCCGTGTATCTTTTGGTCATTCGTTTTTTTTATTTAATATAGAAATCGGAAAAAAATAAAAAAAGGCACCTTTTTCGTTTTTCATTGTTTTGGTGTTTGGTGTTTTCGTTTTTCATGTTTGGCTGACCAAACATTAAACCGTGCTGTCACCAGTTCTTACGCAGTTCTGCACAGCAGAATTGGCAGCCTCCAGTTTGTCTACTCCTGTGTCCGAGGGTCTTGCATCAGCC
Organism: Hypophthalmichthys molitrix; assembly: GCA_037950675.1. NCBI lineage: Eukaryota > Metazoa > Chordata > Actinopteri > Cypriniformes > Xenocyprididae > Hypophthalmichthys > Hypophthalmichthys molitrix. Next base: position 34,846,771 of record CM075501.1, read on the forward strand.
GAGCAGCTGCCAATTGAGACATCTTTAGGTCAAATCATACTCGTTTAATTGTGAATGTTTTAGACTATGAATGACAGGCATGACAGTCTGAAATGCCACAAGAATGTAATTTCCTCAGTTTTTTAACAAGTTCACTAATACTGGATGGAAGCATGTGTAATTACTCGGCATTGATCTAAGTCTTCTCACCATGGACGCTCAGGTCTGTTGAAAATATCCTCAGGGTATTTTTCTTCATTCCCACTATAAAGTAGCATAAAGAATCTGAATTGAGACAGCTTGGCAAGTGGTATATTCAAAGAAAATGTGGGAAAACTGGAAAAGTAGGGAAGATTGACTGAACTGTGCTCTATATTTCAGTCTTGAGAAGCTGTTAAAATGAAGAACATAAGACAGCTCTTCTATATGAAAGATAGCCAGCATAACATTTGAAGCGACTATGATTTTGCTGCATTCTGCAACACTGCCATGCCTTTTAATCTCACCACAAGCATCTGTTGATCCTTTTCACATCATAGTGGATTAATTAAAGCTGCAATATGTAATATTTTCCGCCCGCTAGAGGTCGCTAGAGGCCTATTCAAAACAAAGGCGTAGGTTGATGACGCCAAGTTTGAGTGCAGAATCTTGGGACATGTGGTCTTCACCTCACAGCCGGTGGAAATAATTGGGATAGGACTTGGGAAGAAATCATGTTCATGGATGTGATTATTACCGTTACTGCAGTATGAAGCAGAGCAGGACCGAGTGTTGAGGGAGCTGAACGAGGCCGCTGGAGTGATTGCGCAACACACACCGCGAGCAGCAGAACTTTTATTATGACACAGTTGCCACCGCCGCTTACGCTTTTCCGGTCATGAGTATGAGGTAACGCAGTTATGTTTTATCATATTAGATACATTTGAGTGTGTTGAAACTGATGTTATAACGTTACTCTTAGTGATGGGCAGATCGAGGCTTTGTGAAACACTGAAGCAGTTCAAGCAAATGTGCCGTAATGTGTCGAGGCTTCGAAACAATCTGACATCCGTCTCCACGGTGACCCCTAGTGGTCAGAACAGAGTAAATGCAACAAAACTCAGGCCAAACATTCATTAATAACACCTTTTACAAATGTATAACAAAAGTTTTATTGAAAGTAAAATCTATCAAATGCAATTAACTAATCATCTAATAAGATTAAATATAGTGTCTGTATTGTGTTCTTTTATCAATTTTCAGGGCTTGTTTCTCTGTTCTATGGCTCAAGCTAAACAGAGAGATTAAGAGATTAATAACTACCATTGTTCATTTTAATTATCCTAATGTCTAATTAAAACATCTACAAATGTATAAAACTGATCAGAGATCAGGTAAAACCCATAGACACTTGTTCAGTGGTTCTCAATGAATCTGCATGATTCATGGGTTCACCTTATCATCGCCCTCTACCGATGAACCATTGAAATTTCGAACTGTTTTGAAACGTTTCGAAACAGTGATGACGTAATGAAGCCTCGTATACTAAAATCACGTGACTTGGCAGTTTGATACATGCTCCGAATCACTGATTCGAAACAAAAGATTCACAAACTTCATGAAGCAGTGTTTCGAAATCGGCCATCACTAGTTACTCTGTGCGTTCGCTCAGTGGCTGCTGTGAGACACTGTTGCACACTGCAGTAAGCTAGATCGATTTTAGAATATCATATTAGCCTAAATTGATAAATGGCATGCAATTAATTTTAAAACGTATTGTATGATGGAGAAAATATATATATATCAACACAGTTGTTCACTTGTCTATTAAAACATGTAAATATTAAAGTGTCTTTGGTGTTTCCATAGAGACAGTGCATTTATTATAATCTGAAAACCACGCCCACCGGGGGGGGGGAAACAATCCAACCGTCTCCATTGACTTTGCATTGCGTGAGGCTGCCTCCTTGTCATTTCTGACTTATTACAAAAAACAGAACAATGCCTAAAAGCTGCTGTGTGACAAGGTGTACAGCTAACAAGCTAAAAAAAACAGAAATAAGTTTTTATAAGCTGTCGACCCCAAAAAATGAATGTTTAAGGACACAAAAGTGGATACAGGCAGTGAGACAGAGCGCAACGGGTCATATTACCATAAGAAATACACTGGAGGGGAACGTAATCGGCGACAACATATGCTAAACAAACAAACAAAAACAAACCGTTCATTATTTTTAACCATGTCAAAGAATTATTTCTGCCGATTACGTTCCCCTCCAATGTAGTTCTTATAGTAATATGACCCGTTGCGCTCTGTCTCACTGCATGTATCCACTTTTGTGTCCTTAAACATTCGTTTTTTGGGGTCTATTTTTCTATTTTTTTGTTATAAGCCAGAAATGACAAGGAGGCAGCCTCACGCTATATAAAGTCAATGGGGACTGTTGGATTATCCCCCCCCCCCCCCCCAGATTTTCAGATTATGACGCGTGTCGCTCTGCCTCTATGGTTTCTACAAAATAAAACCTGAACCCGAATGTAACGCGGGTATGACGCCATTGACAGGCGACTCCTCACACGTCCCGGAGCCTTGGTTAAAATTGCAATTTTCTCACGAGTTACAAATAGTTGCAAACATTTGGGATGTTGTAAGTACTCAAGTGAACAAAATATATAACACTGGCCTAGTGGTTTTTTGATATTTTACTGTAAAATTCTTGCATATTGCACCTTTAAGCATTTTATCACATAAACACCAAGGGTTGGCTGCACTATGTTTTTTCAGCATAATCAATAATTGTTTATAAGCACAACTTCTAATGACCAAGGAAATGCACTGGATAATAGGGATGATTAAACTCAAGCTGAATCACACTGGCACATGGATCTCCATCACTGCAGGAGGTCAGTTTAATGAGAGACTGCTATCTGTAGAGGATGTGCTGTGATCCCATTTACACTAATTAAAAAAAAAAGAAAGTCTGTTCCAAACCCTAGTGAACCAAATACGACAGCATTTGAAAGCGTTTCCCCTTGCAAAGGCTGTTTTAAATATATATTTAGGGGATGTTCACACTGAACACATTTTTGCATTCCAATTCTCTGCTTTTCTATTGTTTTTCTATGTTAAGTACAGATGGGTTTGACCACTGCACTGTGTTCTCATGTCTTTTGCACTGCCTTGCATACGCCAAACACTGTGTCTTATGTTTTTTTATTCCATTATGCTGCTTTTCTATATAAAAATATGCATTTGGATATGTTTGACCGCTGTGTTCTTGTCTCGCGCATAACAGCTGCATTTTTTTCATTCCACTGCCCTGTGTCTTGCATTTTTAAATGCAGAAACGTGTTCTGTGTGAATGGGGCCTTACTCTGCCTTTTAAAATATTTTTGACCAAATTCTAATACTCAGAAAGCAATCCCACAATGCACTGCAGCAAGCTCAGTTGAGAGAAAGGTGAACAAAGCAAGATACATGTAGTTTATAATATCCTTTTTTTTTTTTTTTTTGCTTATTAGAGTATCATATTGATAGCTTAGCAACATGCTAGTATACCACTCTATTGAAATCAATAGAGTCCCCTGAACACATTTCTGCATATGTGTGTTCAAAATGAGTGCCTTATGAAGTCCCATTTCGGCTAGGAGGCAGCCCATAGGCAGTAGAAAGCAAGGCAGTTCACTGTTTTGGAACAGAGCCAAAATGTTCAAACTGAATTCAGATCTTGACCCTCATGTTCCATGTACTTAGAGTCGCTGTGCCTTTGAGGTAAACAGGAGCTTGTAGGAAATCTATGAGTGACACTAATAACCTGCCACTTATTTATAGATAGGCTGAGTAAACAGGCAGATTCAGGGAGGAAAATGGGAAATTGGTGTCACAGACTCTGAATCATTGCAATGCAGTTATTTTTTTCCGGTATGAATCTGGAACCCAAACTCAGCCGTGAAGAGCAAGTCAGGACAACAGCTTTGTGTAAATAAATGGGCTGCTATTCAGTTTTGACTTCTTCTTCCTCCCCACCCCCACTGGTGATCTGAAAAACAAATTTTTACATAGACAAGTGGATGTGTACATCCTGTCATAGAACAGGGTTGTGCTTTATTAGACACATCTTGCCAACTTGTGTACAACACTGCTGGTTGTTTGTATAGTAGTTAGTAATGAAATAAGCATAAAACAACCTTTAGTCTAATGCAAATATGATTATGCCTGGATTAGTTAATTACCATGTACTTTGCTTTGGTGATTTAAGGACTCCATGGAGTCTCATTTAGAACAGTCTGTTATTGATTCAAATGGGATTTGTTTGGAGAGCTGAAGTTATTTGCAAGCTGGAACATGGCTCCAAGCTAAAAGTCTATCAGACAGATTCAGTTTCAACAAAACAAAGAACTACAAATCAACAAAATCTAAACTAGCCTCAAGCATGCCTTAATCCAGTGAATTTTTATTTCGACAAGGTGCACTCATTCTTTTCTCTGTGAAATTATTCATGATCTGATTATACTTTGAAACAAATAGATGTTATGTAACAATGAGTTATCAGCAAAGGGAATGCCGTTTCTCAGCCTGAGAGCAAAATTACTTACAGTGTAACTTATTAAAAATATTCATCATTATCTTACACATTTCTTCATTATCTTAAACGAGTTTATGTTTGTCTACTTTTGAGATATTTGGTACAGGTTTGCTATATTATGTATGACATATAACAACGTGATCTCATGAGAATACGTGTGTATTTTACGTAAAGTGGTTCTACCACACGTACAATAATTTACGTTTTTATACACACAAAAACGTACAACATTGACGAAATTATAGCACTAAAACGTAAAAATACTTACGTATTAACAGCAATAAAACGTAAATCATGTAAGTGTTAATGTATATGAATTCCCATGTATTAATATTAAAATCATGGCATTAATGTTTTAAATCTGTTGTATTCAATTGTCATATCAATACATGTTTATAGTCAAATTTACTGGATGCAGTTTACTCATCTACTTAATATGAAAACATTTCTGTTCGTGACTTGTGCCGCAAACTCGTTTCGGAGGATTACATAATGTTAAACAAGACTACAATTTGAAACTTTATGAATAACATTTCTGTAATTGTTTAACTATTTTGTAATATTTAGTTTGTTTGCTGTGCGACATAGAAGGCGTTTCCTCCTATGCAGCGGCTGACAATACAACCATAAGATACACCAAAGCACAACATAAATTCACAAATCATTTCAATTTTATTTGTTCGCTGTACTCTAAATCTTCAGAATTCATATGTTTGTAAGGAACAGACCCAAATTTAGCCCTTTATGCGGCGATCTTCATCTTCATTCTCAGCAGCGACCGTCACAATCAAAGCCCACGCTCGTTATGATTCAAACTTGAAAGTAGCGCCACCCTCGAGAAGCTTTACGACATGGTTTACAGCACTGATATCGAACGCTCATTGGTTCTCACCTGCTTCGTCACAGATTGCGACATGCCATGTTTCAGTGGCTTGATTTGAAATGAGTGCGCGCCTTCATGGAGAGAAGCCGGATTCATCATGTTTTCATGGATTAATAAATTAAATTCTGCTCTGTACCCTATAAAAATCTATTACCGCCAGAGAGGACTGCGACTCATCATCATTTGAACTACTTTAGACATTTTCGCAATAAACAAATTATTGTGATTGCGCTTGTTTGTCTGTTATTCTTTTGTATATAACAGTACGTAGTTTTAAGAAATAGTTATGGGTTTAGGGGTAAATGTAGGATTAGCGGCTCAAAATATCGTTTTAATGTTATATTTTTACTAAAACTCATTTTCCTACACATTTCTGTCCATTATGTTTTCATCTTTTAACATTCTGTATAAAATGGGTATGTTTAGGTTCAGGATGGGGTTTAGGGATCTTACGTTTATCCACAAAACGATAAAATGGAAATTATACATACATCTTTGAAAGATTCGTAAATATTTTAAATTTTTTTGCTGTAAAAACTTAAGTATTTTTACGTTTTAGTGTTATAATTATGTCAATATTGTACGTTTTAGCACCTTTCTAAACGTACAAAAATGTACGTTTTGTGTCTTTGAAAGTTACGTATTAATACCTACGTATTAACAATGAGACCAGGCTGCATATAACTAATAGGCTGTTTTTATGAGCAAGTCATTGAATCATTAATGCAACCAATTCGTTTAAACACTGATTCCATCAGGAGCTAAACAATTGATTGTTTATGTGAGTCATTAAATCATTGACTCAAATGATTCGTTCACTGATTTATTCAGGAACACTGTGTTGCTCGGAGATGCAACAGTTGATTCTTCTGTGACTTTGTATGAAGCTATTTTTGTTGGAGGAGTGAAAAATAGACGAAAGCATGTGCAGCAAGATCCTCGAGCAATGTCAAATGTGCCTCTCTCAAAACCAGTTCAAACACAAAAAACGAGCAAATTTGTGCATACGCATGCTTATGCTGCGTTCCAAGTGGGTTTTGAGCCGGCAAGTCACTGCCTGAGTGTAAACAAACCAGCATGGCGGACCATACGGGGCTTATGCTCATTTACAATTATTTTTATCGTCAAAGGTGCTTACTCCTTGCTTATTTGAGGAAAACGGAGGAGGAAAAATGGCGCATAAGGCAAGAGAAGCTGTTATACTTTTTATTTTACGTTATTTTACCGTGCACTTGCATGAACAACGCATCCGTAGGGGCTGCCATTGTTGTTTCGTAGGCTATGTGACGTCAGAGCGCGGAACTGGGAGTACATCGATCTAGTACGAGTTCACGGGTGGGAAGTCATGGATTTGACTGCCGTTCCAGTGCACTTTCACGGATAGAAGGTTGTAAAAACACGGGTTACGGGTTGCCTGGAACGCGGCATAAGTGAATGAGACCAATTGTTCGAGTTTGATTGGTTCATTTTAGTGATTTTATTGTTAAATCTTGTCCAACAACATTGAACAAGTGTATGTTCAAGTAATTTCATTCATTTGAGTGGAGTTAAACGTTATATTGTCAATAGTCAATTCCGTCCACATACGCAATAGGCGTGAATATTCATATTCCATTGTAATGCAGCCAAAGATAAAGTACTATGAGAAAGTACTGTTTAGTTCACCTCCAAAGTCGTTTGTTTCTGCACTCAGCTTCCTAACAATCATTAAGTAGATATACAAATATAAACATATTTATATTAACTTTGTCTTAAGTTTCCCAAGTTTTGTTGTTGTTGTCTGGAATGTATGGTAGGGGAAACTTTTCCTAATTATCTACTCATAAAACTGACAATTTCCCCACTTAAACTGTCTGAAAAGTCTTCTCTATGTGCGTCAGCAAACGACAAAAAGAGGGAATTTGGCACAACTGAGAGCTCTGTAAACATACCTCTGTTGTCGGTATGTCTCTGTTTCTGGCGTGTGGTGTTATAAGCTTGTGACGTATACTGGCATCTGTTCAAGAGTGGTGTGTTTAACATCCACGGTGCCAGAGCGCAAGTGTGTGTGTCTGTCTAGAGGCAAAGGCAGATGTTTTGTGTGGAGATGAGGCCTGGTTAGTGTGTCTAATCTGGGTATTATTCAGTAGACTGTGTGGGTATAATCACCCCTAACTCTCTCATGTCTCTGAGCAGAAACAGGGGAACGATAATCCAGCATCTCTCCCCCACCCCTTATATAACCAGCTGTCTTTCTGTCAGTCGAGCGGCTTGCTCTCACTTGTTTTAAAAGTCAAAGGAAATGGTGTTAACGGAGTGTGGATTCTCCAGTGGTTTGGTACACTTTAAGATCTAAACAGTATTAATTCTGAGGGATTACGACTAGTTTAATTTCCTCTTAAATTATGCTCCTTGCATTCAGCATTGCACGTTTGATTCAGTGGAAGTTGACTGAGATTGTAGAGGTTTGACCTTGGAGATCTTTTTTGTTTGGGCTTAATTACACATCAGTCTTCGGTGGTGGAATGTGACTGGCATAATTTTGGAAATCAGTGAAATTGCTTCACTCACAAGAGACAATGGAAAATATTGATATTGTGAAGAGGTGCAAATGAAACACTTCACATTTTAAGTAAGCAATTTTGGAATGTTGTTGTGCATGTTATGCATTTTTCATTTTACTCTTCATTTAACAAAACTATCCAACCTGATCTCATGAGAAAACAATTATTTTATGAGGTGGCAATTTTGTATGAATTTGTACAATGTTATTCAAACGGAAACATAATTTTTAGAAGAAATTTGAGCCCCTTAAAATAATAATAATAATGCATTTTATTTAACGGCGCCTTTCATAACACCCAAGGTCACCTTACTAGCAAACAAGCAATAATATATATTTAAAAAAAGATAAATAGATAAATAACAATAAATAATAATAATAATAATAATTATTACCTCGTCGTCCATACAAATGTTTTTCTGATTACATGATCCATCAAGGCAGTGTCACATGACTTTTTTATTGTTGCACATTGAGGAATTTATTTGGTAAATATGTTTTCATCATAGTTTATGTGCATGTCTTCTTATCAGAAAAAATGATCTGCTTCAGTTGAGTGCATTCATTTTTTATGGGCATTTTTAGAATTTATGCATATCTTGGAGATTCCATCCAGCGATGATTTTTTTTTTTATTTTTTTTTTTATTTATTTTTTTTATGCGATATCCCAAAATTTGCAGAACAATAGGTGGATGGAACCATAAAGAGGCATATACAGATTTTATTAAAATTTATAAATGACATGTACAAACATAGTCACCAATTCGACAAAACGTAAAATAATTACAAACTGCAATGAGAGTGTGTAACCCATTTTTCTAACCTCCATCTGTCCCTGTCCATTTAACTGACTTAGCCAAAGTCATTAACAAAGTACAATACTCTATTATTTTCACTGCACATTTGAAGCACACACTTTCAAGTATAAAAGGACAAAGTGGTCATGCCTAATGATACACCCAAAGCATAAAAGCACAGAAATGCAGGATGTTTACAAGACCACCTCTCTGATGAAACCAGCGTATTCTTGGAGATGTCCCCGTACAAAAGAGAAAAGGCCCAGAAATAAAAGCGTCATTATGTTTCGATCATATAAGCTTGATTCCTGGAACCTTGCCCGTAAACAAGCTTTGGATCGTGCAGTCGGATTGGGTTGTCTTCTGTATAGTTGTCTCTGCAAAAGGACAAATAATGCGTTTTCGAAATTCTACAGTGTCTTAAATTGTTTGCGTTCAACAGTTTGCGTCCTTTTGTGCAGTTCTTCCACAAGAGATGGAACACAAACAAATGATGTAACTATATAAAAAAAAAAAACTTTTTGTATAACGCTGTTGTCTGCAACTGTACTGCTGTGGCTTTCTGTCAAGCACAGAGAAGATTGGCTTGTGTTTTAGTTCATTATGTCTGCATATGGTGATAACTTCAGTCTAACTGCTCAATTAAGTGTCAATCAGGAAGATTTTAACAGGAGTAGAAATTGTCATCATTTGTAAATCAAACAAATTTGCATGAAGGAATTGTTTTTCAGAGAACAGAAGCTTCTCTCTTAGAGGAATTACATAAACAAGATTTAATCTTATAGTAATGAAAAGATTATATGATGTGCATTTGTGCTGAAACATTTTTACCATTAATACATACTCTGTAATTTTTGTTAAATCAATCTATAGATGATGGTAGTTGTTTTATTTTATTTTACACTGGACAATGTACAGCATTTATTCATACATACAAGGTGAGTTCTACACATTAAATGAACAACATCAACATGTACGAACACAATACAGACCATCAGAACCTCTGACCCACAGGGTCATCCTGAAAACCATTAAAATAATCTGATTTATTAGTTTAATAAAATATGCATAAAAATGCAATTAAACTGACTTGTTTTTCTCCACTGCTTTTGTATAGTCCATGGAATAAAACAGGTTTCCTTGCTCCATCAGACTGTTTTCACTGCAAAACATGGCCAGTCCAAAGGCATACTTGGATATCTAGCAGAGTTTGTTGAGGCCTGCTAGTGGGCCCCACACCCCTAGTTGAGAACCACTGCTGTATATTCCATCAATAAAATCTATGGTTTGTCAATAAACACAAACTCAGTATCACTCTGCTTCTCAGATGCGCTGATGAAAAAGTATGTGGTAAAAACTATGCATGTTCTCACACACACCTAGTTAAAGTGATAGTTCACCCCAAAATTAAAATTTACTCACCTTCATGTCATTCCAAATGTGTATAACTGACTTTCTTCAGTGGAACACAAAAGAAGATCCAAATCCAGTGTTGTTTTGGACCCCATTTTCTCTCATTGTATGGACAAAAACAGTTGAAACATTAAAAATATCTTTTTTTTGTGATCCACAGAAGAAAATCATACAGGTTTGGATCAACATGAGGGTGTGTAAATGATGACAGAATTCTCATTTTTGGGTGAACTATCCCTTTAATGAGGTGCATGAAGAATAGTCACTAGTGTACAGTTTGATTGAGGCTGTGAGAGTCCAGATGTTTTGATTCCAAACACATCTTGAGGTCGATTCCTCAATTGCATGATCAAAAGCATCCAGTATAATTAGGGACTTGTTTGTCCAGTTAATGATCAATAATACTCTCTCATGCCAGACAAAAATGTCTTTGGGCTCTGACTACGCAAACGTTGCGCCCGGAGCGAAATCCTGCTCAGTCTGTCGATCTCCTGCTGGCTTCCGAAGGGGTGTGTCTCCTCCCAGACATGTGGACGTTCCTCCCAGGCTAGTAGGGGAGGGTAAGAGAGCTGGTATTGGCTGGAGTGATGGTAGTCAGGTCTGGATCGGCCCTCGCTAAAGTCCAGCGGGTGAACAGTACAGGTGGTGTTGTAGTGATTCGGGTCACGGTATTCTTCATAAACAGGCGAGTTGTTGTCATTCAGTGTTAGAGAGGTGCAGAAATCTCTCTGGCCCTGGTATCTTCGTAACGGGTAGCCAGTTTGCAGCGATAGAGTGCTGCCATCCAACCGAACACTGCCGCCCAGGCGGGTAGGGGTACCACCTAACCGTGTAGGGGTCAGGGGAGGTGGGGGAGCAGGAAGAGGTGGGGGTGGTGGTGTAGGGGTCTGGTCTCGAGGCGGTGATTCCAAGCCTGGGAGACACGTGTCTAGCCATTCTGTTGTTTGCCATTGGTAAGCTGGAAAATACATGCAGAGTAAATACATGCAAAAAGTGCAGAGGAGGTATGCACATTTCATTAGACGCAACTTTATAAATGTTGCATAACTTAAGTCTAACTGCTCAATTAAGTGTCAATCAGGAAGATTTTAACAGGAGTAGAAATTGTCATCATTTGTAAATCAAACAAATTTGCATGAAGGAATTGGGAGTGCAGAGTTTTTCAGAGAACAGAAGCTTCTCTCTTAGAGGAATTACATAAACAAGATTTAATCTTATAGTCATGAAAAGATTATATGATGTGCATTTATGCTGAAACATCTTTACTATTGATACATACTCTATATTTTTTGTTAAATCAATCTATAGATGATGCATTATGGTAGTTGTTTTATTTTATTTTACACTGGACAATGTACAGCATTTATTCATACATACATACAAGATGAGTTCTACACATTAAATGAACAACATCAACATGTATGAACACAATACAGACCATCAGAACCTCTGACCCACAGGGTCATCCTGAAAACCATTAAAATAATCTGATTTATTAGTTTAATAAAATATTCTCTGGTTTAAAGATCTTGTTTACAGAAACAAACGTAATATAAAACTAAAATAAAACATTAATAACATCATGCTTTTATCATGCTTTGTAAAATGACCCTGGATTCTACAAAGGTGCTATAAAAACAACAACAATGATAATAATAATAATAATAATAATTCCATGAGTCTATGCATAATCACTAAAATGAGGTATTAAACATATCTAAAACATTTTCAAGGACAAACCAAACAATATTTTTGTCATGGCCCAAGAAAACCTTGCCCTGCAAAATATTGTGCCTAGATTCCCAGTCTGATTTCATACTGTATATATTATATGGGCAATTGCTACTGGGAATGAAGGAAACAGAAATACGACGAGGCATTAGGTGAAAAAAGACATACATTTTAATTTGTAGCCAGGTAGACTAATCAAAAAAAAAAAAAAAAAAAAAAAAAAATGAAAGCCACCTTGATGAGAAAGTCACTCTATACAGTAAATACAACCTGTTCTTGTTCAAAAAGCCTGTATGATTATTAAGTCTATAATATGCAATAATCAATTAACACAGATGTTAAACATACTAGCATGACAGTTGTGTGGTCCTAAACTAAAAAAAAAAAATCACAAAAACAGCAGCATAAACAGCAAAACACTGTAAAACGCCAGATGTGCGATGAGTGATTAATATGTAGCTGTCATGTATGCATTACTGACGAGACAAAGACAGCACATGAATACATAAACAGATCTTCATTTATGTGAAACACACCTGTGAGTTTTCTTTCCTGGAATCATTTTGAGTATGCACACATTATTAAATACTTACAAACCTTGAAGCGTCAACAAAAATGCAATTAAACTGACTTGTTTTTCTCCACTGCTTTTGTATAGTCCATGGAATAAAACAGGTTTCCTTGCTCCATCAGACTGTTTTCACTGCAAAACATGGCCGGTCCAAAGGCATACTTGGATATCTAGCAGAGTTTGTTGAGGCCTGCTAGTGGGCCCCACACCCCTAGTTGAGAACCACTGCTGTATATGGATTCCATCAATAAAATCTGTGGTTTGTCAATAAACACTGTAGCACCTACACAAACTCAGTATCACTCTGCTTCTCAGATGTGCTGATGAGAAAGTATGTGGTAAAAACTATGCATGTTCTCACACACACCTAGTTAAAGTGATAGTTCACCCCAAAATTAAAATTTACTCACCTTCATGTCATTCCAAATGTGTATAACTGACTTTCTTCAGTGGAACACAAAAGAAGATCCAAATCCAGTGTTGTTTTGGACCCCATTTTCTCTCATTGTATGGACAAAAACAGTTGAAACATTAAAAATATCTTTTTTTTGTGATCCACAGAAGAAAGTCATACAGGTTTGGATCAACATGAGGGTGTGTAAATGATAACCGAATTCTTATTTTTGAGTGAACTATCCCTTTAATGAGGTGCATGAAGAATAGTCACTAGTGTACAGTTTGATTGAGGCTGTGAGAGTCCAGATGTTTTGATTCCAAACACATCTTGAGGTCGATTCCTCAATTGCATGATCAAAAGCATCCAGTATAATTAGGGACTTGTTTGTCCAGTTAATGATCAATAATACTCTCTCATGCCAGACAAAGATGTCTTTGGGCTCTGACTACGCAAACGTTGGGCCCGGAGCGAAATCCTGCTCAGTCTGTCGATCTCCTGCTGGCTTCCGAAGGGGTGTGTCTCCTCCCAGACATGTGGACGTTCCTCCCAGGCTAGTAGGGGAGGGTAAGAGAGCTGGTATTGGCTGGAGTGATGGTAGTCAGGTCTGGATCGGCCCTCGCTAAAGTCCAGCGGGTGAACAGTAGAGGTGGTGTTGTAGTTATTCGGGTCACGGTATTCTTCATAAACAGGCGAGTTGTTGTCATTCAATGTTAGAGAGGTGCAGAAATCTCTCTGGCCCTGGTATCTTCGTAACGGGTAGCCAGTTTGCAGCGATAGAGTGCTGCCGTCCAACCGAACGCTGCCGCCCAGGCGGGTAGGGGTACCACCTAACCGTGTAGGGGTCAGGGGAGGTGGGGGAGCAGGAAGAGGTGGGGGTGGTGGTGTAGGGGTCTGGTCTCGAGGTGGTGATTCCAAGCCTGGGAGACACGTGTCTAGCCATTCTGTTGTTTGCCATTGGTAAGCTGGAAAATACATGCAGAGTAAATACATGCAAAAAGTGCAGAGGAGGTATGCACATTTCATTAGACGCAACTTTATAAATGTTGCATATTTTGCAGTATTCAATATGAATAATAATATTAATAATCAATAATAACCAATAATATTACTATTATTAGTACTACTACTACTAATAATCTACACTACTGTTTAAAAGTTTGGGGTCAGGATGGAGTAAAATTCAGCTACAGCTGTCATTTTAAATTGTAATAATATTATATAACGTTTTTTTTTTACTGTGTGTATATATATATATATATATATATATATATATATATATATATATATATATATATATATATATATATATATATATATATATATATATACACTGTAAATTTTTTTCTGTGAAGTTGAGTTGTTGTTTTTTGTCTGTGATTTCCTAGAATTTTTGATGGAAAAATGCTAGTCATGTCATGGGACCTTGATTTTTAAATACACAAGATTTTAAATTTTAAATAAGAGCTATTATCGAATCTCTTTTTTAGTATAGTAAACGCAGATGTGAGCTCTTACAATTCATAAAATACTCTTTGACGAATTCCACGCATATCTCATCCTCACAGTGGAGGTGTGGGCTTGCTGTGAAAAGACATAAAATGATAAATGTTTCAGGGGGAGTGTTTTAATGAGCTATGAGATGAAAACAAATAAACAAAAAGCCAAATCAAAAACAAAACAGTCAGAACAATCGACTTGTTTATGCTTGAGGTATGTGTAAAGGATTATAAATGTGTCTGAACAAGTGAAACGGAGGGACAGATATTTATTAAAGTAAAATGAAACAATAAAAGTGAACATAAGGTGGACTCACAGGTAATGCTGTGAGGCTGCACATCACCCAGACCTGCAACTGTTAGGAGAAGAGGAACACAATGTATCACTGCTTATGTTTACTAAGTTTAATGTGTCTTAATCAGCATTCTAGTTAGCCTAAAACAATGTTTGTATAAACCAATCAGATTTTAGCTATAGATAACTATATAATATCATTTATCAATCATTTTCTTTTTATTTTGTATATGTAAGGGTTATGCTTAGGAGTACTTAATTCAATTATGAAGTTTCAAGTAAAAAAAAAAAAAAGCTAATTGATATTCAACTAATTAATATTTAAAATGTAATATTAAAACTTGTAAATTAAAATTTAATTTGTATTAAATATGCATGAAATGTGTATGAATTAATATGATTAATAATATAATATTGTTATTAGGGATACACTACTAGTATCGGTATCAAGGTCATACCAAGGTCATGTACTCGTAAAAATACCCCTGATACCAAAGACCGATACCTCACGTGACGTAACTGCAACATCACCAAAAAAAAAAAAAAAAAGCGAGAGAGAGAACTTAATAAATGTATAGACATCGGTATCGGCGAGTACTAGAAAAAAAAGTATCGGTACTTGTACTCGGTCCTTAAAAAAATGGTATCAGTGCATCCCTAATTATTATATAATATTATTTACTTAAATCAATCTGATTACATTAGGTTACACTGGGGTGTCCAATCCTATTGCTGGAGGGCCACTGTCTTGCAGAGTTTAAGGTGCATTCACGGCATATCGTAATTACTGTAACTGCGAGATTCTAGCTCGTAAAAAGCATTCACGTCCTCGTAGAGCTCGTAATTACAGCTTGTAAGCTGGGAGTTTTCTGAAAGCTCCTACATGTACCACCTGACCACTGTAGATTCATTTAGGCTTTGATAGTTGTGCCATAGAAACGCATAATTTCCAGTCAAAGGACATGAACAACTCCGAATACAACGTCACGTGTTGTCATCTCAAGATTCCGGTAAATACGAGGTGGCGTGAACGCAGCATTAGCTCCAACCCCAATTAAACACACCTAAACCAGCAAATCAAGATCTTGCTAGCAGAGGTGGTCTTATTATTGGGAGATATGAGGGTCTGTGGCTCTACCATTGGAAAAAGCGTAGCAACAAACTTGGTTGACAGGTGCCTTGATGTCACTGAACTCCGTTCAGAGTTGCGTGACAGTCAGTCACTGTTTCGAATACCATAAAAATGAATTAGAAGTGCCGTAAACTGAATCATACCTGTTGTGCAATTGTCGGTGATTTCTCTTATTAAACAGCAGTTTTTTTCAGTGTAAATGTTTGAGAGCAAACATGTTGAAGATTAGCCGATGGGCTGTCGATTCATTAAATGAGAAGCTATTTCCTCACAAAAGCGGTTTATTCAGTGTAGTGAAGCCTCTCCTCCATTGACATCAATTTAAAAAAAAACGGCCTCTTGTCTCCTTCTCTGCGTACTGCAGCGTTAGCAGACATTATGCTTTTTTTCAGCAAAGGTTGCAAGCTTGCCTTCAAGTGGCTTTGTTACTAGGCATAACAAACTTCCAGGCAGGTGTGTTGAGGTATGTTGGAGCTCAACTCTGCAGGACAGTGGCCCTCCAGGACCGAGTTTGGACACCCCTGGGTTACACCAATGTAATTTAGAAATAGTAATGAGTAACAATAAAAATATCTTCTCAAGGTAACAAGTGAAAGTTTACACTTTTAAAGTTTAAGAATGCTGGTTTAAGACCCACAAAAGTTGTTAAACCAGGAGCATGTCCTACTTTAGTAAATCACACTGTGCTGTTTAGCATAACCAACAAAAACAGTCCACTTTCATCCAGACCTCTGAGAAGGAAGGTGGAGCTGTGAACTCCTCAGACAGCACGAATTACCATAGTGTGTGAGACTTTCAAGCAAACAGCTTGTTTTTGCACTGGCTGGAATCAGCTTTGGTCTAGGGTAGGTTTAATTAGAGAGTGGTTCTGGTGCGCTTCAAATCCAGGTCACTGCTATGAAGTATAGGGATGCTGTTCTTCAGTAACTAAAGTGTAGCTCAACAGTTCAGGTTCTCAGTGCAACTGGATTATGTGAATGATTAGAGAGCGAGTCTAAACCCTGGTTTTATATGAGTCTAAAGTTGTGCAGTTTAATTAACGGATCTAATCCTACTTTCTCCAGCGTGGACTGAACTCCTGCATGATTGGACACATCGTACTGGAATTTTACCTTTACCTTTTCATGCAGCATGGTTTTTGATCCCTTTAATATTTAAACAGAATAATACAGGATGACATAAAATATTACTACATGACACTCTACTTGATCCTACAGCTCAATACTTTCTATCAATTGCAGCATTCTGTGGTCAGTTTTTCTTCTATAATGATGCTAAACTGTGTAATTGGCCGCTGTATCCAGGCAACCGATTTCCTCTTTCATCTCACATAATAAAACACTTTCACCTCAAATCAATATTTCAAGTTCATTTATTTATTTGCCTAGTAGCCATGTAATAAGCAGGAAATCAAGGTCCTGATCACTTGTTGGATTTATTTTGCAATGATAATCTATATTCCTTAATAATATGTACATGATAATATTTTAAAAATTATTTTATTTACTAAAATGAAAACATAATAAAGAATAACTTTTAAAAAATCTAAATTTTAATTTAAATAAATATTTTGTATATAAATAATTATTTTAAAATAATATTTCAACAATTAACTGAATAATATTTCAATAGAAAAATAAATAATATTTGGTAAATCATTTTTTAGGGAAAAACAAGATATGTTTTAGGAAAAATGGCCACGCCCACTTTAAATGTTTTGGCATCCCATCGCGAACGTGAATGGAAATTCCGACTTTTTTTCAGTATTAATTATTGACAATCGGACTTCAGAGAATCTTTCTGCACTGCTTTGGATCTGATAAAAAAAACCTAGGACTAGTTCGCAAAAGTAGGTTTTTCAAAAAATCCAAAATATTGGAACATTTTGTCAGGTGGAGATATAATGATCTTGAGCCAAGGATTCCAATGATACAAGACACTCCTAAACCACTAGCAGTTTATAAGTTATGAACGATTTCGTACATTTGATAACTGTAGCGCCACCATCAGGCTGATTGGGATGAGCCTTGGTGATTACCAAGGCTAAGGCCTCTATCATATACCAGGCGCGATGCTGTGTTTTTTTGCTAGCTTCAGCCTGACGCAGTTATAATTTTCACGTCCTGCTCCACTTTGTTTAAATAGCAAATGCATTTGCCCCAATTTGTGCACCCATGGGTGTGCTGGTTTGAAAACGAGGTGTATTCAGGCACATTGTTGGAAAACTTGGTCTAAAGTCAATGGTGCAATATTTGTTTTGTTATTTAAAGAGCACATTAGTAATATGCACCTATAGGCAGGTGCACAACACACATACACTCTGCTTATTACACACACAGGGACGTGCAGCAGCACACAAACATGCCAAATATTAAAAATAAAAAGATTACAATGCAAAAGATTATTATTGTGTGCATAAAGCGAAAAATACTTTGGTGGAATCCGGCTTATCCCGTAGATGGTCTGCTCACGCGCGTTAACCTTGTGCACGAGCAGATCCGTTTCCTCGCTAGAGAAGCGTTCAGTTTTTCCGCCTGCAAATTCCGCCATGTAAATAGTGCATCTGCCATGGCGCGAGCGCAACTGGCTTTTAAAGGGAATGGGAGATGAGACTCTGATTGGTTTATTGCACGTTATGCCCAAAACACACCCATTACTCATGAAGAGAATAGGGACAACCCTTTTAGACCATGCGCCGGGATTTAGTGCACTTGCACCATGCGCTTTAGACCATACGCTTAGATCGTTAAAATAGGGCCCTAGGTGGTTGAACCCCTAATAAAAATGTTTAAACAGAAAAATAAAGAATATTATTTGTTAAATCTTTTGAGACAAAACAGGTTGTAACATGACAGATAAATAAATCAATAAATAAATTAATTAATTCGATTGGACAAAACTCTGTCGTACAGAGTAAGTCCAATATTTTTGTTTCAAAAAATAAAAAAGTTGCGTTAAACATTTAGCAGTACACTAGCATGATAAAATAGACTCAATGACACATAACTCTAATAATAATTATAAAACCTGGTGTATTTAATGGGTCAAGTTTGCTTTAGGTAATATGAAAATTGAGTCATACCTTCATTTTCAATGGTGTCCACTGCATTATTTACCAGTCGTATCACCGTCACTATGGAGGCTAGGGTGTAGACAAGTGTAAAATGTCAGGCAACAATTGAATAAATGATCAAGCACTTCAAACTAACATCAAACATTCAATGAAAACCTTACATAAGCATTTATATAAATCACTTTGTCTTGTTTGTAATCCTCCAGCATCATGAAATCGGCTAAACAAAAGCAAGTGGACCTCTGATGTGTCAGTCTGACATCTATTTTGTACAGCAGAAGAGATAATATACACTACTGAGTCATGATAGCAATCGCGTTTGGAGAGCATATCAAAGGCAGATGGATTGTAATTACTGCTCTGACCCATTCAGGCTGTCACTTTGTTAAAGCAGGGTAGGGTTATCACTAATCCTCATGGTTTCCTTTTGGAAAGATCAGACAACGCAAGTCATCTTAATTAGGTGAATGGAATAATCAGTTACTTCTGCCTAATAGTAGGTTATTATATTATGGGTGGCTGCATGAGAGTGTATGTATAAGTTAATGTGATAATTTTGCATGTGTGTGTGTTTTTAATCAGGTAATTTAGGTATTTATATGTAGGAAGTGACTCAAAGTTGATTTCACTAAAAACTATCGTACAGCTTCAGAAGACTTATAATACAGTGCTTGAGGTGAACTAACTATTCGGTCAAACTTCAATTTTTGTTCCACTGACTTGCATTTAAAAGCATGCGAATCCGGGACACCGGAAGCAAAAGCTCATGTGAAGAATTTTCGGATTTCGCTGCATTCAAAAGTTCAAGTTTCGTGAACTTTGACCGGCGAATTACAGTAGTATTACATGAAGACACGTGAACAATAGAGGATCGATATGTCACTGCATGCCCTCTTAGCTGAATTAAAAGAATAGGTAACACTTTGGTATAGTGAACACATATTCACGATTAACTACGACTTTTGCCTCAATAAACTCTTAATTTACTGCTTATTAACAGTTAATAAGGTAGTTTTTATAGCATTTAAGTTTAGGTATGGGGTAGGATTTAGGGATGTAGAATATGGTCATGCAGAATAAGGCATTAATATGTGCTTTATAAGTACTAATAAGCAGCCAATATGCAAGCTAATAAGCAACTAGTTAAAAGTGAGAATTGTTCCCTATACTAAACTGTTACCAAATAATACAAACTTTTTTGCAGTAAAAGGAAGTTGGAAGTATATTTTTACATTTTTGATTCATTATTTTATATATATAAAAAAGATGCCATATGCCATGCATGCTCAAATTCTAGTGTGCCATGCATGCTCAAATTCTAGTGTGACTGCGGCTTTATGAGTTTTTTGTGGTGTGTTTTTGTCCTTTTTGATGTTTGGGGGTTTGACTTTAATTGCATTGAAGAGAGACATAAGAGTGAGTAAATGACTTCCCTTGGTTGAACTGAGCATATCATAATCTGACTACAAAGAGCTGATGAGTGCAAAGAGATAAGGCTTACATAACAAAAATTTAGAAAACATCAAAGCAAAGGGTTGATTCATTATGTTTTCTAATTGCAGTCTTGCCCTAATGATTTTTGTAGGACCATGTCGAAGCATAATAGAAAAAAATGCCACCTTTAAAAAGCTCCACCTTTAACACAGTTGCTGAACTTTTCCAGAGTGGCGAGTTAAACTTCAAAAATTCTCTGAACAGTAGAAGTTTTTTGTTTTTTTGAAGGGTATGTAAAGGTCTTTGGGCCTCGAAATGCATGTATCTCACCATTATCATCGCAGGAATCAGACTGGAAAGACCCGAGGGAGTGTGCCTCGCTGGTGCTGCTGTCGGAGAAGCAGGTGACCTCCTCTGGTGCATTTCCAGCTTCTGCAGAAGAATATAACAGCAGATCCATATACAGATCTATACACATGCAAATACATGCGTTTGTGCTACACATTCACACAATATATGCAAATACAGTCATACCTACAGTACCCTAGCAGGGAATAGCAATGGTCCAAGGCCAGCGTGAGACTTGTTGTGTTTATGAGCTAATGTGTGTTTATGAATTTATAGCTGTCATGCAGTTATATTATGACTGCAAAATTTCCACCTATTATGCACATTAAAAACTAATAAAATTGTTTAAATCTTTATTTTTGGAAAAAAATGTAAGTATTTGAATGTATTTAAAAAAAAAAAAAAAGTAATATTGTGAAGTATTATTACTAATTAAAATGTTAATAATCTATTGTAATATATTTTATAATGTAATTTATTCCTGTGTTGGCAAAGCTGAATTTTCAACATCATTACTCCAGTCTTCAGTGTCACATGATCCTTCAGAAATCATTCTAATATGCTGATTTGGTGCTCGAGAAACATTTCGTATTATTATCAATGTTAAAAACAGTTGTGCTGCTTAATAATTTTGTGGAAACCAAAATTTTTGCCAGGATTCTTTGATAAATAGAAAGTTCAAAAGAACAGCATTTATCTTTCAAAACATAAATGTCTTTACTGTCACTTTTGAATTAATTTTGTTAATTAATGTTTGAATAAATAAATAAAAAAAAATAAATGTTTTAATATAAAACTAAAAAATGCTGCTAACAAAAATATTTTTTGTGGTGGGGCCAAATATTGCCATCTCAAGTCTTAACTACTGGCCCATTTGCATTCACTAAACAGACATCTAATATCCAAAATCAGACATGCACATATGCACAAACAAAACCGCACTGAAGGCTTAATGCTCTCTACGGCATGCAAATCTTTCAAATCTGCTAAACTGAAAGAGCAATAATATCCGTCCTATATTCATTCCAGACGACACACTGATAAAGCTAACAAAACAGTTCATGACAAATGAGTTTCTGTTTAAAGAAAACACTAATAAGACCAAGGTCATTCGTTTTAGAACACAATTCACAGAGAAAATCTGGACGCATTTACACAAGAGGAATTGTAATAATCACCCTCACATATGTACTAGCTGCCTACCTGCATGGCCAGACTGTTAAATATTTCATGAGGAAAAAGGCTCCTGTTGGCTGCTGCAGCATGACATTCTGATTACTATAAACTGGTTTGTTTTGAAACAATTTACGAGTCCCTGGTCAATTTTCAACATGGAGCCAATTCGAAACATCGCTGAGTACGAAATCATGGAAAGGAGAGTTGATTAAAATCCAGTTATTTTTTATATAGTAGTGGCCAGAAGTGATGTCTGGCCTAGGAAAATTGACAACTTCACCCTTTATTCAAATATTATAAAAAAAATTCTTTGGAGTCAATTGTTTTATTTCGCTGTCATACAAAGAAATTATTAACAAAAAAAAAAACAAAAAAAAGAGAACCAACAAAATATTGATAACTGATTATGCTGTAGTCCGTATATGCTTTTTCCTGTGAGCTTTTTGTTTTTCTATGCTTTTTTTTTTTTTGTATAGTAAAATAAAACCTGTAGTTGTAGTTTGCCTTTTTTTGCCAAAAAATGGTCAGATAAATACCTTAAAGTGTTAGTTCACCCAAAAATGAATTTTATTTATTTATGATTTATTACTCACCCTCATGTCGTTCTACACCCGTAAGACCTTAGTTCATCTTCGGAACTCAAATTAAGACATTTTTGATGAAATCCAATGGCTCATTGAGGTCTCTATTGACAGCAAGATAATTAACACTTTCAATGCCCAGAAAGGCAATAAATACATATTTAAAACAGTTAATTTGACTACAGTGGTTCAACCTTAATATTATAAAGCGATGAGAATACTTTTTGTGCGGCAAAAAAACAAAATAATGAGTTTTCAAAAATATCTAGTGATGGCCGATTTCACTGCTTCGAAGCTTCACGAATCTTTTGTTTCGAATCAGTGGTTCGGAGCGCCAAAGTCACGTAATTTCAGTAAATGAGGCTTTGTTACGTCATAAGTGTTTCGAAATTTCAATAGTTCACGTGACTTTGGCAGTTTAACACGTGATCCGAACCACTGATTTGAAACAAAAGATTCCTAAAGCTTCATGAAGCAGTGTTTTTTTTGGCACACAAAAAGTATTCTCGTCACTTTATAATATTAAGGTTGAACCACTATAGTCACATGAACGGTTTTAAATATGTTTTTAGTTCCTTTCTGGGCATTGAAAAAGGAAATGATCTTGCTGGCAATGGAGGCCTCACTGAGCCATCGGATTTTATCAAAAATATCTTAATTTGTGTTATGAAGATGAATGAAGGTCTTACAGGTGTTGAACAACATGAGGGTGAGTATTAAATGACAGAATTTTCATTTTTGGGTGAACTAACCCTTTAAACAGGTTTAGTGTTTTGTTCTTCCTTCATATTTAAAATATATAAAACATTTTCCTCATATTTTGATGATTTCATTGAACTTGTAAGGTCATTAAAAACAAATATCCCCTCCTGACATCACTTTTGGCCACTACTGTATTATATCATTGTGATTAAAAGCATTATGCATAGCATTTATCATGTGGATGTTTCTGTTTGAATCATGATGATAGACTCTAAATGCTTCACTTTTGTGTGAAAGCCTCATGTTATCTCTAAGGTAATTGCGCTCCATTACACATTATTGTACGATGGATTTTGCGAATGGAGACCAGGGTGCATATGTATAATCTCAGCCATACAAAGGCTGGCATTTAATTGGCCACGGGGAGTTATGGAGTCACGCTGAAATCGCTCTGGCTGCAGTTCTGTCAACCTCTGTTTGATCTGAGACGAGTGAAGAGTGTGTGTGCCACATCGTTACCCTCAGTTCTGTACGCTTCCTCTCCGTCCGCCTGATATCCCCTGTCTTCCCACTCCAGAGCTTGGACTTGATGCTCCATAGTGTTGTCTTCATCTTCATCCTCCTCGTCCTCCTCTTCCCACGGCGGTTTGCGGATAGGGCTGCGTTCAGTTGGGTTCGGGGACATGGACGGGGGGAGATTAGGCGCCACGCTGCAGACAGCCACACCTCTCCTCGGCATCCCTAGGATGAGAGGCGGATCCGCCTGGAATGTGCTCATCTGTGGAGGGCAGGAGAGGGTGGCCAGCCCTCCTTCCGCCTTCTCCGTTTCCCCTCGTAGGATTCCGTGGCAGTGGGGAAGTGTGTAGGCTGTGGGCCGCACCATGACCTGGGGTGGCCCTCCTGCGCTGTCTTTCCTGTAGATGCTGGCGCGACACTCGCCACTGACCCGTACGGCTTTGAACTCAATGCCCTCGGCTCCCACTCCCGTCTTCTGCAGCATGTAGTTGGTCTCTGTGGAGATGCCCACTGCCTCCCCTCGGCTCCAGTCCTTCCGGAGGACTTTTTTACGGAACGCGGCCAGCAGGGCCAGCAGGACCAGCACCACGAAGAGCAACACACCGATGCCGATGATCTCTCCCGGGCCGACGTATGACAGTGCCTCGGCCTGAGTGTCTGGGCCGTCCAGAGATGGCTGCCCACAGAACTGACCCTCGAAGCCTACGGTGCAGTTACAGTAGAAGGCTCCAAATGTGTTCACACAGGCCCCTCCGTTCTCACACTCTTCCCTCTCACACTCGTTCACATCCTCGTCACATCTGTGAACAGAAGGATTTGTCTGTGTTAGTAAGCTATTATTTAATTCCTAACAGCCTATTTGCTTTATACTTTGAAATATATATTGCATACTGTTTATTAAAGGGATACTCCATCCAAAAATGAAAATTATTACATCATTTACTCATGCTCATGCCGTCCCTGATGTATATGTACTGAATATTTCTTTCTTCAGATGAACGCAATCAAAGATTTTTCGAAAAGTAATCCATCTCTGTGAGTCAATATAAAGCAAATGGATAGTAACCCAAAAGTCGACACTTTGAACCTATGAACCTAACTTGTATTTATCGTAACTATCGCTTTGTATTGTTGGCCAGATAAAATAACAGAGAAAAGAAAAACGGCATAAATTTTGGCTGTATTATTTGTGTCCCCTTCACTCCTGAGTTCAGATTTAACGTAAACATAAGCACTTTGTGAAGCTCAAACCAGAAGTGATGATCCTTTGGAAATTATGGATTAAAAAGATTAAAATATTAGTATTTTTTCTTACACACACCTTTAGAAGACATTGATTTATACTCTGGGGTCATATGGATCACCATCATATTCGCTTTGTAGGGTTTTTGAAGTGTCAACTTTTTAAAAAAATTTTTTTATGTTTTTCTCTTTTTTCTTTTGCTCACCAGGGCATTTATTTAATCAAAAATACAGTAAAAACAGTAATATTGTGAAATATGATTAAAATTTAAAATGTATTCCTGTGATGGCAAAGGTGAATTTTTAGCATCATTACTCCAGTCTTCAGCATCACATTATCCTTCAGAAATCATTCTGTTATAATCAATGTTGAAAACAGTCTGCTTAATATTTTTTTGTGTAAATTGTGATACTTTTTTTTTTTTTTTTTTTGATAATTCAGAAGAACAGCATTTATTTGAAGTAGATTTCTTTGTAATAAATGTCTGTAACTTGAATTTGATCTCTTTAATACAACCTTGCTGAATAAAAGTATTAACTTCAAAAGTTTAAAACAGTAGTGTTGGAATTCTCTCTATACAGAAAATTGGCATACATTGCACAGTATATACTACATACTTCCCCCACACTATACTTAGTTTAAACAGCATGAATAATAACTATTCGTATGCTCTTCTGAACATAGCATTAGTGCTTCTATCATTATCTGAGAGAGAAGAGAGAGATTTGTTGCTTTTAAAGATTCATACATTTTTACATTTAGCAGAACTCAAATTCCCAACTGTGCTGCAAACAGCAAGTATGTGATGATCTGCTGTTCAGAGAACTCTTTACATGTACTCTGGGTGCAAGAAATTTCTCAAGTGAGCATAAGAGAACATAATGAGAGGGTTGTTTGTATTGCATAACTTAATGACAGAGGGAAATGCAGACAAAGTAGTTTTATAGTAGTTATATAAAGCAATTAGGTTTTCATTACTTTCCCTCCACAATAAAAAGGATATAGAGAGGAAAAGGGCACAGGTCCCAGTATCCCATTTTTTGTTCAGTATCCCAAGTTTTATTGAGGTGCATGTTTAGGTTTGCTTAAAAAAGTAACAACAGCATCATCTAGTGGAGAAATAACTCCAATTCATCTCATATTGAAAAAAAGAATTATCATGGCACAAAGAAATTAGAGAAGCTTTAATGGGATTTCTGTGATGGATTGCTCTAAAATCTGTTTTTTAATTTATTTATTAAATGATTTTTGTAATTAGTGAGAAAGGTCTAATTAACACAAGTAAACAACATACCCATTTTACAGAGTCACGCATGTATTGAACCAGTAGTTCAAACAATCAAGGTCTCAGAATGAAAACAACAGGTGAATGCTAAGGATAATGGCTTTCAGAAGAGAGTGTAATTAAAGTGAGCTGCTGGTTACCTGCTTTCTACAACACAAGATGGCCTTTCCAAACATACACTTTATTGCCAAAAGTATTGGGACACCCCTCCAAATCATTGAATTCAGGTGTTCCAATCACTTCCATGGCCACAAGTATAAAATCAAGCACCTAGGCATGCAGACTGCTTCTACAAACATTTGTGAAAGAATGAGTCGCTCTCAGGAGCTCAGTGAATTCAAGCGTGGTACCGTGATAGGTTGCCACCTGTGCAATAAGTCCATTCATGAAATTTCCTCACTACTAAATATTCCACGGTCAACTGTTAGTGGTATCATAACAAAGTGGAAGCAATTGGGAACAACAGCAACTCAGCCACGAAGTGGTAGGCCACGTAAAATCACACAGAGTGAGGTGCTGAGGTGCACCGTGCGCAGAAGTCGCCAACTTTCTACAGAGTCAATAGCTACAGACCTCCAAACTTTGTGTGGCCTTCGGATTAGCTCAAGAACAGTGCGTAGAGAGCTTCATGGAATGGGTTTCCATGGCCGAGCAGCAGCATCCAAGCCTTACATCACCAAGTGCAATGCGAAGCGTTGGATGCAATGGTGTAAAGCACGCTGCCACTGGACTCTAGAGCAGTGGAGACGTGTTCTCTGGAGTGATGAATCACGCTTCTCTGTCTGGCAATCCTATGGCTGATTCTGGGTTTGGTGGTTGCCGGGAGAACGGCACTTGCCTGACTGCATTGTGCAAGTTTAAAGTTTGGTGGAGGGGGGATTATGGTGTGGGGTTGTTTTTCAGGGGTTGGGCTTGGCCCCTTAGTTCCAGTAAAAGGAACTCTTAATGCTTCAGCATACAAAGACATTTTGGACAATTTCATGCTCCCAACTTTGTGGGAGCAGTTTGGGGATGGCCCCTTCCTGTTCCAACATGACTGAACACCAGTTCACAAAGCAAGGTCCATAAAGACATGGATGAGCGAGTTTGGTGTGGAGGAACTTGACTGGCCTACATAGAGTCCTGACCTCAACCTGATAGAACACCTTTGGGATGAATTAGAGCGGAGACTGTGAGCCAGGCCTTCTCGTCCAACATCACTGCCTGACCTCACAAATACACTTCTAGAAGAATGGTCAAAAATTCCCATAAACACAAAAAAAAAAAAAAGCCTTCTCAGAAGAGTTGAAGCTGTTATAGCTGCAAAGGGTGGGCCAACTCCATATTAAACCCTACGGATTAAGAATGGGATGTCATTAACGTTCATGTGCACGTAAAGGCAGGCGTCCCAAAACTTTTGGCAATATAGTGTATGTTATATATATATATATATATATATATATATATATATAAAAATACTAAGAATGAAAGGGGACTTAAGATTAATTATTATATTAGATCAATTATAATGTACATACATATTATATATGATGTGTATATATACACTGTATATAATAATTAATCTAATATAATTGTAATTATTCTAATTAATGTCTAACAATCATGTTTTAAAAATGAAACCAAAAACTAAATGAAGTTTTCAGTATTTTAGAAAGATTTAATAGATTTATCAGACTCATCAGGTGGTTTTATTGTATTGGAAATATAATACAACCTCTTAAAAATATATATATAGTTAAAAAGCTCTTCAAGTTGTTTCTAAATATTCTATATATATAAAATGTCTTACATGAGTCCCGTGAAGCCTTTGAGGCAGCCACAGAGGAAGGTGTTCCCCACCGCTTTACAATCACCCCCATTCTGACAAGGTGATGGCACGCAGGACGTCACCTCCATCTCACACCGAGACCCCGTGAACTGTGGCAGACAGCTGCAGGAGAAATCTGGGGACAGAACCAAAACTTATAAGATAGAGCTACTGACTAAAATCTGAGCATTATATGCACTTTCTATTTCTTACCACCAGAGGGCAGCTTTTCACAAGAAGCTCCATTCTGGCACGGAACTCCGAGGCACGGATCAGGATATAAAACACATCCCAGCTTCACGTCACTCAGCCCAGCTACCTCTGCATACCGGCTCCTCTTATTTTGTAGAGGGAGTTCATTCCCATTGAGCATGATGGACCCGAGGCACCCTTGGAAGCCTTCTTGTGCCCGTGGGGGCCTCTGGCCGCCTCTGCCCACTGGACTCTTCAACACCTGAGCCCCAAAGAATAGCAATCCGTCTGCAGCCAGGGGCCAGATGCGGACAGGGGCCCGTGCAGAACGCCGCCGCTCCACATAGCTGTCATCCAGCGAAAGGAGAGTGTAGTTACTGGTGAGTTCCAGGTTCAGGGTGTGCCAGGACCCGTCATTGATCGGACGACCGGAGATGCCCAGGATGTCCAGTCTGTTGTCACAGTCCATCTGGAACCACAGACGCCCTTCCTCTATCTGAACAAACACAGACACACAACCATTCACTAGAGCAAACACAACTGGGCAATTCCAAATTACTTTTTTTCATCCATGAAGATGATTAGGATGAGTATTTCATTGCTCCCTTTACCATGTACGTTCCGAATGGCTAAATTATGACGTGCAAGTGCCCTGCTCCCCACTTCAAGGGATCACTTATGATTGGAATTCACCCAATTATACAATCACTCACAACAGAAAACACAATTTTATATGGAAATGTATATATATATATATATTCAACAATATCTAGTGATGAGCCATTTCAAAACACTGCTTCATGAAGCTTTGAAGCTTAACAAATCTTTTGTTTCAAATCAGTGGTTCGGAGCGTGAATCAAACTACCAAAGTCACGCCCCCCAGTGGTGAACCATTGAAATTTCAAAACACTTGTGACGTAATGAAGCCACGTTTACTGAAATCAAGTGACTTTGGCAGTCTGATACCTGTTTGATTCACACTCTGAACCACTGATTCAAAACAAAAGATTCGTAAACCTTCGAAGCTTCATGAAGCGGTGTTTTGAAATCACCCATCACTAGATATTGTTGAATAAAGTTATTTTGTTTTTTGGCACACAAAAAGTATTCTCGTAGTTTCATAACATTATGGTTGTACCACTGTAGTCACATGAACTATTTAAAAATGTTTTTATTATCTTTCTGGGCATTGAAAGTGTTAATTGTCTTACTGGCAATGCAGGCCTCACTGAGCCATCGGATTTCATCAAAAATATCTTAATTTGTTTTCCGAAGATGAACGAAGGTCTTACAGGTGTGGAATGACATGAGGGTGAGTAATTAATGACTGAATTTTTATTTTTGGGTGAACTAACCCTTTAAGGCCCTATAACCCAGCAAAACATTCACGGGGGAACATTCACATCTTACCTTGAGCATTGTGCAGGGGTCAGCGCGTGTGTACATGATGACTCCTTGGCTCTGCAGCGTTCTGATTCTCAAGCCCAGCTTCAGGTCTCCGCTCTTATCACTGTCCATCACTCTGTATTTGATGTAACTGTTCCCTGCAAAGCTCAAAGATGTCTGACCTGCCGACACAGGCACAGAAATCAGTCAGTCAATCAAAGGGAAAAAAAACTGCTATTTAAACATATTTTCACAAAAGATATAGAAGTGTTTGACCTGTGCACTGTAATGTAATTTAAATATATATTTGACACACTGTTAGGATATTCCACAGGGAGACATTTACATTTACATTTACATTTATTCATTTGGCAGACGCTTTTATCCAAAGCGACTTACAAGTGAGGAATACAGTAAGCAGACATTATCTGAAAGGAAATTAAAGGGGGGGTCTATAGCTATTTCATGCATTCTGACTTATTTATACTGTTAAAGAGTTGGATTCTCATGCTAAACATGGCCAAAGTTTCAAAAAACGAGTTGGACATATGATGGAGTATTTCTGTGCCAAATATACTCCTTCAGAATTCATACAAGTTTCTGAAAGTTTTTTTCGAGTATGGCCCTGTATTACGTAATAAAGGGCGGAATTCCTTGTATGGGCACTTCTCGCGGAAGAGCGAACGCACACATCAACCAGAGCAAAAGAACAAGAGCATGCCCATCAACGAGTTTCGTTCAGCTTTACGGAAGTTGTCGGCAGCCCTGCACAGGACTTGCTCAAGAAAGATTTGTCACTTTGTTTTTAGACCACGAAATCAACAATGTCACCAAAGAAGTGTGTTTTTGGTTGTGAGGGAAAGAGAAACTTAAGAACCCAGCATTAAGTGGAGCTGAGAGATTTGTGCTCACGCATTACATTGATGCGCTCTCAACATTTGTAATTATAGAAAATAATCATAGAAACTGCCTTAACTATCAAAATAAGGATGAAGTCGTGTCTGAAAGTTGCAATCACTTTTTTATTGGTTAAAATTAATGGAGAATATCTTGTATTTTCCGTGGCTGCACAAGCCCTCAGGATCGGCGCTTATGGTTTTATAAACAAGGCCCAGTTCCACCCTGGATTTACAGATCATTTGAAACCGAAAGATGGAGCAGTCACAGCGATAATGATCCCGGTCATGAGTCGGAACCGCAGGTGGTGAGTTAAATTGCATCAAATGTCTGTTTTGTTGGCAAACGGCACATAAGTGCATATAATGTAAACAACACAAACGCATAATGGATCAAAACTTATCCAGGGATAATGCGATGGTGTATTGGGTTTGTTTAGCTGACCATCGATAGCTTGCAGACGATCGCTACGAAAAAGCTGTGAGTGCTCGTCACTCTTTAGCTCCGCTCACACGGCACACCTCCAGGAGCTTGGCTGTTTTCGGAAAGACTCGGTACAGCGTACCTATCTTTTATAAATATGATAAAACTAAAGACTCTTCAGAGATATGAAGGATGCTATATTACTCTATAGGTACTCAAGATTAACATGAGATTGGCAGAAACTGTGTGTGTTACGTACCCTTTAACGTTTTACAGTACAAGTTTTGCCAGCTATATCAAGCTAAATGAATATGCATTGAGAAATATTTGTAATGACTTTGTAATGAATTTGTAATGTATTTGTAATGACACTGATTCTAACTTGGAACTGCTTGAGGGGCTTAAAATTAACATTTCTATATGGTATCACTTTTATTATATCACACTATCCCCAGAGAAAAAGAATGTTTCAATTAGAGCCAAATGTCTGTACACAGCAGTTTCAACATATTTGCATTATATACAATGATTTCATGTATACATATATTGCATGTATACATATACATGTATCTCAACACTCTTTAAAATGAATACAAATACATTGTGCAGTAACAAAGAAAAGCAGTTTCTTTATTCTTTTTTGTATTTCATTGTTGATTTCATCCTTCAAAAAGTATGGACAGTAGTAAAATCTAATATTTATCTAAATGCACATGAATTTTAAGAAAAATATTTATTAGGTAAAACTATTCCCTTTACAGTTATGAACCAAATTAATACAGTAGCAAATAAATATATGTATATATTACATGTATATAAATAAGACATATTTTTTTATTTATTTGTATTATTTCCAGGACAGCTTTTTAAAAACAGCTATTCCAATGCTGTTAATACATTTGCTGTCACTATTTTAACTACGACCTTTAACAGATGACAAACACTTGAATATTTATCATCTCACAACTCACTGTCACATTCTGTGTGTTAAGTGTGTTGCTAACCCCCTTTTTAAAATATGAAATGCTGCTTTACCCAGGGTTAAAAGTGGCCTTAGGCCAGAGTTTAAAAAGGAGCAGTGTGAAAGGCATATTTGAGTCTAACCTGCGCATTTGTCCAGCGTGTCAGGCAGACACTGACAGAGAGAGGGCGCTGTGGGGCCGCTGCGCACACACTGCATGTCTGACGGACATGTTTGGCCATCACAAAGCTCTAGAGAAGATGGACATATTCCTCCTGCAGTGGGCAAAAAAAAGTTAAAAAGCAAGCAAATGGAAATTCTGTGAGTTAAGCAACTGTTTGAATTTAATCAACCAGGATAAATAATGCATACTATGAAATGCATCCTAGAATAAATATTTGAATTAGAATTTGAGACGGCAGATGAGTGCTAACCCGGGCATGTGCACATCTCTTTCCTGCTGAAGCGTGGAGACACAAAGCTCAATCTGGAGGTGGTGTAGGTGACCAAGCCGATGGGGTCGAGACTGAGGGTGAGCTCACAGACTCTCTCCCCGCACTCAAGCTCCCCTGAGCAGCTCTGATCCAGGATGTTGACCACCCGCAGTGCTCCTTTTAGTAAACCCTTCGCCTCTTCCAGCTTGAGAGCCAGTTCCCCTGGGCCCACAAAACCCCCATCTGGAGTCTCCACGGCAAGGAGAACCTCCAGCTGACTGGAGCGACTCAGTGGCTGCACTCCTAAAATGTGGAGGGGGTCTGGCCCGTCGATAACACCCGTCCCATCACTGACCAGAGAGCTACGGAGCACCTTCTTCAGGTCTTCCATGTAAACACCCACAAAATCCTCAGGGGACAGGTCTTGGAAACGGAGAGTCACTGCGTTCTGCACCATCTCATCTGTGGCTTGCTCCACCAGGATACTAACAGCCACCATCACAGAAAACCGCCCATCACTGACTGTAGCGTTTAGGGAGTATCTGGAGAAAAACATTGTGTTACAAACAGGGTTATTAATGTTAACTATAACTAAAACTAATAATAATTGTCTTTCTCTTTTTTTTAAAAGATTTATTTTTGGTCTTTTTGCCTCTATTCAGATACAGATACAGTACAGTTTTGAGAGAGGACAGGAAGTGAAGTGGGAGAGAGAGGGGAATGGAGTCCGGAAAAGAACTCGGGTCACCCGAAGCGCAATTTTGCAACATGCGTTGCCCATGAGGCTATCAGCTCTGACACTATTAAAAACATTTCTGGTAACACTTTACAATAAGGTTCATTAGTTAACATTAGTTAACTACATTAGTTAACATGAACTAATAATGAACTGCACTTAGACAGCATTTTAAACCTAAATAACAATATTTTTAAATAAATAAATTAATTAATTAATAAAATGACAAAAGCACATAATGAAATTACTAAAAAATTAAAGTAAAATTAACATGAAAACTAAAAATATAAAAATAAAAGCCAATTCAAAATATTAATACAACTTATAATAAAACAAAAAACCTAAAATAATGTGGGTTACTGATTATTATGAAGCAAATATGCCGTTTCACAAGCACAAAAACATATATAAAAAAACATTAATTAGCCAATAATATTAAAACTTCAATTTATACCTAAATCTGCTAATTAATCAATACATTGCACTGAAAAAAAGAGAGAGATTCAAGCTATTCATTTAAATAGGTTACTCTAACTACCACCACTTTTGTGTGGGCTTATTTTTATTAAAATAAAAATTATTATATTTTGTTTAAAAAGTTTCTTTTTGTTATATACAAATTCACAAATAGTATGAGGCTATTTTTCAAAAAAATGTATGTCTAGATTTGGTTGTTTTATGCTTGTCCTAGAATATTACTTATTACTTTGAAAAAAACAACAACTATGAAATTCTGAAACATTTTAATGTGAAAATGATCTATATCAAATTACACAAATACTGACTGTGCCACAGCTGTCATTTCCACCACATTCAAGTCACCTTTATTTATATAGCGCTTTTTACAATGCAGATTGTGTCAAAGCAGCTTTACAGTGATAACAGGAAAATAATTTTGGCTGCACATTAGCTCTAGAAGAAAATGGTGTCAGTGTCCAGCTTAAGTATTGATTAATTCCTTTGTAAAAATCAATAGTTATTAAGCTTTTAATCGGCTCTGGAGAAATCAGTGATGTCATCGTCCAGCTCAGTTCAGTTCGCATACAATGGTGTCAATGCAGGCAGATCAAAAACATTGTTGAATATCAAGTGTCCCCAACTAAGAAAGCCAAAAGGCGACAGCGGCAAGGAACCCAAACTCCAACAAACTCGAACAGTGCATGATTATGATTCAGGCAGAATTACAGGTCATAAGTCCGAGTGGGATCGCAACGGTCAAAATATTTAATCCAGTTCCATCTGGTTGAAGATCGGATTCATCCTGCCGGTATGGAAACGGTTTGTTGGGGATCAACAATTTTTCAACCAATAGCTTTTTCCCCTAATAGCTTTCCAATAGAATTGTTGGTAACACTTTACAATAAGGTCTTATTTGTTAACATTTGTTAATGCATTAACTAACATGAACTAACAATGAGCAATATATTTTTACAGCATTTATTAGCAATTAATGTTGGTTAATAAAATAGTTCATGTTCAAGTTAGTTCACAGTGCATTAACTAATGTTAACAGATAAAACTTTTGACCTTAAAAAATGTTTTAGTAAATGTTGAGATTAACATTAAGATTAGTAAATGCTGTATAAGTATTGTTCTTTATCATGATAACGAATGTAGTTAACTAAAGTTAACAAATGAAACCTTACTATAAAAAGTTACCAAATTATTTTCTTTATTTACAATCAAGCAGTAATTTTGTCATATAATGCAACAAGCTTGAAAAACATTAATTATTAATTAACTATCTTTATAAATGATAGCTATAAAGCTGCAAGATTTGCATTAGCTAGTTAATTAGTTAATTAGAAGACTAATTAAACTTTAAATGAAATAAACTAGTGAGAGTGTAAAAAAAAAGTTTGTTTTAAGAGAGTAAATTTTTATATCAAGGTCAACAGGCTACAAGTGCCCATAACTAAAGCAAAACACATTTGATTTAAGGTTGTTTCAAATTAAGGTTGCATTTAAATTTACCTTCCAGGCTCCAGGCCATTTAGTGCCACAATCTTCCCGTCCTGTCTGTTGATTTTGAAAAGACTCTTTGTTTGTGGTCTCTGACTGAAAGAAAGAACATCATTCTCGTCTCGGTCTGTGGCATAGATCTTCCCTATAATCCCGCCAGGAAACACATCTGCTGCCATGACAATGTTGATTTCCAGTGGGAAGGCCACAGGTTTGAAGAGGCTGTCTCCGATGACACGTACAAACACAAAGGATGTGGAGGACAGACGAGGCTTCCCAGAGTCACGCACCTTGTTGACAAGAACAAGAACACATTGTACAATTCATACATTTTAAAGTTTCATCCAACTAAAGAAATGTATTCAGTTCCTTAGAAATGTCACTGCAGCTTTTATGTTCCAGAGGTTGATTTTTCTTTCTGATACATGAAGGTCACATTTAAATTGTCTAAGTACCTTTTGTCCATCCATCCACCATTATATACAGATTTTATTGTTTTAAATCTTTGTCTTAAACCCAGACTTTTGTCCTAAAATATTACAATCCATCATAAAAATAATAATATTAATAACATTTAAAACTATGATAAGCTAAACAAGAGTTAAATAAATATAACCATTTCTATTTATATTTCATAATATTAACAGTGTTGGTGAAGAGCAAACTTGATATGAAATATGAAACTTGTGATATGTGGGGGGAAAAGGAAAAAAAAGAGAAATAAGAGTAAATATCACTTGTGAAGAAAATATTTTAATTGTGTCATTCCTAATAAAATTATAATCTGGTCAAATAATGTAAAATACATTTTTTTTTTTTTAATTTATTATTTGGTTTAGTATATTTAAAATTAGTCATGAAATTAGCATTAGAAAAATCCGGCAATTCCTTCTAGAAAAGTGCTCATAGTTGAAGAAACACCCACATGTGAATTCTGTAATTCTGAATTCACTTTTAACGTCACCATAAAATTAAAATTGACCATTCTTATTTTTTCATGGTATTTTAAAGTACTTATTATGAATGATTTATCTTTGCACATCTTTTTTTTTTTTAATTCATGCGCTCTCATAATCTTTAATCAAAATGACTTTCCTTCTCTCTTGCAGCGAGATCTCTTCTCTTCTCTGATGCCGTGTTCACTGACATGAGGGCGGAACAACCTGTCACTCACATGACATCACAGTAATAGCAAACCACAACCATCTAATCAATTCCCTGAAGAACAAAGTCTCGCCCTGCATTTTTTCTTGTTCGAGAAGCCGTTTCACTCGGATATATATCACAATAGGGAAGAAAAGACTATCGCAATTTCATGTCAACTTCAACAGACAGTTTACAGTCTTTACTTTTTTTAAGCTGTTTTCTAGAGTTGCACTAACCTGTATCTCAAGCGTATACTCCCGCGTTGCATCTGGACCAAATACTTGGCTCGTCCGTAATTCGCCATTCTGGTCCAAACTAAAGGCATTGCCCTCATTTCCAGACACGATGCGAAACTCAAAAGGTGCGCCATTTCTAGAGGAGTCCTTATCAGAAACTGACAGTGTGAGGATGGTAGTTCCTGCAGGCTTGTTCAACTTGAAGAAGAAAAAAAAAACAGAAATAAGATGTTAATTTTGAAAAAGGTTTTTATATGTTCTGAAGAAACTTTAACTAGTGCTTGACCACACAAATGTCTTCAATTCTAGTGTGCTGTGGGTGGTTGCCCAGCTGTTGGTATGAGTTTGCTAGGGTGTCCTGGGAAAATATGTTCTTAGACCTAGTCAAGAACACCAACCCTAAAGTTACATGCTATTCTAGTCCATAGATATGGCTCAGGTAGCTCTTTTAGTGTAAATCTAGGGTACTTTATCATCGGGCAGGAAGATCATAAGACACAGGACACCTCTCCTCAAGAAGCAGTATAATTAATTTCCATAGGAAGATGAGATATGTGCCAAACTTTAATACTTTATATCAGTTTTTTCTGCCTTCTTACGATATATCTCAATATTTATTCATGTATTTGCTCTGAAATGGCTTGAAAGGCAAATTTTTTTTGTTAGAGGACCCTTAATTTCAACCAAATAAATGCTAAACGTTAAGAGCATTACATAAAATACAGCTAAAATCTTAGAAACAATAAAGGCATGTTTTACACTAAAGGAACAAAGAAGAATTTTTAATATTTTCCATTTATATGCACCAATATTACAGAACAATATTAGACATAATATTATAGTCATAAACTGCAATATTGACCAACATACACTACCAATCAAAAGCTTCAGGTCAGATTTGTTTTATTTTTATTAATACTTTTATTCAACATGGACACTTTAAATTGATCAAAAGTGACAGTAAAGACATTTATAAACATTACAATATATTTTTATTTCAAACAAATTCTGTTCTTTTGAACTTAACATTCATCAAAGTATCTTGTAAATCCTGTAAAATGTATCACGGTTTTCTACAAAAATATTAAGAATCACATTTCAACATTTAATAATAACCAAATCAGAATATTACAATAATTTCTGAAGAATCATGTGACACTGAAGACTGCAGTAATGGCTGCTTAAAATTCAGTTTTGCCATCACAGGAATAAATAATTTTTTTAATATATTAAAATAGAAAACAGTTATTTTAAATTTTAATAATATTTCACAATATTACAGGTCTTACTCTATTACTGATCAAAATCCAGCCTTGATGAGAATAAGACACTTCTTTCAAAAGCATTAAAATATCTTACCAAACCCAAACTTTTGAATGGTAGTGTGTATTTTACTAAAACATTTAATTACATTTACAATGTCACACAAGGAACATTTCGAGTTCTGAATCAATTCATTGAAACAGACAGTTTCAAATGATTCACAATTGAATTTGTAAACTTAGAAATTCTAAAATTCTTTTTGCTACTTAGGTTTAAAACATTTTCTTCCTAGCATGCATGTTGTAACAAAACTAATCTAATGACACATTCTTTATGGTAAAAAAAAACTATATTAAAAGCATTGTAAATATATTGTGAATATTCAATAAATCATCCAGTCCTAGTTCAGGGTTTGCTGAAATCCCTAAGCAACAGTACTTGCCTTAGCAACAGTCACATGTTGCATATATTGTAGGTATGTGACTAAAAGAGTTAAAACTGTGGCTCACACCTGAATCACAGCTGAAGCATTAGCGGGAGAGAAGATCGGCGGGTTGTCGTTCACATCAGCAATCTCGATATTGACATTCACAGTGGTTGACTTGGCAGGTGACCCGCTGTCAAACGCTTGCACAGACAATGCGTAGCTGGAGACCTTAAGCAAGTGAGACAGGAGGATAAATGTCAGGCAAAAACAGTTCAGAATGACTCAACTCTCAATAAATGTCTTATTTTAAAGAACAGGACTGTCCCTCACCCAGAGTCACCCAAAAGCCTCCATTTCAATACTATACAGCCTAATTAAAGACTTTATGGCTGATTTAAAGATAATTGGCCGAAATCATGCAATGTCTCAGGAGAGTGTCTCGAAGAGATGTCAAGATTCATTAGCCAAAGTAACCGAGCTCATTCCAAGGACTAACCGTCTCTCTGTCCAGTGCCTTGTTAACTTTCAGAAGCCCAGTGACAGGGTCGATCCAAAACTGGTTGTCACGGTCCCCTTTCAGAATGGAATAAGTTATTCGCCCGTTGATCTGACTGTCCAGGTCCTCTGCAAACAGCTGCACATAACAAATGCAAATAACAAGCCCATAGATTCTAGCATATTTAAGAGCAGAGAGGCCAAAACTCCCTGAATTTATTCAGATCATGAAGCAAATTACACCCTCTTACGGTAAATTATATTACAGCTCAAGTACACAGTACAAATGAATAACTAATGCAATTCATTAAGGGGATTTATGTGCGCAATAAGCTTAATTATATGCTAGCTGTGAAATTGAAATTATGTCTGTGGCTAATTAAATGCCAATGAAGCGGCTCGGCTAATGAGAGAACTTTACCCTTGTGACGGTCTCTCCGATGGCTACGTCCTCGCTGATCAGAACATTGTAGATGTCCTCGCTGAATGAAGGCGAGTTGTCATTGACATCCAGTAGCTCTATGGTCACTATGGTTGTGGCTCTCAAGGGAGGCGATCCACCATCAAAGGCCTCGACATTTAGGAAAAAGTCCTTGCAGAGCTCATAGTCAAGATCGTCCACC
The DNA here is from genome assembly GCA_037950675.1 of Hypophthalmichthys molitrix. Lineage (NCBI taxonomy): Eukaryota > Metazoa > Chordata > Actinopteri > Cypriniformes > Xenocyprididae > Hypophthalmichthys > Hypophthalmichthys molitrix. Next base: position 34,885,920 of record CM075501.1, read on the forward strand.
ACAGAAATGATGCCTGGAATCATGCGAGATATGAGTCAGAGGAAAGCCAATTAATTTATATGGAAATGATAGACATCACAGTTACATCACTTGCAATACAAAGGCTCCTTTGGATGCATGAAAATCCAGAACATTTTCCAGCTCACACACAATAGCCAAAAGAAAGTACTTCCTTGCGCCTTTAAGAGCTTAATTCTTTTAAAGTGCAGGTTTAAACTAAAGCAATTTATTCTTTTGTCAAATTTGAATGCATGGGAAGTGATATAACTACAAAAATGTTGCTATAATTCAGGGTTTCCACTGACTGCCTACGTCTTTTTAAGAGACAAAGAGCGTTCTCAGTAACTGTTCCCATGTTTTCTGCATGTTAAGCACGACTATTAGAGTTTTGTGGAGCATTCATAACTAATTTTCCCAATCGCTGCACTTATATTGAGCTGTTTTAACAGACACAATTTGTCAAATCATAATGTCCTGTCTAGAGTCAATAGACTTTCTTACATTTCTTTCAAATGATTTGTGAAGAAAGGAAATATGAATGACCTGACAATAAGCCTTTGTCTGTGTTAGTTACAAGTGAGCTCTTGGAAGAATTCTAACTAAAAACCACAAAACAAAGAAAATGTGCATCTACGCCTTGCCTGTTGAATCATCAATGGAAAACTTTCCCAGCTCATTTCCAGACAAAAATCTATAGTAGATTTCTGCATTCACTCCAATATCAGCACTCGTGGCAAAGACACGCAGCACTTCTGTTCCAACAGTAACATCTTCAGGCATTGTGACCGCGTAATCTTGCTTTTGAAACACAGGTGGGTTGTCGTTCACGTCCAGAACCACAATGGTGAGGTCCACTTCGGTGGAAAGCGAGCCATCGGCCCCTGCTCGGTCAGTAGCCTTGATCCTGATCTGATACGTGTCTTGCACCTCTCTGTCCAGAGACTTTTCCAGGATCACCACACCAGAGGATGGGTCAGTGGAGAACATGCCATCAGCAGAGTCAACAAGTGAGTACACAATTTTCCTGTTCAGACCTGGAAGAAGACCATAATTTTACTAAAAAAAAAAAAAAAAAAAAAAACTCAAACATGCAATGATAATGTTTCCCTATAGAGGATTTACGATCCAAAAAAAGAACTTGGATCATTCGCTAAATGCAAGGGCTTGCAATGTGATATGCTGTACCTCATCTAAAACAGTTTTATAAGCTTATGCTTTTAGTTTTTAAATTCACATAGCAGTTTGGAATGGTTTGGAAAAAAATAAATGGTGATCAGTCCCAGGACTCCTTATACTGTGCATTCATATAAAGTTCCTAAATGTTACACATCTGAAATACTCACCTTCATCTGGATCATTAGCCTGAAGGCGTGTGAGCAAGGCCTTGGGCGCCGCGCTCTCATATACGCTCGCTATGAACCGTGTGAAGTCAAATGATGGTGCATTATCATTAACGTCCAGAATGGTCAGAGAAATTTCAGAGCGACAGAACAGCCCTCCTCCATCTGTAGCCTGCGCTATCAACTTATAACCTGCAGTTCTCTCACGGTCCAACAGAGAGGCTGTCTTCAGTTCACCTGGCACAAAAACAGAGACATAAGAAAAGTGCAAAGCCTCACAGGATGGATTTCAGAACCATGGGCCAGAGCTGCATTAAGTGAAAACTTCAGTGAGATGAATAAAAGATACTCTAAATGATGGATGATGGTGCTAAATATTTTTGTGTGTCATAAATGTTTAATTTAATCAAGCCTAATGACGTCATTGAAGTAATTACTAAATCAATGCTATCTAACGTTGCTTTAAACTTCTCAGTCAATCTGGGATAGCAGGCAAAATTGTATTAAGGGCATCTGAACATCTTAAAAAAAAATACCCAATTAATTAAAGTAATCTAAAGACCGAAATGTACTTCACAACTTTGAACAGATTTTTTTAAAACAAGCATAAAACTCTTGCCAAATTTGTAAGTGGTTAAAGAAAATAAACAGACATTATCCACTAAACCACTAATGATCACACAATACCAGACTTCTCGAATCGTTCCGAACACAAACTCATACAGAAACATGTGCCTCGTTGCTTAGAGACACATGACAAATAAAAACAGTTGTGTTCTAAAATCGGCTCAAAAATGTCAAACATGTTTGATATCATCAGACTGGAAGGAATCATAGTCTGAAGCTAAAAAAAAAAAGATGTTTTGTGAAACCAGTCAACTCTGACTGCCCAAAATCTGCAGACATGGACATCATGGACTGCAGACATCTGCACACTTTATGCAAGTAGTGTTGACTCCTCAGGGCAAAAATCGTGTGGTGTATTCAAACATTAAGATAATGAAAAATTAAAAGTGTCAAAAGTATAAAAGCAAATGTGAAAAAAGTTTGTACAGAAATACCAGTATTTGCATCCATGTAAAAATCTTCAACTCCAATGCCAAACAGAGAGTACTGCATTTCTGCATTGACACCAGTGTCCAAATCTGTTGCTCCAATTGTCAGAATAACAGTATTAATAGCCACATCTTCTGGAAATGAGGCCTCATATTGAGCCTAAAAAATAATGATGAGAAACTATTAAAACTGTGTATTGAATTCTTAATAAAAAGTACATTTGTGTAACAAGACTTCATTTATATCAATGCAAGAATTAAACATGATAGTTGTTAACTTGGGCTGTATGAGATGACAAATGCCAGCCTAAATCAATTGCTCAGACCTGATTGCAGATCGGGCTGTTGTCATTGGCATCCATGACAGTGACCTCTACGCCTATGCGGGTTACAAACAGGCCGTCACTGGCTGTGATATTGAGCAGGTATCGATCCTGCTCCTCTCTGTCCAAAGGCCGTTTCACAAAGACCTTCCACTCCCCCTGAACAGGAGCCAGCCCAAACACTCCCTTGGGATTTCCTCCTGAATCAAAAAGATGGCCACAGAATTGAGATAAATGAGCAAGGTAGATTTGTAAAACTCTGTGATGGCCTGCACAGAAACCAAACTATCAAGTATTTAATTCAAGTACATTACAATGTTTATATGCTGTAAGGTGTTATTGTTCTTTATTTAAAATAAAACAAAACATATATTTCATAAACTTTATTAAACACATCAAATTAAAATGTGTGCTAACACCCATCAAAATAACTCTAAGAGCATGCTAAGTGAACCAAAACACATTTGGAGAGGGTATATACAGTATCCCGAGTTACTGGAAACAATAAACTAAGCTTAATTCTAACAATCTGTTCACATACCCACATGGTCTTTAAAAAAAGTAATGTGACACACAAAGCAGATGGCTCTTTACTCATATAGCTTTTGCACACTTAGTTCATTAAATTAAACCCTTTCAATGTGATTATCTTTCCCAGAGAGCCTCCGTGAGCCATAAATCATCCTCCAGTGGCCTACTTTAATACGCACCTGTGATATGGAAGCTGACAAGCCGATTCTGATCAGAGCTGTCCCCGTCACGAGTGCTCAGCACTGAAACCACCTCCCCCAGTGGGTCACTCTCTCGCACAGCACCTCTGTAGTACTCCCTCTCGAAGGTAGGGGGGTTGTCATTGACGTCCGCTATTGCAACGGTCACTACAGCTGTGGAGGATAGTGAGACACCTTCACCTAGATCAGACGCCACCACATTGAAGGTGTAAGATGGGCACATCTCATGGTCCAGGTCACCGAGAGTGGTGATCCAACCAGTCTTGCTGTCAATAACAAACATAGCACCGGAGACAGATTTAGATCCACTCGCTTTCTCCTGCTCTTGGTTTAGGGTCGGGCCAAGGCTGTAATTAACCTGTCCGTTAGAGCCCCAGTCAGGGTCAAGTGCTCGTACCTGGATAACCCGTGTACCCCTAGGCATGCCCTCCATAACCATGGCCACATAAGAACTGGTTTCGAATAATGGTTTGTTGTCATTCACATCCAGCACCTTCACTTCTACATCTACTACAGACATAGATTCAACCAACGCCTGCCTCATGGTGGCAGCAACTTTGAAACGGTAAATGTTGATGAGTTCATAGTCAAGGGGGTTAACAAGCCTTAGAAGTCCAGTTTCTCTCTCAACCAAAAAAGTCCCACCCTGGTTACTCTCCCCAGTCTCTCCATTTACTACAGAAAATGAGGCAGTCTGACCAGGACTTAAGTACACTGATCCCAAGGCTGTTCCAACAGGTGTGTCCTCTGGGATCGTGTAAGAGTACTGGGGCTGGGTGAAGGAGGGCACATTTGCATCAGGTGGTAAGACATGAATAAATGCAGACACAAGGGAATGTTTGGCTGGGACCCCGCCATCAGTAGCTTTGACAAAAAAGGAGAGGACCGTTCCTCTGAGATGTGCCATGCTTCCCTTTGTGACCATCCAGCCACTGTCAGGCTCAATTTCCAGCACATCTACCAGAGGAAGCCTTGCCTCACTATACAGCGAGTAGCTAACTCTGCCATTGTCACCGGCATCTGGGTCCTGAGCCTGGATCTGAGTCACCAGTGATCCCATTGGCATGTTAGCCTTTATGCTAACTCTATACTCCATAGCCCTAAAACGTGGAGCATTATCGTTCTCGTCAGCAAGAATTACCCTAACGGTGCAGAAGGATGCTCTTCCCCCACCATCAAGTGCCATTACAGTTAGCACAATGTCTCGGTTCACTGGGTTCTCTCTGTCCAGTTTTTGAGCTGTCGTTATTAGGCCATCGGCTCCAATGTAAAACTGAGTCTTTCCAAGGTCATTGATAAAAGAAAATGTGATCTGACCAAAAATCCCTGAGTCCTCATCTGTGGCACGCACCTGAATGACTCTGGTACCTGCAGGGGCATTCTCGCGGACCTCCGCCAAATAGAACCTTTGACTAAAGACGGGGCTGTAAAGGTTAGCCCCCATGACTCGAATGTTCACCTGTGCAGTGTTGGTGAACACCCCATCCGATACAGACACACTGAGGTTGTACGATGTCCGCATCCCCTGTCTGCGCTGGCTTGACAAGGAAATGACACCTGTCTGGGAGTCTATTATGAAATTCATTTTTTCATCTCCAGAGAGTATGCTGTACCTCAAACTCTCAGCATCTGAGCTGTCTGCATCAGAAGCCTGGACACATGCCACAATATGCCCTCTGGGAGCCAGTTCGCTCACAAAAGCTTCATAAAGTGGTTGGCTGAAGGATGGTGGGTTGTCATTTACGTCACTCACCAAGACAGTGACGGTGACCTCACTGCTCTGGGACGGGGAACCGTTGTCTGTTGCCCTAACGATAAAGCTGAAGCTTGGTGTAAGTTCGTAGTCCAGAAGACGGCCTGTTAACAGAAGTCCACTAGTGCTGTCAATGTGGAAGTAGTCTGTGCTGTTTAATCCATCAGAGAGGATCTGATAGCTAATCACATTGTTTTTTTCAGAGTCCTTGTCTGTTGCCAAGAGCTGTATCACGCTAGACCCGATCATTGAGTTTTCTGACAAAGTGGTGGTGTATGAGGCATTGCGAAATGCAGGGGCATTGTCATTTACATCCACCACAACTATGTCCACATCTACTTCAGATCTGGCTCCAGTGAGAGTGTCTGTAGACCTGATGGTTAGTCTGTAGTAAGGTGTGGTCTCATAGTCTAAAGGATATATAACATTAATCACACCACTGTTGAAGCCAATGTCAAATTGAAAAGAGGGATCCCCTTCCACAATTGTATATATAATGTTTTGGCCCTCTGGACTGGTGGCATTTATGCATAAAATGGGAGTGGACACTGCAATGTCCTCTCTTACTGATATGCCATAAAAAGACTTGTCAAACACAGGCATGGCCTTGTTCACAACTGTAACTGGAAGCTCAACAACAGTGAACAAGGAGGGGTAGCCGGCATCACGGGCAAGGATGACAAGTGGATATTCAACATTGGACAAGTCTGCATCAAAGGCCCTTTTAAGAGTAAGTTCCCCAGTGAGCTTGTTCACCTCAAAATGTGGATGGTCCTCCTTAAGCTCGTAATACACAGCTCCATTTATCCCTTTGTCCAAATCTGTCGCAGACACCTGGAAGATGGATGAGCCAGGTTTTGCGTCAACCTGCACAGCAGCATAATATGGAAGGCCTAGAAACTCAGGGGCATTGTCGTTAACATCCTCAACTTCTACACTGACGGTTACTCTAGCAACTCGCAGTTGGTCGTATTCTCTACTCACCTCTACCACCAGCTCATACAATTCCTGTTGTTCTCGATCAAAAAGGACTCCTGTGGTTTGAATGACCCCTGATGTGGGACGAATTGTAAAGCGTGTCCCTGCATTCAAAAGAGTGTACTTTAGTGGTTCATTTAAACGGTTTCCTACAGCATTTACAATGCTCACTGTGGTAATGTTCACACTGTTCTCCAGTACAGAGGAGGAGTATGAGGTTTGACTGAAAAGGAGGCCACTGTCCATAGCCTCCCTGACCAACACCGTCACAAGTGCTGTACAAAAGTACCGCCCATCTGACACTCTGACATTGAAACGGTAACGGTCTTTGGAGAGTTTATTGTTTTTGACCGTGAGGACACCCGATGATGGATCCAGTTCGAAGTGCTCCAAGTTGCTATCAGCCAAAGAATACATCAGATCAGTGGTCATGTCTGGATCAGTGGCTTCTACTCTCAGAACCTCAACCCCAACATATGTTGGAAGAAGCAACACAGTGTCATAAGCTTCTTGTGAGAACTGAGGGGGAGAGTCATTGATGTTCACAACCCTGATTAGGACCTTGGCTGGCTTCTCAGCTGTTAGCTGAGGCCTGCCACTGTCCCTCACTTTAACAGAAAAATAAAAATCACTGAATGTTTCATAGTCCAGCTGGGCTATAGTTCTGACTGAGCCTGTTCCCGAGTCCACAGTAAAGAACAATTTAGCTGTATCCTCCACAATCTGGAAGACCAGGAGTGCATTGCGATTCTTGTCAGCATCTGTGGCTTCAATTACCAAGGGCTTTCCATCCTCACTCATCACCACACTATTGATGGGGGCTGCCTCACTGATGGTCCCTGTATATGCGAGCTCCTGGAAAACTGGAGGATTATCATTTTCATCAACAACCTGGATGCAGACAGTGACACTGGAGGCAATCCCAGCCATGTTGACAGCCTGAATGACCAGCATATATGAGGAGGTCATCTCAAAGTCAAAATCCCTTTGTGTTGTGATGACACCTGTGTAACGATTTATTTTAAACCTCCTTTCATCATTCCCTTGTTTAATGTCATAAATCAGTGTGGATCGACTAATAGCACAGACCATTATGACAAAAGTCCCGACAGCAACATTCTCCGTAATCTCAGCCTGGTATTCTTGTTGGGCAAACTTTGGACTGGAGAAATCAGACAGAGAGATGGCGATCCTAGCAGTAGTGGTGCTACTTAATGCCGGTGTACCTCCATCTGTGGCTCTCACAGTAAGGGTATAAAAACCCACAGTTGTAAGGTCGAGCTCTCTGGCTACTGAAATGATGCCAGATAGTGGATCTATTCCAAATAAGCCACCAGTGTTGCCTGAGAGAGGGAAAAAAAAAATGACACATGCTTGTCAGTTCATCATGAAAAGAGGCATTTCAGGTAAAGGATATTTCAAAGATAAATCTTAAGATGTATGACATGTTAAAAGAATGAGCTAATGCATCACACTCAGCGGCATAGACAATCAGTTTTACTCAAAACAGCTGAACAATGGAAATGTTATCAGGGAGTGTAATAAATTCAAGAGCAGAGAACACAGTGTTTACCTGCATCAATTGAGTAAACTATCTCCCCGTTTCTCCCCGAGTCTCTGTCTAGTGCGATCACCTGCAAAGCTGACGTTCCTGGTGAGGCCGACTCAAACACCGTACTGTCATAAATAGTGCGAGTAAAAAATGGTGGCTGGTCATTGGCATCCTCCAAAGTCACAATAATCCGTGCCAGGTCTCTGTAATAGGGAAATTCTTGATCTTTCACCTAAAAAAGAAAAGGAGGAGAGACAGGGCGACAGACCTGAGGAGAAAAACTAATAGTTTTTGCATGGAAAAGATTTGTGAGGAAACAAGCAAAAAGAGAAAAAAGAAGTAAAAAAGACAGCAGACAGAAAGGAACAGTTAAAAATGCAATTAATTTAATTTAAAAAAATGCAAATAGTGAAGCATTTTCATTAGTGATCTCAGACCTTTGGACCCCACTGTATGTCACATGTGAAATGGTCTGTTTCAGCTTTGAAATCACTCATCATCAACTAATCTACCAATATATTGCAACCTCAGTACAGCTGCATAATACAAATCTTGTTTCTTACCATAATAGTAAGGATGTGCCGAGTGCGGACCTCATAGTCCAGTCGATCAGCTGTGTACATGACACCAGTACCAGGATTGATCCTAAACATCCGCATGCTTGCCGGATCAACACTGCCATGGATGGAGTAGCTCAACTTTGCCCGTTCATCCTTGTCCCTAGCCCGAACGCGCAAGACTTCAGTGTCGGCTGGTGTATCCTCAGACACCACGACTTCATATGTGCGCTCAGAGAAAATGGGAGTGTTGTCATTGCTGTCCAAAACCTTTATGTAAACCTGTAAATACAGGAGACGGAGTCATTTTTAGCTTTTCACATAGAAATTAATCTCATTTAAACAGATACCTGTAACAAGTAATCTACACTGTTGCACTGATGTCAAAACAGCTTAAATAAGAAATAGAAAATGCACATGCTAGAGTGACAATACGATGTGGGTTTCTGGGACACTGGAATACTCAGCAGCCCCTGGCATATCTGAAGACATATTCAGTGAAGATTATATAGATATCTCTTTCACACAGCAAACTTACATTGATAAAATTAGATAAAAGCTGGCACACTGCTTGACATCTTAGAGATGTATGTCTCTTGGTTACTTCAACCACAGCTGCCAGGAATACTATTTTTGCTAGTTTCTTGCAAAGTTACCAGTCTTGATTCTGTTAGAAAAAGTTTCCAGGATGTTTATACAACTAAAAATATACCTGTGTAGTGGTGGTGGTTGTCCCATCTGTCACCTGTACAGTCATGTTGTATAGAGATTGTGTCTCTGCATCTAGAGGTCTGGCTATTACGATGTTCCCCAACCCTCTCTGAATATCAAATGGACCATCATAGTTTCCTATTACACCAAGAAATCACAGTTAGCATAACCTGAAAAATTAATAGTGCATTTATTTATTCAACGAAGCAGTAAAGGTTTAGCAGAAAAGGATCAAGGTGAACACTCTACCAATCAAACTGTCATGCAGCTTTGCACTTCTGTGAGAAATACATTTTTTATGTTTCACAGCAATTCATCAAAGTTTCACGGCATTCGAAACATAAACCGCTTTATGTTGGGATCTTTCCCATCAGCCTGGGGTCTCTTATCTTCAACTCCCACAAACATCTGTGTTAGGTACAAGCCTCTTCCCGGCAGATTCTCAAATCATTAATTCAGGTCCATTCTGATGGATAAGGGCAAACTTTCTGAGCATCTTTAGTATTCATTGCATGCATCTGTTCCAATTCCACTCAATTTCCACTGCACTTATATGAGATCAGAAGACCCAAAGTCTGGAAGGTATCTCAGCACTCAAAGTGTTTACAGGATTGAGCGCTTCACGTTTGCCCTGCGGCAAATGGAGTTTTTAAAAGCGAGTATCTAAAAGTATCAGATAAACTAGCCAACACTTCACACACAGGAAAATAACTACAAAATACTGACAGTTAGCCTACCACTGTCTGATGAACAGTTTCCACCACAGGAGCTCTGTGGGATATAAAACATCTCCCGTGAAGTCCTTCCACCTTCTCAGAGACAGATCCAGATGAATGGAAAGAAAAAGAAAACAGAAAACTGACTTGGATGTAAAGAGCTCAGATTAAGCTAAGCAACTTTTTAAACGCTTATTCATTTGGGAGTTTTCCAACTAAATTTACACAAGCAATGCCCCCCACACGTGGTACAACATCTGCAGTGCTCAGCAAAATCCCAAATATTGAGAGAGTTTAATCAAGATGCATATTCAAGATGCCTCTTTGCATATTTTAGTTGACCAACTTCACCATCCATGCATCTTCTGTTGCCCAACTATGAGCAGAAAATATAGGTGCAGATGATAAATATGTACAAGGAGTAAATCATTGTCAGCGTAGTTTACCACAGATGTCCACACCTTTAAATTACATTTACATTTATTCATTTATCCGAAGCAACTGAGGAATGCTACAACACAAGTGATTCATCCTAAGCAGACAGTAACATCAGTAATATTACAGACATTAAATTTGCAACCAGACTTAATTTATGACTGGAACTGCTGCATTATTGATGCTCACCAATAATGTCGAACCATAAAGGAGTTGCTGTCTGCCAAACCGAGACCACTCCAACTGACTCATACACTTTGGCGTTTTCTGTCACTGTGAAGTTGTAAACGGCTGCGGTAAATCGCAAAGCTAGTGGCGAAGGTACAGGCTTCCGAATCCATTCAACATGCAAACGGGTGGTCGACCACTTCTGAGGTGTCCCATTGTCAATGGCTTTTATCTGAGGAGGGCATATAAAATATGAAGTAGAAAAGGCTGAAAACTTTATGCTACATATGAAAAAAGCTTCAATATGTACTGAAACACCCATCTGTCTGGTACTATACCGTGAGAATATCATAGCCACCAGCCGTGACCATCTTCTTGGAAGACACCATGGCTGTCTTAGCATCGATGACGAATTTGCCATCATCATTTCCATCCACAATGCTGTATGTGAGATCTGCATTGGACCCTTCGTCTCGATCGTAGGCGAAGACTCTGTAGACGGGGTCACCGCGTTTGTTGCGGTCCCGCTCCGGAAGGAGGATGCGGTACACAGACTCTTTGAATTCAGGCGTATTGTCATTCTCATCCTGAACATGCACTATAACCCAGACGGTGGACTGCCTGAAGATCCCTCCTCCATCCATAACTGTAACCTAGATAAACACAAATAAACAAAATTATGATGAAAATGCACAGCTTGTGAAGATAAAGTGCGTTTGAACTTCAGTGCCAATATTAACAGGCCAAACTAGCTGCAAGTACAGTTTCTGATGGGTATGTTCACTCATTGCCTCTTCATACATTCATGAATTCATGTTTCTTGAGTATCAAATCAGCATATTAGAATGATTTCTGATGGGTGATGTGACACAGAAGACTGGAGTAATGATGTTATGAATGAATTACATTTTAAAATATATTAAAATAGAAAACAGTTATGTTAAAATGTAATAATATTTCACAATATAACTGTTTTTACTGTATTTTTCTTCAAATAAATGCAGCATAAGAGATTTTAGGACCCCCTTGAAAATAAGATGTTATCCTTGCAATAAATTCAATTTCAAAATTGAATTTTTTTCTTCAAAAACATTACAAAAATCTTACCGACCCCAAACTTTTAAACAGTAGTATGTATATCATTAGTATATATATCCATTATCTCCTTATTCTTTACAGCATTTGCACAAATACCTTTTCATTTCTACACAATCTTTGCACTACAAAATATTTTGCAATAACACTGCACATTTTAGAGAATATTTTATTTCTATCCTGTGACTCATCCCATATCATTTGTACTATAAAGATGAAAACATGCCCAAAAATGAAACCTCAAATTAAGCAATCCGATTTTTGATGTACAGACATTAAAACAGGCAAAAAAAATTCACAGACTCAAAATGAAGGAGGGACCTGAGCCATATACTGTATAGGGACTTGAGTATGGGCTCTTTTGGGGCCAGTAAGTGACCACTTAGCAACTACCTAGAACACCCTAGCAACCCCACAGCAATGTGCCAAAAACCATTCGAACACATAGCAACCTCATTGCAACTCTTTGTTGTCAAAAGACATAAAAAGGCTAACAAAAAAAGCCTATAAATAAAATAAAAAAAACTGTCTCTCTCTACTCAAAATCTATTTTAAAATAAATGAACAGAAAAATAGATCAACTCAGTCACATTCTTCAGAAAAGAACCCAATGAGCCAACTGATCTCACTCTTCTACATAGAGCTCCACGGGATATTCCCAGAGCTTGATCAGAGACTGGTCACAAAACAGAGGCCAGGGGCAAATTACGCCACTGCAAACTCACAAGCAACAGATCATGAAAGCCTCTATGGACTAAATCTTTAATGCAGACCGTCCGCCATCAGCACAGACACACTGGAGACACTGATGACTGGGCTGCTCTCTCAAAGCAGGCACCTTGAGGCGCTACATGTAAGATGTGAACTTTGAAACTAGAAGCCTTCTGCAGAGTGAATCATCATTTAGTGAACACAGAAATCAATGGCCCTCATTCCACTCTGTCCATGTAGAGCAGGGATCACGGGGAGCCACACCCATCCCATTGATCAGCGCTACTGTACTGCCCTCATTGATGGATCAGTAATTTAAGGCCTGCTCACCAGACTGTATAAAAATTTGCACATCTACACGTGTTTTGTTGTCAAATAAGAGTCCTTGGTCAGTATGCGCTGGCTTTATCCTTTCTGTCACTCATACTGCAGATGAAGATGAGTTCAAATTAAAAATCATATGGAAACATTGTTGCCTTTACATCCTGGATGTGTAAAGCCATTCCTCACTCGATACTACAACTGCTTCCCCTTATGTTCCAATGAATTCAATAGGTCACTGGTAGCATCTTTCTATTTTGTTCAACAGACAAATGTGTTCCTAAATAGATAATAAATAAGTCAATGTGTATGCTATATGATAATCAATAAAATACTTGAGGCTATTGATAAGTAATCATTTTAACTTGCTCTGTAGTTATATCATAGTTTCAGTACTTGTAACTATTCATGGAATTACATGATTTCACCATTAACCGCCCTTAAGAATCAATGACAAACTGCATGTTTTGCTCTCAAAAGGATAGTTCACACAGCAATCAAATTTTCTTCCAATTATGTAAATCTAAAGCTTTATGTTCTTATTTGTTCAGTGTGATTAAAAAAAGGGGAATTTTTATTGAATGGACATGCTCCTCTTTTCCATTCAACAATAGTTCATGGCAAGCTCACAAAAAAACTGCAAAATATAATAAAAGTAGTACTGTATGATATGTGCTAGATTCCTATTACTATCACTATTTCAGTGATTTACTACTGAAAATCTTTTCCTCCAGTGGACCACACAAACTCATTCATGTTCATATTCAAATACGGCACCAGGTTTAACATCATTTGCCTTATGTTTTGAAGTAGAATGTCATTTCATTAGAGCCTAAAGTTTTTTTGTGTTTTTTGCAGCTTGACAGCCATGGTCACTATGAATTAGATACATTTTGAAAAGAGAAGCATATACATTCTTTAAAATGACTAGTTCTGAATTCCACAGAAAAAAATAACAGCATGAATTCTGGAATGAGTAACGCAGTGTTCCATTCAGCTCAGAAAGTTGGAATTTGTAACTTACTACTACTGTACTTTCAAGCAATAGAAATGTAATTCGGAAGTCAGACTTCCAACTTGGAACTCTCTGATTTTGCAGAAAGCACACAAACAAAGCAACACCCCAGCAGGGAGATGTACACAATTAACGATAAACATTTCATTTTAATGAACTAAAATGCATCAAACAGTAAAGGTTCATATAAAATAAGTCAATAAATCCTGTTTATCACGCTTAGAGACAGGTGTCTAAAACACAGTAAATCATCATCTCTATTAGACCTGCAAAACAACTGTTATCCTTGTATATAAGCTATGCTGTACAATTTGATTGCTAAGTTATGTTTTTTGAAAATCAAACACCTGTAAAGCAGTATCGTCGCCATTTTGTTTACCTACACTACCGTTCAATAGTCTGGGGTCAGTAAGTTTTGTTCTGTTTAAGAAATTAATATTTTTATTCAGCCAGGAATGCATTAAATTGATCAATGACAGTAAAAACATTTATAATGGTTACAAAAGATTTCTATTTCTGTTCTTTTCAATTTTGTGTTCAATTCTAAAATTTAAGCAACACAACTGTTTTCAACATTAAAATGTTTCTTGAGCACCAAATTAGCATATCAGAATGATTTCTGAAGGATCATGTGACACTGAAGACTGGAGTAATGATGCTGAAAATTCAGCTTTGCCGTCACAGAAATAAATTACAAATGTAAGATACATTAAAAAGCCAATATCGAGTAGAAATATCCCACAGAGAATTTTGAATAGAACACAGCATTAATATTTGTTTTTTATTTTTGAATGAATTACTTATTTTAAGGTACAATCAGATAGGTAAGGTATAAGTACCTCTAGGAAGTGCTCAGCTTGTTGCTCTCTGTCCAGTTTCCTTGATGTGGTAGTGATGAGTCCTAAAAAAACATTTTAACACATTTTTTTGCAAAATTGAATAAGCAATGAACTTTCATGACAATTGTGCAATGTAAGGGCTGCAACGATCAGCGAGGGGAGCCGCTCCACTCAACAATGATTAATAACATGTCAGCAAGGGTGCATAAATTTACAAAATATTGTTTGTTTATTACAGAAAAAAAAATAGCAGCTCAAGACAGAAGGGCCTAAAGTAAACCCACAGATGGCATCTAGTAAATGCATTATTTTCCAAACCCCCGGTGGCTTTAACTAAGCTTTAAAAACACTTCAGTGCAGAAAGACTGGCAGAGATTGAGAACAGGAAGACATTCCTGAATATGAATGCTTCCTAAAGGCACAAGACATCTGGATGCTGGAGTCTGAAGGTAAATAACTTTAAGTGGGTCTATGGGTTTGACAACAATTCCTGCTGTGGACAAGCTGGAGAAAAGAGGGCTTAAAGAAATGGGGGGGGATATTATATACCCACCCTCATGTCGTACAAAGCCAGTATGACTTTCCTCTTCTTCAGTGGAACAAAAAAGGGAGAAATTTTGAACAATGTACTCAAGCTTAAATTTCAGTCAGTTTCTCATCCAGAGCTTGGATTATAGCACACATCATTTGTATGGATAAAAATAAATTTTGGTGCTTTTTCATCCTTTTTGAAGCTTGAGAGCTTTGGTCCCCATTTACTGTGAATTTCCCCTTTTGAGTTCCACAGAACAGTGATTCAGAAGATTCTCTGAGAGACCGTTTTTTAAAATATAATTTATACACAAATGTACTGCAAAATACATCAATTTAAAGAACGCTGTGACCATTTTAGCACAAATTCCCATTATTTACCTGAAATAAATCTATTGTATGTGATTTCTGAGCCAATGATTCTCAGTGAAATATAACCATGGCAACAAAGAACTCCTGATGGCACAGGTTGAATCGCACTGCTGGAATCCACAGTATTCCCTAATGTGTGTCATCCAGAGAGACTCAATTAGAGAAATTAGAGAAGCTATGAACTCACAGAGCTGATGACGAACACAATGGTTGAGAGGAAAGTGTATAGGAAAATGATTTTTTCTCATAAGCCATCCATTTAAATATACTGTAAAGATATTCTCGGCAGGGCATTTGTAACTAAAAGAAATTGTAAAAGATACGACTGTATTAGAGGCAAACGCTCTAAACTAATAATCAAACAAGCACTCTCTATTTTCAGGGTGCAGTAATTGGTTGCTGGCTTAGTCACAGCACATTTGTTTTTATAAAAGAGCTCACAATGCAATTTATCTGAACACTTAGACTGAGTTCAACAGGCAATCACAAAAAGAGAGCTAGATAAGTGGGGAGCAATTACAACAGCTTTCCCCAGCAGTGGCTGAAGCTAAAGTAGAATCTATGACTGCAGTCCAGGGTCAAACTATAAAACGTTCAAGGTTTGATACCTTTGGGTTGATTCAACCATAATTTCATTTCCTTCCAGTTTTTGTTTTTCATATATTTCATCCTTGAACACTCATACTGGTCCAAAGGCTTTCATATGTCATGGAGATATACAGCATTACTTCTCTCCTCTCCACATATCAATGCATGCACACACACTCGCTCACATCTCATTATATATATTGAGTTAGATTTATTGAGTTTAAACCTCTGTATTCCAGTGTAAATATGTGCTGCCACATGCTGCCTTGAAGGGATTTGCCGATAGTAGAATGAAAAGCTTTCCTGCTGGCACCAAACCTTGTTTAATTAATTCACTGACTACTGCTGCATACATAAGCTCCCATGACTCACTACTTAAATGACAAGGAAAGCAGCACCCCGGTGTAATCAGCAGTGCAGCATGCACCCAGCATGCCATGGAATCAGAACTCTGCATGTGTGTTAACTCTTCACACTAGAATGTTCTGACACTGATGCAGATTACAGCTTCTGCTGCTCAGTTTGTTTAGTAGTACTTGTGAAATGATCTGTGAAAGCAGTCGGAGATTGGAGACACTGCACTCAAATTTCAAAGGAAAATACAGAACGATCAAAGATTAGATTCCTTGCAAATACAGAAGGAAATAAATTATGTTATTAATACAGTATTTCCTGTAGATTGTTTATTTCCTGTAGATTAAAAAGGCAAATGACTCAAAATGTAAATCAGACACACACTATATAAACTGTAAATGTTTTTTGTTAAATGATTAGTTCACTTCAGAATTAAAATTTCCTGATAATTTACTCATCCCCATGCCATCCAAGATGTTTATGTCAATCGAAAAGAAATTAAGGTTTTTGAGGAAAATATTCCAGGATTTTTCTCCATATAGTGGACTTCAGTGGCTACCAATGGGTTGAAGGTCCAAATTGCAGTTTCAGAGCAGCTTTATGGGGCTCTACATGATTCCAGCCGAGGAATAAGGGTCTTGTCTAGCAAAACGATTGGTCATTTTCTAAAAAAAAAAAAATTAAAAATGTATATACTTTTAACCACAAATGCTCGTCTTGCACTGCGTGATCCGCCACGCATTACATAATCAAGTTTGAAAGGTCATACGTGACGTAGGTGAAAGTACCGATCCAGTGTCTACAAAGCGAACGTCAAAATGTCCTTTACAACGCCCTAACCCGGTACTTCCGCCTATGTTATGCGTAACCTTTCCAACATGATTACATAATGCGTTGCGCATCGCAGAGCAGTGCAAGATGAGCGTTTGTGGTTACAAAGTATATACTTTTTTATTTTTTTATAAAATGGCCAATCGTTTCACTAGATAAGACCCTTATTCCTCATCTGGGATCGTGTAGAGCACTTTAAAGCTGCGCTGAAACTGCAATTTGGACCACTATAGTGGAGAAAAATCCTGGAATGTTTTCCTCAAAAACCTTAATTTATTTTCAAATGAAGAAAGAAATACATAAACATCCTGGATGACATGGGGGTGAGTAAATTATCAAGAAGTTTTAATTCTGAAGTGAACTAATCCTTTAATTTTGCAATTACTTCAAATAAATATGATAATTAATATACATCTATAATATTATAAATTATAATCCTTATAATTTCTTAGCAAACATTGATATATGCAATTAAGTGTGATCAATGTGCCTAATTTAGCTGTAATTAATTCAATTAAAATTATAAGTCAATTTGCAGCCCCAGTTATATAATGAATAATATACCCCCGGTTTCACAGAAAAGGTTTAAGCTAAAATGCATGTTTGAGCCGTTTTAACTGAAAGCAACTTGCACTGACATATCTTAAAATATGTCAGTGACATTGTTTTGTCTCAAGATGCGCACCAGTAATGTTTTTTCCTAAGGCACGTTTATAAAAGCTATTTAAATGTCCTAATTGAACTAAGGCATAATCCTGACTTAATTTAAGCCCTGTCTGTGAAACCAGACCATAAGATTTTATGTTTTTTTTTTTTTAGTTTGTTTCTTCATAATGGAAAGAGAATTCTAACCTGTGTTGGAATCTATGGAAAAGAAGTTCTGAGGATTTCCGGCAGTGATACGATACATGAGACGGCTAACTGAGGCAGTAACGTCAGGGTCCCGGGCTTGGATACGGACAACGGACACATCTTTGGGAGAGTTCTCCATGACGTACGGGTGGTAGATGGGTTCAGAGGTCAAAGGTGCATTATCATTCACATCCTCCACCTGGATAAACACCTCAACAGAGGCAGAGAGAGGCACCACACCTCGGTCTGTCGCATATATCGTTAGCCAGTAGGAATCCTGAGTCTCACAATCTAGGGTGCCAGTGGTGTAAATCATTCCTGTAAGAACAGAGGAAAAACATATTTAATATCGATCACCTTTTTGATAAATTCAACAAGAACTACTTCACACAGATTGTGAGCTTTTATGACAAATTCTTTTTATGGCACATCAGCCGATATCAGTACTCTAGCCAGAGTGAGCTAGGAACGTTCACTTATTTTTCAAGCTATCCATAACTTGGTTTGTGATTTAACTACACATCAAAAGCATCCGACCCTACCATGAGTCAAACTTTGGTGTCAAACTTTATTAAACTGTAATGTGCCTAACATTTTGAGGAGATTAGAGTCAGGCTGAAAGATTAATGTTTTTAGACACACTCTCCCAGAAACTAAAGTCAGTTCAGCAGAGTGTTTCAGTACAAGAGCTGGTGTGGTCTGCCTAAAAGTGTAATTTCTCTTCAGATTTTCTCTGGGGAAATTTACTCAACTGTCAACGATACCTGAGACCAACCTAAAGCAATTCAGAGAAAATGCCTCTTTTTGGGGGGCAGAGCTTCATTCTCTTACTACAGTCCATTGCCTACAACTAAATTGTGAAAAGATTA
Organism: Hypophthalmichthys molitrix; assembly: GCA_037950675.1. Taxonomy (NCBI): domain Eukaryota; kingdom Metazoa; phylum Chordata; class Actinopteri; order Cypriniformes; family Xenocyprididae; genus Hypophthalmichthys; species Hypophthalmichthys molitrix. Next base: position 34,904,617 of record CM075501.1, read on the forward strand.
GACGCACATAAAAGAATCTTCAATAAATTATTCATTTCTTCATAAGAAAAAAAATACTGTGGTGATGTGATACATGAGATGCAAACATACCAACTGAACCACGACAGCAAAAAGATCAATGTAAGTTTGATGAACTGTATCTTTTTCCAGTGCAATTACAAAAATGTTCAATAGCCTAGATTTTAAGGTATGCAGGTATACAGAAAATTTACTGAAGTAAAAAGTGTGCCAACTACCCCGGTCTCCTCTATATAACATTGTGTCAAACAGTCTTTTTATACTTTGGGTGCAATAGTTACACTATTTTAGGGGACATGCTTGCTGAGCGGACAGATTTTTAGCTGGTGGTGTCCAATCCAAACTGACATCTTGGACATACCACTAACTTTAGATGGGCTGGGAATCCCACCGCAGGGTACAACGGCTCCACTCAGAGACTATATGACCTTCAGGTCTTCAGCACGGCACATCTAATCATTCCTGACCAAAGTGCTGGCTCTGCCATTCTATGATTAGGAGCGCTTCGACACTGCATCACGGGCACATGTAAATACGATCACTGATAGGAAGGGGCATCACTGACAGAATGACCCATTTCGTGGCCGTGCAATGCAACGCGGTGAGTCGATCGGTCAACCATGGCACAGAACAAAACCACTCATGCGCGCAGTGATTCAGCCGAGGGGATTCCGAGCCTCACAGTTACTGGAAGCTGAAAAAAAGAGGAGTACTCACACAGCAGGCAGGTCCCTGATACTTACTAAAACCTTAAAAGCAGTTAAAAGTAGGACACCCAAGGGGACAAAAGACACAAAGGATACAGGGACATCTGAAGCTGACTGAAGGGTTCTTCAGTGAGCTAACAAAGTGTGACAGGTCAGTTTGCCTAAAGAGAATTTGCTATATTCACAATACACACCTTCAAAGAAAACAAAGCCAGTTCCCCTTATTTAACTTTTCAATCAACCTTTTAAATAGAGCAAAAGACCACACAAAATATACTGTAGATGGAACAGACAAACATTATCTTAAAAAGTACTTTGGACTCGTTCACTAATAATTTCATACAATTTGCATATTCGTGAGTGTGAAAAAAGATCTTGCGCAAAATTTCAGATGGATGGTGCATTGAGCACACAAACTTGTTCTTACCCAGTTCTAATCGATGATTGCGCTCCTTCATTATTATCCGCATGCCCACATCTGGTAATTGGCCAATTTCTGCACAACCTCACCTTTTCTGAGAGCATGTGCAAGATCTTTGAGTAATAAAATGTATGCCATTCTCAAAACCAGTTTAAAACACATTAAACAGTTTTATTAAAAATTATTGTTGGTTTAAATTAAAGTAAGCAACCTGGTTGCCTTAAAATTTTGAGTTCAATGAAAGTAAAAATTTGATTTAATACAAAGAAAGAGATTGGTTTAATCAACAGAAATTCTAAATATTATGTTGTCTGTGCTAAAGTTTGCTATTTGTTATGTATTTTTATCTACTGTATACTCAGAAACAATTATATAAAATAAATTTTTTTAAAGAAACGTTACTTATTACAATTCCAATAATAAATGGAATAAAAAAAATGGAAAAATACTTTAAAAAAAATATTTAAAAAAAAAAAAATGTGAATCATTTTTAGTTTTAATGTATGATCATGATTTCTGCATGAAAATGTTTGTATACAGATTTTACACATGAGTTATGGTAAATTACGCCAATGCTGAATTTAAAAGTAAAGCATACTAGCATATATCAGAAATAGTGTGAGTGGTATGTTAGTATGCTCCTCCTCTGCCTAATATTATGTTTGGAGTCACAGATATTCTAATAAATTACATGTAAAAAATAATAATTGAAATTAAATCCTTATTCACCCTTCAGTGCTCCTTTGAATAATGAAAACCATCAAAAACAAATAAGGACATGCACAATGTTAATATATAAAGACTTTAAGACAAACAGCAGGTTATCAAGCTGAAAGATTTGTTTATGACCATTTCTCATACGATTAGCAAAAGTCAATACATATCAACCTGACACTTAAATGAGAAGCATTTTGAGCTAGAAATAGAGTGATTTACCCCCAAACAGAAAAAAGAAAAGTGTACAAATTCATCTAGATATTGCAGCAAAAGTGAATTTGATGGATGGAGAGAAGGTTCACTAATGAGCCATCTCTTCTGCTTTTAAGCATGCTAGATTTGTTATCCTGCAATAGGAATAAATTGAGGTGCAATTCAGACTGAAATTCAGCTAAATGTACTCTTATTACATACACGTCTTGCAACTCAGGGAATATAGGAAAAAGCTTGCCCTAATATAGCCAGAGTTTTCCAGGAGTAAACAATTTTTGAAATTTGATTTCAAAGATGTTAAAAATGTATATGAAGTTTGCTTTTTACTATCCACAAAACCCTTGACATGAGATAACTATATAACCTCAGAGTGGAAAAAAAAAAAGGTTCATTGATGTATCACATTACACACTTTCATCATATTCAAAAACCTTTCAGCCAAACTGCAGTAAATTCATAAGCCACACAAGCAAATGATGCTCACTCTCGCTCTGCTTCTATACATTGATACACTGATAAACAACATCAGTCGAGCCAGAAATATGACAGATGGTATAAAAAAAAAATGACACAAAGTTTCAGTGCTGTCTGGAACAGGACTCTACAGACTCAGTCATGTTTTCCACAGTTTTGATTCAAAGACTCTAGCTTTGAAGCTGAGGATGTTTTGATGGATTCCCACAGGTTCTGATGCTGAGGATCAGAAATTCTACAAAACACAAGGCCTGTCCCAGCTCAAATTAAACACAGATTTACACTAAGTGCCTGATTTTGTAAAGCATTTGAACACGAGATGCTAATTTGTAGTCGCAAAAGCGACTAGAGCAATGCAAATGATTTGACACGATGCAATTGGCATTCAGCTGATTGTGAATCTCAAACCACGGATCATGTCATTGAAAACAGCACTAATTCCATCTGCTTCTTTTGCTTCACAAGCCATTGCTTTTAGCATTTATCATTATTCATGAAAGTCAACCAACAGGTGTGTATTATAAGCATCAAGGACTGCATATGGAGCTAGAAGGCAGAAAATCGGTGCCGTGTCCTTCAACTGGAACAGACTTAAAAGGATGATTATGTGTTTTGTGGTTAGCAATATCACAAATAGGTCCCAATTATTCTCTATAGAACTCACAAATTACAGAAATAAACATTTAAAATGTAAAACACGTTGACGCACATGCTATTTAGTTTAATAGCAGAGGTTTTGCTGCAAATAAAATGGTAGCCATAATGTAATTTCGTAATATTCATAACATTTGGTGTCACCATTTTAATTTCAAATTCCCTGAAAAGAAATTATAGTTAATATTTTAAGACGTAAACAATCAAATATTCATAATTTGTCAGAATTTGGAACATAATCAGGCAGAACTAAGCCATCAATTCATCCTTCATGTCTATAAACAAGATCAAGGGCAGTTGTTTTCATGCAAGGTATCTTTAATTATAAGGAGTTCACTAGCATCACAACTAAACATGCTGAAAAAGCATCTTACTCTTTCAACATAAATCTTTTCCGTCCCTTTCATTCTACTCCAAATCTGCATCTTTGTTACGGTGAGAGAGACATTTCCTTTGTGCCATGCTGGCATCAAAAAAAGAAAACCCTTGATATCTCGCCTAAATTACAATCCAAGTTCAAGAAGTCTGTAAGAAGAAGTTGGCTTGTGGTAAAGATCCTCGACTCCCATACGCTTCAAAAATATGTTATCTTTCAAAAAGATAAACAGAATGCATCAGTCTTGTGCAATGTGTGGGGATGTGCAGCACAAGCGACCCTTTGCGCAGGTGTCTAAGAGATTTTGACATAAAGGACTTAACCTGACTCTGGAGAAAAAGAGGCCAAATCTCAGAGGCAAATTAGAGCTGAACTTGTTTCTCGACAGGCGTCTGAGTGAGAGTGCACTCTGATTTATTTCCCAAAGTGTGGGCAGGAATACCAATGCCTGCTCAAAGAAGCAGAGCGCTCTGCCGATAAGGCCTTCATAAATCCCACCAGCCTTTTTAGTTCACTCTTGCATCTGCGCAAAGAGACTTCCTATATCAGAATCACTCTACATACAAACAACTTCAACCCAACACATCTCATCTGGCGACCAAAATCGAGTGGCTTTGATTTCTGCTTGTTTGAAAGTGTATTGCATGAACTGCCCACTTTCAATCATCTCAAAAGTCTAGTGACAATGTCAAGGACTTGTAACACACCACACAAGATGGCAGCTAAATGAATGTTGGAAGGCGGATATGTAGCGGGCGTGCTGAGCCAATGCCACTGTCCTTACTTGTCCCAGAGGTTTTACTTTGAAGATAAAAGACAACTCTTGTTCTCATGTATCCGCTTCCCCTACAACTTGTCTGTTGCTGCTGGTAGGGCATTCAATTCTCTGTGGAAAATCCATGCTCATTTGAGGTTCTGGCACAAGCGTGCACCACTCGCTTACTTTAAACAAGGGCCTGATTAACAGGCTCAGCCTAATTAGCTGACATGTGAATGGAGGACCACAGTTACATCCCACTGCCCGTTGTGGTTCTCTAATCAATAGTCATTAGTTGTAATTAATAGTGAAGCTGGCACCACACAACAAGCTGTGCAAGTAACTAAGCAGTTTTTTTTCTTCAGTATTGCAAATATCAGATCTCACATAACAGATTTTGAAACACAGACTGTGTTTGAAATAACAGGATTCAAACCACACTGAGGTTAAGTCCTACCTTTCTAGGTCAGTGGTCTTCTCCAGTGGCAGCAATTTCAGAGGCAATTGTAGACTCAGAGCACAAATTCATTGCCAAGAGAAATAACATCACAGTGACCTTTTAATACCATTCAGTCAGCACACAGCAGTAAAATGTTAGGGCATAAATTCACAACCATTTTCACAGGTTTTGTTTTATTGTGCAAGCATCGACTCAGGACTTGTTAGTCTTTAAAAGAAATAAAACATAGCAGACAACACAACCAAAAACCACATAAAGAATCAAATTATAGATACCTGTTTCTTCATCAATGGAGAACCTTCCAAGACCACTTCTAGCTTTGATAGAGTATCTGATCACACCATCTCTGCCCTTGTCATCATCTTGAGCAGTCACCTGGAGGACACTTGTTCCATGTCGAGAGTTTTCCTTCACAGTGCCCCTCACTGCAAACTCTGAGAAGTATGGCTCGTTGAGGTTCTCATTGACATCAATGACTTCCACTTCAAGATAAGACTCGGAGCGAAGCTTCACTGGAAAACCTAAGTCCTCTGCAACCACTGAGAGATTGTAGAATTGTTGCTTCTCATAGTCCAGGTCCTTGGCCACCTTAATGGCGCCACTTTCAGCATGGATCTTAAATGTCCCATTAAAGTCATTGGACAGAGAGTATCTCACCCATCCACCAGATCCAATGTCTGGGTCTTGCGTTTGCAGCCAAGCTACAACTGCACCTATAGGAAGGTCCTCCAACACACGGCAACTGTAACTCCTGGGAATAAACATAGGGGCGCAGTCATTTACATCCTCGAGGTACACTCTCAGGGTTGTCTCTGAGAACATCTGATTCCCTCTTTCTGCCTTATCACTAGCCTGAATTTTGAGGGCGATATCCGAGATGGACTCCCTGTCCAACTGACTAGACACATAAACAGAGCCGGTCTCACTGTTTATGGCAAACAGAGGGGTGTTTGTTAACAAGGTGTATGAGATTTCACCGTTCTGACCGAGATCATCATCTGAGGCTGTGACCTGGATCACTTCTGTGCCGATGGCTGCGTTCTCTGGTACAACAGCAGTATAGCTCTTGAGGGAGAACTTTGGGCTGTTATCATTCACATCATCAATGTTAACTGTCAGCAATCTCCAGCTGGATTTTTGTGGAAGGCCCAAGTCATATACAGTTATGTTAAGGAGGTATCGGTCTGATCGCTCACGGTCCAAAGGCTGATAAATGTAAATTAGGCCGCTTTCCATGTCAATATTGAAGCAGCTGTCGATGTTCCCATCTGATATGGCATGCAAGACGCGACCATTGAAGCCTGTGTCACCATCATTCGTGTTCACTTGAAGGACACTGGCACCCACAGGCATGTCCTCACGAACTACAATATCTGATGGAAAGGATTCAAATTGAGGTGTCTGTCTGTTGACAGAAAACAGATCCGTGTAGCCTTCATCCACTTTGGATTTGCTAATGGCGGAGGCTCTTTTCAGAAGTTTCTCAGCCAACTTTTGTGCAACTTTTGTGTCTCGACAACTGAAACTCCTTGCTGCCATTCTGCCTCTGACCAATGATATATTTACAAAGGTGGGTTCGGAAAGCAGCTCGCCATCTGACGCAGCTATTATCAAGTTGAACTGTTCATTCTTTACACTTATTGCAGTGAGGGGTCTTTGCAATGACAACATTCCAGAGTTTGGGTTAAGACTGAAGACATCTTGCTCATTTCCAGACAGAATCTCATATTTAACCAGCCCAAGCTCATCAATATCAATGGCAGACATGATGATGATCGTCTGGCCCACAGGAAAATCACGTCCTATCGTACCTTTACATGACACACGCTCAAAAAGGGGTTGGTTGTCATTAATGTTCAACACTTGTACTGTGACATTGACTTCACTTTCTCGCCTATAAGGTGAGCCCCAGTCTGAGGCTCGGACCGCGAACACATATGTCTCCAAAGATGATTCAAAATCCAGTTCTTTGGATGTTGTCAGCTCTCCTGTATTTTGGTTGATGATGAACGGGAGGGGCTGAAGGCTGGCTATGCTGTATGTTATGCACCCATTGTCACCTTTATCATCATCCACCGCTGTTACAGTGAGAATGACAGTGCCAATGGGGATGCTCTCATTGACAGAGACTTCGTAAGATGTGCTGGTAAACATTGGGGAGTTGTTGTTAGCATCCTCAATCGTGATTTGCACCTTTGCCATCATGCCACTCACTGTCTCCATCACTTCCAAATCAAAGAGCTCCTGGCTTAATGTGGTAAACTGTTGCGCTGTTGAGATGACACCAGTGAGTGGATTAATGATAAAATAAATAGAATCTGAGGTCAGGCTTAGGGCGTAGCTGATGACCGGCGGTCTTGGAGATATCCTGACAGTCTCTATAATGGTCCCTGGTGGTGCAATTTCGACAATTGAGGTTTTGTACATCTTCTTTTCAAAACTCACCTTCACAGACTGTGGTTTTTTCACCAAGAGCTGAACAGTCTGAGTATTAGAGAGCCTTGGTGGTGCGCCTCTGTCTTTGGCTTGAAAAGTGAGATTGCAACCGTAAGGAAATTTATCCCAGTTGACTGGTTCAGACATCTTTAGCTTGTACTCATTTCCAAGTGGAGCTCTGTCAAAGAAAAACTGTTCCTGTGGGTCACCTGCGATGATGGCAACCCACTCAATTTCTCCATTCGTTCCCTCGTCCAAATCTTCAACAGTAACAATGGCGTATACTGGCTCTTTGTCTGATATTAAAGGGTAAAGTGCGATTGCATTCAGTGTTGGTGCGAACTCATTGATACGCACAACACTGATCACTAGTTTGGCTGTACTGCTAATACCACTGTTCCCATAAACCTTCATTCCACGATCCACTGCTAAAACTTCAAGGGCAAATCTGCTTTTATCTGCATTGAGCTTGGCTGTGAGCGATACCACCCCACTGGTTGGGTGGACAGCAAACTCCTCCACATCTTCTTTGAAGAAATAGTAAAACTCGCCATTGGAGCCGATGTCTGCATCAGTGGCGAACACCTGAGCCACACTTGTTCCCAATGGAGTACTTTCTGGAATATCAATGGCATAAGAAGTGGGAGAAAACAAAGGTCTGAGGTCGTTCATATCCATAATTTGAACATTAACTATCACAGAAGCCTCCAGCATGCCTTTGCCAGTTGCCCTAACTGTTAATGTATAATTTTCCTGCACTTCACGGTTTAGGATGGCAGCACTCCCACTGTTAGTCCGTATGCGGAAAAAGCAAAAGTCCCCCAACACAAATTCCTCAGCCTGAAACAGCCCCTCATCGTCTCCAGATTCAATTAAATATTTGATGTCCAAAGGGCCCAACTTAGATAGAGCAATCCCCATTTTAACCTCAGTCCTAATGTATGTCCGAGCTGCAGAGTTCTCATAAATGGTGGCATTGTAGATGGAGGCGGTAAACTGAAAGGAGGAGGACCCTCGCTCCTGCAGTTGCCCCAAACAAGGAAGCAGGTGGAGGAGCAATAAGAAGAAACTGGTGAGATGGATCCTCATACTGCCCCCAGGGCAGCTGTTTATAGCCATGCCATCATCCAGTTACCCTGCAAATAAGAGATATAAACCATTTCATTCTAGGGCATTTATCTCAAAAAGACATAGCCCTATTGCTCAAATAGATGTGATGGCAGTTATTTATTCAGAAGCTCTTGGTTTGGATTAAATTGTCAAAAAAAATAATAACGATAATAAATATCTGACCCTGTTCTCATTGGACTCAGTAATACCCTTTTACAAAACACTGACGAGCCAGTTAAATGGTTATCTCATTGCAAGATTGATAACAGCAACGAAGAGCACAAATTACGATTAACCACCAAAAATTTTAAACACACAGCAAATAATATTAAAATAGTCTTGAAAGAAATGTGCAACAAGAGAAATTTTGGCTAAATTACATATTATCTACAGTTTGACATTGTATTTGTATTGCATTTAAAGTAAATAACTTTGATCATGTCAAACAAAACCATTCCTTTCTGATTAACGCACGACTCTCCATTAAAATAGGATTGTAATCAAAGGAAACTTTCAACGCTGGGGAGTCAAGTAAAATATGTTTGTTACCGAGAGCGAGCAGTCACTTGTTCTCTGATAATGAGTGCATCAAAAATATGTGAATGAGCTCTTACCTCTGGCTTAGGGAGAAAGAAATCTCTGCGCTGCAGACGTCCAAGAGCACGCTCCATGAAACTACATCCTTCACTTCTTTGCCATACAGGACTGCCACTCACAGTTGACTGTAAGCAGTGGAGCGCGCACCTCTAAAGCGCGCTCACGAGTGCACGTGAATGCGCAAACGAAACCGGAGTTGGTGTTGTTGCTGCTGTCCCATAGCAACAATAGGATCTAAACCTTATCTCAAACAAACATTAGACAATTCGATGAATGTGTTTATGCAACATAGAGCGCAGAAAACAGTTTATGTTCTTTAGAATATCGATAAAACGTTTTTATGGTTATTTTAATATACAGATTCATGGCATGCAAACAAATATTTGGACAAGGTTCGTTTTTATGCACAGCCTTGTCTGTGTTTTTAATGTAAACTCCGTTATGCGGTGCCTTCTCCCACTCTGTGATCCCATCATTCCAGTTCCGAAAATGCACGATTCTAGCCGAAGCGCAGAACGACAAATTACGGAAATTCGCGAAAGATTCCGGAAGGGACCTCATGACGGGAAGCTGCAGCAGTAGCGAGCTAGTTAAGACTTTGGATTATTCTCTCTTGACCACGTTGTATAACATACGTTTGTATTTCTGTCAATTATGTCTGTACTGTGTTATAATAAAGGATGTGGACAACGTTTTGATCCCGACAAGAATTCAGATGGTAAGACTTAAGATAACAAACGATAGCCGAATTGCTATGGCAGATAGCAGGGTAAATTTGGAAAGAAAATCACTTGTTTTTAACAACATTTATTCATATACATGTATTATTAACAAAACATGACTGCCTCTAAAATGGGTCACATATTAATTTTATATGAACGTTATTTAGCATGTTAATTTGGTGAAGCATCTACAATGAGCTGGGCATTAACGTTTAATCAATAACACAGACTTCGTAAGTTAATATTTACTTGTTTTAAAGATGGCTAGAATACAAGCGAGTTATATAAACGTCTTAACGAAGCTGAGCAGTTAGTTGGTGGAGTAACTAACTGACTAAGCTACACAGACATATGTGACCATATTCCTGTGACGTCACATTTCATAATCACTCTCTTCTTATCCATAGATGCATGCACATACCACCCCGGAGTGCCAGTGTTTCATGATGCATTAAAGGTGTGGACATGCAAAAAGATCAGTTTACTTATTATTGGAAAATATAATCGTGCCATTGTTACTGTTTCTAAGAGTTAAACCTATTAAATTGTGTCTTGTATTGCTTCCCAGGGTTGGTCTTGCTGCAAGAGGCGAACAACTGACTTTTCAGATTTCCTCAGTATTGCTGTGAGTGCTACAACTCGTCTGTGATGAGACCGAATGATCATCTTCATAGACAGAGTTGTGTATTTGCTCATATAGATTAAAAATATCTAATTGTATTGAAATGGCTAAGTTTTGAAATGTTTGCCTGTATTTATGAATCTCTTAGGGCTGCACAAAAGGCCCTCATAATCAGGAGAAGCCCTCTCAGCCTGTTAAACCAGAGGTGAAGTCCTCTGCAGACAAGAACGTGAATGACGTGAAGCCAAAGTTTGATGAATGCATCACCCAAGCACCAAAGCCTCTGGAGTCTATTCAGCGACCAAGGTAAAAACACTCGAAAAGGACAGTCTTCCCCGTTTGTATTTTCCGGCTCATTAGTTCAGATGTTCAGAAGATAAAGTAATGCAGCATTAAATCAACTATAGAGAACAAGTTCTTCTCATTAACAGTCCACCCAGCCGAAACCCACATTGATGTTACAACCTCTTAAGGATAAATGACTGAAAACATCCGTTTTTAATTGTCTTTGTAGTCCAGATGAGCCTTTCTCCATTCTACAACAGAAGATCTCTCCATCACTCAAACAGGCTTTAGAAAAGCTGAAACTAACTGAGGAAAATGCACCGGAGATAAAAGGTAAGAATAGCCGACCCTCCTTTTCCCTACCTTTTTATATTTGTCTTTTAATCTGATGCATTTTATTCTCTTTATTGTATTATAGAGGAAGATAGTGATGAAATTAAGATAGGGACGTCCTGTAAGAATGGAGGCTGCAGTAAGGTACGGTTCTCTCTGTCTGCTTCTCTGATTAGAAATCAAGGCACATAGGGTTTCTTTAGTCCATCATATAAACAATGGATTCTCATTATTCTGTTTTTTAAGACATTCAGCGGACAAGCCAGTGATGACGAGACGTGTTTGTATCATGCTGGTGTACCTATCTTCCATGAAGGGTAAATTAGCATCCAATCAAAACTGAAAATGACTACTAGAAACTACTAGAAAAGTGTAGATGGAGAAATCTCAGATATATCCATGGATTCTGCAGTGTAGGGTATATTTACACGACAATGATGTATTAAAAACGGAAAAGGGCTTTTTACAGACGACAATGTTGCCAAAACAATCCCCTTTCACACGGATCCATGAAAATGACCAAAAATGCTGTATTATGGATGCCAGGCCAGTAGGTGATGTCATTAGACACATTACACGCCTATAGACTAAACACGTAATACGCATGCACATGACATCACCGTTTTCACATGTTTTTGTCGTTTACAAGGAGACGATAACTGTATCGGTTTTCACATTCGGTTACACTCTGAAGCCCGTTTTCAAAGTTTGCGTTTTCAGGCCCCCAAAATGCTGTTGTCGTGTAAATGAACGGCCAAAATGCATAAAAAGTTTTCTGTTTTTAGTTGAAAATGATGCTGTGTAAACTGCCCCTAAGTCTTCTTTTTTTCTTTCCTCATAAAAGTATGAAATATTGGAGCTGCTGTAAGAGGAAAACCTCAGACTTCAACACGTTTCTGTCTCAGGAGGGCTGTACCCGAGGAAAGCATCAGTGGAATGCGAAAGATACAGTAAGAGCCTACCATGAGATTTAAAAGTCAAGGCACTATATTACGTGCATTGGATTTTTTCCTTGCATTTTTAAGACCGCAATGATACAGTATTTTCACATACAATCTAATAAAACAGTGTAACACTCTAGCAAGCCCATATGCAACCTCCAAATGAACAAATAATTTGTTAAAGAACAAAATATTGAATACGTTTACATGTGAATCTTGTTTGAAGTGGAGGATGACTTTTTTTTTTAATGTGTGTACAGGGAAAAAAGGTTGTACCATGCAGGTTTGATTGGCACCAAACGGGAAGTCAGGTCATCATTTCCATTTATGCCAAAAATTCACTACCAGAGCTGAGCTCAGTGGAGGGGAACAGCACTGTGGTAAGACATCAAGGTCACATCCGTTTTTATGCTGTCATTACATAGAAAATGTCATTGGTGTTTTTGTTTTTAAACTAATTCCTGTGCTCAGCATTTTACTGTATAATTGTACATTTATTTGCAAAATTCTGTATACTGGTCATTTAAAATGTGCAAATGTGCATCTTTATTCTTGCAGCTCAAAATCCACATTCTATTTGAAGGAGAGAAAGAATTTGAACAGCAGATCAGTTTGTGGGGGGTGAGTATTGTGGTAGATTTTCCTCTACGCACTTGACTTAAAGGGATAGTTCACACAATCAGATATATATTTAAAAATATCCTTAGTCCTCCAAGGTTTATAATGGTTGTGAATGGGGGGCTGCATTTTGAATTAAAAAATAATGCATCCATCCATAAAAATAAAAAAAAAAGTAATCCATATGACTCCAGTGGGTTAATAAAGGCCTTCTGGAGCGAAGCAATGCATTTTTGTAAGAAAAATATCCATATTTAAAACTTTTATAAAATATATAAATAAATAAATAAATAACTAGCTTCCGGCGGACGACCGTACACAGAATGCGCAAGTCGATTTGTGGCGGAAGAGTATCCTTTAACCTGATGCACAACGTAATGATGATTGCAGAGTAGAGAGCAAAACAAAACACCGGTCATTATAAGTCTAAAACGATCATTTTTAAAGAGAAATTTCGGAGGATTTCGATATAAGAGAAGAGGAGCTTAAATTTGTTGCACAGCCCTATTTGTTTGAACTGCGAGAGGTGTCTAAGCTTACAATACTCCTACATCCTGTGTCATACATCGCGTCACGGGTGACTCATTTGGCGCAAGTCAAAGAAGATGGTCATATACACCTAGGATGGCTTGAGGGTGAGTAAATCATGGGATAATTTAATTTTTGGGTGAACTATCCCTTTAAGTTCGTCTCAAAGTCGACAGCCGAGCATCTACTGGTGACGCTCAAAAATATTTATACTCTAGCACTGCGTCTGCTAGTCGACAACTGACTTTGAGTTGGTCAGTGTCTTGACCCTTTTGAACACTATCACTTGGGAATAAGGTCTCTTGTGTTCCCTAACTTGCTGCGCAGCAATAACCAGACAGACTCCAGACTATGCCTTAGAATATGCTTTAATCACGGCCGGAGGACCTCGTATCAATCACAGAATCTCACCGACAAAAAGAATACAAGAGCTTATATAGGATTGGATGGCAAAATCAATTCTAAATGGCAAAGCATTCTACAACATGATTGGTTCTTCATATGTCAAACCCTTCTGTTACTAGGTAAAGCAAGATCCCTAAGTTTCATTTCCCCTTTTGTTATATACAGATATGATTCAGACACTCTGACTTTGCCCCAAGGTTTGGGGACATTTACGTTTCAAAAGCATATAAATGATATTCCTGCAGAAAAAAAATGTTAGTTATGATTAATTAAAAATTCCAGCACAGTATTCAGTTGTAACGAGCTATATCAAACTTTTTTGTTTTTGTTCATTGAAGCTTGAAGTGTATACATTTTGTGGCACTAGCGTTACCGGATAGAGTAAAAAAAAAAGTTAAAAATAGGTTTCCCAAAGTTGTCTCTGCATATTTAACTGGGATATGACCAAGTATTTTAATTTTACAATATTCAATATTTTATTAGAAAGTGGATAGTTCCACTCCACATCATGCCTAACAACACTTAACTGTTCTAAATCACTGTAAACCATGACTTTCATAATTCTGAGATTGCCCATTTGCTTTTCCCTTAAGGTAATTGATGCAAGTAAAAGTTTGGTGAACATGATGGCTGCCAAAATTGAGGTTGTGTTGAAGAAGGCAGAGCCAATGTCATGGGCCCGACTGGATCTTCCACCTGCAGCTCCTCCAAAGGAAAAAGAGAATGTAAAAGATATTGACAGTGAGGATGAGTGTGATTAAATTAAAAGACTGTAAGAGGACCACCATTATCAGCTCTGAGTGGGAACAATTTTCTGATTCTAAGGTTTGATGCATAATGATGAAGCATGAATGTTATGTATATTCTGAAAGCTTTGTCCAAGGTCAAATTATAGATTTATTATACAAGACATGTGTAGAGGGTTTTTATTTTTAAGATTGAACCAACACTTATTTTGATTCAGACCAAAAGGTGTCCAATCCTGTAAATGGAGCACTTCACATTCCACTTTTTTTTTTGGCTGAAGCAAATAGTTGTAGCTGTTAATATTGGTTTATTTGCAGCAAGAGTTCACACTTGATGCATCAGAGTGAAAGCGCACATTTTTCTTGCTATTCACATGCTGTGAAACGGTTACAATTTGCCAATTTAAAAAAAAAAAAAAGATTTTTGCAAAGGATGAATGAGTGTTGAAGTGCTGGATAATTTTTCCAAAAAAAAAAAAAAAACCCTGCTCAAGTATCCAAAGTTTAATTTGAGTCCTTGTCTGCTAGATCAAGCATGTTATCAATATTAGTGATGTTCAGGTGATCCTGGAAAGGTCACATACTAAATTGTGACTGGTCTTAGTTTTTACACTGTAACAGTGGCACAAAACCAATATTACAGTGGTTAACACTGATGCACATTCAGCCAGCAACAAGACTGCCATTTGTCATGAGACTCCACACATTAAGTGGCTCTGGTGGCATTTACACAGAACAAGTCTAAAACTTTGCTACCTTACATGCAGTCTCATGGATGGAGGGAAAAAAAAAAAAAAAAAAAGCCAGAACATACTGCAAAAATTAATCCTTTTATTCAATTGAAGCTCTAATAAAAATTTATCAAAAGTCAAATCTCTTTTGGACTTCAGATGCTCCAAAGACAAAGTTCGTGGATGTGGCTTCAGTTGTCAGGCACTGATCTTCACCATCCTAGGATGGAGAAAAAAAAAAAAAAAAGTCAGCTTCAGTCTTGCATGATCAAAGTGCATTTGGAAAAGTATCGCAAAAACATTTGACAAGAAATCAACAAAAAATTATTTCCAGCAACACCCACCTCACTGAAATACTTCTCAATGAGAGCTTGAGCTGCTCTATAAACTGCATTGTTCTCATGGTTTTGGAGCAACTCAATTCGATCCAGCCCTCCCACTTCCTCCACCAACAAGCAAAGCTTATCCACCTCCCCAAGTTTCTCAGCAGCCTGCAGAAGGTACACAGTTAATATTTTAGCATATCCTTCACAATGCCAAGCACTGGGAGTTGCAGGAGGGCTTTGCATGTTTTTGTAATGCCCCACACCGTGAACTCACCAAGAAAATGTTATTTATGGCATCTAGGATGACCAGGACAGTCTTGGTATCTTTAACTTGAAGCAAGTTCAAGATGGCCTCTAAAGCTCCACACTTGACCAGATGAACAACTTGGTCCACAGTCCCACCACTTGTGTAGTTAGTCACTGCCCATACTGCCTCTCGCTGGGTTTTGAAGTCACCCTGCAAAACGATTTGTTAGAGTATTTCAGTGTTTCCAATACGGTCCAAACAAACACTGAAAAAGCACATGCTTTAATTTGGTACATAACCCATTTTAAATGCAAATTAGACATCCATTTATGAATCCCAATTAGAAGCATTTACTGCAAATATTGGCAAACAAGTGCACAAATCAAAAGACCACCACTTCAGCCCAAAAAGGCTTTGGTTATCAAAGTGAATTCATTATATAACTGCAAACATTAAAAACAGAAGTTCTTGCGCAAGACCAAATTAATTGTAGCCATTTGCTTGTGCAAGTCTGCCCTTTCCATACAGTTACCTAAAAAGATTTGACAATGCATGTTTTGGTACTCTTTTTACAATTGGAAATGAAACCGCAATTTATAGGGCCCCAGGAGAGACTACTTGTATAATGGGTCTCATTTTATGCCCAGCTTTAGGAGAAGCATGTTAAAGCCAGAACCTTTTATAGGCAACTCTGCGGGGGCAGAAAACACTCAACATAAAAGCAAGGCATCAGTTATGACATACATTCCTTAGGAGATCCACTAGAGGAGCCAACAATCCACATGTGATGAGCTGTTGAATCTGTTGGCAGGGTCCAGCTGCAATGTTGGACACTGCCCAAGCTGCCTCTTTCTGTACACTGGACTTAGGGTGTCGCATCAGCTGTGGCAAGGCACTCAATACTCCTGCATCAATGGCCGCTTGCGTCTGCAGGTCTGAGCCACTGACAATGTTCCCAATTGAACGTAGGGCTGGTGTCTAAAAAAAAAAAAAAAAAAAAAAAAAAAAAAAAAAAAAAAAAAAATTATATATATATATATATATATATATATATATATATATATATATATATATATATATATATATATATATATATATATATATATATATATATATATATATATATATATTTCTCAATGTTTTAAGTGGTCCAAAGATCAAGACCAAAAAGATAAACACTGGGGTACTTACCACCACAGAGAGTTCCTCGAAGCCCAACAGCTCAACCAAACGAGGAAGGATTCCAGTCTTGATGACTACATCAATCCGTTCATTGGGTCCATCAGTGAGGTACGAAATGGCCCAGCATGCATCAGATAGGATGGATTTGTCACTGTGGTGGAGCAGTTGGATTATGGAGGGGAGCATTTGTTGAACAGCACTGAAACGAGGGAAGGGATTCTTGTTCCTACAAAGGTTTGATAGGGTCCATGTTAGGTTGCGAAGGTATCCCACCTGCAAAACATTCTGTGGTTTACATTCTGCATGTTTGTTTACAATAGCTTTTTCAGAGGTGTGGGATGTCCAGAAGAAACTCACAGGGGCATCTGGTGTGAGCCGTGCCAACAATGCAGGGATGACGCCACAGTCAATCAGGGCATCTCTATATGATGGACCATCACCTAAATGGAATGAACACCTTGGCAAATGGCTTCAAAACCTCAGAGTAGTACAACTGGCACCTTTCATCTTTTTCTGAACAAAATGCCCAGGTTTACAGTACAAGTGTTTTTCCTCCATGTTCTTTTAGGATGCAGAGGCCCCCTGAAGTTCAAAGTATCCTCACCTGCAATGTTGCCCAAAGCCCAGACAGCCTGTTCACTGATGTTCAACATTGGAGAAGCGAGCAGGGCGATGAAGGCTGGCACCGCTCCATGTTCTACCACCTGCTGTGTGTGCCAGGAGGTGCCAGATGCAACATTAGTAAGAGACCAGGCAGCCTCAAACTGCAGTGTGGGGTCATCATGCCTCCCTAGAAACTCCACAAAACGAGTCAGGAGTCCTGCTTCTACGATCTCCTTAAGGGGAGGATTCCTCTCCCGAGAAAGCAGCTTCCTGTAGGGATCAATTTGAAGGCTGGTAATGCTCCATAACATGATTTGATAGGATAGTCAATTTAGGATTGGTTACTGTACCTAGCTGCTTGACAACCTTGTCTCTGCTTCTCTGGGCAGTCACTGTTCACATTTGCAACAATCTCTTGAATCGTTGCAGATATGACCTTAACAAAATAAAAACAGTAAGATGCAGAAGTATTGTTTAAAAAGAGAGAAAGATTTAACTGAAGGTAGAACTAGTAAACACCTGTTCGTTGTCAGTGTTAAACTCCGGTGACAGAGGTTCCTCATCTCCCAAAGACGAAATATTTCTCCTCTTCAAAATACTTTCAACCCTTTGAGCTTTTCGAAGCTCAACGCATTCTGCAATTCTGCGGTCACGCATTTTCTGCAAACAGAGACAGGGTGTGAATCCATCAAGAGATGTTAAGGAGCAAACAGTTAAAAATGGGGTAAAAAAAAAAAAAAATTAGCCAGAATGGATGCACAGCTTACCGTTGGCTCCTTGCCCTTATTTTTGAACTTGGACATGCGTTTATCAGACAGGTTTTCTGTGGGCATTTTGATGCTCAATGCACTAGCCAAAGGCTAACCACTAATAAACAAACTTTTACACGAGGTTTTAAGATCAAACGTTACAATAACTTCTAAAACAGAACTGACAGCAGGAGTTTACATACAAAACAGGTCTCTTGGTGTTAGACTCAACTACAATAACAAGTAACCAGCTGCAAAGAGCATTAAATAGACAAGAACAATTAGAATCAGGTGATAATAATATAGCCTTGAGACGCCTCAGATCAGAGGATTAACACTTCGTTTAGTGTGTATAAGATGTTGATTCATGTTTTGGATCACACAACTACAGCATAATAATAATAATAAAAAGCAATCAATAACCGACAAATGCCAAAATCTCAGCAAAATATGATTTTGAATTTTTTTGTGTGTCTGTGAAATAAAAAAGGATATTATTGCCATCTAGAGGCCAATAATGATATAATAATAAGATACACTGAAGCTGTGTATGCTTCTATATATATATATATATATATATATATATATATATATATATATATATATATATATATATTATTTTGCTTTATTTTGCTTATTTTACAATTACATGTTTTATTGCTATAACTGTAGCCCTGTATAGCATGACTTATTTATATGAATGTGATTTATATCAGTAATTCCCAACCAGGGGTTCAAAATTGATATGTAAAAAATGGTTACACTCTTCTTTACAGCCAAACAATGTCAGATGGACTGGACGCAAACGCAGAACTGTCAAAACTTCCTCATTAAAAGGAGGTACTTGGTGAGTCCTTTTTTTTTTTTTTTTTAGTGAATCAAATCAAATCCAAATTTATTTTGAAAGCACCTTGAAAACCACAGAGTTTACCAAAGTGCTGTACAATTTCATAAGGATAAAATAAAAAAATAAAAATAAAAAATCAATCAATAACAAACAAACACCACAAATGCATCTTGTCCAATCCTAATAGTTCTTACAAAGTAGCAAAGGCCTCATCAAAGAAATACATCTTGAGACAGGTTTTAAACAGAGGTAAAGGATCTAATAGACATTGGTAAACCATTCCACAACTTAGGGGCAGCAACTGAGAAAGCGCATTGTAATAGTGGGCAACTGAATAATATTAATGATAACCTGTAAGTTATTAGTTATTTCTGGTCTGGTATTGATGAAGGGGTACTTGAGAATATCTAATGGGATTATGGGGTTGTAAGATGAAAAATAGCACTGATATTTAATAAATGATATAATTTTTTTTTTTTTTTTGAGTCACCAGATGATGGCGCTGTGCCCGTATGACTAAGATAAGTTCTGCCTCAGTGCTTTTAGTTCTGAAAAAAAATACTTAAGGTGAAAAAAAACTAATTAAAAGTCAGGGAATTACCTGAATTTTTGAACCTTTACAATTTTTTATTCTGACTTTTAATTCAAAAAATATTTACCCCCAACAACTGGTTGAGATGTTCATAAAAAGTTAAACCTCAAAACACAAAGAGCGGATATTATAAATACCTTTATAGGAAAAATAAATACCGTTGTAGTTTGTAAAACATAGACGTTTATGGGTAGCCAATACATAATAATAAAAGATCACATGACTAATTTTTAAAAATAGTTTTCGACTTTTCTTCTACTAACAGATGACTGGAGTATTTAATTTCTGTATGGTTTTCATCTTCATGGACTGTGAGAACAAGATGTAGCCTAAATATTTAGAAAAAAATATATATATATCACGTGACGCGCGCGAGAGTTGTTGCTGAAGTGAACGCGCATCGCACGCGCTCATACACCCAGAGACTCTCCGATTGTGAGAACACGAGCATTTGGACCAAAATAACGACCGAACGGTAAGTTTTATTCTCATTGGTGTTTCTGTTATCATTAGCGTTGGTATTTAACACTTTTTCCATATAGGTCTAATGCCTTACGCTTAAGTTCGTGGTCATGTTTTTGATGATTTGAACGGTCTTATGTGCTTTCTTAGTGAGTTTTTCGTGTGAGTTCTTAATTATGCGTTATGGCAACATATGAAGTGGTATTCCGCCACACAGTTTGAGTTTCATTGGCATTCATTGATTCAGATTCACTGGTTTATGGTTGATTCTTCAGACTGTATTTCAGCACCACGGACAGCCGACAACAGCCAATGCATCGTAACTTGCAACTTTTGTGTCTGACACCTTCTTAATTAATAAAGTCATTATTTTCTTGCTAATGTTTAACGTCTTTTTTAAATGAACTATTACATAAACAAAATAATGTACAACAGCTACAAAAAATAAAAGAAAACAACTCGTTCCAAAATAGCAAGCTCTCTATACAGTATGGATTTCTCTGTACTATTGAGTAACTGTTTGTCACGAATTCAATTTAACGGAATCCACTTTATAAGTCTGTCCAACAATGATGTGTTAGAGGAATTCAGGGTTTTCTGACGAGTTGGAAAACTTAAGATATACAGTTCTGGCTGTTTAAAAATTTATCGTAGTTCCTTTGAAGTTAGAAAGCAAAACATAGCAATGGAAGAACATAAATAGTGCATCTATGTACCAATACCAACTCTGTATTTTGAGCACAGGGTTGGGTATGAAGGATCAATCTCATTAAGTATACATGGGGTTCTGTGTTCATACAGTGGGTTTCTATCAGTCTCTTGCAACAAAAAGTAGCATAAATTGTGAATAGACATTTAGCCCAGTCACATTCATCAATATCAGTCCCCAAATCCCTCTCCCATGTTTTCTTGACATGACATGTGGAATGATTTCTCCAAGTGATCTGTAAAAGTATGAGATATTGCCCTCAGAGCCAGTAAACTATAAAGGAAACAGCAAATCATATATATTTTATGATATAATAGCTTGCTTATAAGTAACCAACAATCATTCAGGACAATTATGTATTTATCTCTCTAAGCTGTGTAACTCCTTTTTACTGAAATTAATAATTAATTTAGAGTAATGAAAAAGGTTAAGGGTAAAGAGGCAGTATAAATATTCAGTGGCTGCAAATCTGCATAAGATCATTATCTTCGGGGTCTCAGTGTTATGGAAAATCTCTGAGGTTATGATTCTGAATGAATACATGAATCTGAATCAATACATATTTTAAGATTTACATGCTTATTGTTTCTAACAGGTGTTAATAATGCATCCCTGACTGGAAATAAGCACATTTCATGAACTTCTTCATGTTTCCAGACCAGTTTCAACTTTGTTTTCCTCCTGATCTCGAGATATTTAGAGGAAGGCAGAAAAATCCTCACTCTTTAGAATAAGACGTTGCCCTGGCGACAGCTCATCCTTATCACGACTCTCACAAATATGCACCTCTGTGATTCAGTGGGAGGTTGATGATCTCTAGGGATATTGCTCTGAAGATTTCTGCTTCTTGTGTCTCTTTCAGATGCCCTGAGGGAACTACCTGTATTCTACACTCTGATCTGAGAGGGCAGAGGAAATGGGGATTTTACATTTACTGTTGTTTATGCTGATCGGAGACAGATTGGGTCCTACACGTCCGGATAATTTAGCGAAGGCCCAGGCCAGCGAGCGACGCGTCTTGGCCCACATTCCCGGCGACATCATCATTGGGGCGCTCTTCTCCGTCCATCATCAGCCGCCAGCCGACAAGGTTCACGAGCGTAAGTGCGGTGCCGTACGCGAGCAGTATGGCATCCAGCGGGTGGAGGCCATGATGCACACCCTGGACCGCATCAATGCAGACCCACACATCCTACCCAACATCACGCTGGGCTGCGAGATCAGAGACTCCTGCTGGCATTCGGCCGTGGCTCTGGAGCAGAGCATCGAGTTCATCCGTGACACCCTGGTGTCGGCCGAGGAGGAGGAGGGGATAACCAAGTGTTCAACTGAAGGTGGAGGGACTCCCATGAAAGGGAAGAAGCCCATTGTGGGGCTGATCGGGCCTGGGTCCAGTTCTGTGGCCATCCAGGTTCAGAATCTCCTTCAGCTGTTCAACATTCCCCAGATTGCGTATTCGGCAACCAGTATGGATCTCAGCGATAAGTCTTTGTACAAGTACTTTATGAGGGTGGTGCCCTCTGATGCCCAGCAAGCCAGAGCGATGGTGGACATCGTCAAAAAATACAACTGGACCTATGTATCTGCCATTCACACTGAAGGTATGTGATCTCTCTCCTTAGGGAAGCATTTTTCTTCATGGTTACTATGAGATTTTCCACTGTTAGAAAAGGAACGGCTCTTAGAAGAACTAAATCTGCCCTGAAACTCTTTTTTCTTTTGTGCAGAATTCATTTTTTAGTTCTGGAAGTTAAATTTCTTCCTCGCATTAGTATTTCATAAAAGTCTTCCAGTGAGAAACGCAGATCTCCACCAACCCGTAACACTATTATTTAAAGTGCTAAATCTTCCACATTCTCGAAGTGAGAGATTTCCGGAGGGATTTTATTAGGTGATAATGTATCACTCTGTCCATTGTGGTTCACCTTTAAAGGCCTAAACAGCAAAATCTCTTTATTATTCATAGAGGGAAATGTCACATCTTTTAAGGGGTTCTTATAAAGTGTTTATTTCTCAGATGCGGTATGGGCCACACATAGTCAAGGTCCAGGAATCTGTTAATCATTTTTATGTACTTATTTATTAAAGGGTTAGTTCACCCAAAAATGAAGAAAATTCTGTCATTAATTGGCCATTCGCAAAGACCGAAAACATGGGTCGATAGTTACTGTTGCTACATCCGACAAGCCATGCCACTCTCACGCCACGCATCTTGTTCTCACGCTGTGAAAAATACATCACGGAGCAAAGAGGACACTGACAACGCATCGACAGACAAAACAGAACAGGTTACTTTTGATATGAAACAAAGTCTCAAATTTCTCAGTCTCAAACACTGTAGCGCCTCAGCTCAAGTGGCTCGTGAACCGATCATCGCTTCCTACAAGTTAATTTATAGCATCAAATATACATGAATGAACATCAGAAGGAATGTTGTTTCAACTGCGGAAAGACATCAATACACACCATTTTTCAAGTTCAAGTCCACCAATGTTAATCTACTAATTCCTCTGACTGCTTTGTCGGACAAAACAGCAGATTCGGCAATATGATTGGTTAGATCAAACTCCCGGCAAAGGGTCAATTACTCACCCTAATGTCATTCCAAACCCACAAGACTTTTGTTCGTCTTTGGAACACAAATGAAGATCTTTTTGATGAAATCTGAGAGCTTTCTGTCCCTCCATAGACAGCTACGCGACTACCACTTTGACGCTTCAAAAAGTTCATAAAGAGATCGTAAAACTAATTCATATGAATTGAGCGGTTTAGTCAAAATTTTCTGAAGGGACTCACTCTATCACTTTATATGATGAACAGATTGAATTTAGGCTTTTATTCACATATAAACTTTCATCAACTTACACATTAGTTGTGGTAAACGGAAGTTCAAGCATGTTTGCTTAATGCGTGTGAGAACCAATGAGGTTCATTCTCGTGTGTTACGCAGCACGTTTGAGCATCCAGAGGAGGTTTGTTCTTACACGTGAAACAGGTTCGGTTGAGCTTCTGTTTATGTTCACTCATGAATGTTTATATGTTTTCAAGTTTTCATTTTTGGGTAAATTAACCCTTTAAATTATACTTGGTTAGAAAAGATTTAACACCATTGAAACTGCATTAAGTCAAACTCTATATCTTGGATGTGCATAACAGTGTTAACTGAGTATCATACTATTGTAGTTTTTATTAATATTTTTTTATTTAGTTTTTTTTTTTAATTTTAAGTTCTAGTAATTTGTTTTGCATTTTTGTAATTTAATTTATTCATTTATTTGTTTGTTTTAATATATCTATATAGCTTTTTATCCTTTCTGGGGTTTTTTTTTTTTACTGTATATTACAAACTCAAGCAGTTTGGCTGGAAGATAGATGACCTCACAGACAGGTGTTAATTGCCAGCGGGTAGTTAAGTGTGGAGCCCACCCCAGTTTTCACCCACATACAGAACAAGGAGCTGTGAAAAGCTCCATGATGTTGATTCATTTGCTTGCATATTCTGTAGCTCCATTTGTATTATATCATACTTTAACATCTGCAATTTGTTGGCTCTATTGATGAAATGGACCAAATGTTTGTAGTCACATTTGATTTGACTGCATGATTTTTAACCAGCTTGTCAATCAACCTGCTGAGCACCAATGGAAAATAGGAATTTTGCCTTTTTTTAGATGAGAATAACCCTTGAAATTCCTTTTTTAAATGTATGTTAATGAAAGCTGTGTGTATAAAAGTGAGATTTACTGTCTTTTTTATTTAAAAAAGTCATTTACAGGAGTCATTTTCCTTTCAAACTAAGACCATTCAGATGATGTGCCAAGCAGAATCATATCAATAGATAGTATTGTTTCATCATGTTCAAGAGTGTCTTTGATGTTTGAAAACACCCCATGATGCTTTGCATACAGCGTACATAGAAAGAATTAATAGACACGCTCATGTATTGTGTTGCTGCTGTGCTTCTGTTTTGGCCTTTTTTGGCCTCATGACAGATC
The DNA here is from genome assembly GCA_037950675.1 of Hypophthalmichthys molitrix. NCBI lineage: Eukaryota > Metazoa > Chordata > Actinopteri > Cypriniformes > Xenocyprididae > Hypophthalmichthys > Hypophthalmichthys molitrix. Next base: position 34,929,200 of record CM075501.1, read on the forward strand.
ATTGAACAAACAGAAATGAAAGGCGACCATGATGATCATTTACATCTTTAGTTCTGTTTTCACTGTCTGTGGGCGTTTGAATTTTCCTGTTTGAGTGAACATAATGTTTAAAGGCTTGTCTATTCTGCAGTGTCTGTCTCTCTGTAGGAGGGAAAGAGACAGTGTAGGTCATCAAAATATCTCTTGTTACTGTGTGCAGAGGTCATTTTAGCCATTTGCTATTGCTTCTAGTGACCAGCCATTTGGATCAGGAGACCACTTGTTTTCTACCCTTTATTGATGCAATGCCTGGAAAATATTATGTAACTCAGATTTTTTTTAATTATATATCCATTTTTATCTGAGACAGAAGGTTCTAGTGAAGTTTGAGCGCAGCAAGAGAATTAATTCACCGAACTGGCACAGAGGAATGGAGTGAAAGATTTGAAGTTCTTCCCTGAGGAGAGAGATTAGAGATAGAGTCATGCGCATTTGGAAGTACATTTCTCAAATCTACGACATCACACTGAGGAAGAATGAGATGCATTTGATAGAAGTTATACATGGGTGACACACTTATACCTTGCTTATTTACACAAAGTGAACAGAATGTCTGGTGCTAAATAACCTGAATCATTAGTGAGGGATTGAGACTTCATTTTCTTGTTTTTATTATTTTTTCAAATTTCAATATTATACTGATTTCTGTCATTTTAGCAAACAGTTTAGAATGTTTTAGAGCGAGACAAACCGCAAAACATCACAGAATCCATCAAATTCATTACTAATATGTACTGATACTTGCATTGTTGTTGTTTGTTTGTTTTGTTGTTGTTTTATTTCCTGGAGGATATTGTCATTAATTGGCATTTGTTAATTAAAAGATTACAAAACAATATTTAAAAGCTAGTTAAAGTGTTAAAATAATATTTAATATTTCAGGTTTTATTATAGACACACTACTTTTAAAAAATTTGGGGTTGCTAAGATTTTCTCTTAGTCTCTTATGCCTACATTTATTAAATACAGTAAAACAGTAATATTGTGAAATAGTATTACATATATTATTATTGTTATTATTGTTATTTAAAATGACTGATTTCTATATTTTAAAATGTAATGTATTCTTGTGATGACAAAGCTGAATTTTCAGCATCATTACTCCGGCCTTCAGTGTCACATGATCCTTGAGAGATCATTCTAATATGCTGATTTGGAGCTCAAGAAACATGTATAATTATCCATGTTGAAAACAGTCATGCTGCTTCATATTTTTGAGGAAACCATGATTTGTTAATCAATAGAAAGTTCAAAAGAACAGCATTGATTTGAAATATCATTGGCAACATCGTCCGTTTTAATCAATTTAATGCAATTTAATTCCATGTAATTGCCAAAATAAAAGTATTAATTTCTTTTTTTAAAAAGTCCTACTGACCCCAAGCTTTGAATGGTAGTGTACATTATTAATATATTGAGACATTATTGTTTGAAACATTAAAATGTACTGCATAACAGTAATGACCAATGTCTGCTGCATTTTTAGCAAATACCCTCCATAATGTCTTGGTACGGTTTCTCGAAACTCTCATGTCAGGATGAACAGCAATGGACATTTTTCCCCTTGCAAACACAGCGTACTCACTGGAATGCTAATAGCAACCTGGGGTTAAATGCTTTCCTCTGGGATGCAGTGGTGATAGGGCATCTCAGTGACTTTACAGTTCACATATCACCCCTGCCAAATTTGAACCTGCAACCTTTAGGTTACGGGTCCAGACTGTTAACCACTTGGCTCACTGCTGATGTACTGATTTTTTTTTTCCTAGCAAAGTTTAATCACTGGTAATCATTACCAGTGCTCATAATCTTGAGTATAATTAAGATTTTTGTGCAGTGATTTGGAAGAAACGGTCAAAGTCGATTTATTTGGGTGAAATGAAGCTATTTGCTTTTTATCAAGCCATCTCTGCAATTATATAAAATTCACACCTCATAAAATGTGTGAAGACTGGGAACATTCCTCACACAAAAGTAGGTGACCTGATTTTTATGTAAATTGGGGGAGTTTACCCCTGACGCTTTGTGAAAGAGGGGCACCATGGCCTGTTTTTCATTAGTTTTTCTAAACGTGAAAAACTGAAATCTATTTATGTTTCTTACTAAATATATCCAGGAAGCAAAGCACAGAACATGGACACTTTTGTAGAATATAATGATTATTTTGGAGTCTTTGCAGTAAATCTGACATTACATATACTTTTTAGTTCAACAGAATAAACTGCTTGAAAGGGTAATTTCATGAGAAATCTAAATTCCCATGATCGCTCAAAATAGTGTACATTAATCTATTGAGAAACAATCTTTCCTGCACTGGCCCACTCATCATTTCGTGGTAATAAGGAAGAAGAAGGATAGATATTATTTCTAAACACCAGCAGAACTAATGATGAGAATGAAATGTGAGGAAGTCAGCCAAATCTTTTGCTGTTCTTAACTGTGTGTAGCACCTACAACTCTTCATTTCCTCCTGAGGATTTTAACAAAGTCATTTCAGCATGATTTTGACAGGTTGACATCACATTTTAGTGTGGATTGTTTTGTGCATCAATCAACATGTTTGTGACATCTATTGCTGTCACAGAGTTACATTATAGCTGTACAATTTCAAGCTATTTTATATTAAAAACAATTAATTATTTGATATAAATATTTTATTGAGTCGTTTAATCGAAATTCTAATGTGTATATATATATATATATATATATATAATAAATATATATTTTTCACACTTATAAACAACATAAATAAATGCATTTTATATATTTATTGTTTTATTCATAATATAATATAATATAATATAATATAATATGTAAGCAATAAGGTACGAGAGGCTGTGCTGTATCGTGAATAAGTCACGGCTGAAGGGCGTGACTTATTCACGATACAGCACTAGCCTCGAGTGCCTTATTGCTTTTATAAAACGGTTGCCACATGATACAAATATTAAAGCCAAAAAATATGTATCAATGCAACTTTCATGAAGTAAAATCACTAAAAGCCTTCCTTCCGCCGAAAAAAATAGTCCCTGAACAGAAACAGAAGTTTCATTATTACGCTATTAGATGGCGGCAAAGACTGTCTTTATGAGTGTGTCAGTCAGTAGTGAAGACTTCTACATTGAAAAGACTGAATTGTAGTGAACACGGAACAAGCCGCAACTGACAAATGCTTTGACTAGTGCTGTCAGTCACAGGAATACCTCTTAACTGTTAAAAGGATAGGATATTGCAGCGGACATTTAAACATATGTTTTATTATGAACATAGAACTGACCTGAAGGAAAATGCTAAATCTGAATGCAGGTAATAAACTTGATCTCTTTCTTACAATACTCTTTTACATGATACAGTAAGCTTCTTTGAACAATATCACTTGAGAACAAACAGTTTACGTTGCTAAGAGTGGTTGCTAAGGGTGTTGTGTAGTGAAACACAGAACCGTTTGATGAAGCGGTCATAGCCGTGTTTTATTGTGAATAAAACACAGCTATTGACCAATCAGAATCAAGGACAGGAACTAACTGTTTTATATAATATAATATAATATAGTGGCCAAAGGTGATGTTCAGCCTAGTAAAATTGACATCTTTACCCTTTATTCAAATATTATTAAAAATTTGTGAAAGATTTTGTAAGGATATTGGGTAGATTGTGCTTGGAGTCAATTGTTTTATTTGTTAAAACGCAATGAAACTTTTGTGAAAATGAAATTTTGCGGACATAGTTTTTGGCCAGGCTGTCATACAAAGAAATTATGAACACATGAAAAATCAAGAGAGATTCAACAAAATCATTATGTTGTAGTGATTATGTTGTAATCAATGTGTCCCAGTCTTGTCATGTTTAGTTTCATTGTCTTCTGTTTCATTTCTAGCCATGGTTTTCTTTGTCATTGTTTTGCCTGTGTTCTAGTTAATTGTTAGTTTACCTTAGCCTTCAGTTTCCTGTGTTCCTATCACTCATCAGTTGTCATAATTACAGATTGTTACACACCTGGCTCTTGTTGAGTTACTCATTATCTCTTGTGTTTAAGGCCTCAGTTTGTTCAGTTCCTTTTTCGGTGTTCTCACCCTGTGCATGTAAGCTGTTGCGTTGTTTCCTGGATTTTCTCTTGTTTGAATAACCCTTCTTTTTTTTGTGTTAAATATCTTTAAGTGGAAAGCTATGTGTTTCCTCACCTCCTTCATCTTCCTCCTCAACTCCAGTGTGTCAGCTTTTTTTTTTTTTTTTGCCAAATTAATTTGCAATTATACATAAGTTTAGTGTTTTTTTTCTTCGCTCATATTTAAAATATTTAAAAATGATCAATTTTTCCTCACATTTTAATGGCTTAATAGGTGAACTTGTAGAACTTGTAGGTCATTAACCAAATATTCCCTCTGGACATAACTTTTGGCCACTACTGTAATATAATGTAATGCATAATTATATACATATACAGTACAGAGCATGTTTCAATCTTAAAACTCATTCAATTTCTCAATCTTCAGGGAACTATGGTGAGAGTGGAATGGAGGCCTTCAAAGACATGGCAGCAAAGGAGGGCATCTGTATCGCCCACTCTGACAAGATCTACAGCAATGCTGGAGAACAGAGTTTTGACCGTCTTCTCGATAAGCTCAGGAGCCACCTGCCCAAAGCTCGTGTGGTGGCATGCTTCTGCGAGGGCATGACCGTACGTGGCATCCTCATGGCCATGAGACGGCGCCGCCTAGTTGGAGAGTTCCTGTTGGTTGGCAGGTGAGTAACCCAACACATGTACTCCATACACATGGATTTATTATTGGCAGATGCTTTCTTCTTAAAGAAACGGCTAAAAAACATTCCTGAAATTGTGCCTGTGAGCTGTGGCAAGCACTCTTGGCAGTTTTGGAAAACAAATCTTGTTTTTTTTTCTCAAAGTGTATGTGGTGTATTAGAAAAGATTACTGTACATCTATAACACATACTGCTGCAGAAAAAAAAAAAAAAACTAAGCAGCCCACTTGAGAAAGATTGTAGGAGAGACCGGGGCTAGTTGCCATATGCGGTAAATATTTCTCAAGAGTATTTGTTTTTGAGTAGATTTGTGTTTTCTGTTTAGACACATACCGTAGTTGGGTAGTCATTACAACCCAGTGTTATTAAACATTTCCACTGTTACTGTGCAGGTAAAGTTTTCCGCTATAGACTTTATTAACAGCAGCGTCAGCTTTAATTTTTAACAGGAATGAAAGCAAGGATGTGAGGGATAGACATGCATCTCTTCAGTGGGTTGTACTGTTATTTAATGTGTTTTTGGATTGAAACACTGCAAAAATATCTTTCCAAGAAATTTCAGTAGACAAAAAACTCCCAACAATATGAGCTGTGGAAAATGATAAGTGATCTAGGAGCTTTATACGATGCATTGAAAACAAGGTAAGTCTATCCCTCACATCCTTGCTTTTAAACCTGTCATGGCACTGCTCTGAATAAAGTCTATTGGGGCATGTTATCATATGGGGTAAGTTTTCAAAATAGAATCCATCTAATTTAAATTTGGACTTTTCATATATATCAAATAAACTACCATTTTGAGGTCGGTACAGTTTCATATGCTCACAAATGCTGCGTTTATTTGATCAAAAATACAGTAAAAACAATAATATTGTGAAATAATATTACAATTCAAAGTAACTGTTTTATATTTTAATATTTTAACATGTAATATATTTCTGTAATGGCAAAGCTGAATTTTCAGCATCATTAATCTATTCTTCAGTGTCACACGATTCTTCAGAAATCATTGATCATGATGATTTAATGCTCAAGAAATTTCTTATTATCAATGTTAAAAACAAATGTGCTGCTTAATGTTGTTACGGAAACATGATAATTTTTTAAAAGAATTCTTTGATTAAAAAAAAAAAAAAAATTCAAAAGAGCACCATTTATTTGAAATACAAATGTTTGGTAACAAATCTTAGTTTAAATGGTTAGTTCACCCTAAAATGAAAATTATATAATTTATTACTCACCCTCATGTCGTTCCACACCCGTAAGACCTTCATTCATCTTCGGAACACAAATTAATATATTTTTGATAAAATCCAATGGCTCAGTGAGGCCTGCATCGCCAGCAAGATCATTTCCTTTTTCAATGCCCAGAAAGGTACTAAAAACATATTTAAAACAGTTCATGTGAGTACAGTGAGCGAGAATACATTTTGTGCGCCAAAAAACAAAATAGCGACTTAATTCAACAATATCTAGTGATGGGCGATTTCAAAACGAAGCTTTACGAATCTTTTGTTTCGAAAGAGTGGTTCGGAGCGCATATCAAACTGCCAAAGTCACATGAACTAATAAAGTTTCAAAACACTTCTGACGTAACGAAGCCTTGTTTACTGAAATCATGTGATTTTGGTGCTCTGAACCACTGATTTGAAACAAAAGGTTCGTAAAGCTTCAAAGCTTCATGAAGCAGTGTTTTGAAACCGCCCATCACTAGATATTGTTCAATAAAGTTATTTTGTTGGGGTGTTTTTGGCACACAAAAAGTATTCTCGTCGCTTTATAATATCAAGGTTGAACCACTGTAGTCACATGAACCGTTTTAAATATGTTTTTAGTACCTTTCTGGGCACTGAAAAAGGAAACGATCTTGCTGGCAATAGAGGCCTCACTGAGCCATCAGATTTGATCAAAAATATCTTAATTTGTGTTCCGAAGATGAACGAAGGTCTTATGGGTGTGGAATGACATGATGGTGAGTAATTAATGACTGAATTTTCATTTTTGGGTGAACTAACCCTTTAATGCATATACTTTCTCAATAAAAAATATTATTTATAAAACAGACAGCAAACTTTTGAACTGTAGGGTATATATACTAAACTAAAAGACAGGCTAATGGTTTCTACAGGACATGGTGATGGATAAAATATGAGATGGGAGGGAAAAAAAATTCAACGCTTTTGCATTCTCTCAAAAAACTTTTTCGTTCCTCCGAGAAACTTTGCGTTCACTCACAAAGAACTCAAAAGGTTTGCAAGTGAACGCAAAGTTTCTTGAGGGAACGCAAAACATTGACTTATAATTTTTCCTCCCATCTCATTTTTTCCAACACCATGTCCTTTTGGGGGCTCCGTAGGTTTCTCCACAAAAATGTAAACAGTAAAACTATTATAAAGCAAAAAATTATTCAATAAACAACAAAAATGTGTAAAACAAAGTACTAATATAAAAGTAAAAGAGAGAGAATATAAACAGAAAAAAAGCAACTATTGTTTCTGCTAACATTTATTATAATTCATCAATTGTATAAAATAATGCGCATATGCAAACTTGCTTAGACAACGCACTGAGAAGCCTAGAGTAAACATACATTTCTGTATTTGGATGTAGATATAGTGAATGTGACAACCAGCCCCGGCGACCCCTATCTTCTGTATCTTCTTTACAGCCTGTTATCCTTATCTTGTGTTCATTTAGTGCTTTTCCACAGATATTGTGGGTCAGATAGGACCACACCATCAGGCAGTTCTGTAGGTATCTCAAAAAGACTGTTTACACCTTTTGAATGTCCACCCACGCCTGTTGATCATCATCTGCAACTCTTTGCTTGTGTGTATGTGTGAGAGAGACAAAATCAAGATGGATCAAAACATGGAAGCAAGGCTCATCTTTCTGTCTGTTATCACCACAAATGTTGCCATCACCATCATCATCACCATTATAGTGAACATTCATCCACTACTGAAGCAAGGTATGTGATTTATGATTGTTTTAGTGATAGGCACTTTATTCATGTTATGATAACAACTCCTCTTGTGTGAGCCTATTGATTCTGCAGTCACGACTTGAGAGGTGCAATGACACAGAACTAATTCTGTAATGCTGTATCTGTTTCAACAAGTACAGATTGGCTCTTAAACACTCTTAAATTTCAACTTTACCTAACAAACGGATCAGAGACGCTTCAGCTATTTGTAAAAGATTACTAATTTACCATTCAATGACTTATAAAAAAGATAAACGTATATGACAGATCCTGTGAAAAGAGTATTTTAAGTTTGACTTGGTATCGACATCTTGAAATATGTGCACGTGCTATTCATAGTGTCAAATGAAGTAAGAAATTATTCTTCCCATTTTTAATCTCCTGGACTGTGACATCTAAATGATCTATTTTTAGCTTCACCCCCAATTCAGTTGTCTCTGTTCCATTAATAAATCGCTTATGGATATTAAGGACTGAAATAATGTATTATGTCTTTGAGATATTAAACTAAGAATAATCCCTCTAATTTCTGCTTCTGCTCAGGAGCTCTTGGGTTTGGTATTTAGACATTCACTCATTGGTGGATGTGAGGAACATTTTATAAACTCTTAAAGGTGAAGTGTCATTTTTTTCAAAGTTAAAATATGTTCTCCTATCACAGTTTTTCATGCAGAGATGACTAGAAGTACACCACAGTAGGCTGACTTCCTAAAAAGTGTAAACACTGCTCAGTTCAGTTGAGTATCAACAATATCTGGCTCAACTAATGTTGTATTTTGGGACTACCTGTTCAACCAAACAATGGATGACATGCTGGGGCTGTTGGGCGCATTTGGGAAAACATTTTTTCTTTTTTTTTTTTTTTGCAGTTCTGTTTAGGGCACGCTTCACCTTTAAGAATGAGCTTGCATTAAATGGACTGGATAAGAACACCACCTACTAAATGTAAATCATCGGGGAAAAAAATATAACTACTGATATATCATCTCTTCAACTGGCAACCTAAAAATGGAGTCAAAGATATTGTAAAACATATGCCAAATAAATATGCAGATGGTTCACAGTGGTTAATATCACTGAATCAACAAAGTACATGAATTTATACCACTGTAGTTTTAGTATTATTTATATGCTATTATAGTATTTATTAATATTTAGTATTTGTTTCATTTAACAGCTCTTTAAAGGGTTAGTTCACCCAAAAATGAAAATAATGTCATTTATTACTCACCCTCATGTCATTCTACACCCGTAAGACCTTCGTTCATCTTCGGAACACAAATTAAGATATTTTTGATTAAATCCGATGGCTCAGTGAGGCCTCTATTGCCAGCAATGCCACCGAACTTCTCAAGATCCAGAAAGGTACTCAAAACATATTTGAAACACTTCATGTGAGTTCAGTGGTTCTAACTTAATATTATAAAGGGATGAGAATACTTTTTGTGCGCCAAAAAAACTAAATAACGACTTTTCAACAATATCTAGTGATGGCCGATTTCAAAACATTGCTTCAAAGCTTTATGAATCATTTGATTCGAATCAGTTGTTTGGAGCGCCAAAGTCACGTGATTTCAGCAGTTTGGCAGTTTGACACACGATCCGAAACACTGATTCAAAAGATTCAAAGCAGTGTTTTGAAACGGTGTTTTGTTTTTTTGGCACACAAAAAAAAACTGTTTGAAAAATGTTTTGAGTAACTTTCTGGATCTTGAGAGGTACATTGACATTGCTGGCAATAGAGGCCTCACTGAGCCATCGAATTTTATCAAAAATATCTTAATTTGTGTTCTGAAGATGAACGAAGGTCTTACGGGTGTAGAACGACATGAGGGTGAGTAATAAATGAAATTATTTTCATTTTTGGGTGAACTAACCCTTTAAGGTAACAAATGCAAATTACTCTCTTAAAATCACCAATGTTTGGGAAAAGGAGATTTGAATATTTTTGAATATTCAAATCTCCTCTTATCTAAAGAAATATTTTTGTAAAATTTTTGATTGAATCCAGATTAAATATCCAATATATAATTTGCTTTGGCATTTTTCAATGCCCATAATATTACAAATTACAAACAAACTCCATTGTTTTGAGATCAGCTCCTTTTTATAGCTTTATAATTAGATGATATCAAACTGCATGCATCTGGAAAATCTTTGTTTTGGTGAAGTTGAACAGGCTTTGTTCTGTGGTAAGGGCCTATATTTTGCTTATTTATCTCATTTGTGAATATCTGAAGAGGATCTATTTCAGAAAATGGTGTCATGGTCTTTATTCTGGGCCTCTGGGCATTCCAGACAGCCTGGATGGGCTGAGAGAAGATGCCATGTTTATGGGGGTGCCAGTGACTGTGTGTGTGCATGTGTATGCGTGGGTGATGTGTGCTTGTGTGTGCATGAGCGGATGACCGAGTTTGTGTGTGTGTTTGTTTGATGAGGTGTCAGACACCAGCTCCAGGGAAGGTAGTCGAGTGTTGGTTTTTTTTTTCTTTGGTTCAATGAGAATATGGCCACTGTGTCTCTGTTCCAGTTACTTGATCTCTATGTGGCTGCTAAAGTGATAAAGTGTCTCAAGACATTTAAAAAAGCTCCAAGTACTTTCTTTGGTATCTCTGTTGCTTTCTGATTTCATGCATTGACATAATGTCCTGCATATGCACGTTTGCTTCATTGGCATTCATTCATTGACCCTACACGCAAGTGGCATCAATTCACCAAAAGCAAAGGTATGGAAAACTCTGATGACATCATCAAATGTCCCACATATTTTCTTTCATTCCTAACCCTGTATATGCTGCTGCATCTACACATATTGAAGCCATGTGACAAATTGAAATGCATGAAATTGAAATTCATGCAAAGATATTGCGATAGCGAAAACAACCAAAATGCTGTTGACAACAGCACCAACCTTAAAGGGTTAGTTCACCCAAAAATGGAAATTCTGTCGTTCCAAACCCGTAAGACCTTCGTTCATCTTCGGAACACAAATTAAGATATTTTAATGAAATCCGAGAGCTCTCTGACCCCTTCCTAGACAGCAATTTAATTATCACTTAGACATCGTTAAAATAGTCTCGGGTTTAATCAAAATATATTAGTGTTCCGAAGATGAACGAAGGTCTTACTGGTTTGGAACGACATGAAGGTGGTGTTGATGACAGAATTTTCATTTTTGGGTGAACTAACCCTTTAAAATACGACAAGTGTGTGTCTGGTGCGTCCAAAGATGAATCGCTTATAGCTTTGATTATAACCCAGCAATTTAGACAGTTATAGACCATTGTTATCTTTTCAAGAACTTTTTCCTGCACGTCAAAGCTCAAAAGTCTGAATATTATCCAATTTAAATGTTATTTTTAATGTGATGACCAAAAACATTTTTTGTTCATCCTTCAAAGATCATCCCCATTGGTAAAACAATTGTTACGAAAGGCTGTCTGACAACATCTGCTCTCAGCAGCCTATTGACAGCCACGAAAGCAGTGATGTCCAAGCTCTGCCGTTTCACAACTGAATGGCTTTCAATTATTTACTAACGAGCAGTTTGCAGACTGTGCCCAGCCATCTGTTTCTAGTGAGCGTGAGGACACTGTATTGTATTCTGTTGTTCATCAGTGAAGTGTGCATAAGAGCTGATCCATAGCTGATGAGGGCTGATCTGACTTCATCCCGGGGATGGATAAAAATGTAACCTAATTTAATCATTAGTTTCACTTTGCAGCTTATTTGCAGCATTTGTTGGTGTACATCTGATATTATTTTCTGTCCTTAATACAGCAGCTTCCCACATAAGCGTGTTTGTGTCATTCCTCTGTGGGCTAATTGTTAACAGATTAAACCTGTGATTCGTGTAGATTCCAACACATGAAACACCCACAGACATATTTTTCCTGAAACATTGACGTATAAAGCATATAACTTTTCTACTTTTTTTAAAAAATCGTCACTAAATCCAGATTTAGTTGTTGTTGTTTTTTTGTTTTTTTTTAATGCTATAAAAATTCTCTCTTTTAGTTCTCTCATACTTAAGTTGTAACAAAAGAAATGTTGGTAACACCTCAGTATGGGGATCAATTACCTCTTTTAACTAGTTGCTTATTATCCTGCATGCTGGCTGTTTTTTTAGTACTTATAAAGCACATAATAATGCCTTGTTCTACATGACCATATATCTCTAAATCCTATCCAATGCCTGAACTTAACCACAACAACAACCACCTTACTATATATTAATAAGCAGTACATTAGGAGTTTATTGAGTCATAGTTAATAGTGAATATGTATTCCCCATACTAAAGTGTTACTGAAATGTCCTATTTGTTGATTAATATTAACATCAAAATAACATCAAATGCATAAAACAAATATTCAATAAATCACCCCAGCATCATTTTGCAGTATGTACAAGATGCTTTAATGTGCTGTAAATGCTGTCAGACATCTTTGTAAATACTGTGGCGCCTTTGCTTTGGCATTTTTTTGTTGTCTTTGTAAGTTTTCCTGCAGCAGCAGTGGGCAGAGGGAGGCTGACCCGCTGGGGTCAGTGTGTGGGTTTACTGAGCTGTTCAGCTCTTTTCCATGAGATGATTCAAGCTTCTGCTTATATGCTCCTCTATGCTTTCACTCCCATTGCTTTTGCCTCCAAGGACAAGTTATGAAAGCCTCTCCTTACCTACCATGAGAACAAAAATGATACCTCCCACACACTGCTGAGTTGTGTAACATTTAGCGCTGTGAGTTTAGGAAGTGTTAGAGAACATATAGATGGAGTGGACACTGAAAAGTACAGTTTATTTTCTTGTGTTTGTATGAAAGAGGAGGAAGAAAACGGATAGACTCATCTCTTGCCATCCAAAGATCCCTTTGATGCTTAATAGTGAAGCCTTGGAGCATATACGTCTCATGGAGAGGTTTATTATGCCTGCCAGAGTCTGTGACAGTACTGACAGTATGAAATACTGGCCAGCTGTGTCCTCAAGACCTAATTCATAGTATAACCTGGTCATAACTACTGGGCTTTGGCTGTTATGTGGGTCAGTTTGGACTGGGAGGCTCCCTGACTGTGTCTCAAGGGAGTTTGTTCTATAAAAAAGCCATTCATTACTCACTTGTCTCTTGCACGCTTTTCAGCGATGGTTGGGCCGACCGCTATGACGTCACTGATGGCTTCCAGAGGGAGGCAGCAGGGGGAATCACTATCAAGCTGCAGTCTGCTTACGTCACATGGTTTGACGATTACTACCTGAACCTACAGCCGGACACGAACCTCCGGAACCCCTGGTTCCCTGAGTTCTGGCAGCACCGCTTCCAGTGCCGGCTGAAGGGTCATCCTCAAGAGAGTGCCAAATACAACAGGACCTGCACCAGTGAGTGGAAAATGATCTCTGACCATGAGAGACACACAGCTTACATGATTTTAGGACATTTTATCTCTGTCTTCCCATCAGTTCATCCATCCATGCATGCATCCATCTATACATCCATCTGTCTGTCAATCCATCCATTCATCTATTCATCCATCTATACATCCATCTGTCCATCTATCCATCCATCCATCCATCCAACCAACCAACCAACCATATACTGTATGTGTATATATATATATATATATATATATATATATATATATATATATATATATATATATATATATATATATGTACAGGTGCTGGTCATATAATTAGAATATCATCAAAAAGTTGATTTATTTCACTAATTCCATTCAAAAAGTGAAACTTGTATATTATATTCATTCATTACACACAGACTGATATATTTCAAATGTTTATTTCTTTTAATTTTGATGATTATAACTGACAACTAAGGAAAATCCCAAATTCAGTATCTCAGAAAATTAGAATATTACTTAAGATCAATACAAAGAAAGGATTTTTAGAAATCTTGGCCAACTGAAAAGTATGAACATGAAAAGTCTGAGCATGTACAGCACTCAATACTTAGTTGGGGCTCCTTTTGCCTGAATTACTGCAGCAATGCGGCGTGGCATGGAGTCGATCAGTCTGTGGCACTGCTCAGGTGTTATAAGAGCCCAGGTTGCTCTGATAGTGGCCTTCAGCTCTTCTGCATTGTTGGGTCTGGCATATCGCATCTTCCTCTTCACAATACCCCATAGATTTTCTATGGGGTTAAGGTCAGGCGAGTTTGCTGGCCAATTAAGAACAGGGATACCATGGTCCTTAAACCAGGTACTGGTAGCTTTGGCACTGTGTGCAGGTGCCAAGTCCTGTTGGAAAATGAAATCTGCATCTCCATAAAGTTGGTCAGCAGCAGGAAGCATGAAATGCTCTAAAACTTCCTGGTATACGGCTGCGTTGACCTTGGACCTCAGAAAACACGGTGGACCAACACCAGCAGATGACATGGCACCCCAAACCATCACTGACTGTGGAAACTTTACACTGGACCTCAAGCAACGTGGATTGTGTGCCTCTCCTCTCTTCCCCCAGACTCTGGGACCCTGATTTCCAAAGTAAATGCAAAATTTACTTTCATCAGAGAACATAACTTTGGACCACTCAGCAGCAGTCCAGTCCTTTTTGTCTTTAGCCCAGGCGAGACGCTTCTGACGCTGTCTGTTGTTCAAGAGTGGCTTGACACAAGGAATGCGACAGCTGAAACCCATGTCTGTGCGTAGTGGTTCTTGAAGCACTGACTCCAGCTGCAGTCCACTCTTTGTGAATCTCCCCCACATTTTTGAATGGGTTTTGTTTCACAATCCTCTCCAGGGTGCGGTTATCACTATTGCTTGTACACTTTTTTCTACCACATCTTTTCCTTCCCTTCGCCTCTCTATTAATGTGCTTGGACACAGAGCTCTGTGAACAGCCAGCCTCTTTTGCAATGACCTTTTGTGTCTTGCCCTCCTTGTGCAAGGTGTCAATGGTCGTCTTTTGGACAACTGTCAAGTCAGCAGTCTCCCCATAATTGTGTAGCCTACAGAACTAGACTGAGAGACCATTTAAAGGCCTTTGCAGGTGTTTTGAGTTAATTAGCTGATTAGAGTGTGGCACCAGGTGTCTTCAATATTGAACCTTTTCACAATATTCTAATTTTCTGAGATACTGAATTTGGGATTTTCCTTAGTTGTCAGTTATAATCATCAAAATTAAAAGAAATAAACATTTGAAATATATCAGTCTGTGTGTAATGAATGAATATAATATACAAGTTTCACTTTTTGAATGGAATTGGTTAAATAAATCAACTTTTGATGATATTCTAATTATATGACCAGCACCTGTATATGTCTATCCATCCACCTTCCATCTGTCTGCCTGTTCATTATTCCATTCGTCTGTCCATCCATCCATACACCATCTTCCATCCATCAGTCTCTAAATCTATCCATCTATAAAGTCGACCATTCATCCCTCCATCCACCCATCCATCTTTCATTCCATCTATTCATTCAATTCATTCATCCATTCATCCATCCAGTCATCCGTCCGTCCATCCATCCATCCATCCATCCACCCACCCATCTTTCATTCCATCTATTCATTCACATATTCATTATCCATTCATCCATCCATCCATACATACATCCGTCCATCTGGCCATCCATCCATCCATCATCCATCCAAGTTGTCCATCCATCCATCTTTCATTCCATCTATTCAACTATTCATCATTCATCCATCCATCTATTACATCCATCCATCCATCCATCCACCCATCTATAAATTAGTATTTTATTCAATCAATTTATTCAGCTATTCATCATCCATCCAGTTGTCCATTATTCATCAATCCAGTCGTCTATCCATCCACCCATCTTTCATTCCATCTATTCATTCAATTAATTAATTCATCCATTCATCCAGTCGTCCATCAATCCATCCACCCACCCACCTTTCATTCCATCTATTCATTCAAATATTCTCCATCCATCATCCATCCATCCAT
This sequence comes from Hypophthalmichthys molitrix, assembly GCA_037950675.1. Lineage (NCBI taxonomy): Eukaryota > Metazoa > Chordata > Actinopteri > Cypriniformes > Xenocyprididae > Hypophthalmichthys > Hypophthalmichthys molitrix. The sequence continues at coordinate 34,944,915 of CM075501.1, forward strand.
CCATGTAACAGTCTTTCATTCCATCTGTTCATTCAACTATTCATTATCCATCCATTCATCAACCATACATAATCCATCTGTCCATTAATTAATTTATCTGTACATCAGTCTTTCATTCCATCAATTTATCTATTCATTCAACTATCCATCATCCATCTATCCATCCATGTCCTTTCACTACTTCATCTATTCATCCATCTGTCCATTTATTCATCTATCCATCTAATAACGAACCTTCAAAATGAACTACATAATATCAGTATATGCTGAGAAAACCCCCCAAATGAAGACAGACATTACTGTGGCAGATAAAAGCACTGAATAGATATTAATAAAAAAAGTAAGGGTGACTTTAGAACTCAATATATTGTTTGTTTTCACTACGGCATTTCATAGAGAAAGAGTCGCTCCGACACCAGTACGCTCAGGACACAAAGATGGGCTTTGTGATCAATGCCATCTACTCTATGGCTTACGGCCTGCATGCCATGCAGAAGTCTCTGTGTCCCGGCTATGCAGGCCTCTGTGAAGCCATGCGGCCGATTGATGGAGGTAAACTCTTAGAATTCCTCATGAGGACAAACTTCAGCGGTGTCTCGGGAGAAGTAGTGCTGTTTGATGAGAACGGAGACTCCCCAGGGAGGTAGGAATCTTTCATATTCTGCTCCATTCATAAGTAAGAATGTGCTTCTAAACTCCTTTCAAATAGAATGAAAACAATCTCTCGTTGATGTCATTGTGAAGAAGTCATTTTCAAAAATATCTTACTTCAGACTGAATGGCTATATGGGGAAACCATGTTGATGATTTTAAGAATGACTCTTGTTTTCACACCCATTACATTGCTTTTACATGTGCTTTTCTAGGTATGAGATCATGAACTTTAAACAGATGAGCGAGGAGGACTATAGCTACATCCACGTGGGCAGCTGGGACAACAGTGGGCTGAAGATGGATGACGAGGAGATTTGGGCCAACAGCAGTGCCATCATCAGATCAGTGTGCAGTGATCCCTGTGAAAAAGCTCAGATAAAGGTGAAAAAAGCAGTGAAGGAATATTTCAGTGTCAGTGTATTTTTTTTTTTTTTTTTTTTTTTTTGTTTAAAGGCACAATATGTAGTTTTTCGCTGCTAGAGGTCGCTTATTCAAAACAAAGGCGTAGGTTGACGACACCTTAGTTTTGCGGGATCATGGGTGGAGTGATCTCTACATCTACAGCCGGTGTAAAAGAATCCGACAGGGCTCAGTCAGAAATCATTATGCACAGACGACCGCTTCTGCTTCTTCCGGTCATGAGTATGTGGGGTAACACAGCGTTGTTTTATCATATTAGATACATTTGTGTGTTGAAAGTTGTTATAATGCTACTCTGTGTGTTCACTTGGCGGCTACTCTGAGACACTTGTTGCACACAAGCAAGCTCGATATTAGGCATGGTAAAACATGGTACTCGCAGTAAATCAAGACAACGAGATTTAAACAATAAGACTTACTGTGTTGAGCTATAACAATGATTAGATTTCTGTTGATGAATGTATCCAAACAGTTGCTCACCTGTCTAAAAGAACACATAATATATTAAAGCGCCTTTGGTGTTTCCATGGTTTCTACAAAATAAAACACGGAAATCGAGAGTAACGTGGGTATGATGTCATTGATAGGCGATGCATGGACACAGTCCGTGTCCTGGTTAAAATTGCTTATTTCTCTGGATTTAAACATTCTTAGAAACATTTGGGATAATCTAAGTACAGTACAAAGGTCAACAAAATATATAACATTGTTCTCGTATATATCGTGCCTTTAAGGGTATATGTGCTTATTTGTTACGCTACCATTCAAAAGTTTGGATTCTTTAAGATTTTTTTTTTTTTTTCATGTTTTTGAAGTCTCTTATGCTCACCAAGGCTGCATTTATTAAATCAGAAATACAGTAAATCAGTAATATTGTGAAATATTATTACAACTTCAGATAACTCTTTTCTATTTTAATGTTTTAAAATGTAATTTATTTCTGTGATGGCAAAGCTGAATTTTCAGCAGCCATTACTTCGTCTTCAGAAATCATTCTAATATGCTGATTTGGTGCTCAAGAAACATTTCTTATTACTATAATTGTTGAAAACATTATTTCCACAATATTTTTGTGAAAATCATATGTTCTTTGGTGAATAGAAAGTTAGAAAGAACCGCATTTATTTTTCAAATAGAAATCTTTAGTAACATTATGAATGTCTTTACTGACACTTTTGATCAATTTAATGCGTCCTTGCTGAATAAAAGTAAAAAAAATATTCATTCACCTGAACTTTTGAATGGTGTTGTATATATTTTAAATATATATGTATATAGTATAAATGAATAAATAAGATGTGTGTGTGTGTGTGTGTGTGTGTGTGTATATATATATATATATATGATGTATATAGTTTAAATTTTCATATGTAATATAGCTTTTTTTTAAAAAGAAACTAAAATCTTATGTTTTAACCTGATATCTCAAATCATGTGGTTTAATAGGAAAGGTGTTTTCTAGTTTTCTAAGCAATGAGACTTACAAATTTGATTGTTAGTTTGAATCAGACATACAAACTTAAGCGCAAAAAAATCCTTCCTATAATTGAAAATTTCACCGAGCAGATAATACATGTGTGGAAAAAATCTCATTCACTTATATTGATACATGAGCCTGAGCCATATTTAGGGAGGAGATACATGGCAACCACTCAAAACACCTCAGTAACCACATTGCAATGCTCTAAAACCACTTAGAACACCTTATCAGCAGCGTAGAAGTGCACTGCAACCACCCACAACAATTTAGCATTGTGGTGGCGGCTTTGAGAGCAAGCATTTTCTTCACAAAAATCTATAATTCTATGTCTTGACCAGTCTGTTCTGACCACCTCAGGTTATCCGTAAGGGTGAGGTGAGCTGCTGCTGGACCTGCACTCCGTGTAAAGAAAATGAGTTTGTGTTTGATGAATACACCTGCCGTGCATGTGAGCTTGGATCCTGGCCTACAGATGACCTCACAGGTGATTCTACATCCACTTTGAGAGCAAAATGTTCTTCTTGTATTTCATCTATAAGTCACAACCATCTTTTACCCATGATTCTAAAACTCTTAGACCAGCCACATAAGCTTATCATCTTGTACAGCAGTGAGTGATATAAGTATCTGGGTCACGGAATAACATAGGAGACCCATTTATCTCTTAGAGCGTTATTTGAGAATCTGGACCATGGCAACTTAATGCCAAAAACAGAGATTTGGACTTGGCGGGGGTCCCCATCAGAATGTTCCAGAATTGCTGTCAAGCGTAAGCCCTGAAGCAGCAGTCTCTCAGCATGTAGTACATTACTGAGATCTGAGGCCGCTCTGCTATTCATGCGAGAGCCTGAGTGCCAATTTTCGACATTTAGTAGCAGTTGATTTTCAGTTTGACTACCTGTGATTTTGTATTTTTATTTTTTATACCATTTTTTTTTTTTTTTTTTTACAAGGATCTTCAATATAGTTTATGCATTGTACAAAGACTCTGTAGCAAAGATAGTGCACATGTAAAAATATAAATATGAGAAATCAAAATGTTCAATGTGGTGGCCATAGACCCACTTAAAATAACCAATCACCTTTTTAAGCTCAAATCTTTTTAAGCTCAAAAAATTTTAAGCTCGAGACTTTCATTCATCTTCATCTTCAAATCTTTCATTTCATTCATCTCAAGCATGTTTGCTTGACGTGCGAGAACCAATGAGGTTCATTCTTGTGTGTTACGCAGCATGTTTGAGCTCATCAAAAAGATCTTCATTTATGTTCCGAAGATGAACAAAAGTTTTATGGGTTTGGAACAACTTAAGTAATGAAACATGTTACTGTTTATACTTAAATATATGCATTAGTGAAAGTGCTTTAACTGGACCAGTCTGAAAAAAATACTGTTTTTAGCCTAAGTTTAAGAAGCACAATTTACTATGAAATTGGTGTCATATTTTATTCCTGATTTGAAACATTATTAAATTGTACCTTCGACAAACATTTAAAGAGATTCTGAAGCATGAATAGCTGCCCGGGGTCAATAAAAATATTCACTGACTTGCCCTAAAGGGACTTTCACAATAGCCTTTGATAATCATGACCATAACTTTCCAGAGTAGCTCTTTGGTGCGACTAGTTTGAGAATGACAGTGTATCTGACCTATAAAAAACAAACAAAACCTTCACAGTCTCATCTGATCAACCTCATTAAAGGCTATCCAAATCAAGACTCTGTTTCATCCTCATTCACTGTCTCTTGATGCAAATCACACATGCTAAATATATCAGCTCTTGTTGATGTCAGCCAGTAATGCATAATGCATGACACTTGGTTGAACGGATGGTTTTGTTTGTTTTGCATGTTTTTTGTTGTTGTTGTTGTTTATAAAGTTGTACGGTAATTCAGCCACCAGTTTTACTGTTATCTGCATAATGATAGATGTTCCCCATATGAGTTTAAATGTCACACATCAGTGATTCTGAATAATCATAGACACGTGCATTGAACCAACTTGCTTTTTTTCTTTTCTTCTCTTTTCTTTTCTCTTTTGCTCAAGCTGTTTATTGAACTTTTACAATACTAACAGGATAAAGATACAGGAGGATGGTAAAACATAGTGTCCCTGTTCCTCCCCCATTAGATATACGCAGTGTACACAAATCTATTTGCATCAACAAACAAAACCAACTTGCTCACTTAGTGTGTTTGCACTGCGTATAGATCTTTATGCGGTATAATTGCAACCCTGAAGAGAAAATATTTTATTTGAAGTTCCAGGGGCAACTTGTACTAGTGCCTAATTACATCTTTTGAATTTCATGTCCCTCAGGCTGTGAGCCAATCCCGGTGCAGTACCTTCTGTGGGGAGATCCTGAGCCTATCGCCGCCGTGGTCTTCGCCTGCCTTGGCCTGCTCGCCACCACCTTCGTCACTTTAGTCTTCATCAGGTTCCACGATACACCGGTGGTGAAGTCCTCCAGCAGGGAGCTGTGCTTCATCATCCTGGCTGGCATCTGTTTGGGGTATCTGTGTACGTTCTGCCTCATTGCCAAGCCGCATGTGGCCTACTGCTATCTGCAGAGGTTAGGCATCGGCCTTTCTCCTGCCATGAGCTACTCAGCCCTGGTCACCAAGACCAACCGCATCGCTCGCATCCTTGCGGGCAGTAAGAAGAAGATCTGCACCAAGAAGCCTCGTTTCATGAGCGCATGTGCCCAACTGGTCATCGCCTTCATCCTGATCCTGATTCAGCTGGGCATCATCGTGGCGCTCTTCATCATGGAACCTCCACAAGTGATCTACGACTATCCGTCCATACGCGAGGTGCACCTCATCTGCAACACCACCACGCTCGGAGTGGTGGCGCCGTTGGGCTACAACGGGCTGCTCATCCTCAGCTGCACCTTCTACGCCTTTAAGACCCGCAATGTCCCCGCCAATTTCAACGAGGCCAAATACATCGCTTTCACCATGTACACCACCTGCATTATCTGGCTGGCTTTCGTGCCAATTTATTTCGGTTCAAACTACAAGATAATCACAATGTGTTTCTCCGTTAGCCTTAGCGCCACTACTGCGCTGTGCTGCATGTTTGTGCCCAAAGTCTACATCATGTTGGCCAAACCTGAGAGGAACGTACGCAGCGCTTTCACCACGTCGACAGTTGTGAGGATGCACGTGGGTGACGGGAAAGCTGCCTCTGCCGCTAGCCGGTCTAGCAGCTTGGCTAACCTGTTCAGACGGCGAGGTTCTGGCACAGACACAGTCAGGTCAGTGTTGGAGCAGTGTTTTTTAATATTATTTACATACTGTTATTAATATATGGATTTTATATATATATTTCCAGTTCTCATTTTCATGTTTTTTTTTTTTTGTTATATGCATTTGATATTTTTATTTTTCATATATATTACTATTTAGGTGTTTTTATTTCAGTTTTAGCCTTATTTTTATTTTATTTCCTGTTAGTAATTTTAATGATTCAACCTACAACTTTCAGCTAGTAGCCAAGGCAATATTTCTAGTTTATGTCTAATATTTATTATTTTATTTTATTTTATTATTATTTACCAAAAATGTTTTAGTTTGAATAGTTTTAGTTATTAATAATCCTGCAGGTTACAAAAAAAGCTTTGTCATAATGACAGACTTAAAAAAAAATTTTATTATTACTATTATTCAGCTCTCTAAAGTGAGTATTGATATCTTACTTTTTCCTTTATGTTTTGATACTCTTTGGTTTAATTGGATTTACACTGAATGAATTTAAGGATAATGAGGCATGACGTGTCAATTATTTTTTTATGTCAGTTTTGAAAATCCTTATTTTTTTCCCTCTTTATAATAAGATGATGAGCAGTCACTGCTCTCAAATGCAGAAGTCGCATCTGACAAAAATAAATAAATAAATAAAGCTCACATTAAATCTGTTTATCTCTCAGTAATGCCTGCCAAAGGTTTGCTTTAGACTGAAAATGAATCAACTCCCCAACTGAGCATATTTTAGAGCACATTAAAAAAAAAAAAAGCCAATATTCCCCTCGAAAGAGAAAAAGAGCCCCAACCAATTACCCTGTCTGCCTGTAAATCATTCCTGGAGCAACTTCGGAGTTTCGTGCATGTGGGTCGATGGGTCCCCAGGTGCATTAGGAGAACTGAAGTTAGAGATTTCCTGTCTGACATACAGGACTGGATGAGGGTGGTAATTGCACTTGGAATGGATGGATTTGGATGGATAATGGTAGGGTCAGTTCTCTCTTGCCTTTAGCTGTAATGTTACACACTAACAAGGGCATAGCAGCAGTGTGTGTGGTAGTCTCTCTTCGTTTTTTTGGTGATTCTGTGCCCTGCATAAATCCATACCAAAAGTCCATAAATTCAGTCTCAATTTCTCAGTTTTGGGAAGGTCATTAGTTGCTTAACCTGATATATGCTAGCTTGTCCTGTTGCGTTTTTTCCTATGACAATTAAGTCACCTACTATCATCACACAGAGGCACCAGACCCTTTATTCATTCTTATTACATAAAAACACTCTGGAGTTTAACATTTACCAACAATTTATACATTCATGTTAAATGTTAATTATGTTAAATTGTATTTGTATTTTTTTTTTTTAAATAAAAATAAAAATGTGTATATACACTGCCCGGCCAAGCCACTGTTTGGAATTAAATAGGCACATACTTAAGAGTCTTAGTATTGTCACTCTTGCATTGTCAATACAAGATCTTGACCAAAAATTGATACACCTCTTGATGGAAAGCACTCTGTAAAGTCTACTCCAGCACATCCCAAAGACTTTCAATGAATTTAAGGTCTGGACTGCCAATTCAAGTGTGAAAATGATTTGTTATTCTCCCTCCAAACCATTCTTTCACAATTTGAGCCTGATGAATCTTGGCATTGTCATCCTGGAATATGGCCATAATGTGTCTTCCTACATGGTTGTTTAAGAAATGAAAAGTTGAACTCCATTAATTATGGTTAAAGGGTTAGGTCACCCAAAAAGGAAATTTCTGTCATTAATTACTCACCCTCATGTCGTTCCACACCCATAAGACCTTTGTTCATCTTCAGAACACAAATTAAGATATTTTTGATGAAATCTGAGAGGTTTTTTTAGATTAGTCCGGTGACGCACCACAACAGACTTTTTTAAAATGGTGGTTGAAATAAAATGCTGTGTGGAGTCAATCAATCAAAATGCTGCATGAACTCAACCAATCAGCATGTTCAGCGCCCAAGTCCCACCCCTGAAAGTTTCGGAACTTTGAAAAAGTAGTACCTGATGAGCAGGGACTTTTTGAGGGGAGAATTTTAACCCGAACTTTATTTAGACCCTGGTTCCTTTAGTTGAAACATACCGAGGACCACCCCAAAGTCCCTAGTTCCTGTGTCGGCATCACACGCATGCACCGTAGAACCTGACGTAGAACCTGGAAGCACTGCAACGTAAAGAGCGTAGGAGAATGACAGGGGAGAGACGAAATTGTTGAATAAAGTCGTTATTTTTGTTTTGTTTTTGTACACAAAAAGTATTCTCATCCCTTCATAACATTAAGCTTGAACCACTGTAGTCACGTTGACTATTTTAACAATGTTTTTACTACTTTTCTGGACCTTGAATGTGGTAATATCGTTGCTTTCTACTGCGGACATAAAAGATTTCATCAAAAATATCTTAATTTGTGTTCCGAAGATGAACAAAGGTCTTACGGGTTTGAAACTACATGAGGGTGAGTAATTAATGACAGAAATTTCATTTTTGTTTGAACTAACTCTTTAAAAGAACAGTTGCCAAACATATAACATACTAAAAACATAATCACAGCAATTTATATTATATATTATTTTTATTTGCAGACTTGATCAAATATATTATTTTGATATATATATATATATATATATATATATATATATATATTAAAAACATTTAATTATGGTGAAAAATAAACATTTTTTTTATGTAATGTGAATTTATGTATAATTAATCACTCAAATACACATTGCTGTTTTCTTTCCACAGTTCCAATGGCAAAACCGTGACCTGGGCACAGAACGAGAGAACTTACAGGCCAAACCTGTGGAAGCGGATCTCAATCCACATTAAGAAAAAGGAAGAGGCCAACCAGACGGCCATTATTAAGCCCTTCTCAAAGGGCTGTGATCGGCCGCCAGACACCGGGGTGAAGCTGGCATACGATGGGTCTCAGAAAAACCAGCGCTACCCTGTAGCCTACCACCCCCGGACCCCTTCTCCGCTGCCGACCGTGTGTCAGCGACCTCCACTGCAGAGATGCGAAGTGGAAGAACGTGATGAAGAGCGTACGGCAGTGGTGACTATACCCTCATACCTGACGGAGCGCTTGCATCATGGCGGCCCGCCCCAGACCTCCATCATGGATCAGATCAGCTGTGTGGTCAGTCGGTTCACGGCGAACATCAGTGAGCTCAACAGCATGATGCTGCCCGGGTCACCGCCGGGAGCAGCTGTGAACACCACCACTCCGGTCCCTAGACCCTGCTCCCCCTCTTTCCGTCTCCACCCGCAAGAAAGGCCACATCCCACCACCGTCACCACCTATGCAGATGTGGTGGCTGTAGCAAACACCAACCCTCGTTCTGCGGTCGGCATCACCGGAGGCATCATCGCCGGTGGGAGTAGCAGGGCTTCACCGGCCAGCCTTTTTGACAGCAACTACGACTCCTCGTGTGCGGTCAGGACCACTGATTTTGAGGATCTGGGCGCCTTGACACCACCTTCTCCATTCAGAGACTCCTCCGTGGACTCGATCAGCGAGTCTCCCACATCGCCAGCCTCGGAGCTGCCGTTGTGTGAGCCCTGCTCCCCTATATATGACCAGCTGATGCTTCGGCACTACAGCCAGAGCTCCTCTTCACTCTGAGAGATTATTTGGAGCACAGGAAGGAGACTGAGAGGCAACTACTGAGAGCGTGCATCTGCTTAGATTGCAAAACCCAGCTGTAAATGTCAAGGAGTGTAAACTCTTAATATAGAAGCACTCGCTGAGGACGTTTTATGGTGCTTGGAATCCAGCCCGTCCTCAAAATCCCGAACTGCGTAGGGAAAGGCACTTCACCAAACTGCTTTTCAGATAATTAAGGATGTACTTGACATGCTCTCGTGCACCAAAGCGCTCTGACAAAGTTTATGGTCCTTCTTGGCAAGACGTTACTGATGTTGGTCAGTCTGTAGACTGGAAGATTTAATTACATTCCAATGACGTCAATCTACACAGGTGTGTAAAATAACAAAACTCCTGCTCCAGTTGATGTCATTTTTATCTCTCCTGTTGCCTGTCAGCAAGATGCCTGAACGTCTTGCACGGTTCTTCACATACATTGGAAGTACAAGTGTTTGAATGTAGGACCAAGTTGAGCCTTTGAGCGCAAAGCAGTTTGTTTAAATATTGGTCATTTTCTTTATTACCCTAGCTTAGAGATTGCATGTTGTGCCACTTTATATAACTCATAAAAATAATATCTATTATTATATTTTTCATAATAAATCAAATAGAAGGAATGTAAGGGCAAGTTTATTTAGATAAGACTGAAGAAATCTGACACTTTAACATAGCATTGTCTTTCAGATGACTGGATTTATTAATTTATATAAACATGTCCCAGTATTACTTGAAGTATTTAGTGAATAATCACTTTAATTTGAGACATGGAATTTGAAATTTGAGGAAATGATGTAAACTATGAGGAGATACAAGAAAACTCAGCTATTTACACAACCATTAAAGGGTTTGGGGTCAGTAAAGGTTTCCTTTAAAAAAATTGATACTTTTATTCTGCAAGGATGCATTAAATCTAAAGTGACAGTAAAGACTTTTACACTGTTGCAAAAAAAAAAAATGTTTTATTTTGAGCTTTCTGTCCTGAAAAAAAATTATCTTAGTTTCATAAATATGAAGCAGCACAGCTGTTTTCAACATTAATAATAAGAACAAATGTTTATTGGAATGAAGGGTCATGTGACACTGAAGACTGGAATAACTGCTGAAAATTCAGCTTTGGCATCACATGTACACTGCCTTCATTGTATTAACTCAGTTTTTTAATTTCAATGAACTCAATATTTTAAGGAAACCAGGTAACTTTTTTAAGTTAAACCAACGTTTTTTACAGTGTATAAATTGCATTTTAAAATATATTATTATTTTAAATTGTAATAATATTTAACAGTATTACTGTATTTTTGATCAGATAAATGCAGCCTTGGTGAGCACAAGAGACTTCTTTCAAAAGCATTTAAAAATTCTTACCGACCCCAAATTTTGAACAGTAATGTAAGTTAACAAGTGATTTATACATAAAGCAATATATATGAATACAGGGCCTATTACAACAAATATAATTATATGATTTGCAAATCATTTCCTTTTTTTAATCCACTCAGGCTTTTGTTCTAAATACATAAATACAGTAGATGAGCCAAAAACAAACTGTCATTACACTGTGGACATGATTCTTACACAGGGCATTACAGTTTTTGTTGATTAAACCATATTAAAGTCTCCCATTAAAGATAAGATTTTTTGTATGAACTTTATGAACTAATTTAAGCTAAAATGCTCAGACTTAGTAGGAACGCACATTGTACCTACCAACAGACATCTATTCTTTTAATCAATGTGCAATATTCTTCTTGAATAGGTGTAATGTAATAAGGTCATGTTTGCATGCAGAACAGTGCCATTAGCTAAAATAAGTGCTTAATGTTCTTTTGAGAACTTTTGTACATTTTCTAAAAGTCTTTTGCATTTTTCGCTCTTTGCCTTTTCTGACAAGATGTTCATAGAATGTAGATTTCGACCGTGTGTGTGATGTATTTTTCTACTAAATATTTGTGCTGATTCAATATGATGGTCATAGTGGATTAAGCTTTGTGACAGTTGGACGAATGTAGCTTGCAATATTTCTGTTACTTGGAGGTTTTATTTATGATGTGGATAAGTCTTTTTTATTTCTCTTCAAAGTGTGTAAAAATATTGGTTTTACCTGAGTGTTATTAAAGGGGGCTCAATTACAAATGTTTTTCTCTTTTTAAATTAATCATTTAAAAAAAAAATATTCAGGGTGAATACTTGGAGTATTGAGGTATTTGGAGATGCTGTGCTCCAAGGCTGGAGTTTGCGTGGTTGTGTTATTTTCACAGTTTCCATGATTAAGTGTGGAATGCAGTTCCACCCCCTCTTTCGTCTCTTCCTTTATGTACTTCTCTCTCTCTCTCTTTATCTGGACAGTACATAAATGATAGATAGATAGATAGATAGACAGACAGACAGATAGATAGACAGACACAGATAGATGATAGATAGACAGATAGATAGATGATAGACAGAGATAGATGATAGATAGAGATAGATAGATGATAGACAGACAGACAGATAGATGATAGATAGACAGACAGATAGATGATAGATAGATAGATAGATAGATAGATAGATAGATAGATGATAGACAGACAGACAGACAGATAGATGATAGACAGACAGACAGACAGACAGACAGACAGACAGACAGATAGATAGATAGATAGATAGATAGATGATAGATAGACAGACACAGATGATAGATAGATAGATGATAGACAGACAGACACAGATGATAGATAGATAGATAGACAGACAGACAGACAGATGACAGATAGATAGACAGACACAGATAGATGATAGATAGACAGACAGATAGATAGATAGATGATAGATAGACAGACACAGATGATAGATAGATAGATAGATAGATAGATAGATAGATAGATAGACAGACAGATAGATAGATAGATGATAGACAGAGAGATAGATGATAGATAGACAGACAGACAGACCGACAGATAGATGATAGATAGATAGACAGACAGATGACAGATAGATAGACAGACACAGATAGATGATAGATAGACAGACACAGATAGATGATAGATAGACAGACACAGATAGATGATAGATAGACAGACACAGATAGATGATAGATAGACAGACAGATAGATAGATAGATGATAGACAGAGAGATAGATGATAGACAGACAGACAGACAGATAGATGATAGATAGACAGACAGATAGATGATAGATAGATAGACAGACACAGATGATAGATAGATAGATAGATAGACAGATGATAGATAGATAGATAGAAACAGACAGATGGGTGGGTGGATGATGGATGGATGGATGGACAAATAGATAAAAAGACAGACAGGAGACAGATAGATAGATAGATAGACAGACACAGATAGATGATAGATAGACAGATAGATAGATGATAGACAGAGATAGATGATTGATAGATAGATAGATAGACAGACAGACAGACAGACATATAGACATATTTATTTCCACTTGAGTAAACGTTGAATGACAGGAAATCTTGCCCACACGAGCAAACAGAGCTTGTCTGACAGCTGGTCACAAGTTTCCCCACGCCCTGGGCGGTGCCAGTTTAAGTTCAATGACAGAGATGACTAGGTAGTGTGATAAACTCCGGACACACACGTCCTCAGCGATGCATAGCAATCAGAAAGAGCATTTATACAAAATCCTTGTCATCGGTGATTTGGGAGTAGGGAAGACCAGCATCATCAAACGGTATGTGCATCAGACGTACTCCACTAACTACAGAGCGACTATCGGGGTGGATTTTGCGCTCAAAGTTCTCAACTGGGACTCAGAGACGGTCCGGTTGCAGCTGTGGGACATCGCAGGTAAGAGGAAGTAGGCTACAGCAGTGTGTCAAAGCTAAGCATTATTAAACATATGATGAAATGCGAGAATGAAGAAAGTGCATCGTTTTGAAGTACCTAACAACTCAAGTGATGGAGTTTATTCCGTTTACTCACTAGCCTAAATATTAATGTAACATAACGTCCTTCAAAATAGTTACTGTTACTACAATAAAACTTTGAGAGGTTAGCCTGTCTTTAGGTTAACTGTCTGTAAATAAATAAATAAATAAATACACACATACATACCATGAAAGCGTTTTATACATAAAATTGTACACTGCAGTAATAGGCTATTAGTCATTTTAATGGAAAATAATTTAATAGTTGTTGTACAATATTGAGTACACTTATTGGATGAAATATAGGCCTATATTATTTTTTAAATATATTATTGAGAATTTATTTGTAATATTTATTTATTAAGCATAATTTTAAACTACTGTTTAAATATTTTATAAGTAGGCATGGGCAAGGCGCCTATAGTTGATATAAAAATTCCCTGCGTGACAATTCCACTTGTTTAGAATTTATAGCCTAAAACTTTCACTTTTTTCGTTGTTTATTTTTCGTTATTTAATAGCTTAAATATACAATTTGATATTTTGTTGACAGCCTGTGCATTTAGGAACTTTAAAATAAATCCACTAAAATGCAGGCCTATAGTTTTACCGTAAATAAATGAGTTGTTTTGGCTGTGGCTGTGGTTACGTGGAACACTGATCCGTAAAACCTTAGTGCAGCTCAATTTCAATATCAGATTAGTCCATTACGGCTTAACGACGTTAAATTTAATGTTAGTTGATCTTATTCTGCAGCAAAATACGTAGCCTACCGAAACCAGAAGTCTGTGTTCCCTTCTATGTTTATCGTCCTCCTCACGTGCCAGGCACGCGCAGCTTAAAGAACTCGTTTTCCGCTTGTCCGCATGGAAAGGTCTCATGTGAGAGAGATTGAGAGATAAAGCACGCGGATGACATTGTGGGAAAATCTCTGTAAGCAAACCACGGGTAAGTGTACTTCCATCACTTAGGCTACTGTTGAGAAATGAGATAGGAATCAAACATGGAAACCCAATGTAGACGTTTACAAAAAAAAACTTATTTATTAGTTTCCACCAAAATACCATGGTACAATTATTCTTATTACTGTTAAACCATAATATATTAACAAGGCAATCAGTATATGAAGCTTTCACAATTCTGTCATTGTGTTTGTTTGCACCACTCTAGTTGTAGTAATAATCACCATAGTAACAATGGTATTTTCATGGTACATTTTTGTAAATGAAATAGCACACTTATCCAAAACAACAACAAACACTTTTGTGAGAAAGTCTGCCTTACTTAAGATAATTAAGGTAGCAGTAACAGCAGCGCATGACTTAAATAAGTTATTGACTATGCATTGTTAAACTAATAGATTAAACTCATTCAAAACTGGATGAATTTAAAGGTTTGTTCTTCATTATTAATGTCGCAGGAGGACTGCCTTTATGTTACACTGATTTTCCTGACATGACTCCGCAGTCATAAACTCCTTGTGAGCTTCATAAACTCCTCATTGCTGCCCAGGAAGTCATCTGACATACAATTTCATCAAGTGAAACATGCTGAGTTCACTGTTAGTGACTAATAGCTTTCTCTGAAAGCGCAAACATTTTGCCAAGTTGGGTGACCGTAACAATTAAGTAAAGGGAATTCTGTTTCATCAAATTTCAATCAGTGATAGCAATAAGTACAGCACGTCTGAAAACTCCAGTTTTCAAGTGCTAATGACTTCATAAACACATTAAGTAAAGGCAAGATTTATTTAGACTTGATTGATGTACATTATAATCCATTGTTCATAATTCACTGCTATTGTTGTACAACACCTGTGTAATATCTCGAAAGCCCATATGGATTAACAAAACCAATACAGCATCTTGTGTTTCGTGGTCCATCAAGTGTGAAGCAGACTGCTGTCAAACGCATGGAGATCAACATGCACCTCCTGATTCTAATTTTGAATAAATAACAGGACAAACTGAAAGAAACAGCTGTCCTAGGGAATGTTGTGTAATGTTGGCAGCTGAGAAGAGTGGCTGCATTCAGAGTCGGACAGGAGAAAGGCACGCAGATGGAATGTGCCATTAGCTGGAAAAATCAGAAGTAATGAGCATATTCGACTGAATAAGAACAAGAAGAAAGTTTGCTGTGGATACTGCTCAGAACGATACACATTGCTGGAAATTACACAATGAATTGTATAAAGTCATGTGTTTTTGTCCAGTAGATTCAATATATTAAACATAATCATGCCAAATTTATCTTGGCACAGGCTTTTTCTTAGAATCTGAGTGTCTGGCATGAGCTGCTAAAATATCTTACTGTGTTCAAACGTTTGGGGTCAGTAAGATTTTTTTTATTTTTTTTAAGAAATTAATATGTTTATTCAGCAAGGACACATTAAATTGATCAAAAGTGACAGTAAAGATATTTAAAACATTACAAAAGATGCGGTTCTGTAATCATCAAAGAATTCTGAAAAATTTCCACAAATCATGGTTTCCACAAAAATCTTTGGCAGCACAACCTGTTTTCAACATTGATAATAATAAGAAATGTTTCTTGAGCAGCAAATCATCACATTAGAATGATTTCTGAAGGATCATGTGACACTGAAGTCACGTGACACCGAGTCATGATGCTGAAAATTCAACTTTACCATCACAGGAATAAATTACATTTAAAAATATATTAAAATATATAATGGGTATTTTGAATTGTAAATAATTCTTTTACAAAATAACTGTTTTTGCTGTATTTTTGATCAAATAAATGCAGCCTTGGTGAGACTTTTGAACAGTACTGTATATCATTTGGCTTGTTGTGTTGTGCTTTTCCCAATTGTTTTGTACCTTTTTTTTCCCCTCTCCATCTGCACTGGAAGGTCAGGAGAGGTTCGGGAACATGACGCGAGTTTATTACCGGGAGGCCATGGGGGCGTTCATTGTTTTTGATGTTACCAGACCCACTACGTTTGAGGCAGTCTCCAAATGGAAGGAGGATCTGGACTCAAAATTAATACTTTCAAATGGCCAGAGTGTTGCCACAGTGCTCCTGGCCAATAAGTGTGACCAAAATAGAGACTTTCTGACTAACAACGGCCTGAAAATGGACCAGTACTGCAAGGAGAATGGATTTGTGGGCTGGTTTGAGACATCTGCTAAGGTAAGCTATAACATTTTGCCATGATTTTAGATGGAGCAACAGCAATGACAGAGAATGTTAGTGTTTACATGTTTTAAAATGTACAGAACCATGGTATAGTGATGGTTTTAGATGCTAATACCATGGTAATTTTATGTATGCCATTGTACTATATTCATTTATTCATACTATTTTGCATGTGTACTATGGTATTCTTTGGAGTGCCATGTAAATACCAAGGTTTATGAATATATAAATCATTCTCTACGATGTTAAATATCAAATACCATGATTTTACAATCTGTTTACACCAGGGTACCGCCACAGTAATAGCTTTTCACTTTTTCAATTAAACAAAAATGTTAGAATTGGTCCTTTTGGTGCGAATAGTGCATCACGCAAATGCACGTTTTTGTATTTGCAGGTGTATTTGTCACCAACAATAAATGTAATCCACTTTTGAAGATGTCAGGAGGGTTACCAACACACAAAGATAATTTTTTTAGGTTGCCATGTGATGTCGACATGGCAGCCACCATTAGCCGAGACCACCTTTATGTACAATAAAATAGTTTTTCTAGCCTGATGACAGCAGACTAACAAATATCTTTTGACAGAACTTGTATTGTCACAACCTTTAGTGCTTGATTAAAGCTCTGATTAAAGCTCATTAATATTTGCACGCTAATTACACCTGCCACTCACATGCAGAGCAGTTGCCGAGGGAAACGGAAGAATGGACTTTTGGTACACTGGGGCCATCTCATTAAATCCAATTGAGATGTTTCAAAGGCATATATTTATTTATTTATTTAATTTATTTTAGCACCTCTATCTATTCATCCTTAATGAAGAGTCCAATCAGTCTTAAATTAACCTCCAGCTGTGAGCATTTTCATGGGTTTTAATAATTCATTACTGTTCCCAGGTCAAGGTCAATGGGAGATGAGATCAAACACAATCTCCTTCCCGAATTATCAAACCGAACATTTTGAAAACTGGTTGTCAAAAAAAAGTTTCATGTATGTTCTTTCTCTCTCTCCAAATTTAAGGAAAACCTCAACATTAACGAAGCTGCCAACTTCCTAGTGAAACACATAATTGCCAGTGAGAACGATATCCTGAAATCAGTGGTTCCAGATACCATCTCTCCTCAGCTCAACTCTGATAAAGAAATGACCTGTTCTGCATGTTTCAAACCTTGAGAGGAGGTGGCAACAATGTATGGCAGCAGCATTGGACTGAAGAGGATGTAGATCTAAACATCAGAATCCCTCTGATTCCAGCACTATGGTCGACCAACTTGCAAACACTAGAAAGATCTGTCTGTCAGTTACACCTGTCTACAGCATTAAACTACAGACACTTTGAGCTTGCACACAAAGTAAATGTATTCATGTTTGAAGCTGCACCTTATGTTTTTTGTGAGTAAATTAAGTAAGTCTTTTTGTGTTATGTCTAACAAAAACCTGGGGAGTCCTGGACTAGCATGCTTGACTGCACAAGGTGAGAGAGGAGAACTTATTTCTGTCAGACAAACAGATGGCTGATTATGCTTTCAGAAACAGGAGTGTTTCATCAGTATGTGCACCATAATATAGTTGTTGCTTCTGGTTCTTGTGGACTGTTTTAATAACCCCAGCGTCAAATGAAAATGTGCAAAAACCCCATCAAGATATTTTCAGAACTGATTTGCATCTGCATTTCAGCTAAATTCCTGACTAAACTCACTAAAAAGTTTTAAAGACCCCATAAATTGCCACTAAGAGCAGTTTTCTTCTCTGTATCAACATCCTACTGAAACAGAAAGTTTAGGCAGGACATACTACAAGGCTTGTTCTTTTTGTTACTTTAACTTTAAAAAAAAAAAAAAAAAGCAAATATGATTTCGTTATGTCACAACAATGAACCAGGATTTACTACTTGCTAGTTGATGGCAGGTGGTATTTGTGGGAGGGACATTCTCACTCTAGAGTGCATTTGATTGGACAAAAATCTTTGTAGTGCAGGATAAGTCATCAATTTTTTGCTTCGGATTTCTCATCAGAGGCAACTGCTCAAAAGCTAAAAGTTGGTTTTGTTAAAGTCGGCCTGAAATGAAAATTCCCCTATTTATTTTCTAAATGCATGGTATTCATCTTATTGTTAACAATTTATCCATGAGTGTTTCATTTTTTTTTTTAAAAACTGACCTCGTAATTTTTTATCAAAATGTCATAACGCGATTTTTCGCTGAAACGACATACTTTCTGGTGATGGATGCCAGACTTTTTTCAACCACTTACCCTGCTTAAACCCCGCCCATTTCTTAAAATTGATCTGAACACTTGCATTCAGATCTGCCTCCATCCAATCAACAGCCAATGGATAGAACCGAATCCCCGCCCTACCTTCTTTTTCTTGTTAAATAATCCGTTACACTTGGATAATATACGTCACAATACAGAAAAAAAAGATCTTCCGTTTTATCTCAACTTGAATGTTTAGGAGTTCACTAGCATATAAGCTGGAAAACAAAGACTTAAAGCTTATATTTTTTTTATTTATGTGGGGTGTTTAGACCAGTTCACTATGATATATATTCTGTAGTATTTTTATTTTACCACCCTTTATATTGACACTGTTAATGGACTGGCTAAGATAATACTATTTTATGAGATGTTTATTGTTTTAATTTATGGGATCTGAACTTGCATTCTGTAATACCATGTCTAGAATGTTTATAATAAAGCTAAATGTCTATTAAATGTTTGCACAGAGAAGATATTTCAAACTGTATCTCCTTATACACACTGGCCCTTCTTATCTACTGTCATCCTTCCATTTCATCCCTTTTTCACTCCTTTTTCACTCTCTGCATCTCACATCTTCTTTGCAGTGATTCAGTGTATGACTCATTGACATTATATAAATCTCCCATGATTCCCTACATCACTATGTGCTTTATTCAAATCCTTTAATGTGTATATTGATCTACAGCCTTTCCATATCCATCTGCACCTGCTGCAAACACAGAGTTTTTATTCTCAGATAGGATTGTCTATGTGGGAGGTGTTGTATTATATGGGATTGTATTGTATCATTAAATAAGTGTTTGTGAGCCTTTCTGTCGAGACGGTGTCAGTTGTTTCAAAGCATAAAGAAACGCTTTGAATTATGAAAGTCTGTTTTGTTTTGTAAGGTTTTGCAGTATAATGTAACAAACATTTTATGCTATGTCAAATATTCACATGAAAAATGTGTTGTATAATGTCTACATTTAAAGCTGTAGAGTGAAATAAAATCTCTTGTTTTGTTGACTGAATTTTCATTCTTACAGGATTAGTATTATTAACATAAGAGTTATCATCACCAATTATATTTAAGTGCATGTACAACAACATAAACGTGATCTCTCAGGTGGAATAACTAGCTGAGGGAAGGCTAGACAAATTACAGCCTTGTAGTTATTTTCCCACCTATATTCAACTCTGGTGTTATCACCATGACAACTGCATGCCTTTTTTTTTTTGGCATCCAAGCCTCTGAAGGCTGCACTTTTGTGTTTTGATTCTTTATAGAGCATGAGAAGGTACTTCATACCAAGTTCCTGGAAATCCTTATGAATGCCCAAAATTCAGAGAATTCACACAGAACACACAGACTCAATTGGTAATGGGCCAAGCACTCAGTTTTTCTATAGTTCACCAAGTTTTGTTCAGAATGAAGATTGTAGTGAGTTTTGAGTTCATTTATTTGCCATGCAAGCAAGATGTTAATGGGTGAGGACACCAGCGCTCTGAGAACCTTTGTGTTCTCTTAATGGACCACATGACTGCATCTGCTTTTCTCACAGGAATTGGATTTGACTACCACAGGTTTCTGGAAATCACGCAGACTTGCTCATTGTCACATGAGTGCCATTACTTAGTCAGAACATAAGAGCGTAAGGAAGAAGAGAGATAGAGAGTGAGATGAAAAGTAAGATACTATTATTCTCAATGACTCTTCAAACTAGCTTGAGATATTCTAAATGTAATTTTTGCAAAGACTCTCCAAGCTGACGAGTCATTTGGTATCTATCATTATTTCTGTTAGTCACAATGATGCAGTTATTCT
The DNA here is from genome assembly GCA_037950675.1 of Hypophthalmichthys molitrix. NCBI lineage: Eukaryota > Metazoa > Chordata > Actinopteri > Cypriniformes > Xenocyprididae > Hypophthalmichthys > Hypophthalmichthys molitrix. The sequence continues at coordinate 34,965,501 of CM075501.1, forward strand.
AAAAGTAATGTCGAACTAAATAAAAATGAAATTCTGGAATAAGGTCACCCTGACTGTCTGGGCATTAAAAAAAATTAAATGTAGTGAGTTGAGCTGATCAGAATTCACTGGATATAACTTAAAAAATGACAGTGGTAAATCGTTACATTTTACAGTTTACTTACAATTCTAAAGTTCTACAACTCACAACTTTCAAGTTTTTATATTTTAAGTCAAACTAACAAGCATAACAGGTGAGTTGGATGTTAGGTAGGGATTCTGAGTCATTTAAAGGACTCGAATATTTTAATCCATTCACCAAAAAGATTAATTTGTTTACTGATTTGTTTGTATGTGTATGTGAGATGTTTGTGGCAATGCGAGAGTGTCTTTTATGTGTAATTAACGAGTCATTGAACCATTCGCTGATTGAATGACCAGTCGTTTTATGCATTTACCATTTTTTAAACATTTTTTTCATGAAGAATGTCTGATTTAGTACCACTCCGAATCTCATTCATACAAGTGTACAAGTGTTAGTGAAAGGAGCATGTTCGTTCAGTAAATCCAACCAATGAAATGTTCCTTCACAGCCTGTACTCGTATGCTATTGGCTCAATCATGAGTCTTTGAAAGCGAGAAAACAGTCACCCAGTTAAAAGGGACAGTTCATCCGCTCAAAAACTATTTCGTTCACCTATCACCACTGTTTTTTGTCTCATGAGTGTTTATATGGTTATCAATTGTCTACTAAAACAAACACTTTGCTTTCCATAACATTTAGTTGTACATTTCTCCTAGTAAATATGAGACAAAATAATATTAAATAATAAAAAAGTGTAATAATTTGCATATAGCCCTTTTTAAGGTGATGCTGAGAAAATCCTCATCTTCTAAACCTTTAACTGTAATAATGATGAAACAGTGTAAGTCATGAAAACTTTTAAAGGATTAGTTCACTTTCAACTGAAAATTACCCCAAGCTTTACTCACCCTCAAGCCATCCTAGTTGTATATGACCTTCCGTATTCAATTTACGAAGAAAGTGTAAATCTCTCGCAGTTCAAAAAGCTTACACTACGTCCAACGCCTTCCTTATTCAACTTACGGAAAACACTTAACTGACGCCAGTTTACACTTTCTTCGTAAGTTGAATACAGAAAATGGTCTGGCAGAAGCCAGATATTTTAATTCATAACTTGTTAAATATGGATATACTTTTTTTTATACAAAGCATCGCTTTGCTTTGCTTCCTTTATTAACCCCCCGGAGCCGTGTGGAGTACATGTTTATGATGGATGGATGTGGATGGAAGCACTTTCTTCAGCTCATACTCATTGGTATCGCTCACTGTCATGATAAAGCTCGAATGGGTCAGTATATTTATTATTTTATCTCCGACTGTGTTCATCTGTGTAAAGAAGAAAGTCATATACGCCTGGGATGGTTCGAGGGTGAGCTTGGTGTAATTTTCATTTGAAAGTGAACTAATCCTTACAGTCCAGGCTACTTAAAATAATTAAGTATTAATTCAACTAAAAAAAAGTCATGCAAATTGTTCCCTTCATTTTTACAGTGATTTCAACAGCATGCTAAAATAATTTATGCACAGGAACTAGCTTTGGAGGCAGACTGCTCGTAATAAGTCTCGAATTCCAGGGAGTGAGCGAATGAGCAGGCTAGTGGGTGAGAGAAAACGAGTGAATGTGATGGAGAGAGTGAGGGTGTTACTCCTCTCTAACTGTGACAGATACCAGCTGCATCAGGAGCAGATTCCTCCTCAGCACTTTATCAAAAACAGTCTAATTAAACAGTCTTATTAATTTGCTGAAACATCCCCGTGCCTTTGTCGATTTCTGCAACTCTAACAGATACGCAGAAGATAAAGATGAAAGCAGAAAATTGAGTTGGAAGGGGGGTTTTGCACATCCTGCGCAGGAAGCCAAGAGGACGTTTTTAGATCAAACAAGATGCTTAATGACATAATTGCTGTTCAGGTGGTGCCATTGAAATAGAATAGAAGAGCTTTAAATGTGGCGTTTATGGGGGAGTGGACATTTGCATGGCTACCTGTGTTTATTAAAAGCTCTATGCTCTTCTCTTGCGCTCTCAGAACACTTCACATTAGCTGTGCTGGAGAGAGCATCCCACACACAGACACCCACACAGCCTGACACAGCCACCGATTCTCTCTCTCATATACACACACACACACACACACACACACACACACACACACACATACACACAGTTAGACGGAGATGAGCACACATAAACATCCTCCCACTCACATACTTTGCATTGTTCAGACTTACAGAGATAGAAATCGCTCTTGCTTTCTTATTTTCCTCATACTGTGGCGGTGCCATGTACAGTACATGATGTACACTTCAAGGATTACGATGGTACTGCCATGATACGTCCAAAATATTGCACTGCTATGGTTTGTCCTAAAAAAACATGGCATTATGATGGCAAAACAAAACAAAAAAACAAAGATACCATGGAACTAGAATGTAGAAAATCGTGAATTGCTTTAAAATGCAAGTTTTGTGTGTAGATAAAAAAGAATATATATTAATTAACAAATAAATATATATTAATTAACAAACAAATAAAATAAAATAAAATGTCTCACTAAATAAGATAATAAAACAAACAAACAAGAATACTTATAATCAAATAATAAAATATACTGTACAGAGATATCTAACATATAATAATAATTTATTATTATTATTATATTAAGTAATATGTGTAAAATATACTAAAGAGATATCTCACATTTAAATATAACAGTATGTTCATGGACACTGCAGTTTCTAAAATGGCTTTCACTTCTTGAGCAACAACAACAACAATAATAATAAACAACATTATTGTTATTTGTATTACTATTATTAGCTTTATTATTATAGACATTTATATGTATGAACACATAAAAATTACACACAACTGACTTTAATTGCATTTTTTTGCCAGTTACTATCAAAATTTTGACATTTGGCCATGCGCATTTAGTCAGTGACCTATGTTTCTGATTTTCCTAACTAACATTTTCCGGACTAACAGTTTCTAAGATATTCGCGAATGTTGTTTAAAGGCCCACTGAAGAGTGTTGGAACGCGCAGTATTATTCAATGTGTTTATTCAATGACGTAATTTCAACTGAAACAGGAAGACAGGGCGATATATCGAAAAGCCCCACCCCTTTTTTTTAAATAGCCAATAGCGTTTTGTTTATGTTAGAGCTCGCCAGAGCCGTTAGACTCTGTAAAACCTCTGTTTCCTTATAATCTCTAACTGTTTCTCCTCATAATGTCCTTTATATCGCTTTAATATACAGCATTCTGTGCAGAATTCAAATGGGTGATATGATCCGCTCTGTGCTCTCGTGTCTCTGGACCAGAGCAGACTGCTCACGTTGCGGCAGTTCATGTGACACTAACGTGAAAACGGACTTCATTCACATCAAAGGAAAGCATATTTACACTGTTTGAATTGTTCCATATTCTCTATATAGTGCCATTCACCATGTAGAAACGAGTAAATGTGTGAGCAAATGAATGATTTCAGCCGAGGCTTCAGCGTCTTTAAGAGTGTAGGAGGAGGCGGGACTTCAGATTCTAGAGAGCATTTGATTGGACAGAAGATTTGACGAGAAACTGAAGTGCGATGTGATGTCATGAAAATCCGTGATCCATTTTAGCGGAAGTGAGAGACTGTAAGTTTTGAATGCTTATATCTCCTAAATACGAATTTTGTCATTGTTTTGGAACACACCAGCTTATTCATAACATTAAGGCTAACATTTTCATACTAAAAGCTGAAAAACTAAAATTTTGATTTCAGGGGGACTTTAAACGCTAAATCACAACATTGCACTAACCATAAGGCATAACCTAGCATGTTTGGTATTGTTAGACTCGGCAAGGATTCAGGAATCCAAAGAGATGACTCCTGTGAAAACAAGTCAACCAAATCCAGTTATAAGCATATAAATAATTTTTTTCACCACAGGGTGGCGCTGATCCGAAACTTCTCAGACTCCTTCAGGGCATCTGCCGATGACTCATACCGAGTTTCATAATGATATGTTCATGCGTTCATAAAATACAGCATTTTACTCCAAAATTCAAAATGGCTGACACCTAAAATGACCGATATGGAACATCTTTCATATCTCCGGACCAGAAGGTGGCATTGTGCCAAAATGCTGTATGTAGCATCAGGTTATGCTTGTGATGACATGGACCAAGTTTGGTCTGAATACGATAAAGCGTTGAGGGGACAGAGCCTTACGTCTATTTTCGCGAGCACTACGTAAAATTAGTTCGCACGTTTTTCGTAAACGGTTTGACAAATCAACCTGAATTCCACAACTTTTTGTTGGTATGGTCTGAAGATGATCTGGTTCAGTTTTCGTGAAGGAGGAGTTCAGAAAAAAGTTTTTTGGCGGAAAATGACATTACATGGGTGCAATCGAATTGTCTTGAGTCAAGGAAACAGAGGAAAAAATCATTTTCTAGCCCTTACAGTTCAAAAGTTATTTGCATAAATATAAGTGCAAGTTTGGACAGTTGGTGGTGTTAAAAAGATTGAGTTAGAAACTCCAAATTTGCTATGGTGACAGTTTAGACTGGTTTCTATCAGTGAGCCAGATTTCATAACTTTCCTGGAAGTGGTTCTACGGGCCATAGACTTCCAGAGTGGAAGGAGCGGAAGAAGAAGAAGAAGAAGGCCAACGGATGCAAACGATGCTTCGGTGCTTGACCCCTAATAATAATAGTTGATGCTGTTAAAAATAATACTTCTAAATATAAAATATGTTAAAATATACTGTAGATATGTATTGCAAATGAAAATGGCAATATGTTCATGGACACTGCAGTTTCTAAAATGTCTTTCTCACGTCTTGAGGTACATTTATATCTGGAGTGCCATCCATCTGGTAGTCAGTACAGCAATTCAAACCCTGTAGGCACACAGGCAGAAGAAATATTGTGACAGAGAGAGAGATAAAAGATTAAAACTACAGAAAAAGAACATATCCAGCTGGATACAGTACACTGTATAACTATAGTTTATCTCATGTCTTGATCTTATCAGTCAGTGTCACACCAAACGTGAGAAAATGGCCAGTTTCACACGAGGTTGAGCAACTTTGTGTGTGAGAAACTGTATAGAAAGATATCAGATGAGTTTAGAATAGCATTCCATCACACTATTCATACTATTTTCACAGCATGCAGTATGTACTACATTTCTATATTTCTATACAATAGGCAGTGTACTGTCCAGTATGCAGTTCTCTTCCATTCTAAACACAACCAACTTCTTAAGAATGTGATAGATGATCATTGGATTTTGTTGGATCAACTGGGTTTAAATCATAACAGACACAAGAGCTCATTTACTTCTAATCAAATGCTTTGACACTACTCTATCCAAACATAGAGACCTGTGTGTGTTTAAAAAGCCAGATATTGTCCATTCCTTTCTTTTCTCAGACTGCTTCTCATGTCTGTAGCTAAAAGAGCAAATCACTTTGACTGGTATTATTAGCAAGACAAAACACTGACCTAGTTAGTGGGTGAGTGTGAGCAGGGCTGATGCCTTTTTTTTTTAAATAAATAAATAAATAAAAAGAGATTCATTCATTCAGCTTATTAGAATGTAAAGCCATTATCAGGGTCTTTAACAGAATTTGTAATGACTAACATTATAAAAATTATATTATAATATAGTAATATAATATACTAATATTATAAATGTTATATTTTAAAAATGTATTTGTTGGTGGGTACAGTAAAAAATGATGTCACATCCCTTTAAAGTCTATAATTAAAGTGCAGCGCCTATAATGAGATTATTTTATTATAAGATGTTTTTCTAAGCAATCAGACTAATATATATATATTGAGATCAGAATATTTTCTTGTACTTGAGTCAATAAGTAGCATTTAGAACACCCTAGCAACCACATACCAACCCTAGCAACCACTCTGAACACCCTAGCAACCACATAGTAACCCTAGCAACTATTCAAAACACCCTAGCAGCTGGATAGCAACCATCCAGAACATCCCAGCAACCGAATAGCAAACCTAGCAACTGCACAGCAACCCTAGCAACCACATAGTAACCATTTAGAACACCCTAGCAACTGCATGGCAACCCTAGCAACCACTCTGAACACCCTAGCAACCACACAACCATTTGAAACACCCTAGCAACCACATAGCAAACCTAGCAACTGCACAGTAGCCCTAGCAACAACTCAAAACACCCTAGCAACCACACAGCAACCATTTAGAACACAATAGCAACTGCATAGCAACCCTAGCAACCAATCAAAACCCCCTAACAAGTGTATAAGAGCCCTAGCATCTACCCAGAACATCCTAGCAACCACTCATAAAACCCTAACATCCGCACAGTAACCCTAGCAATCACTCAGAACACCCTATCAACCGCACAGCAAACCTAGCAACCACTCAGACCATCCTAGCAACTGCATAGCAACCCTAGCATCCACCTAGTACATCCTAGCAACTGCATAGCAACTACGCAGAACACCCTAGCAACCACATAGCAACCCTAGCATCCACATGGTGCCCCAAAACACTCTCAAAACCTTTACAACCACATTGCAATGCCCTGGCAACCACTCACAACACCTTAGCATGTGGCAACAAGATTTGCATGCATGGGCAAGTGCTATTCATAATTTCTTCATAAAATGTCAAAACGTACAATCTGCAAATGTGTCAATCTAATAAGGTCGGTGAGTCATCCCTATTGTAGAAAGTACCGTAGTTTAGTTTTCTGTTTAAAGATAATAGACGGAGTCATGATGCTGTATGCAGGTTGTGCCTGTTATTGGATCAACTCTCAGGAGTATTTCAGGAAACAATGAACACATTTTGTCTCTGCTGTCTGAAGTGACAAGCATTTGACAGCCTTCTAAATGTATGTCACTCAAAACACTTAAAGTGCAGCGCTGGAGGAGGATGTGTAGTGGCATCAGTCAAGCGCTCAGAACACGACTGAATTCTTCACTGCTCAGGTATGTGACGTGCTTCTGTTTTCCTGAATGAGATCTAACAGCACTAAGTAAGCCCTTCAAAATACACTTCAAAGATTATAAATCCTTTGTTAGTCCAGTAAAAAGACAGATTTGGTTTAGAAATTATGCGTTAATATGTTTTGCATCTCACTGATCATTTTCAATTCACAAAGTTGCAGGGTTCATTGCGTGCCATTTTGTTCAAATGACAGGTCTGCCATTATCTTTAGGCAAGACTAGCTCACCTCCTTCCATCAATAAGTGGGACATTTGAAATAGACCCCAGAGTGGACTCTCAATGGACTAGAGTGAATCAAGAGCAGCCAGTGCTCAATATAGAATATAGATTCATGTTAAATGAGGTACAGACCGTACAGTATATGCCTGCACACCCCATCAGAGCTAGAGAGCACATCTGTCCAATCCAGGCTGCCTGTTGAGAATTACAACAGCTCTGAGGTCAGCTTGCTCTGCATTTAGTACAAGAGTAAGATTAGAATATACATAAATATACACTAATATTTAATCATATTTATATTTTGACAAAAAATGAAGCCACATTCACAAATTTACTACTGATTTGCACAAGCTATGAATTTTTGTAATGTTTAATGTTTTTTGGGGGGGATAACTTTTTTATGATAAACAGTTGTGTTCAGTGTTCAGTTGCCGCCATTTAGGCTAATGTTCAGTGTAAAATCTTGGCCCTAAAGCAAAACCAGCCTATGTTCACAACTGTGAAACAGAGACAGTGAGACTACAATCAGACCCAAGTGACCAAGAAAATACCTGTTTTTTTTCCATAAAACACAAGGACAGTGTCACGGCCGGAGATAATGCCCTATATTGGCTGGTCTAGTGACTCACTGGCTCCAGTAAGCTCATTTCTGTCTGCCTTGGCCTCTACTTCCACTCTATGGCACCAGACAAAGTCAAAGGGGGTGACATTCTGTCCCAGATTTTATGGTTATGTTGCAGGTTTATGAAGGCTACACAGCAGTAATGTGTAATGTTTAACTCAGTTTAGGTCGCAGAGGGATCATAAGACATCTAAAATGTCTTGACTCACTCAGTCTGCATCCAAAACATCATTAGAGAACAAGAACTGTCTGCGGTTTGGTTTGCATTTCAAGGGATTCTGCATATAGTCCGTATAGAGCAGAGGTGTAGTAATCAGCTCTTTCCTGTAATTAGAAAGAACACAAGTGAATGAGAGAGGACATAATGTGTCCCATTCTGTTCTGTTTGGCACTCTTGGGCCTTGCCCTCCAGACATGTCTAATAGGAAGCAAGTTTAATTAAAAGAGAGAAAGAATGAATTTGGATGTCTCCTAGATTAATGAGCTGCAGAGGGTTGATCGAATATTTAGCAGTGATGAGGTGAGCAGTGATTGAAAGCGTTTGGATTTGATTCGTTCACAACATTTTTCGATATTTTCATAGAAGGAAAAAGATATAGTAAAACTAGTACCTAAAAGTGTTTTTTACCACTCTCTCTGGTGACTTATAGCAGATTTGTTGACATGCACATTTGAATAACTTCTAATGATAGCTGGGTCATTCCTACTGTTTGGCTGATTTTGGAATGAGCAGGTTTGTTAAACATTTTTAAAATTCCATCATTTTTTAGTCTTGTCAAAAAGGGAGAAAAAATCTGTCTATCATAAAAACACACTGGTCAAGCTCAGGCTTGTATAACCTAATAAACCTGACCAAATACTTTACATTTCACATTCACATTCTATGGAACTTGTCCACTCTGTTACGTGACATATGTACAGTGCAGTGTGTAACAGGGTGGACCATAACAGGGTGGACGATTTAACCAAATGAAGGCTAGCTAGGAAAGAAGAACATGCTAGCAGAAGATTAACATTTAAGAAGAATTTTAATAAATATATAAAATCTGTTTTACAAAATAAACAAACATTTTCATATCCAGTATAATTTGGTACGACAATTAACAAAAATTCATAATAATTAGAATGAATAATAGTTGTTCATAACACAAAAAGACACTTGTCAACACTTACGGACATAATGATGTGCAACCTGAAAGGGTCACTGAACCAATCTTTTTGGTGAACAGATTCAAAGAGATCGAAATGAAAGATTTTAACAACATGACAACATGACAATGTCCATACAGTTTTTTGAACAGACTGTGATTGCTTTAATATAAATGCCACGTTTTGATATTTTGTTATCTGGTACAATGAAATATTTTAATGTTCTTATATATACTGTCCAGTGCCCTCCATAAGTGCTGGGACAGTAAAGACAAAATTGCTCTGTTTGCTGTGGAGTCAATATGATTAAAAGATGAATATGAGGCAAAAGTACAGAATGTCACACTCGATTATTGGCTGTTTCAACACACATTTTACCAACGTTACCAAGGGTACGTTAACACGACAACGATGTACTAAAAATGGAAAAGCTTTTCCTTTGCGTTTTTCAGGTACAGATGACAACGTTGTTAAAATTATCACCGTTCACACAAATCCGTGAAAACGATGTATTATTCATGCCTGACTAGTAGTTGGTGATGTCACTCTACATTACTACATTTCTATAGACTGAACACGTAATGCGCATGATCCACCATTTTCACAAATTCTCATTTTTGCAGTTTACCCTGAGACAATAACAGTATCGTTTTCAAAAAGTTGCACTTTGAAATCCATTTCAAAAGTTTGCGTTGTAAATGAATGGCCAAAACGCATAAAAAGTGTTCAGTTTTTAGTTGAAAACGGTGTCGTGTAAACGGCCCCTAGGAAGAACAGCACTTTTCGAGTTTCATCCTTCTCTTGGGACAGTTGGCTTACAGGTGTTTCTAGTGATCAACTGTGTCCTGTTGCTTTAATTGTTCACACATTAAAATAGGGAATGTGTAGTATCAGTTATATCCATTCCTTCTGCATTTTGAGTCTTGCGTTTGGTGACAAAACACATATAAGCCAGGATGAAGATGAGGGAGCTGACTTGGATGCTAAAAGAAAAGGGGAACTCAATTAGAGCTATAGCACAAACATTGGGCATTGCCAAATCAACAGTTCAGAATGTCAAGAAAAAGAAAGAAACCACCGGCGACTTCAACAATTGACATCAACCAGGTCGGCTGAGAAAAACAACAGCAGTTCATGACAGACAAATCATAAAAGAACCCTAAAATAAGTGTCAGTAAAATCACCAACAACCTCCAGAAAGCTGGGGTGACGGTCTCACAATCTACTGTTCGCAGTAGACTTCAACAGCAGAATTACAGAGGCTACACAGCAAGATGCAAACCTCTGATCAGCACTAAAAATAGAAAGGCCAGATTAGAGTTTGCAAAAAAAGATGAGCCTGTAGAGTTCTGGAACAGAGTTTTATGGACAGATGAGATAAAGATTAACTTTTATCAAAGTGATGGGAAAGCAAAAGTGTGGAGAAAAAACGGTACTGCAAATGATCCAAAGCATTCAACCTCATCAGAATAGCATGCATGTTGGAGGTAGTGTCATGGCATGGGCATGCATGGCTGCCTCTGGAACAGGTTCACTCATCTTTATTGATGACTAAATGAATGATGGCGGCTTCATGGCAGGATGTATAAAAACATCTTGGCTACCAATGTTCAAGAAAATGTCACCAGACTCATTGGGAAGTGTTTCATATTGCAACAGGACAATGACCCAAAACAAACTGCCAACTCAATCAAGGAGTTTATCTGGGGAAAGAAATGAAAGGTCTTACATTGGCCAAGTCAATCTTCAGATTTAAATCCTACTGAACATGGCATGCATTTCACCAGCTGAAGAGGAGACTAAAGGCAGAAACTCCCCAAAACAAGCAAATGGCTGCATTAAAGGCTTGAAAAAGCATTTCAAAGGATGAAGCCAAAAGTCTGGTGATGTCTATGTGTCACAGACTCGCTGCTGTGACTGCATGCAAGGGATTTGCAACCAAATACTAGCTTTTATACTTAACTTTTAATTTATACTTTACTTTAAGTTAAATTGTCCCAATACTTATGCTCATATTAGATAGAGGGCTGAAACTCTAAGGGGCCATTCACACAGAACTCTATTTTCCATTATTTTTCAAACACACGCTATATAGACCTTTTTCACATCAGCGCCATCTTTGATTTTTAACAGGAATGACAGCGAGACTGTGAGGGATAGACATATTCATCATATTCAGTGGGTTGTACTGTTATTTAATGTGTTTTTGGATTGTTCTGCTGACGAAACGCTGCAAAAATATCCAAGAAATGTCAGTAGACAAAAAACTCAAGACAATATGAGCTGTGGAAAATTATATGATCTAGGAGATTTATACACAGGGCTCTACAGTGCGCCTATTTCACTCGCATTTGCTCCTGAAAAAAATATTTAGGCGCACTGGTGCGAGTGACCCGATCGATTCTCATGAACAGATCTACAATCGGAATAAAAAGTACAACTCCCAAAATGCATCTAAACTTAACAACATGTTATGTTTCGTACTGCAATCGGCTGCTTTGCATGCCTTAATTCAAAGACTTTGCTTCAGTCAGCAGCAGAGCAAGTGCAAAAGACATGCGCAAAGGACTACACTTCAAAGATTGTTTACAAGGTGCAATGGTGTGACGCAGCCACGCGCACTTACCAGACCATCTCATGCTGCTGTTTCTTTGCAGCCAAATTAATTGTAAATACTACATTTGGATTATCATAATCAATGTCAGAAATTAATGGCGGCTTGGGGCAAAAATGGCTCCAAAAATTGATTAATAAAAACACACGCACCGTTTTGAATGCCCGTGCGCATATTACTTTAACTTTTGAAGTAATTTTGACTTTTGAAGGCAATTCGGAGGTGGCAATTGCTTAAATGGTGGGTGGGTTCATTATTATTCTTAATGAAAAACACAACAACAAAACAGTGCAATGACAAAGTCACTTAAATATGCGCTTTTACATTTCGCTTTTCAACCAAATCTTCATCCCTAATCTTGTCATTCAGAAAAGTGAGGCGAAATGGGCGAAGTGAGGTGAAATCTGACTCCTGCTGCTGATCTGTGCTGTGACTCTGATTCGGCTCACTGAATTGAGCGGACGCGTTCAGTTTTTAACTGTAGGTGTCTGTTCTCTAACTAAACTAAATGATTATTATTACTATTAAAAATAAATCAAAACGACAGTGGAGGCGGTGCTGCCGTCATGGTGGGCAATGGATATAACCATGTTGAGGCTGAACACCAGTAACACCGTCGATCTCAGCAAGCCTAAAATCTGTAAGTTAAGTAATATCACAGTATTGGCATGATTGCAAATGTGATACTTACTGATCTTATTTAAGTCCAATAAACAAGCTGATATTAAGTGACAAAATTTTAGCCACAGTACTGTCTGTTTTTGCTCGATTTCGTGAAAATAGTTTCAAACAAAGCCACACCAGAGCTGTTGCGCATCTCCAAGCAACGGTGAATTAATGAATCGGCGTTTTAAACGACTGAATAAATGACTCGCACATTAAGATTTACCGCCACCTACTGGCGGTTTTATTTTCATATTTACACATTACATGGACTTTTACTTAAAATATTAAACTTTTAAAGATTATTATTTTATTTTTTTTACGTATTTCTACATTCAAAAATTATATTTAAAAACATTCGTACAACATTATTTACCAATGAGCTGTATTAATGTAAATGTCTAAATAATACCACTTCAGATGGAGCTTCTGTGGCACTTCTGCAGTGCAAAGATTGATTTTTTGATGATTTCTTTTGACTTTTGATTGGTCTTATTGTATTGGGTCTTATTGTTGTAATTGGATTTATTGTTTATCATTTAAAAACAAATTTTCCATTTTATTTTAAGAAATTGATTAAATATGATGCATACATTTAATAAGATTAGAAAAATTGCTCTTATAATGGTACAAATGCCCCACGAAATTAATTTAAAAGGGGCAAATATCGCCTTGTAATAATGTCTGTTATTGAACAGAAAGTGCTCCTATTTTTTTTTTATCGATCCCTCACAGCCTCGCTTTCATTCCCGTCATGGCGCCCATTCTATAACTGAAAAAAAATAAGGTGGATACGTCTTTAACCACTGCACTCGGGTCTCGCATTTTTTGCAACTTCTCGCGCACGACAGAGTTCTAAGAACGTGGCGATCTGCATGATTTTAAAATCAAATAAGCTGCAATGCAAAATACCCCATTACTTTTTACAAAACAGACTTTCAATGAGGAAGGGATTATGAGTTAATGAATGTGGTGAGAAGTATTAATCTTCTCAGCAGTCTGCCTGGAGTATTCTTCACTCGATACCTGCCAGACTCATTAACATCCAGGGTCTCATTTTAATAAATGTGTTAAAATGGGCTTAAGTAGATTAGATTTTATTATAGATTTTGTCTGCCACCATATTAAAGCCCCTGCAGGTCAGCCTTCCCACTCAATACGGTTTTCTGCGACTGTAATGCTGGTAAAATATTCTCAAGCCGAATCAATCCAAAGTGTAGCGACAACACAAGACGACTTCACTGACATCAATACAACAGCAAGCAGACATAACCGCATCACTTTGATCAGAGCGTTTGTGTGGCCTCATTCTGCCATGGATCCTGACAACCTGGAGGCAGAGGCAAGAAAGGACATGCCATGATTAGGTGCGCATCTGAGGCTAACCACACACACGCACACCTCTCGCCGGTTTCTAACAAACATGACAGCTTGACATTGCACCTGGGTTCGATTCATCTGGATCAGGTCCCAGACAAGTGTGAAGAAGAGAGACAGCACGGGAACTGAGACAAAGAGAGTTTGCAGTCCTTCTACTAACCTTGTAAGGTGAAACGTTGCAGCTTTTGCACATTTTTGAGTAAAGCTCTGCTGCTGCACGTACAGTATAGGGATGATTTTCAATAAATACACACTCTGGCCGCACACATTCACACTCTCATCCTCGGAGGTACTTCAGACTGTTTGATGAGATTCAGTTGCCATGGAGACAGCTGAAAGTGATTGATTGGCCAGCACCTGAAAAGTGCTCACCGAAACTTCTAGATCAACCGGTTATTTTTAAAGGCCCTGTGGGAAATCTCAGCATGAAGGACGTGAATCAAGAGAAAGTTTGCTACATTTACGCTGAAGGTCACTGCAAAAATACTGGCACAATTAAAGACGGCTCTTTCATTTGCGTCGCACGTGAATGCGTAGATTTGCTCTAGAAGTTTGTTCTGGCACGGTTTTGGATGGATATCTGCTCTTCAGCTGAGGAAATAACTGTGAAAATGAGAATCATCACGAGAAATCAAATTAATATTTCTCCTTGGAGATGCGGCAAGGACAGTCATAAAGGCATCTCACATTTAATTCCACCCCTTTTTCATCAACAGAACGGAGCTGAAAATATTATTCATTTATCAAAGAAGAATGCCATTTTATAACTCAACTTCTATAAGCATGACATCAGCAATGTCAAGGTCATTGGTTTGACTCCAAAAAGTACAGTGGATTCAGGGTGCATATTATATCAGTAAGTTGCAGTATGTCTGGCAAATATATAAATGTAGAGGTCAAATGTCTTTTTTGAGCGAGTTTTCACTTCACCAAAATGAATCATTGTTCACTCCCTTATACGCAGGCATGAACAGATCCTCTCTCAGGACTAGACATGACTCTATATCACACTGGGTCTCTCAGAGGGACAAAGACTGGACAGAAAGGTAAAGTCTGAGAAACATTGAAACAAATGCTTGTCTGTAAACAAAGAGAATGAGAAAGCGAGAAGACAAAACAAAGCAATTTGTAACCATTTCGTAGACAATTTGTGCTGCGTCAGTATCATGTGAACTGAATACAAAGTGCAATGAGAAGAACCTCTCCTCGTTGGACAATTACTGAATTTTGTCCTCTATGGCCATAATTTAAGATATGTATTTTAAAAAGTCTGTCTTTGGATGCAGATAAACAGAAAGTTTAGGTATTGAGTTGGTCTAGTACTAGAAATAAAGATACTACTATTTTAAGCTCTGTTTACAAATAAGCACCTATAATAGTCTTGCAAATGTTTGTAAACTATTGAGTGCACTCATGGATTCAAATATTGGATGACTAGCGATTTAAACGGAGTATAACATCGCCCTCAAGTGGACGTTTGAATAAAACGTTTTTATATATTTCTCCAATGTATCACTTGTCTAAATAGTATCTCTGTCATACTATCAAACTAATCCAAATCAAGATTTAGGGGGACAACATGACAACATTTTGTAAAAGAAAAAGTAATTATTGGTGTCACATTTTCCTTACAATCCTTAATTTCAGCAATGATGCTGAAAATTCAGCTTTGTCATCACCAGAATAAATTACAGTTTTACATTTGTAACCCTGGACCACAAAACCAGTCATAAGTTGCACAGGTATATTTGTAGCAATAGCCAACAATAGCTAGGAGCTAGGGTCAAAATGATCGATTTTTCTTTTATGCCAAAAATCATTAGGATATTAAGTAAAGATCATGTTCCATGAAGACACTTTGTAAATTTTCTACTGTAAATATATCAAAAAAATGTATTTTTGTGAGTGGATATGCATTGCTATGGACTTCATCTGGACAACTTTAAAGGCGATTTTCTTAATATTTTGATTTTTTTGCACCCTCAGTTTCCAGATTTTTAACTAGTTGTATCTCGACCAAATATTGATATCCTATCATAACAAACCATACATAAATGGAAAGCTTATTTATTCAGCTTTCAGATGTGTAAATGTCTATAATCTTTTGTAACATTATAAATGTCTTTACTGTCAGTTTTGATCGATTTAATGCATCCTTGCTGAATAAAAGTATTAATTTATTTTCAAAAAAATAAAAATTCTTACTGACCCCAAACTTTTGAACGGAAGTGTATAATGTTACAAAAGCTTTGTATTTCAGATAAATGCTGTTCTTTTGAACTTTCTATTCATCAAGGAATCCTGAAAAAAAGTACACAACTGTTTTCAACATTGATAATAATCATAAATGTTTCTTGAGCAGCAGATCAGCATTAGAATGAATTTTGAAGGATCATGTGACACTGAAGACTGGAGTAATGATGCTGAAAATTCAGCTTTGATCACAGGAATAAATTACTTTATAAATTACATTCAAACAGAAAACAGTTATTTTAAATTATAATATTTCACAATATTACTGTTTTTACTGTATTTTTAATTAAATAAATGCAGCCTTGGTGAGCAGAAGAAACTTCTTTTAAAAAACATTAAAAATCTTACCGATTCCAAACTTTTGACTGGTAGTGTATATATATATATATATATATATATATATATATATATATATATATACACACACACACACACACATGTACACATAATAGGGCTTAAAAAGCTTAAAATATATACATACAGTATAGTAAAAAAAAAACACTCTTAAAACCTTATTTCATCTGAACTTTTTTAATATAAAGCTTTTGCTTTTATACAAACATCAAAGACATAAGGCTTTTTTTTTCTTTTTACATAAATTACATTTCAAATACACAGCAATACTGCGATTATATTGTCAGATTTTACACTATATTTTTGTTGTTAATTAAAAAAAAAATCTGCTACTGAAAATGAAGGTGAAAGTCCATTAAGATGAGTTTTAATCTGCTTTTTTCCCATGAAAGAATATTTGTGAATATTAAATCTGGAATAAAAGGTGGGTAGTAAATGTTAAGTTCTGTACTAATCACTTTCCATAAAAGACTCTACTTACGAGGTCTCAATTTTTTTTTCCTATCTGTACAAGAAACAAAGAGCACATAGACAGAGAAGAGACCATACACAACCCTGATGTCAGTAAGATCTTCTTACATGGCTGAAACCGCATATCCTGACAATAGTTAATTACAGATTTGACCATTTTTGGTAGGATTTAAAATGACAGTAACCAAAAATAATCCAGCATCACCTTCTGAGATGGCCGACGTTGTGCTGTAAATGACTGTCTGAATTTTCCTAACTAAACAAATAAGATTAAAAACAAAACAAAAAATCTAATTAAAAACATTTTATATTCTCAGAGCCGAATAGTTAATGCTGCAAACTATAAAACAGCAGGTCAAATCCCAAACAGTTCAGGAATTGCTGAGTTAGTGTGAACACATTCCTTCTCTGTCGTTCTGCCCTTGAGAATCCAATAAGCAACCATTATCCTATGAACCTCAAATCATCTTTAGATGAACCGATGCTGATATTGTGCGTACATAGAGGTCATCTTGCCTGCTGTAATTACATTACAAAATGTTTCAGATCCACATCAACGTAAACATATAACTGCTTTCACACTTTCACTTCACATTTAATGACATTGAGCGCCAGGCCGAGAGAATGTAAGATAGAGAGATTGTGTGCAAGAGCTTTCCGTGTCTTTGTGTCATTGTTGGTCTATGGGAACGCATCTCACAGGTGCCCACGGGTCTGTCAGCCCAGCTGCACGTCCATATCCATGGGAAACAGCACATATCTGGGGTCAAGTTTAGGCGTGAAGTCACCAAAGTGTCTGGAAGCATCGGTCCCGAAAACATCAAGCACTTTTCTGTTCATCAGAGCAAACCTGGACAAAGAAATCAATAACTTTATGTGTTCAAGAATTCATATGCATAATGAGACATATTAATCAATCAGATTTTCCACTAATACACACCTGCCCTTTGTCAACCGCAGTAGAAACTTCCAGTATGATGGTCTCAGATTTTGCACTTCCATAACCGCCTGATCAGATCCACCAAGGACATATTAAACAAAATTATTTTAAAATAAATCACATGAACTATGGGCATGTTACCAGAAAGTTTTTAAAATGTATTGCCTTGTAATTTAAAACCTGACAACACTATTTTTGTCTTTCCTTAACTGAAACCACACTTGATTCTCATTCAGTTCATGACTGAGTCATCAATAAGTCACATGGGCACAAACGGCTCCTGCATTTTAATGTAGTTTGTATTTTCCCTTGGTGTAAAACTGTCCTTGGTTATCCAAAAGATGCTTTTAGGCAGATCTGAAAAAATATTTTAAACTCACCGCTTGAAAACAGATGGCAGTGGAGATGGCATAGATTACTGTGTCAGCCTCAGGGAAATATGGAAACCTGCCTGCCTCGATCCCTTTGAAATACAACGTCTAAAAAGACAGTGAATAGATTATTAACAGAGTAAACACACATATATACTGTATATGTAAATATTTTATATTATAAATGGTATATAAATTATTTTTGAAATCCAAAAAATATCTATTGAACCTTTATATGAACTATAAAAAATATGATTTGTGTTTTTTCATGGTTGTTTATGAATCAAATTTAATATATAAATCTTTTATGGTAATTTATTGACAAAAATATAATAAATAAATTTTTAAAAGCATTTTTATTTCTATGATCAAAAAGGAAATGTTTATATTGCTTTGAGGATATCGAAACACAGGTTCATTGCTGACAAAGGATTAAACCTGGTCCTGGTTATATATTTTTTAGTGTTTTTGCATGTTAGTGCATCATAGTTAATACATAATGCTTTCATTAATTGCGTAATGATTTATTGACAAACAAACAAAAAATAAATAAATACAAAATTTATCTTTTTTTTTATGATTTAATTTTCTTTTTCAGAAAGAAAATATAAAGGAATATTTGCTTTGAGGTAGGCAAACAAACTGCTGCTGCTGCATAAATAGACATAGACCCTGTTTCCACCTGGTATTAAGATGCATTTTGGTCGATCAGATCACAAGTGGACGAGGGAGACGCATACCCGTTTACACATGGTATTTTAATCCGTCTCTTTTGTCCACTTTCAATACACTTCTGTCCTGATTTCTTCGAGGGGAGGGTCTATGGGTGGGTAAATGTTTTTTTTTTTTTGTTTGTTTTTTAGATCTTTCGATCTAATGGACAAAATAAGCTTGCGCAATTTACAAATGAATGCGCCCAGAGATGATGAAAAAACATACGGAGAGCAGCAGCTTTCGTTTCTACTCTGACAGCCGCAAGATCGCCGCCGAACACGGTGAGTGTGTGTTAGAAATCAGGAATGATGAGAGAACATTGTGCTTGGTACATTTTTCATCTTCAAACCAAACTTGGGTCTCCAGCCAACAAAGTTTAAATCCTGCCTGGCTAGCGCGCTTTCCATAATGTTTACACATTAGGTCAGTAGGCGGAGAGTAGGCGTTTTTAGTGGACGTTTTAGTGTTTTTGACTACCTCTGGAAGTGGTCGAAAGTGGACAAGCTTAAAACGTTTTACACCCTGTTTACACCTGTATTTAGCGTCGTCCACTTGTGATCTGACTGACCAAAACATATCTTAATACCAGGTGGAAACAGGGCCATAGATAAATCCCGTAGCAGATGTAGGCAGGTGGAACTGAGGGAGGTGGGAACTCTGAACTCTCAAGCCTACAGCAAACACTGAACCAGACACCAGAGGCATGATTGAGAAGTCCTACTTGTTTGAAACCACTAAAAATCAAGAAAATCATTACCTCCACTAGTTTGGAGAAGAGGTACATGGAGATGGTGGTGCTCTTGTAGAAGAACATTGACGTGCCAGCAAGAAAACCTGAAAAGATAAATGGAGAAAAAGGTGAGCTAAGAACATCTAACACCTATGCAAAAGAGAAAAAAAAGGGTTAAAAACACAGTTTACCTGCTATGAGAGCATGGAGCTCGTCGTCCAGGTTCCGCATCCATCTCAATAAACAGCTTGTGCCCTTTAATAAAATTTAAGTGAGATGATAAGAGACAAAAATCACATCTGAAAAAGCGTTACTGAGAAAGATGAAGGAAACAGAGTTGCAGAGAAACTTGCTGTCTCATAGGAAAAACCAGTCCTGGATCTTAGTGGAGATGAAGTACCTTGTATATACTGACAAAAGATCCCAAGAAAGCTCCTAGCTGGAAGTTCTCTTTGTTGTAGAGCAGCCAGAGCAGACGAGAGGGTTTGGTGAAGGCCTGTCTGAATGCTGATGGAACCTTCAAACAGCACTGAATGAGGTAACCCACGCTGAACATCCGGATGAAACCCTTTAAAAACACAAAGTCATAAAGCAAGCATCTCAAAAGCTGCTCTCCAGAAAACATCCAGCAACTTTACATCAACTGTCAGTTAGTGAGCAAAGGGCACTGCTATATCGACAGAGCCTTTCACCCAGATAAACGCTACACGTTTATGCATTCAAATTCTGTCTCTCTCCCGTTCAAACACGTGCTCAGAACAAACAGATGAATGGTTTGAAAGACAGCGGGTTAGGAGGTCTCAGACTCTTACTTTAACACAGTAGGAGAAGCAGTTGTCTTGATAGTGTTTGCAACATCTATGCCTGGGTCCATGTTTGCATCTAAAGGGGACAACACATGCACAATGAATGCAAATGCACAATACGTTATGAAGCAGGGGAACATTCGCACATGACAATGAAGCAGACTGTTGAATAACCAGGAATGAAAATTAACTCATAAAGTGGCAAATGCAAGTAAAATCCCTTTTTTTCAGCCTATTATTACATTTGTGCTCAATAAAAAAATTTTTATTTTTTAGAAATTATTTAAAAAAAATTTATTTTTTAGAGAATTTTTAAAAGAAATTGTATTTTAATGTTTTTTTTAAAGAAATTAATACTTGTATTCAGCAAGGACACATTAAATTTATCAAAAGTGACAGCAAAGACTTATATAATGTTAAAAAGATTTCCTTTTCAAATAAATCCTGTTCTTTTGAATAATCCTGAAGAAATGTCTCACATTTTCCACAAAAATATTAGGCAGCACATCTTATTGCAACTTTGATAATAATAAATATTTCCTGAGCTCAAAATGAACATATTAGAATGATTTCTGAAGGATCATGTGGCACTTAAGACTAGAGTAATGATGCTAAAAATTCAGCTCTGCTATCACAGGAATAAATTACATTTTTAAAATATATTTAAATAGAAAACAGTCATTTCAAATTGTTATACATATTTCACAATACCGTTTTTAATGTATCTTTGATATCATTGCAGCCTTTTTAAAAAATAAATCCTATTGACACCAAACTTTTAAATGGTATTGTGTATGTGTAGTTTATTTATATAATATATATTTCCTCATATATATGTGCTAATGTTTTTTTAATTTGTATTTTATTACTGTGGTCAATACAATAAAATTGATCTCACAAAAAGAAAAATTAATAACATCACATTTGATAAAAGAGTAACTTAATTTACAATTAATTAATTAATTTTTTATTTAATTTTTCATACTTTGACAGTTGTAAAAAAAAAAAATTCTCTTAATTTTCATGAAATAAATATTCTTTAAATGTCTTTAAGTAATTATGTCTAAGAAAATTCTTAACTGTATGTTTTAATGTTTCATTATATCATTTTTTGTTATCAGATAGAATTCAATTAAATTTTCTGTCAAATTTGAAATGATTTCTATGGTATCCATCTCACACTCACATAGAGTCTAGGAGTTTGCGAGTAAATGCTCTGATGCAGCTCCCCCTGGAGGCAGGCGTGTGCTCTGGTCTCTCCTCAGGTGGCTGCGCGTCTCTCTCTGAGCCCTGAGTGTACGCATGCTCAGCCAGGCAAGAGTGTGTCGGGATCTCCTCCTTCCCAACTATAAATCTGCCACAGCCAGACACATAATCGCCTTTAACAGTCTGACATGACTTTATATTCTGAACAGGGTGTTTCCTAGGGGGCTTTAGGATTAACAGAAAATCCTTGGGAATTTAAGATGTATGTACAGAAGTCATATAAATCGATAAATAAACTTACTTTAAGGCAGAGAAAGCAAAGCCATTCAGTCCGTCTTTACATCTGAAGATAAAACCAGAAATTGGAAGGGTCAACGTTTGTAATCGAACAATAAGTTGAGTGTGCTTGTCCATATTAAAGGGATAGTTCACCCAAAAATGAAGTTATTCAAAACCTGTATGAATTTCTTTCTTTTGCTGAACATGAAAAGAAGATATTTTGAAGAATATGGTTAAGCAAAGAGTTGATGGACCCCATCGACTAAGGAAGAATATAAAAAAATACTAAGGAAGTCAATGGGGTCCATCAACTCTTTGGTTACCGACATTCTTCAAAATATCTTCTTTTGTGTTCAGCAGAAGAAAGAAATGCATACAGGTTTGGAACAACTTGAGGGTGAGTAAATGATAACAGAATTTTCATTTTTGGGTGAACTATCCCTGTAATGCAGGTCCTGGAGGACCTCAGCAAGTCTTGGAGCCTCTTCTAATGAGATGATGTGTTAAATAAATGAGATAACAATAAGCTGACCAACTGACCTGAAGAAAAACATGTAGAGAGATGCAGTCAAACAGAAGAGAAGAACCTGGGGGGAAAAAATAGAAAATATGAGATAGACATCACATGAAACTTTATGATCAGGTCAGGGCTAGTTCAAAGCAATAATGCTTTTGTAAGCATTGCTGTTGTATCAATAGCACTAAATGATCTCACTTCATGATGTAATAAAAATCCAGATACACTGCCATTCAGTGATTTTCAAAAGTCTCTTATACTAACCAAGACTGAATTTATACAGTAAAAACACTAATATTGTAAAATATTACAAAATAAAATCTATTAAATAGAAAAATGTCATTTATTCCTGTGATGGCAAAGCTGAATTTTCAGCATCATTATTCCATTCTTCAGTGTCACGTTCCTTGAGAAATCATTCTAATAAGCTGATTTGCTGCTTTAGAAATATTTATAATTATCAATGTTGAAAACAGTTGTGCTGTTTAAAAGTTCTGTGGAAAGCGTGATACATTTTTTAGGATTCTTTGATGAATGGAAACTTCAAAAGAACATTTATTTGAAATAGAAATGTTTCTAACATTATAAATATCTTTACTGTGGCTTTTAATCAATTGAATGCATCATTGCTGAATAAAAGTATTAATTTCTTTCAAAAAAAAAATCATACTAACCTCAAACTTTTCAACGGAAGAGTAAACTATACCGTACCTCTCCATGTTTCATAGGCTTAACAAGACCCCTCGTGACAGCCATCCGAAAAATCGTCTCCGTTGCCTTGAAATGACACAGACCACTTATGATCAAAATCAGCTGAGGGTTCCTTGAAACAGGCCATTTTTAATCACAGCTTTCCAGAAAAAGTAACATAAGCGACAGATAACAGATGCAATGTTGACTACTGCCAGGAAATGGTCATGCAAGTATGAAAGAACTGTCAGGAAGACTTAACACAGTGGAACTGAAAAGAAGCGATGCTGAATTGTCTTACCAGGTTTGCCATGTAAATTGTTAGAAGTCCTCTCCTGCATAAGACAACAGATGAATTACATAAAACTGCACACAGTGAACTTGTAATAACACAAAACAATGTCACAAAAACTCAATTAGTCATATATAAAGAGATCTTAAGGCCACACCAAGGACGATAACAATAAAGTTTTAATAATCATTCTAATTATATGAGAATAAAGACATCCACACCACAACTATAACAATAATGACAAAGATGAACAATATTGTTGGAATCACTTTCAGAACAAGCGTTGTCTCATAAATGACGGAAAATTCCATCAATGGCAGGGAAAGAGTTAAAGAGCTCAATTAGTATGGACAATAATATAGTTATCTTTATAATTATCATCCATTGTGTGAATGGGTCTTTAATCTTCTCCATCAGAGAAAATTTCCATATGCAAGTTCAGTGTAAATGTGGTTTAAACTTTGCATGAAATTTGTACAAAAAAAAAGGCCAAAGGAAATCTGATCAGCATGAAAGGAAAACGTCAGGGCTAACCTGCTTTTCCGCTCTATTAGTATGGCGATGTATGAGGCCGGCAGTGCCGCCCCAAAGCCGGCTGACCAGGAGTAGAAACGTCCCAACAGCTTACTGAATAACAGAAGAAAAAGAAAGGAAACAATGGAAAGGAAGCAGGTCATTTATGATCATAAACTACACAACAGTGCTTTCAACCGAGCATAATATCGCTGCTGAATATTTGTCTCATTTAGAAGGGATTTAAATTTATTGACACAATCAAGTGAACTACATTTCATTAAGTTGACCGGTCATGCAGAATAATGGTCGTAAATCGAAAAGTTTATCTCACTGCATAATTCATTTGATGTGTCAATGGTCTTAACAATCCTATTTGGACGAATATGTGTGTAGACTCTGAACAGCTGATAAGGAGAGGGATTCAAAGGTTGCTTTACAGCTCTTGTTCCAACAACAGTACACGTGGGACAGCAACTGT
The DNA here is from genome assembly GCA_037950675.1 of Hypophthalmichthys molitrix. NCBI lineage: Eukaryota > Metazoa > Chordata > Actinopteri > Cypriniformes > Xenocyprididae > Hypophthalmichthys > Hypophthalmichthys molitrix. Next base: position 34,989,832 of record CM075501.1, read on the forward strand.
TTCCAAGTATTGCTTGTTAGCAGAATTTTGTTAAGATTACCGGAGAATGCAGAAAAACGCAATGTAGAGGCCCCCATTTGCGGTCAGGAAAGACGTGGATTGCAGGATCTCAGGAAGCAGCCTTTTCTTGTAATAATCCTTTTTCCTCCTTCTTAAAATGGCTGCAATCTGGAACACAGAAAAAAAAAAATATATTATATATATATATATATATATATATTGCATACAAAGGAAATTTCCTGTTATTCATAGAAATCCATTTCTGATTTTACTCTGAGCTTTTAAAGTCACCATAAAATTAAAATGTACAAATCTTATTTTTTATGGAATATTGGAGTATTTATTATAAATGACTTATGCATGCACATCATTATTTTTTTTTTAATTCACATGCCCTCGTAATCTTTAATCAAAATAACTTTCCCTCCCTCTTGCAGCAACATCTCTTCTCTGATAATGTGTTTCCTGGCGCAAGGGCGGGACAACCTGTCACTCACATGAGATCGACCAATAGCAAACAACAATGATCCAACCATTCAATCAATTCCCCATGGACAAAATCAAGTCCCGCCCTACATTCTGGCAACTTCTGTTTCATGCCAACTTTAAAGAAAAAATAATGCAAGAGCTTATGTGACAGACTACAGTTTCAATATGACATTAACTGTTACATATGTGGAAGCACTAAACAAACACATTGGTTTCTGTAGATAACATGCTGACACTCTGTGGTTTGTCACCCAAATACCGCTGTCCTACTGTCTAATGATAGACTGAGCCATAGTTTTTGCGAAACTGACTCAAATGCCAGCACTGCAACCCTACAGTTCAGGTGTTGCACCACTATGAACTGCAGTTTTGCAATAGAAGCAAATGACACATCCAAAGTTGACACAATGATGATCCCTCTGTCAGATCAACAAAGACTGTCAGCCAGTTATGCCAAGTCATCACATACAAGAAAACATTCCCTGATGGAGAATAAATATACCAATATAATAATACTAATATAAATATACTAACATACCAACAACCACCTGAGGTTAAAGTCACCTTGATATCAAAACAGACAATTCTTTTTTATGGAATATTGCAGTATTTATTATGAATGATTTATCCGTGCACAACATTATTAGGGCCCAAGCACAGATGGTTGCTAAATACCAGTTTATTGTGAATAAATCGTTCAGATGATTCATGAACGAAAGGTTAAAATCGGTTTGATATCAAAATCTGACTCCCTAATGAGATTATGACTCCCATGCTTCTCCCTATGAGAGTTAGGATTATGTGTGGTCTTTAGAGATAGGGACCAATAGGTAGCAGCCTCCCCACTGAATGAACCAATCAGATGCAAGGGAGTCAAAATTTCACGTGGAGTAAGAAATTCACTAGAACGATTCAACCGATTCACTAAAAAGATCCAAAACTCCAAAAACGATTCGTTCACGAACCTGACACAACTGTTGGTAAGTTTTAATGTGAGCCAGTGAACATCCTTGCCAAAGAAAACATCTCAACCTAAACTTTGCTTTGGTAAACAGTAATAGTTCATCTTAAATCTCCAGTTTCAGTTTAATGAGAACGATTGTGCAAATCTAATAGACAAACCAGGAAGTTTCTCATTAAATGAAGTGAGGCATGCATCATTTTAATTTAAGACATATTTCAAAGAACACTGAAATACGGAAACAAAAGCGAAAGTGCTAAAGTTTTGCACAAAGTTCCGCAAAGGAGCATCTGACAGTTTGATTAGTATCATTCAGCAGCTCTCTCTCTCGGCTGTTAATCTGAGCATGACATCAGTCTAACGACCTTTCTTGAACACTTTAAATGCTAGTAAATATAAAACACGACAGGTTGAGACACACTTTTGCGTTTTTATTTCTAAATAACTTAGCAACCGTTACGGGCCCTCGCATCGTCCTGCAGGACTCTGATGTAGCTGCCAGGCTAACTGCGCCCTTGCCAGGACGAATTAACGGTTAGATCCGCGCAATTACACTCACCAGATACAGAGGAGCATATATCTTGAATGAGACTTCCAGAGCACCAGCTGTCACCTGGAGGGTAGAGGTCGTACATGAGGGACTCCATGTGTGTCCTATCTCATAGCAGCTATGCGGTATGGACTTGCTGAGAGCAGCCATGTTTAGCACTGCACTTCGGGAGCGCTCCTCCACTGTTTCTTGCAAGAGCGCTCCCGATGGACGGACGCGCGCACCCGGGGAGAGCAGAAAATGAGAAATAACCTAGGGTGACCACCCGTCCCGCATTGCGTTGTACCGCACAACATTTTCTCTCCTTGTCCCGCACGTCGCATATTGAGAAAATGTCCCGCATTTTCATCAGTCTGTTGGTTTTTAATTATCATATTAGGAAAACGTGCATGCGTTCTTTTGCCTTTTTAAGAAAGCATTTTATTTATTATTTTTGCTGCGTAGTTTTTCACCTATATTTAATAGCGCTTCGACAGAAGTAACATCCCGCCTTATACAAACACAACAGCCGTTTTTTAAATCCTATCCAATGGTTGAAAAGAAAGGAGTAGCCTAAACATGGTGACGGCTGTCAATCAAAATGTGGAGCGGAGTTGGACTTGGTCAGAACTGTTTCAAAAATAGGGTGACCAGACGTCCCCGTTTTCGGTGTTCTGTCCCCAACTGGAGCTGTCCCCGGAAATGTCCCCGTTTTATAGCTCGTTCAAAACAACCATATACACTGCAAAAAGACCGACGAGGGGGCTGTGCAGCTACACTTGGTCGCGCGCGCGCCACTACTTCATGAGGAACATAATCTGGATAATGACGCTTTGCTCTGGTCCAGATCCAGATTACGTTCCTCGACGTCAAATATCAAAATAAACATCGTTATCGGTTTCAAGGTAGTAACATACTAACTATTCATATTAAATTAAAGTAATACTGTTTGTATGTTTTATAACAGGGCCTCAACAGGGTGCGAGATTGTTTTGCACAATTTTAAACGTCCACAAAAGTTCCCCAGTCACAACGCAGCATTTTCCACATACACGTCTTAACTACGTGGTGAAGGTACACTCGGATATGAATAAATAAAAAATAAAATAAAATAATACACGTACTTTGTGATTAAAATGAGTCTAAAATGCAAAATAATAGTTAAAAGTTAAAACAGTTGTAATTTCTGTATACAGTAGCTAAAAACAGCTTGTGAAAATTTAAATATTAAATTCAGTAATTTTAAAAATATTTGTTAAATGCCGTTTTATATTTATCTTTTTATATTTATGTTGTTAATCGTGTAAAAGTTTTTTTTTTTTTTTTGTTTTTTTTTTGGTGAATCATATTAAAGCCAGAGCAAAAATCCTATAGGCTAGTAAAACTAAATCATAAGTATTAATGTAATAATAGCCTATAAGGAACTCACAACAAAAACATTCAAACATTTATTGTCCCTGTTTTTTAATAAATAAATAATAACAAATGAGATTTTGGTGATATTTTGACCACTCAAATAGGAAATGTCCCCAGTTTCCATTTCAGAAATCTGGTCATCTTATTCAAAAATAGTTATCTGCATGATGCCTGCTGCCTTTAGGGTCAGTGAAGTTGAATTTGAATGACATGTAAAATAAAGACATGTTATGTTTCATTGTGATGTGAAGGTGTTTTCTGGAAGGGACTAAAGAACAAAGTATTTTTATCAACTGAAAGGCAGAATACAAATGTTTTTATTAAGTTAGACATTATATAACAGCTTCAGGTTGTGTTTTAGTGTTGGTAACATGTCCCACATTGTCCCACACAAACTTAGTAATCGTCCCACATTTGGTTTGTTTGATGGTGGTCACCCTAATTTAATATGGTAAATTTGGTAACACTTTACTTGAAGCCTTTATATATAACGCATTATAAAAAAAAGTATTTTAAAATTCCTTGTGATGCATCTTATAATGCATTGTATGATCTCATGAATAATTTTTAACCAGTTATAATACATTTAATACTTATGTTACACCTTTAGAATGTATAATGCATTAAAACACACCACAGACAAACAATTTCAGATGCAATCTATAATTATTATAATGCATTTTAACATTGATTACAATTATTGAAAAGATGTAATGCATTATAACGTGCATTACGAATACCTTTATAATGCATTTTACATAAAGGCTTTAAGTAAAGTGTTACCATAAATTTTCACGGAAGAGAACCTATGTGTGTATATATTTTGCTTAGATTGTCTTAAAGAGAGAAAGACATTTATGTCTGTTTGTAATTTACAGCATAAACAAGTATGTGATTTAATGACTTGTTTTAAAGGTTTTCTCACAGATCCATTTATAATGATCATTACATGGATAATCAGCCCATGAATAAACCCATCCTGATGAAAAAGTTAGAACACAGTTCTGTCCTGTACGTCCATTTGGCTCTTTAGACCCCCAGAAGCTGAAACTACAGTTCAGCATTAGATGTTCAGTGCTGCTTTCTGTGTGATATGATACTGACTGTGAGAATCATTATTAGATAAAATCTGTTAAATTCAGTGATTTCTCACCCAGAAGTCAGTGTGCTGCCATCAACCCATTTCCATCTGCCCTCCACTCCACTCAGACCAATCCAGACTGCAGTAGCATCAGACATTTTCTTAACAAAATCCTGAGAAGAAGAACAATTATACTGTAATCTGATAATAACAAATTCAATTGACGTCACACACACATTGACTTCACACATTCACATCTATCCAAAGCAAGTACACACACACACACACAGACACACTTTTCATATCATAGTGATTTTTATAATATACAAACTATATTCTATCCCCTAAACACAACCCTCAAAGAAAACATTCAGCAAAATCTCTCTCACAAGCTCAAACATTTCCGGTATTACTACCCTTTTGGGGACAAAACGTAGGGTTTATCAGGACCACACAGACACTATCTTTCACTCACTTGTTCCTCTTTGTTGTTTATGATGATCAGATCTGCTTCTCTCTCTGTACAGTTTCTTCTGCTCTCAGTCCAGCTCTTCTTCTCAGATGAAATGTAGTAAAAACTGGATTGAAAGTAAATCCATCCATCTGTAAACACAACCATTTAAAGTATCAGCTCTTCATTCCCATCACACTGAACTACACAGCTTATCTTTTGTACACAAAGATTATGTATTTTATGTTGTTAATGTTGAATGTTTGTATAGTTGTGGTCATGATTACCCTTTTCATGAAGACGTTTTATTAGATCATCATTCTTGGATAATAAATCGTTCTCTGTTTTGAAAGCTGTGATTAGTAGCTGATCTCTCTCTTCTGTGAGGTTGGTAATCTTGGTTAGTAGCAGGTCTCTCTCTTCTGTGTAGTTTGTGCTCTTTGTATGGATGTGGACACACAGCACTATGACTGCAGTCAGCAGAAGAACACACAGCAGCACCAAACACACTGGAGCAGCTCTGGAGCTTCTGATCTTCACACTATCACTTCCTGAAGACCACATATATGAAAATAAATGACTAAACACATGCAGGCTGATGTTTTCATCACAGAAATGAACATGATTACCTGTACGCTGCAGTGGTTGGTGTGTGTTTGTTTCTGTTCTGAATTCATGATCTCTCACACTGTCACAGATATCCAGCATCATCTCCACTCTCTCTCTGTCCATGTCCTGAAGCTCAGTCCTGCTCACACTCTCATAAATGACCTCAGATATCTCTAGTCTTTTATAGTCAGACATTATAACATAGAAAGTTGCTTTTAGTTCGGCTGCTCTCTGTCTCTGCTGTCTTATGTTTTTAACAACACTTATATTTAAACACAATGAAAATGGCATAAGAGAAATGTGTGAACTCAATCACATGACATTCTGACAAGTTTATAGTAAGAACAAGCGAGAACAGAAAACACTTTACTAGATTATATAGTTTGAATGATTTATAACACAGACTCTTAAATATCACCCAAGATGCTCAGGAATCTGCTCAGGGATTTGTGTTCATGGCAGTTGAGACAATGGAAATTCAGATTTTCTGGGCAGTATAGCTTTGGGTTAATACAGAAAGTTTTGAAATCAGTAAGTCTTGGACTGATAAAGACCTGATTGACAAGATAAATGTGGCATCGAGTTATAAGTGGGACAGACAGCAAAAGTGGCAGTGTGGTGAAGAGGTTGAAGTGAATGAAGTGAACACTGAAGAACTTCAGATGTGACAGACCACACAGCACTGGGTAAAGTAAGTGTTAAATGTTAAAAGAGAGTCTGAGTGGATGAAGATACTGAAGCAGCTACAGGAGGAAGTGGCTGAATTAAGAAAGACGTATAAATTGCAGCACCATCTTTCAGAGTCACTTCCTGATGACAACAGACATGAAGTTCAGAATGAGTCTCTATACTCTCATCAGTAACACAGATGCAGACAAACACCTGTAAACTACTCCAACACTTGCTCTTTTATACTTACTTGTGCTAGTTTGTGTTTTATAGACTGAAATACCTCGAATTTACAGAGTGTTCCCAGACAAAAGCATCTTCTGAAGGATTAAATGTTAAATGATCACATCATTCTACTTCATCTGTATTAGACACATTGATGGACAACATCAGATACAGACACTCAAACACAGGATAATAATCAAATACAAATAAGAGTATTAATAAAACAGATTTATTTATTATAGTGTACTAGTGATTAATTGAATATAAATTTGGTAACACTCAAAATATTTATATATAATGCCTTATATTTTTAATGCATTAATTATTCCTTGTAATGCACTGCATTGTATCATGAATAATTTTTAACCACAGTTATAATACATTATAATACTTATGTTACACCTTTAGAATGTATAATGCATTCAAACACATGACAAACAAACAATTTCAGAAGGAATCTGCAATTATTATAATGCTTTTTAACTTTGGTTACAATTATTTATGAAAAGATATAATGCATTATAACATACATTACAAATACCTTCATAATGTTTAAAGGCTTTAAGTAAAGTGTTACCATAAATTTTACTGTGGAAGAGTGTGTGTGTATATTTTGCTTAGATTGTCTTAAAGAGAGAAAGACCTTTATGTCTGTTTGTAATTTACATCATAAACAAGTATGTGATTTAATTACTTGTTTTAATGGTTTTCTCACAGATCCATTGATAATGAGAATTACATGGATAATCAGCCCATCCTGATGAATCAATTAGAACACAGTTCTCTCCTGTATGTCCATTTGGCTCTTTAGACCCCCAGAAGCTGAATCTACAGATCAGCATTAGATGTTCAGTGCTGCTTTCTGTGTGATATGATACTGACTGTGAGAATCATTATTAGATAAAATCAGTTCAGTTCAGTGATTTCTCACCCAGAGGTCATGTTCGTGCCATCAACCCATTTCCATCTGCCCTCCACATCACTGTCAGTCAGACCAATCCAGACTTTAACACCATTAGACATTTTCTTAACAAAATCCTGAGGAGAACAATTATGTCGTAAACTGATAATGACAAACTTCAATTGACTTCACATACATATACTTTCACATCCATCTAAAGCAACTACACACACACATACACACACACACACACTTTTCATAGACATAATGATTTTTATACTGTACAAACTATATTTTAACTCCAAAATCTAAACACAACCCTCACAGAAAACATTCAGCAAAATCTCTCACAAGGTCAAACATTTCTAGTATTACTACCCTTGTAGGGACAAAACGTAGGGTTTATCAGGACCACACAGACACTATCTTTCACTCACTTGTTCCTCTTTGTTGTTTATGATGATCAGATCTGCTTCTCTCTCTGTACAGTATCTTCTGCTCTCAGTCCAGCTCTTCTTCTCAGATGAAATGTAATAAAAACTGGACTGAAAGTAAATCCATCCATCTGTAAACACAACCAGTTAAAGTATCAGCTCTTCATTCCCATCACACTGAACTACACATCTTATCTTTTGTACCCAAAGATTATGTATTTTATGTTGTTAATGTTGAATGTTTGAATAGTTGTGGTCATGATTACCCTTTTCATGAAGACGTTTTATTAGATCATTCTTGGATAATAAATCGTTCTCTGTTTTGAAAGCTGTGATTAGTAGCTGATCTCTCTCTTCGGTGAGGTTGGTAATCTTGGTTAGTAGCTGATCTCTCTCTTTTGTGCTCTTTGTATGGATGTGGACACACAGCACTATGACTGCAGTCAGCAGAAGAACACACAGCAGCATCAAACACACTAGAGCTGCTCTGGAGCTTCTGATCTTCACACAATCACTTCCTGAAGACCACAGACATGAAAATAAATGACTGAACATGTGCAGACTGTGATGTTTTCATCACAGTTATGAATGTGATTACCTTTACTCTGAAGTGGTTGGTGTGTGTTTGTCTCTGTCCTGAAGTCATGATCTCTCACACAATCTGCACTCTCATAGATTTCCACCGTCATCTCAACTCTCTCTCTGTTCATTCCCTCAGACTCAGTCCTGATCACATTGTCATAAATACCATCAGACATTTCTACTATTATTCTCTGATAATGTTGAATGTTCTTTCTGTGTTGTTCAGCTCTGTCCGTCTCTGCTGCGTTTCTGCTTTTATCATCGCCTACTATTTCAACACAATGGAACTGTCATTAAAAAAATGTGTGAAGCTCAAGATCACGTGATAAAACTATTAAGTATTTTTAAGTCGTTTTTAAGAACATTAACATGTTAGAATCTACAAATGATCTATAAACAGATCAGCATTGATGTTCAGTGCTGCTTATTGTGTGAAATGAAACGGACTGTGAGAATCATTTATATAATAATCAGTTCAGTTAGGCTGTGATTTCTAAAGACATTCACTTTCCTGAACACCACTGCAAGGTCCTGAAGCTCAGTCCTGCTCACACTCTTCATAAATAACCCCAGATGTCTCTAGTCTTTCATAGTTAGACATTTAACATCTTACTAATGCTAAATGCTCGCTCTGTGAGCGGGGTTAAGTTATATTTGTTTTTGATATTTGTCACACATTCAGCGATAAATGGCAATAACTCCAACGACATGCCCCAAAAGAGTCTAAACAGTATTACCGCTAAAATGGCAAAGCTACTAATGTTTCACAAGCTTTCATTATTTTCGCTCGATCTAATGAGCACTGGTCCGCCAAATCCGTCACATATCTGAGTTACACCGGGAAGGCTCGCTCTTGGCTGAGCTGTAAGTTAGGGACCGTGGGGAAAGTGCAAGTTTTCTTCGTTTTTGCTATAACTTGGTGGGTGGGTATAGACATGAAACCAGTGTCATTCAGTAGATGGGGATTATGGAATCCCAAGTCTGCCAAAATTAAAAATAAATAAATACATAAATAAATATACAAAGAAATGTAAATAAATAAATAATTATTTATACATTTATCTCCTTATTTATGTATATATTTATTTTTTTCCACATTTATTTTTTTATACATTTATTCATTTTGATTTTTATTTATTTCCACATTTATTTATTTATTTCCATATTTGTTCATTTCCACATTTATTCATTTCTACATTTCTTTATTTCTACATTTCTTTATTTTTACATTTATGTATTTTTACATTTCTTTGTAGGTAGGGTAATGAGGAGGGCGTGGTTTATCTCAGACACAGCAATCGAGCTCAGAGTAGGCGAGGGCAAAACGTTGAGGCCACAGTGAGGCCAAGAAGTGTAGCCTACTGATGTTGATACTGGATGAATGATTTGGATAGGTAGTATGGTCAAAATCTTATATCACGGGTTAAGTAATATCACCCTAACTGTACTGTGTGACGTGGATAGGCTACTCTTTATTTCGGATAGGGGCCATAGAACATCGTCTGGTCTGGATTTGTAAAATGTCCTGCGCTGGCAAACATGAACAGCAACATCTTCAAGGATTTTGAAATGGAAGCGCTTGTTATTTCCCATTATTAATCATTTGAATGAATGGGTTTGTACTAATGTACTAAGACAGTGATTTAAAAAAATGTTGAGATCATATTCAGGGCTCATCTGATTTTTTGTAAATATACTTTATTAGTATGATGTTTAGTGAGTTTGGTTCACTGTCTTTGTACATTAAGCCACGTTAAGCGTTTTCTTATAACGGTTTTCTATGGGAGGAAAAGGCTTAACGTGTTATTAAACGCTTTTTTGAACATAGTATAATTTATTATGATGATGTTTAGTAAGTTTGGTCTGTTAATATCACTTTCTTAGTACTAAGCCACATTAAGCATTTTTCACGTTAAGCGTTTTAGAATGTCCCCACGAGGGGAGACGCGACACGACAAAATGTTCTACTGTAACCGACGCCTCCTTCTATTTTGGATCTTTGAAATATGCGTACTGTTTTAAGCGTTTGTCACATGTTGTGCATGTAAAAGTAGGAAATATGAATGTGAAGTGAATTTGTGGTCTCGTTTCAAATGCATTGATCAATATTCTTGCGTCGACTTCACTGTAGCCTATATGTGAGCTGGTTCCTTTCTGTGTTCTGACCGGTGTCCGAATCTCAATCAAACACAAGCCCATTCATTCAAATGAGTAATAATGGGAAATAACAAGCACTTCCATTTCAAAATCCCTGTTATCAGATCTGTTGAAGATGTTGCTGTTCATGTTTGCCAGCGCAGGACATTTTACAAATCCAGACCAGACGATGTTCTACGGCCCCTGTCCGAAATAAAGAGTAGCCTATCCATGTCACACAGTACAGTTAGGGTGATATTACTTAACACATGATATAAGATTTTGACCATACTACCTATCCAAATCATTCATCCAGTATCAACATCAGTAGATTACACTTCTTGTATTTCGGGCACACCACAAGGTGTCACTGTGGCCTCAACGTTTTGCCCTCGCCAACTCTGAGCTCGATGAGGTAAACCACGCCCTCCTCATTACCGTACTATGGTGGCCCAGTAGTGCACAACACAACAAAATTAAAAAAGCAAACATAAGTTCACAACACAACGAAATCGAGCCACAACACAACGGAAATGCTCCCGACCACTAGGGGGCTCTCAGAGCTCGGTAAAGTTTTCCTTGCCAATGTTCTAAAGAGTCAGCAGTGATATCAATACCACGATTAGTTTCAACAGTATGTAACACTGTATATCGACATGAAATATTAATTCAAAATCACCTACGTGCACAATAGCTTTATATTTATACCTGTGAATGATTTGACGCGCTACCACAGCGCATGATGAAGGGAATGACTGCCAATTCCACCAAGTGGTTAAAATATATAATTTGTATTCATTAAAATTACTTTTAATATTTAAAAACAGACATGTTCAAATTCCATTGCTTGTCAGTCTTACCAACAGGAACTAACAAGCTTTGGAATTTGAACATGTCTGTTTTTAAATGTTAAACAACGTCATTGCAATGAATACAAATTATACGTTTTAACCACTTGGTGGAATTGGCAGACATTCCCTTCATCATGCGCTGTGGTAGCGTGTCAAATCATTCACGGGTATAAATATGAAGCTATTGTGCGTGTAGTTGATTTTGAATTAATATTTACGGAGCCCCGGACATAACATGCAGGAAAAAAATAGTAAGCTAAATCTTGCGCACGATTTAGTAAATTGAGGGAACGAATCAGTAAGTCGTGCGCACGATTTAGTAAATCGAGGCAACGAATTAGTAAATTGTGCGCACGATTTAATTTTTTTTCTTGCATGTCATGCACGGGGCTCCGTAAATATTTCATGTCGATATACAATGCTTACATACTTAAAACTAATCATGGTATTGATATCTTTGTAAGACTGTCGACTTTACCGAACAGTGGCAAGGAAAACTAACTTTACCGAGCTCTGAGAGCCCCCTAGTGGTCGGGAGCATTTCCGTTGTGTTGTGGCTTGTTTCCTTTGTGTTGTGGCTTTATTTCGTTGTGTTGTGGATTGTTTCCTTTGTGTTGTGGCTTTATTTCGTTGTGTTGTAAACTTTTGTTTGCTTTTTTAATTTCGTTGTGTTGTGCAGTACTGGGCCACCATACCCTACGGACAAAGAAATGTAAAAATAAAGAAATGAATAAATGAATAAATGTGGAAATTAATAAATATGGAAATAAATAAATTATTATTTCTTTATTTATTATTATTATTATTATTATTATTATTTTATTTTATTTTTATTTATTTTTTTATTTTTTTGCTTTTCTGTATATTTATTTATTTATTTTTGAGGGTATCATGTCTTTGCAAGAAAAGATGGGTCAAGGCTCACCAGTTTGGGCCAAATGTCATGAGAGAGTTATCAAACAATTCAAAAATCATGTTTCTCAATGCAAGATTGCAAAGAATTTATGTCTTTCACCATCTACCATACATAATATTGTAAAAAGATTCAGGGAATCAAGAAAAATCTCAGTCTGTATAGGGTGTAGGGGGATTTTACAGTTAAAGACCCAAAAGACCAGATATGATGAATGAAGTCCCGGAGTCAGAGTTTTAAAGAAAAAAAATAAATAAATTGAAGAAAAATTTACTGAAGAATAGTTTGCAGTTTCATCAGCGGAAGCCAGCTTCAAGTAGCTTGTAGGCCGCTCTGCAAACATTCACATTTCCACAACAATACTCTAACAGAGTCCACTAACTACGTCATTACTTCAGGTTGAATGATTCTGACTGGCTAAGAAAAATAGACAAAATTAGTAATCTTCCACACATGGAAAGATAGTCAGTAGCATTTCTCCATCCATCACAATGCTGACGCTCGGTCCCTGAACTTAGGCACAGGATGTCTTGTTAAGTCATAAAAAGGTGTCTGCAGGTCTCAAACAGAGTGCCGGTATTCCACCAGTACCAATACAGGACCTGTACAGAACACTTAGCGCACATACAAAGACACACATGATTCACAGCTTCTTCAAGGCTGAAGTTGGCCCAGGCTTTAACTATAACAGGAAATATTCCCAAAACATACTGATAAGATGTACTTCAGTGAGAGGTATAGACAATATACATCATTATTCTCTAGTGTTTGAAGATGAAAAGGAAATTAAATGCTTTAACATAAGTTGAAGAAGTCATTAAAATAATTTAATATTTAGAAAGAAAAATGTTGATTAATAACTTGATTATAAATCACTCAAAAGATATGTACTGAAGCAGCAGTGGATTCCAGAATCCACTCCTTCAAGGGCAAGGTAGGACACCTCAGCTGAATGTGCATGACCTTTGAGCCCTCAGATGGCATTTCATTAGAAACCACCATGCTACTGTGTTAAATAACGCCACATGGACTCAGTTGTCATTTAACAGTCTGACGCTGCATCAAGAAATGCAACTCGAATCTCTGTTACACAAGGAGAAAGCTATACATCGATTCTATGCAGAGATGCTGCTGATTCTCTGGGCCCGAGCTCATCTCAGATGGTCTAAAAGACAGTGGAAATGTGTACTGTGGTCAAATGAGTCAATCTTTCAGCTTGTTTTTGGAAAAAAAGGACACTGAGTTCTCAGTCCCAAAGATGAAAGGGACCATCCAGACTTTCATTAGGTGCAAAAGCAAACATCATTCATGGTATGGGGGCGCATCAGTGCAAATGGCATGAGTGACTTACATTTGTGTGAAGGAATCATTGATATGGAGGCATATATTTGGATTGTACAGAGACATAAACTGCCATCAAGATGACATTTTTCCTGGGAAGCAAGACAACGCCAGGCCCCAGTCTGCACGTGATACATCAGAGTGGTTACTAGACGCTATACACCGTAGAGTGGATGTGCTTGACTGCCTGCCTGCAGTCCAGATATTACTCTTACTGAACATGTATGGCCCATCATGAAAAAGAGAATCAGACAACGATGACCACAGACTGTTGTGCAGATGTCTTGTATCAGGCAAGATTGGGTAAAAATTCCACTTGCAAAACTGCAGCAATTAGTATCTTCAATTTCCAAATGATTAAAAATTGTAATTAAAAGGAAAGGTGATGCGACAATTTTCTGGAGTGTGTTTGTTTCTACTTACAAAATACAATAAAGATGTTCAGTGAAAACATTGGAGATCTTTTCTTTGTACTTTTGTCAGTCAAATAGAGGTTCGAGAGAATTAACAAATCACAGATTCTTGATTTTATTGCATTTTACAAAATGTCCCAACTCTTCTGGAATTGGGGTTGTATATTTTGCTTAGATTGTCTTAAAGAGAGAAAGACATTTATGTCTGTTTGTAATTTACAGCATAAACAAGTATGTGATTTAATGACTTGTTTTAAAGGTTTTCTCACAGATCCATTTATAATGATCATTACATGGATAATCAGCCCATGAATAAACCCATCCTGATGAAAAAGTTAGAACACAGTTCTGTCCTGTACGTCCATTTGGCTCTTTAGACCCCCAGAAGCTGAAACTACAGTTCAGCATTAGATGTTCAGTGCTGCTTTCTGTGATATGATACTGACTGTGAGAATCATTATTAGATAAAATCTGTTAAATTCAGTGATTTCTCACCCAGAAGTCAGTGTGCTGCCATCAACCCATTTCCATCTGCCCTCCACTCCACTCAGACCAATCCAGACTGCAGTAGCATCAGACATTTTCTTAACAAAATCCTGAGAAGAAGAACAATTATACTGTAATCTGATAATAACAAATTCAATTGACGTCACACACACATTGACTTCACACATTCACATCTATCCAAAGCAAGTACACACACACACACACAGACACACTTTTCATATCATAGTGATTTTTATAATATACAAACTATATTCTATCCCCTAAACACAACCCTCAAAGAAAACATTCAGCAAAATCTCTCTCACAAGCTCAAACATTTCCGGTATTACTACCCTTTTGGGGACAAAACGTAGGGTTTATCAGGACCACACAGACACTATCTTTCACTCACTTGTTCCTCTTTGTTGTTTATGATGATCAGATCTGCTTCTCTCTCTGTACAGTTTCTTCTGCTCTCAGTCCAGCTCTTCTTCTCAGATGAAATGTAGTAAAAACTGGATTGAAAGTAAATCCATCCATCTGTAAACACAACCATTTAAAGTATCAGCTCTTCATTCCCATCACACTGAACTACACAGCTTATCTTTTGTACACAAAGATTATGTATTTTATGTTGTTAATGTTGAATGTTTGTATAGTTGTGGTCATGATTACCCTTTTCATGAAGACGTTTTATTAGATCATCATTCTTGGATAATAAATCGTTCTCTGTTTTGAAAGCTGTGATTAGTAGCTGATCTCTCTCTTCTGTGAGGTTGGTAATCTTGGTTAGTAGCAGGTCTCTCTCTTCTGTGTAGTTTGTGCTCTTTGTATGGATGTGGACACACAGCACTATGACTGCAGTCAGCAGAAGAACACACAGCAGCACCAAACACACTGGAGCAGCTCTGGAGCTTCTGATCTTCACACTATCACTTCCTGAAGACCACATATATGAAAATAAATGACTAAACACATGCAGGCTGATGTTTTCATCACAGAAATGAACATGATTACCTGTACGCTGCAGTGGTTGGTGTGTGTTTGTTTCTGTTCTGAATTCATGATCTCTCACACTGTCACAGATATCCAGCATCATCTCCACTCTCTCTCTGTCCATGTCCTGAAGCTCAGTCCTGCTCACACTCTCATAAATGACCTCAGATATCTCTAGTCTTTTATAGTCAGACATTATAACATAGAAAGTTGCTTTTAGTTCGGCTGCTCTCTGTCTCTGCTGTCTTATGTTTTTAACAACACTTATATTTAAACACAATGAAAATGGCATAAGAGAAATGTGTGAACTCAATCACATGACATTCTGACAAGTTTATAGTAAGAACAAGCGAGAACAGAAAACACTTTACTAGATTATATAGTTTGAATGATTTATAACACAGACTCTTAAATATCACCCAAGATGCTCAGGAATCTGCTCAGGGATTTGTGTTCATGGCAGTTGAGACAATGGAAATTCAGATTTTCTGGGCAGTATAGCTTTGGGTTAATACAGAAAGTTTTGAAATCAGTAAGTCTTGGACTGATAAAGACCTGATTGACAAGATAAATGTGGCATCGAGTTATAAGTGGGACAGACAGCAAAAGTGGCAGTGTGGTGAAGAGGTTGAAGTGAATGAAGTGAACACTGAAGAACTTCAGATGTGACAGACCACACAGCACTGGGTAAAGTACGTGTTAAATGTTAAAAGAGTCTGAGTGGATGAAGATACTAAAGCAGCTACAGGAGGAAGTGGCTGAATTAAGAAAGACGTATAAATTGCAGCACCATCTTTCAGAGTCACTTCCTGATGACAACAGACATGAAGTTCAGAATGAGTCTCTATACTCTCATCAGTAACACAGATGCAGACAAACACCTGTAAACTACTCCAACACTTGCTCTTTTATACTTACTTGTGCTAGTTTGTGTTTTATAGACTGAAATACCTTGAATTTACAGAGTGTTCCCAGACAAAAGCATCTTCTGAAGGATTAAATGTTAAATGATCACATCATTCTACTTCCTCTGTATTAGACACATTGATGGACAACATCAGATACAGACACTCAAACACAGGATAATAATCAAATACAAATAAGAGTATTAATAAAACAGATTTATTTATTATAGTGTACTAGTGATTAATTGAATATAAATTTGGTAACACTCAAAATATTTATATATAATGCCTTATATTTTTAATGCATTAATTATTCCTTGTAATGCACTGCATTGTATCATGAATAATTTTTAACCACAGTTATAATACATTATAATACTTATGTTACACCTTTAGAATGTATAATGCATTCAAACACAAGACAAACAAACAATTTCAGAAGGAATCTGCAATTATTATAATGCATTTTAACTTTGGTTACAATTATTTATGAAAAGATATAATGCATTATAACATACATTACAAATACCTTCATAATGCATTAAAGGCTTTAAGTAAAGTGTTACCATAAATTTTACTGTGGAAGAGTGTGTGTGTATATTTTGCTTAGATTGTCTTAAAGAGAGAAAGACCTTTATGTCTGTTCGTAATTTACATCATAAAGAAGTATGTGATTTAATGACTTGTTTTAATGGTTTTCTCACAGATCCATTGATAATGATCATTACATGGATAATCAGCCCATCCTGATGAATCAATTAGAACACAGTTCTCTCCTGTATGTCCATTTGGCTCTTTAGACCCCCAGAAGCTGAATCTACAGATCAGCATTAGATGTTCAGTGCTGCTTTCTGTGATATGATATGACTGTGAGAATCATTATTAGATAAAATCAGTTCAGTTCAGTGATTTCTCACCCAGAAGTCAGTGTGCTGCCATCAACCCATTTCCATCTGCCCTCCACATCACTGTCAGTCAGACCAATCCAGACTTTAACACCATTAGACATTTTCTTAACAAAATCCTGAGGAGAACAATAATGTCGTAAACTGATGACAAACTTCAATTGACTTCACATACATATACTTTCTTATCCATCTAAAGCAACTACACACACACATACACACACGCACACACTTTTCATAGACATAATGATTTTTATACTGTACAAACTATATTTTAACTCCAAAATCTAAACACAACCCTCACAGAAAACATTCAGCAAAATCTCTCTCACAAGGTCAAACGTTTCTGGTATTACTACCCTTTTGGGGACAAAACATAGGGTTTATCAGGACCACACAGACACTATCTTTCACTCACTTGTTCCTCTTTGTTGTTTATGATGATCAGATCTGCTCCTCTCTCTGTACAGTTTCTTCTGCTCTCAGTCCAGCTCTTCTTCTCAGATGAAATGTAGTAAAAACTGGACTGAAAGTAAATCCATCCATCTGTAAACACAACCAGTTAAAGTATCAGCTCTTCATTCCCATCACACTGAACTACACAGCTTATCTTTTGTTCCCAAAGATTATGTATTTTATGTTGTTAATGTTGAATGTTTGTATAGTTGTGGTCATGATTACCCTTTTCATGAAGACATTTTATTAGATCATCATTCTTGGATAATAAATCGTTCTCTGTTTTGAAAGCTGTGATTAGTAGCTGATCTCTCTCTTCTGTGAGGTTGGTAATCTTGGTTAGTAGCTGATCTCTCTCTTCGGTGAGGTTGGTAATCTTGGTTAGTAGCTGATCTCTCTCTTCTGTGAGGTTAGTAATCTTGGTTAGTAGCTGATCTCTCTCTTCGGTGAGGTTGGTAATCTTGGTTAGTAGCTGATCTCTCTCTTTTGTGCTCTTTGTATGGATGTGGACACACAGCACTATGACTGCAGTCAGCAGAAGAACACACAGCAGCACCAAACACACTGGAGCGGCTCTGGAGCTTCTGATCTTCACACAATCACTTCCTGAAGACCACAGACATGAAAATAAATGACTGAACATGTGCAGACTGTGATGTTTTCATCACAGAAATGAACATGATTACCTGTACACTGCAGTGGTTGGTGTGTGTTTGTTTCTGTCCTGAATTCATGATCTCTCACACTGTCACAGATATCCAGCATCATCTCCACTCTCTCTCTGTCCATGTCCTGAAGCTCAGTCCTGCTCACACTCTCATAAATGACCTCAGATATTTCTAGTCTTTTATAGTCAGACATTATAATATAGAAAGTTGCTTTTAGTTCGGCTGCTCTCTGTGTCTCTGCCATCTGGTTCTGCTTTTATCAACACTTACATTTAAACACAACGGAAATGGCAAAAAAAAAAATGTGTGAACTCAATCACATGACATTCTGACAAGTTTATAGTAAGAACAAGCGAGAACAGAAAACACTTTACTAGATTATATAGTTTGAATGATTTATAACCCAGACTCTTAAATATCACCCAAGATGCTCAGGAATCTGCTCAGGGATTTCTGTTCATGGCAGTTGAGATAATGGAAAGTCAGATTTTATGGGCCAGTATAGCTTTGGGTTAATACAGAAAGTTTTGGAAATCAGTAAGTCTTGGAATGATGAAGACCTGATAGACAAGATAAATGTGGCATCAAGTTATAAGTGGGACAGACAGCAAAAGTGGCAGTGTGGTGAAGAGGTTAAAGTGAATGAAGTGAACACTGAAGAACTTCAGATGTGACAGACCACACAGCACTGGGTAAAGTAAGTGTTAAATGTTAAAAGAGTCTGAGTGGATGAAGATACTGAAGCAGCTACAGGAGGAAGTGGCTGAATTAAGAAAGACGTATAAATTGCAGCACCATCTTTCAGAATCACTTCCTGATGACAACAGACATGAAGTTCAGAATGAGTCTCTATACTCTCATCAGTAACACAGATGAAGACAAACACCTGTAAACTACTCCAACACTTGCTCTTTTATACTTACTTGTGCTAGTTTGTGTTTTTTTATAGACTGAAATACCTCGAATTTACAGTGTTCCCAGACAAAAGCATCTTCTGAAGGATTAAATGTTAAATGATCACATCATTCTACTTCCTCTGTATTAGACACATTGATGGACAACATCAGATACAGACACTCAAACACAGGATAATAATCAAATACAAATAAGAGTATTAATAAAACAGATTTATTTATTATAGTGTACTAGTGATTCATTGAATATAAATTTGTTAACACTCAAAATATTTATATATAATGCCTTATATTTTTAATGCATTAATTATTCCTTGTAATGCACTGCATTGTATCATGAATAATTTTTAACCACAGTTATAATACATTATAATACTTATGTTACACCTTTAGAATGTATAATGCATTCAAACACACGACAAACAAACAATTTCAGAAGGAATCTGCAATTATTATAATGCATTTTAACTTTGGTTACAATTATTTATGAAAAGATGTAATGCATTATAACATACATTACAAATACCTTCATAATGTTTAAAGGCTTTAAGTAAAGTGTTACCATAAATTTTACTGTGGAAGAGTGTGTGTGTATATTTTGCTTAGATTGTCTTAAAGAGAGAAAGACCTTTATGTCTGTTTGTAATTTACATCATAAACAAGTATGTGATTTAATGACTTGTTTTAATGGTTTTCTCACAGATCCATTGATAATGAGAATTACATGGATAATCAGCCCATCCTGATGAATCAGTTAGAACACAGTTCTCTCCTGTATGTCCATTTGGCTCTTTAGACCCCCAGAAGCTGAATCTACAGATCAGCATTAGATGTTCAGTGCTGCTTTCTGTGTGATATGATACTGACTGTGAGAATCATTATTAGATAAAATCAGTTCAATTCAGTGATTTCTCACCCAGAGGTCATGTTGGTGCCATCAACCCATTTCCATCTGCCCTCCACATCACTGTCAGTCAGACCAATCCAGACTTTAACACCATTAGACATTTTCTTAACAAAATCCTGAGGAGAACAATTATGTTGTAATCTGATAATGACAAACTTTGACAATTGACTTCACATACATATACTTTTACATCCATCTAAAGCAACTACACACACACACGCACACACACACTTTTCATAGACATAATGATTTTTATACTGTACAAACTATATTTTAACTCCAAAATCTAAACACAACCCTCACAGAAAACATTCAGCAAAATCTCTCTCACAAGCTCAAACATTTCTAGTATTACTGCCCTTGTAGGGACAAAACGTAGGGTTTATCAGGACCACACAGACACTATCTTTCACTCACTTGTTCCTCTTTGTTGTTTATGATGATCAGATCTGCTCCTCTCTCTGTACAGTTTCTTCTGCTCTCAGTCCAGCTCTTCTTCTCAGATGAAATGTAGTAAAAACTGGATTGAAAGTAAATCCATCCATCTGTAAACACAACCAGTTAAAGTATCAGCTCTTCATTCCCATCACACTGAACTACACAGCTTATCTTTTGTACCCAAAGATTATGTATTTTATGTTGTTAATGTTGAATGTTTGAATAGTTGTGGTCATGATTACCCATTTCATGAAGACATTTTATTAGATCATCATTCTTGGATAATAAATCTTTTTCTGTTTTGAAAGCTGTGATTAGTAGCTGATCTCTCTCTTCGGTGAGGTTGGTAATCTTGGTTAGTAGCTGATCTCTCTCTTCGGTGAGGTTGGTAATCTTGGTTAGTAGCTGATCTCTCTCTTTTGTGCTCTTTGTATGGATGTGGACACACAGCACTATGACTGCAGTCAGCAGAAGAACACACAGCAGCATCAAACACACTAGAGCTGCTCTGGAGCTTCTGATCTTCACACAATCACTTCCTGAACACCACAGATATGAAATTAAATGACTGAACATGTGCAGACTGTGATGTTTTCATCACAGTTATGAATGTGATTACCTTTACTCTGAAGTGGTTGGTGTGTGTTTGTCTCTGTCCTGAAGTCATGATCTCTCACACAATCTGCACTCTCATAGATTTCCACCGTCATCTCAACTCTCTCTCTGTTCATTCCCTCAGACTCAGTCCTGATCACATTGTCATAAATACCATCAGACATTTCTACTATTATTCTCTGATAATGTTGAATGTTCTTTCTGTGTTGTTCAGCTCTGTCCGTCTCTGCTGCGTTTCTGCTTTTATCATCGCCTACTATTTCAACACATTGGAACTGTCATTAAAAAAATGTGTGAAGCTCAAGATCACGTGATAAAACTATTAAGTATTTTTAAGTCGTTTTTAAGAACATTAACATGTTAGAATCTACAAATGATCTATAAACAGATCAGCATTAGATGTTCAGTGCTGCTTATTGTGTGAAATGAAACTGACTGTGAGAATCATTTATATAATAATCAGTTCAGTTAGGCTGTGATTTCTAAAGACATTCACTTTCCTGAACACCACTGCAAGGTCCTGAAGCTCAGTCCTGCTCACACTCTTCATAAATAACCCCAGATGTCTCTAGTCTTTCATAGTTAGACATTTAACATCTTACTAATGCTAAATGCTCGCTCTGTGAGCGGGGTTAAGTTATATTTGTTTTTGATATTCGTCACACATTCAGCGATAAATGGCAATAACTCCAACGACATGCCCCAAAAGAGTCTAAACAGTATTACCGCTAAAATGGCAAAGCTACTAATGTTTCACAAGCTCTCATTATTTTCGCTCGATCTAATGAGCACTGGTCCGCAAAATCCGTCACATATCTGAGTTACACCGGGAAGGCTCGCTCTTGGCTGAGCTGTAAGTTAGGGACCGTGGGGAAAGTGCAAGTTTTCTTCGTTTTTGCTATAACTTGGTGGGTGGGTATAGACATTCAGTAGATGGGGACTATGGAATCCCAAGTCTGCCAAAATTAAAAATAAATAAATACATAAATAAATATACAAAGAAATGTAAATAAATAAATAATTATTTATACATTTATTTCCTTATTTATTTATATATTTATTTTCTTTCCACATTTATTTTTTTATACATTTATTCAGTTTGATTTTTATTTATTTGCACATTTATTTATTTATTTCCATATTTGTTCATTCATTTCTACATTTCTTTATTTCTACATTTCTTTATTTTTACATTTATGTATTTTTACATTTCTTTGTAGGTAGGGTAATGAGGAGGGCGTGGTTTACCTCAGACACAGCAATCGAGCTCAGAGTAGGCGAGGGCAAAACGTTGAGGCCACAGTGAGGCCAAGAAGTGTAGCCTACTGATGTTGATACTGGATGAATGATTTGGATAGGTAGTATGGTCAAAATCTTATATCACGGGTTAAGTAATATCACCCTAACTGTACTGTGTGACGTGGATAGGCTACTCTTTATTTCGGATAGGGGCCATAGAACATCGTCTGGTCTGGATTTGTAAAATGTCCTGCGCTGGCAAACATGAACAGCAACATCTTCAACAGATCTAACAAGGATTTTGAAATGGAAGCGCTTGTTATTTCCCATTATTAATCATTTGAATGAATGGGCTTGCGTTTGTACTAATGTACTAAGACAGTGATTTAAAAAAATGTTGAGATCATATTCAGGGCTCATCTGATTTTTTGTAAATATACTTTATTAGTATGATGTTTAGTGAGTTTGGTTCACTGTCTTTGTACATTAAGCCACGTTAAGCGTTTTCTTATAACGGTTTTCGATGGGAGGAAAAGGCTTAACATGTTATTAAACGCTTTTTTGAACATAGTATAATTTATTATGATGATGTTTAGTAAGTTTGGTCTGTTAATATCACTTTCTTAGTACTAAGCCACATTAAGCATTTTTCACGTTAAGCATTTTAGAATGTCCCCACGAGGGGAGACGCGACACGACAAAATGTTCTACTGTAACCGACGCCTCCTTCTATTTTGGATCTTTGAAATATGCGTACTGTTTTAAGCGTTTGTCACATGTTGTGCATGTAAAAGTAGGAAATATGAATGTGAAGTGAATTTGTGGTCTCGTTTCAAATGCATTGATCAATATTCTTGCGTCGACTTCACTGTAGCCTATATGTGAGCTGGTTCCTTTCTGTGTTCTGACCGGTGTCCGAATCTCAATCAAACA
Organism: Hypophthalmichthys molitrix; assembly: GCA_037950675.1. Lineage (NCBI taxonomy): Eukaryota > Metazoa > Chordata > Actinopteri > Cypriniformes > Xenocyprididae > Hypophthalmichthys > Hypophthalmichthys molitrix. The sequence goes on from CM075501.1 coordinate 35,013,295, forward strand.
CAAGCCCATTCATTCAAATGAGTAATAATGGGAAATAACAAGCACTTCCATTTCAAAATCCCTGTTATCAGATCTGTTGAAGATGTTGCTGTTCATGTTTGCCAGCGCAGGACATTTTACAAATCCAGACCAGACGATGTTCTACGGCCCCTGTCCGAAATAAAGAGTAGCCTATCCATGTCACACAGTACAGTTAGGGTGATATTACTTAACATATGGTATAAGATTTTGACCATACTACCTATCCAAATCATTCATCCAGTATCAACATCAGTAGATTACACTTCTTGTATTTCGGGCACACCACAAGGTGTCACTGTGGCCTCAACGTTTTGCCCTCGCCTACTCTGAGCTCGATGAGGTAAACCACGCCCTCCTCATTACCGTACTATGGTGGCCCAGTAGTGCACAACACAACAAAATTAAAAAAGCAAACATAAGTTCACAACACAACGAAATCGAGCCACAACACAACGGAAATGCTCCCGACCACTAGGGGGCTCTCAGAGCTCGGTAAAGTTTTCCTTGCCAATGTTCTAAAGAGTCAGCAGTGATATCAATACCACGATTAGTTTCAACAGTATGTAACACTGTATATCGACATGAAATATTAATTCAAAATCACCTACGTGCACAATAGCTTTATATTTATACCTGTGAATGATTTGACGTGCTACCACAGCGCATGATGAAGGGAATGACTGCCAATTCCACCAAGTGGTTAAAATATATAATTTGTATTCATTAAAATTACTTTTAACATTTAAAAACAGACATGTTCAAATTCCATTGCTTGTCAGTCTTACCAACAGGAACTAACAAGCTTTGAAATTTGAACATGTCTGTTTTTAAATGTTAAACAACGTCATTGTAATGAATACAAATTATACGTTTTAACCACTTGGTGGAATTGGCAGACATTCCCTTCATCATGCGCTGTGGTAGCGTGTCAAATCATTCACGGGTATAAATATGAAGCTATTGTGCGTGTAGTTGATTTTGAATTAATATTTACGGAGCCCCGGACATGACATGCAGGAAAAAAATAGTAAGCTAAATCTTGCGCACGATTTAGTAAATTGAGGGAACGAATCAGTAAGTCGTGCGCACGATTTAGTAAATCGAGGGAACGAATTAGTAAATTGTGCGCACGATTTAATTTTTTTTCTTGCATGTCATGTACGGGGCTCCGTAAATATTTCATGTCGATATACAATGCTTACATACTTAAAACTAATCATGGTATTGATATCTTTGTAAGACTGTCGACTTTACCGAACAGTGGCAAGGAAAACTAACTTTACCGAGCTCTGAGAGCCCCCTAGTGGTCGGGAGCATTTCCGTTGTGTTGTGGCTTGTTTCCTTTGTGTTGTGGCTTTATTTCGTTGTGTTGTGGATTGTTTCCTTTGTGTTGTGGCTTTATTTCGTTGTGTTGTAAACTTATGTTTGCTTTTTTAATTTCGTTGTGTTGTGCAGTACTGGGCCACCATACCCTACGGACAAAGAAATGTAAAAATAAAGAAATGTAGAAATTAATAAATGTGGAAATTAACAAATATGGAAATAAATAAATTATTATTTCTTTATTTATTATTATTTATTTTTTTTAATTTTTATTTATTTATTTATTTTTTTGCTTTTCTGTATATTTATTTATTTATTTTTGAGGGTATCATGTCTTTGCAAGAAAAGATGGGTCAAGGCTCACCAGTTTGTGCCAAATGTCATGAGAGAATTGTCAAACAATTCAAAAATCATGTTTCTCAATGCAAGATTGCAAAGAATTTATGGCGTTTACCATCTACCATACATAATATTGTAAAAAGATTCAGGGAATCAAGAAAAATCTCAGTCTGTATAGGGTGTAGGGGGATTTTACAGTTAAAGACCCAAAAGACCAGATATGATGAATGAAGTCCCGGAGTCAGAGTTTTAAAGAAAAAAAAAAAATAAACAAGAAAAATTTACTGAAGAATAGTTTGCAGTTTCATCAGCAGAAGCCAGCTTCAAGTAGCTTGTAGGCCGCTCTGCAAACATTCACATTTCCACAACAATACTCTAACAGAGTCCACTAACTACATCATTACTTCAGGTTGAATGATTCTGACTGGCTAAGAAAAATAGACAAAATTAGTAATCTTCCACACATGGAAAGACAGTCAGTAGCATTTCTCCATCCATCACAATGCTGACGCTCGGTCCCTGAACTTAGGCACAGGATGTCTTGTTAAGTCATAAAAAGGTGTCTGCAGGTCTCAAGTAGAGTGCCGGTTGTCCACCAGTACCAATACAGGACCTGTACAGAACACTTAGCGCACATACAAAGATACACATGATTCACAGCTTCTTCAAGGCTGAAGTTGGCCCAGGCTTTAACTATAACAGGAAATATTCCCAAAACATACTGATAAGATGTACTTCAGTGAGAGGTATAGACAATATACATCATTATTCTCTAGTGTTTGAAGATGAAAAAGAAAATAAATGCTTTAACATAAGTTGAAGAAGTCATTCAAATAATTTAATATTTAGAAAGAAAAATGTTGATTAATAACTTGATTATAAATCACTCAAAAGATATGTACTGAAGCAGCAGTGGATTCCAGAATCCACTCCTTCAAGGGCAAGGTAGGACACCTCAGCTGAATGTGCATGACCTTTGAGCCCTCAGATGGCATTTCATTAGAAACCACCATGCTACTGTGTTAAATAACGCCACATGGACTCGGAAGTACTTTGGAAAACAGTTGTCATTTAACAGTCTGACGCTGCATCAAGAAATGCAACTCGAATCTCTGTTACACAAGGAGAAAGCTATACATCGATTCTATGCAGAGATGCTGCTGATTCTCTGGGCCCGAGCTCATCTCAGATGGTCTAAAAGACAGTGGAAATGTGTACTGTGGTCAAATGAGTCAATCTTTCAGCTTGTTTTTGGAAAAAAAGGACACTGAGTTCTCAGTCCCAAAGATGAAAGGGACCATCCAGACTTTCATTAGCGACAGGTGCAAAAGCAAACATCATTCATGGTATGGGGGCGCATCAGTGCAAATGGCATGAGTGACTTACATTTGTGTGAAGGAATCATTGATATGGAGGCATATATTTGGATTGTACAGAGACATAAACTGCCATCAAGATGACATTTTTCCTGGGAAGCAAGACAACGCCAGGCCCCAGTCTGCACGTGATACATCAGAGTGGTTACTAGACGCTATACACCGTAGAGTGGATGTGCTTGACTGCCTGCCTGCAGTCCAGATATTACTCTTACTGAACATGTATGGCCCATCATGAAAAAGAGAATCAGACAACGATGACCACAGACTGTTGTGCAGATGTCTTGTATCAGGCAAGATTGGGTAAAAATTCCACTTGCAAAACTGCAGCAATTAGTATCTTCAATTTCCAAATGATTAAAAATTGTAATTAAAAGGAAAGGTGATGCGACAATTTTCTGGAGTGTGTTTGTTTCTACTTACAAAATACAATAAAGATGTTCAGTGAAAACATTGGAGATCTTTTCTTTGTACTTTTGTCAGTCAAATAGAGGTTCGAGAGAATTAACAAATCACAGATTCTTGATTTTATTGCATTTTACAAAATGTCCCAACTCTTCTGGAATTGGGGTTGTATATTTTGCTTAGATTGTCTTAAAGAGAGAAAGACATTTATGTCTGTTTGTAATTTACAGCATAAACAAGTATGTGATTTAATGACTTGTTTTAAAGGTTTTCTCACAGATCCATTTAAAATCATCATTACATGGATAATCAGCCCATGAATAAACCCATCCTGATGAAAAAGTTAGAACACAGTTCTCTCCTGTACGTCCATTTGGCTCTTTAGACCCCCAGAAGCTGAAAGTACAGATCAGCATTAGATGTTCAGTGCTGCTTTCTGTGATATGATACTGACTGTGAGAATCATTATTAGATAAAATCTGTTAAATTCAGTGATTTCTCACCCAGAAGTCAGTGTGCTGCCATCAACCCATTTCCATCTGCCCTCCACTCCACTCAGACCAATCCAGACTGCAGTAGCATCAGACATTTTCTTAACAAAATCCTGAGAAGAAGAACAATTATACTGTAATCTGATAATAACAAATTCAATTGACGTCACACACACATTGACTTCACACATTCACATCTATCCAAAGCAAGTACACACACACACACACACACAGACACACTTTTCATATCATAGTGATTTTTATAATATACAAACTATATTCTATCCCCTAAACACAACCCTCAAAGAAAACATTCAGCAAAATCTCTCTCACAAGGTCAAACATTTCTAGTATTACTACCCTTTTGGGGAAAAAACGTAGGGTTTATCAGGACCACACAGACACTATCTTTCACTCACTTGTTCTTCTTTGTTGTTTATGATGATCAGATCTGCTTCTCTCTCTGTACAGTTTCTTCTGCTCTCAGTCCAGCTCTTCTTCTTAGTTGAAATGTAGTAAAAACTGGATTGAAAGTAAATCCATCCATCTGTAAACACAACCAGTTAAAGTATCAGCTCTTCATTCCCATCACACTGAACTACACATCTTATCTTTTGTTCCCAAAGATTATGTATTTTATGTTGTTAATGTTGAATGTTTGTATAGTTGTGGTCATGATTACCCATTTCATGAAGACGTTTTATTAGATCATTCTTGGATAATAAATCTTTCTCTGTTTTGAAAGCTGTGATTAGTAGCTGATCTCTCTCTTCGGTGAGGTTGGTAATCTTGGTTAGTAGCTGATCTCTCTCTTTTGTGCTCTTTGTATGGATGTGGACACACAGCACTATGACTGCAGTCAGCAGAAGAACACACAGCAGCACCAAACACACTGGAGCAGCTCTGGAGCTTCTGATCTTCACACAATCACTTCCTGAACACCACAGATATGAAAATAAATGACTGAACATGTGCAGACTGTGATGTTTTCATCACAGTTATGAATGTGATTACCTTTACTCTGAAGTGGTTGGTGTGTGTGTCTCTGTCCTGAAGTCATGATCTCTCACACAATCTGCACTCTCATAGATTTAAACCGTCATCTCAACTCTCTCTCTGTTCATTCTCTTAGACTCAGTCCTGATCACATTGTCATAAATACCATCAGACATTTCTGCTATTTCTGTGATAATGTTTAATGTTCTTTCTGTTCTCTTGTTCAGCTCTGTCCGTCTCTGCTGAGTTTCTGCTTTTATCATGCCTACAACTATGTAAACACAACGGAACTGTCATAAAAATGTGTGAAGCTCAAGATCACGTGACATAAAACTATTAAGTATTTTTAAAGCTGATTTAAGAACATTAACATGTTATAATCTACAAATGATCTGCATCAACAGATCAGCAATATTTATTCAGTGCAGCTTTCTGTGTGAAATGAAACTGACTGTGAGAATCATTTATATAATAATAAGTTCAGTTATTCAGTCAGTGATTTATGACCAGAGGATACATTCACTTTCCTGAACACCACTGCAAGATCCTGCTCACACTCTTCATAAATAACCCCAGATATCTCTAGTCTTTCATAGTTAGACATTAACATCTTACTAATGCTTAGATCTTAAAGAAAAGCTTATCTGATAATGAAGAACATGTTTTGGACACTTTCATTTAGACTATTCTTTTACTATGACAGGATGTGGTCTTTGTTTGACCACCAAGTTCAAAGCAAGAATATATTGGTGCCGCATGCATAAGTCAAACTATTATAGCTGTGATAGTGTAAAGCATGAGAGCGAGTTATTTTAGCCTTAGGTGTCAAAACTTCAGGAAATCTCAAGGTATCTGTTCAGTGGTAGCTGTGACAGTTTATTCTCTGGGGTCGAGTCATGGTCTCAACCTCTCGTCTTTTTTATTCTTTGTCAGTTCAACAAAAGTCAGCGGGTCCTACATTGTGCACAGAGCAAAATATAGTATCATTAATGAAAATACATGCTAATATTGAATTGTTTATAAGTACAGTCAACCCAATGTTGAGACGTTCTCAAACTGCAATGAATAAAATGTGCAAGTACTAACCTTAATTAAAAGTTCTATTTGCGGTTGGATGCTTTACATTTGTCATCAAAATAATGACTGTACAGAGTAATTACCCTTGTGTGCCGTGAGTAAAATGAAATATTTTGTTCTGAAATGGAAATGCCTCTGATAATAGGTATCATTTAAGATGCAGTCCACACCCCTAACAAGGAAGGAATTTTAATGTTTTGAATATCATAACAAGTGACCTAGGGGAGAGTGGGCTTAGTTGTAACACACGGTTTAAATACTTCCACACACGCTAGCATGATGAAACAATGTATTTACTAGTTGCCATACCAACAATATAGAGAAAAAAATGTGCCAAAATTGAGAAATCTTTGGAAGCTATCACTGAACATTTATTTAACAATAGCAAAAGTAAATTTTTTCACTTAAGTTAATTTTTCATCTATATTTTTTGTTTATTTAAAATTAGTCAAATCTGTTATTATTTTAATTTCCAATCTGTTTTTAGCAGTTTAGTTCTTTAATGCTTCACTAACTAGCAGAAGACACTAGGTTTATGTGTCAGGTTTAAATTCCAGTTGAACAGATAGGGTTCGTTGTAACACTGTGTTACAATGTCCCTCGCTATATGCTATTATATACAGTTCCAATACAAGTGGCATAATTAACTTTTATTAATTTCTGTTGAGAAACCATGGGGAAAAAGATCAATAAAGACTGAGAGGAAGAACATTTGGAAAATATTATTTCAAGAAATTTACAGCATTTGTACTGGCTCGTCTATTTATCTCCTGTTCTGTGAGAGCTGTGAGTGAGGAGAGTGTTTTGTTCAGCTGTGTTTTTCTATCTGAATATGTTTCTTCATCTGTTTGCCTGTATTGTTTTATAGCTTTATAGCTATGTTTTGCAGTGTGTTCATTGTCAAATTACAAAATTATTTAATTTTGAATTTCTAAAAAATGCTATTATTTTATATGAAAAAAAAAACCCAACAATTGTCTTTTATTGACAAAATATTTTAGTTTGTATGTATATTTTTGATTAGATCTAGTAACATTTTAAGCTGTTATATGGTCATGTTACAACGTGTCCCACCTATGGGTCATGTTGTCATATTTCACTTCCCTTCCTTCTGGGAAAAAAAAAAAAAAAAAAGTATACACTGTATTAATGAACTAAAGCCATATATTTGTACCAGACATGAGTGAAATTAACGTGGAACAAAAGAAATTCTCTGAACCCTAAGTACATTTACACAAACTGAGAAAGTCAAAAAGCATTAAGTTGTGCTCTGTTCTCCCCATACAGAGAACAGAGAGAACAAAGATCTAGCTTGGGGGAGAGAGTTAGGAGGGAGAAGGGCCAAGGCTGGGGATGTTTGTGGAGGCAGCCTCACGCTTGGGTCGGCCCCTGAGACCAGGGAGGAACAGGGAGGGTAGGGAAAGAAGGAAAATAAGATGTCTGGGCGAGACAATCGAGACATCCTCATGCTAGGGTCTGCTGTTGGAGCTGTAGGCCACAGGTAGGGAAGAGAGTTAAAGACAGCGGGGAGGAAAGGCAGTGAGGACTGGGCCTGCAACACTTGTGGAGGCAGCCTCACACTAGCATCTGCTGCAGGAGCTAGAGCCCAAGGGTAGGGAACAGGGTTAGAAATATCGGGAAGGATGGATAGTGCGGACTGGTCTGCGGCGCTAGCAGAGGCCGCCTTACGTTAGCGTCTGCTGCTGGAGGTGGAGAAAAGTGGGGTCTGGTGGTTAAGGATCTGAGGTGTGGCCCAGACTTTGCTGAAGGCACACCACCACAGCCCAACACTCAAAGAGGGTCCAGTCTTGCACAGGAGGAAGACAGTGTTCAGGGCCCTATGGGTTTAGCTCGATCTATTGGTGGTCAAAAATGTAGTCTCAAGAGAAGAGGGGAAAAATCATAATAAGTTTAAATAGTATAAAAATAATCACTTAATTTGCACCATCTATGGGGGAATGCTAAACAAAATATTTTGGTGTAGCAACTGAAAGAGATTTTAACAGGGACAGAACACAAGGATTTGAGCTGTGCTCTTGTGGGGCTGAGCAGACAGGTGGAGAGTAAGAGCTGTCCGGGATGGAATCTGAGGCTTTAGTGTGAAAATTGAATGTCTGAATTAATCAGGGCTTGTCTTAACCCCTTAACTGTCCATTTCTCTATGGCAGGGATGATTGAATGGGCCAGGGTAGAGAAAGACACAGAGGAAGATGGTGAATGTCTTGCCGGCAGGGGCGAGAGTAGGCCTTGGAGTCTTGGCCTAAGTCTACATAATATCCACGTATGCAGTTTATAAGAGATGAAATAGCATGACAATATATATAAACCTATAACATTTTACATAGATAACTTTTAAACATAGCCTATAAGTTTTCTGACTTTTTTTTTCTTTCTTGCATTTGCGTGTTTATATCTCCCAGTTCTGACTTGCAATTGCGAGTTTATATTAATTCTGAGGGAAAAGTCAGAATAACGAGTATATTTCACAATTCTGTTTTTCCTTCTAATAATTGTGAGATATAAACTTGAATTTGCAAGAAAAAAGTCAGAATTGTGAGATATAAACTCGAAATTAACTTTTTTTATTTCGTGGCTTCCACAGACTGCTACTGCAGAATTGTCATTTTCTGCCATCAGATCGGCTCCACCCACAAAAATGTCATTGCTGTTTGCAAACACAAAATAGGTCTATTAGTGTGCGCAATCTTTTGAAATTCAACAAAATATTCCTTTAAGAATTAGCAAATATATCTATCTAGATCTGTATACATAACAAAACTTAAATATATTTAAAAAATAATTATGTAATCAGACCTTCACGAACCACTCACAATTCACACTAGTGCATTTAAAATTAGCAGATATTGGAGCTGCGTTGTTCCAAGAAGAACGGCAGAGGGCGATGAATGGTGCAAGCTGCACTTGACATTCAGATTACTAAAATCACTGTATAAAAAGAAGTCAACACTTAATAGATCTAACAGACACTTTAATTTTTGGGGGGGTCAGGGGCATGATAATAATCCAATAATGATCAAATCTGCACAAAAATAATGCTGCAAGGACTCCCATCACTATAATATAGAGTGATGGCGTTTAAGTAACCGGATGAAAATAATAGCTATAATTGTGCAAACTACTGCAATTATACATATTTGATGGAAGAGAAATTGCAGTTACATTCCATAAATGCTCATCTTAAAGACACTTGAGATCATCTATATGTTAGTGTGCTCCTAAATGTGGCAATTCAAGGAGTTTTACCAAGTTATGTTTTCAAGAATTACATACTGTTGCAATTATGCTGCATTTTGTTATACACCAAGAACTATTTAAAAGAAATGACAAGGATGTTGACAGCTCAAGTGCCTTTATTGGGACCAGAAAAACAGCTCAGAGCCACTTATTGTTAATGTGGATGGCTTCTCCTAAAAAATAAAAAAAAATAAAAAAATAATACAAACAGAATGGGGCTAGATATTAAATACACAACACTTGAAAAGCTAAGACGGTGACGGAGACACAGGCTAGTGACATCATTCATCATCATCCCAGTCCTTCTTTCCTTGTGGAGCTTTGGGTCCACCAGCCGGCTTGGCCATTATAATCTGTGGAGGAGAAGCAGACATAATCAGACACTCACAGAGTAAAAGATAGTCAATTTCGTGCAGTGCAAATGTTAGCAGGGGAAATCCTGTGAGGAAAAAGTGCTTTTAGTGCATGCAGCATGCAAGTAAACGACAACAAAATTCCCAGATGACATTCAAAGTGTCACAGTGACTGAAGTTAGTGATGCTTGTGAAGTGCAAAACAACCATTATAATCATTCCGATCTCTTGGTTTTCAGGATGAAATTATCCAAATAAAAATCATCTGAATTAATATTTATCAATGTGTAAATGCAAACCTAAATAATTTAGACCGTTAACCAATGCTTCTCAGGTAAAATAAAACCACACAACTATGTTATCTGTGATGTAACAACTGCAGTCAGGCTAGACTTATTTCATCAACAAATTCAAGGTGAATTTCCACACAGTGTTCATGCACCCCGGTTCACTCCAGTGGTTAAGCACTCCAAACAGTGGCTTTTGTTTGTGCACCTTTGCTATCATTTTGGATTTCTTATCAATGATGTGTATCAAATTTTTCTGGTTCATCATCCCAACCATCCTTGTCCCAGTGTCCTTGCTGTTTGGGGGTTTTGGGTCCCCCTGCTGGCTTTGCCATAATGATCTGGTATATACACATCACATTATAATCCAAAAAAAACAAAAAAAAAAAAACACAGGCTAACAAAGCACTTAAATTGATAAATATGGATGGAAAAAGAAAATGAATGGCATGCAAATACTTGTAGTGAAGCACTAACCTGATCCACACGGAGGACAGTGATGGCTGCGTTTGTGGCCAATTTGATGCCCCAGTGCTTGACCAGGTATGGGTCGAGGATACCGACCTCCAACATGTCCTTCAACGCAGGCCCTTCTCCCTAAATGGTTTAAAAAGCACATAGCCATCAATAACACCTTAACAGTTTTTAAAATCTAATTAAAGGCTTAAGAACTTAATACCTGCACAAATCAAATTATTACCATATGGGTGGGGTAGAGAAACATCTATGGTAACAAGTTCAAATAATAAAAAACAAATTTTTATAAAATGATAAACTTCACTTTTCAGTCTTTAAACCATTTTATAATGAAAAGGGATGAGTCAATTTTATACAAATATAATTTACATTATTTAATCTTGTGATTATCTTATCCAAATTGTTTAGAATTTTAGATTGCATATTAGCTTCTTTTCGATCCACCGGCAGAATGAAAATTCTATTTAATTCTCTGACAACAGGTGTCGCTTATGGAACCGCAAAAAACAGCTGCACTTTTTACAAAAGTGACAAGTTTGCAAGAATGATAAAAACACAATTACAAACACCATAAGGTAAACACTGCCATAATTCATCAACAGCAGATCATAAGCAACTGCCTGGTATACATGTGTGGTATTCAGTGATTGCGAACTGCTGTGAAACTAAAAAGACTGTAAAATGTAAAGCAGCACTACATTTTTACTTTGAAGCATGCAGCACTCACAATTAAATCACTGCCTTTTGAAGTTCAATTTAAATTAAACCATAAGGTGATTTGTGTTTTTCAGAGGCCACTCTTCCGCCAGAAGTAGACTCACATATGGCCATTGCAGAAAGCCAGTTTTAAATATGGATATTTTTCTTACAAAAACCCATCGCTTCACTTCAAAAGGCCTTTATTAACCCCCTGGAGCTGTATGGATTACTTTTATGATGGATGGATGCACTTCTTTGGGCTTCAAAATCTTGAGCCCCATTCACTACCATTATAAACCTTGGAAGAGCCAGGAATTTTTTTTAAAAAACTTTGATTGTGTTTGTCTGAAAGAAGAAAGTCATAAAAGCCTAGGATGGCTTAAGGGTGAGTAAATCATGGGATAATTTTTATTTTGGGGTGAACTAACCATTTAAAGACCCCCCAGGGTCCCTATTTTTGCATGATTTAGGGTCCTTTTCTATTCATTTCAGGTTTGCTGCCTCTAAATTAAAAATAGCTTCTCTTCCCCCTTTGCTTTTTATCCTTGAATCCCTTACAAAGCCAGCGTTTGCCACGGGTCCCTTCTCACCTCAATATCAAAGCCGTAGTTCTTGTTGCCCTCGTGGTGTGCGGCGTACAGTTTAGAGATCAGCTCATTGCCCTTCACGCCAGAGTTTTCAGCCAAAGCACGGGGCACTGCTTCAAACGCCTCTGCAAACTTCTTGATGGCGTACTGCTCCAGGCCTGGGCAAGACTTCAGAGGATGTTTCCAAATGATTTATACTGGTCAAGTTTTGCCAACAGCAAAAGGAAATTAGATTGATATACTTACTTCGCCATAAGAGGTGATGTGTTTCGCAAGCTCAATTTCAGTGGCACCGGCACCTGGACAAAGGCGTGCATCCTGAGGGGACATAGTTTTGTTAGAGTCACATTTTTTCATGAATTAGAAGTGGGTTTGAGAAGTGGTGGATTTTTAAACTAGCTCACCCTGACAAGGACTTTAAAGGTGTTAACTCCATCATCGATGGCACGCTCAATGTCATCCATCAGGTTGTCTGTGGACCCACGAATTACTAAAGTAGAGATGGCACCATCCTCTTTATCTAGAAATAGGAGTGAGATGGCATGAGCTGTCTGGATACATCACTGCCAGACTAAACAACAAAATTTACAAAGCACAGTTTGCTACAGGATGTCAAGAAAACGACTCACAAAGACAAGTGGTATGTTGATAAGTGAGTGACTCAGCCACATTTCAACCCAATGATCACCAAGGCTGCATTTATTTGATCAAATACACAGTAAAATTTACTGTTTTCTATTTTAATATGTTAAAATGCAATTTATTCCTGTGATGGTAAAGCTGAATTTCCATTAGTCATTACTCCAGTCTTCATTATCACATTCATTATCATTCTAATATGCTGATTTGCTTCTTTTTTTTTTTTTTTAATCAATTTTGAAAACAGAAAAGTCTTTACTGTAACTTTTGACAAATTTAATGCTGAATAAAAGTATTAATTTCTTTGAAAAAAATCTTCATGACCACAAACATTTGAAAGGTAGTGTACATACACACATATATTATGCACGTATAACATGCAAATATACAAGAATTGAGTATTTGAAATTCCTTACCATGTTTGAAGACCACAACCTGCGTATCTCCAACCTCGGACAGGTAAACACTGTCACAGTGTCCCATCTCTTCTGGAGTAGGGGGAGTCTGTTTGTCCAGAGGAAAAATAAACAACATAGAAGCTGACACGGAGTGACCATAATGATGCCAACTGGCTTATCACTAACTCACTGCTTTACACAAAGTGGCACTAATAAAGTAGAACTCTAATCCAGTCTGGAAAATCAAGATTAACTCACCAATCTGGGCAACGCCGTGGCTCCGACAGTTTTGCATAGTCTTCTAAGGTCCCATTTTGAATTCAGCCTTGGTGAAAAACAAACAGCATTCATAAATATCAGACACATAGCTAAATTCTCATTTAAAAAGCCAACACGGAAAAAACACTGACAAAAAAAAGCTGAATCAAGCTGCACAAAGGAGGAAGGGATCTTCCTCTCTCTCACCTGACCACCATAAGCTTGTACTTGTTGGCATAATGAAGGGCCATATCAGCAACTTTGCCCCCTGTCACAATCACATTGGCCCCTGAATCAGCGATAGACTTCACCTGGACCTCCATCAGGTCCTCCTCTCCTTTACTGAAATTCATGAGCTCCTCTGCGTTCTTTATAAGTACTGTTCCCTATGAAACATGAGAAATAACTATTGAAGGAAGAAAGCACGGACAGCTATAAATCAAATGGAGAATGTGATTTATTGAACATCATACAAAAGAAAATACTATGTCAACCCATTGCGAGTGCGACACAAGATAGACAGCATAAAGACATTTAATCCAATTCAGTGAGCTTTTTTCTACCTTGGTTTCAGTAACCATGCAGTCGAACGGACAGGAGAACACCGCTATCTTTGCGTCTTTCACTGATGTGAGGTCTCCTTCTGTCTCTTTCTTAAATACCATGCCATGAAGCACCGTAGAAGAGTTCAGTCCACAGCCCTACAAAAAAATAAATAAATAAAAAAAATATAACTGACCCAGACACTCTAGAAATCATTTAGTTTAAAGCAATGCCTAAATTAAATAGTACTTTATACTTACCAAAATCTTGCACACTCTGACATTATCGACATTGAAATTGCCAGACTCAGGGAATATAGAGACTGTAAAATAAGAATAAAATTAAAATGACCCCTAAGATTATCACAAAATTTTCACAAAAACTTTCAAACATTTGAAATGAACTTTTCCTGATTACCCCAAAGAATTCATGCCTTACCACAGGCCTGTGCAATGAGCTTGGCCAGGAAGTCCTCATTGCCGTACTGTTTGCTCATGACAGCTGAGCGGATCATGGCCGTGGCCTCTTCCAGATCGTGCAGGTTCTTAGCAGATGAGCAGACGCAATCGGGCAGAATTTCCAGAGTTTTCTTACATGCCATCTCATAGCCTTCAATCACCTGGGATAAATAATCATCAGCTCAGGTAAATAAATTATCTATTAGTCCTCAATTTAGCATAAACTTGCAAAACATTATGAATTAATCACACAAATAGATACAAAATTTCTATAAAAACAAAAAAACATTTTTTTTTAGTATGGAAACCAAACTTTAGAAACTTTGGATTATCAAAATACACTCGATTTAATTTTTAAAAGATTTCTTAAAATAGTTTTAAGAGATAATGAAAATCTTTATCCTGACAGTGCTATGTTTACATGCACCCAAACAAATCCTTTTATAATTAGATTGATGGGTCAACATTTACGGTTCATATAAACAGAACTTTCAGAATCTCAAATCAGATTGGATTTATTCTGACTGATGAAAATTAGTGCATTTAAACATACATAGTGACATACTGCATTAGAGCTGTTGTTTACCGACCTCTGAAACAGACAGGCCCATCCTCAGCAGCTCCTCAGCAAGCTCTAGCAGAGCACCAGCAAACACCAGCACAAAGTTTGTGCCATCACCTACTTCCTGCTCTTGCATGTGGGATGCCATCACAATCATTTTGGCTGCTGGGTGCTGAACCTTGGAGGAAGAAAAAGAAAAAAAAAAGACAATAAATGGAGATATTCTTCCAAATGATAAGCATTAAAGGTGTAGTAAGTGATTTCTGAGAAGCACTATTGTAATTTGAAATCAACCCAAACAAACACACCCCTCGCTTCATTGCTCCACCCCCAAAATGCACAAACACGCAATGCAAGAGTGGATGTCTCTTTATCATAGCGAAGCAAACCACAATAATGCTTCATGAAAAATAAAGCAAAGATGGCAAAAGAATAAAGAAGAACAAAAAATAAACATACAGTACACAAGAATAAATACAAGCAAAAGTTTGTTGTTAGTCGCCAGCAGCGCACCAGCTCCAGACAAACAATGACAGACTCAAAACTGTCTTCTTTACTTTAGCTAACATTACAACAACAGCATATCTTGGTTCTGTGAAACATAGAAAAATACTATGAAAGAAAGCTTTTCTAATATTAACACAGGTCCTAAAGCTCTTGCCTGCTCATAACTCTTCTTTTTCCAGTGACCTTTTCTTTTATTGTAATGTCTCTCAGCCATCTATCTTTGTTCTTTAAATCTCCCCCTCTTGCTCACTCTCTCCTTCCCCATCATGAGTGTTTACACCCCCTACTGCTGAAGTTTGTTGTGGTTCCCGGTCCGATCCACTTTCAACAGCATTTCTCAGAAATCGCTAACCGCACATTCAATTAATGTGTTTATCACAATTATTAACATTTACCTCCAGCTCTCTCAGAATAGTGGCAGCATCATTTGTGACAAAGAGCTTCTCCAAGTGGTTGATGACCATTTTGTTCATACCTGTACAGAATTAAATGAACATGCACAGTCCAGTCAGAGTCCAGTGGTATCACTTAAATAAGGTCTACGACATCACAGTAAACAAATAAGCTTCACCATTGGGTCCATATGCAGTTCTTGTGGTCTGTGCCAGTTCCTTGCATGCCTGGATGTTCCTGTAAACAGCCTCTTCAAGACCTGAATAGTGCTGATTGTAGAAAACAAATAAGACAAAAGTCAATTCATGTTTTGAAAACATCAATAATGTGGGGTTTGTTAGTGGTTTTAAAACACAAAACTGTGTAACACACATCCTTATTTCTTTCTTTACAAGTATTTCAAATTAAATACTAGGCAGTGAGAGATCAACCATTCAAGTTGACATTTTCATAATGTATAGCATATTTCTCTAAAAACACGAGGTCATTTTTTTTTTCCAATTTTGAATGGATCAGAAAGAATAGTATGTACGATATCTGCTGGCATAATGATGCTTATAAAAAAAATTGTCATGTGAAAATCAACAACAAAACTTAAAACTCAAAAGCTAAATGTTTAAAATCTTTATAAAATAAATTAATTGCAAACGCTGAATCTTTAAAACTAGTTATTTTGTTAAATACAATTATGATAAAAAATGATCTAATCAGCATATCAACAAACGAATATGGAAAAATTAAGAATGGGGAACAGCCCAAAACGGCATTTTTATAGAAGTGAAATAAAACTGTACACGTTGTAATTCTGACGTTTAACAAAAGCATTATCCTTTCTAATACTGTATGAATATAAGAGAGCTGTTTAAGTGATGGAGGTGTGGGCAGAGTCTGTCTGTCTGTCAGTGGCACATGTCTTCAGCTAACATGCTAACTTCATTCATCCGTTACTTTCTAACGGAATCTATTTACTGCCTAACCTTCGATATTTAATTAAGACCTAATGTTAATGACGGCCTAACAAAACGTTAATATTCAGTTGAAGTCTCAAACGTCTGTTAGTTTTACCGGTAGTTTGACGGCATGAGGCCCATGTTCTAGAAACCTCTATGGGAAGTCACTGGGTGTGCTCTTTAAAACAACACAATACGAGCAAAACACGGTTTCAACAGCCCTACCTTCGCACCATCCTTTAACATCTGAGCAAAGCCCGGGGCTTTCGGGACGTGAAGAGCCATTTTGTTCAGAAAAGTTGGATATTAGACTGATGCTGGATGAGGCTGCAGCGCACTGGAAGCATGCAGCTAAGAAAGAACAGGCGCTGCTGCAGAGAGCAGATACACGGATTACTGATCCAGATAGGCGAGATAATGGAGCGCCGATTGAGTGCACACCCAGAAAAAAATCAGAAAAAGCAAGCTATTTAATATTTATTAATATGTCAGTCCCACCAGGATTTCGCCGTGTTTTTTTTTGTTTTGTTTTGTTTTTTATATAATTTTTGCGAACAAAATGGCTGATTTTTGGTGGTATTTTTTAAATTTGCGAAGCTTTTTTGTTATTAAAATACCACATTTACCATATTATGTATTATGCTAGATGCACAATAGTCATACATGACACAAACGACAAACAAAATGCATAAATCTTTTTACATAGCTTTTTTTTATTCGATTTTATTCATACATTTCTATTAGATAGGCTAGTTAGCTAGGCTAAGGGTGTAGGCTACTATCTAGATTTAAAGGGATAGTTCAAGCAAAAAAAAAAAATATATATATATATTTTGAAAAAAAAAATCAGTAACCAAAAGGTTGAATATGGAGCCCTGGACATGACATGCAGGAAGAAAATAGTTTAAAAAAATAGGCTAAATCGTGCGCACAATTTACTATTTCGTTCCCTCGATTTACTAAAATGTGCGCACGATTTTTCTATTTCGTTCCCTCGATACTAAAACGTGCGCACGATTTACTATTTCGTTCCCTCGATTTATAAATCATGGGACAATTTAGTAAATCGAGTAAACGAATTAGTAAATCGTGCGCACGATTTAATTTCTTTTCTTGCATGTCATGTGCGGGGCTCCGTAGTTGAAGGACCCCATTGACTTCTGGACTTCCCCCATAGTATTTTTTTTTCATACTATGGAAGCCAATGTGGCCCATGCATCAGCTTTTTGGTTACCCATATTCTTATTATCTTCTTTTGTGTTCAGCAGAAGAAAGTAATTCATAACGGTTTGGAACAATTTGAGGGTAAATAAATGAGTGAGTAAAAGAAATGTGAGTAAAATAATTTTCATTTCTGGGTGAACTGTCCCTTTAATAACATGATTTGGCAATATGTCCAAAATCTTATAAGCAAAGCACAGCAAAACAAATACTTGCCTAATATAAGTGAAATATTCTCAAGTAATTAAGAAATCAAGTAAACAGTCAGTAATAAAATAAGAACAAAGAAGCTAATGACAATAGGACAAACTAATACAACATAAAGATACAAACTTTTTTTTTCCTGTTGTTGTTGTTGTTTGTTTAACATTATATAGCCATTATTATATTTAATATATAGCCTAAATAAAGCTACAGATACATAAATATCTTTATATATATTTTTATATTTCCTTCCTGTGTGACTGTTTTTCACAACTCTAAATGATTCCACTGCTGATTATTGTTTTGCAATAAAAAATAACCTAACAATGCACAAACACAAAAAAAATACTATAAATCACAAACCCTAACCGCCTTCAACAGAAAGTACAAAATTACAATGAAAATCCAACCTTTGCATTGTTCTTGTCAATGTGTGGGGTCACTCAAAGCTGATTGGAGAGGTGGACATTGTTGTAGTGTAAAGTCATGCCATCTGAGCCATTTAATTGGTGTCCGTCTAGCACACACAGAATCACAGTGCCTCCTGCTGAAGAGCTGTCATTACTTTGGCTGTGTTTTGTGAACCTGCTTTTGGCTTCTCAGTGTACACTACGAGGATTATGACTGATTTAATGTGACTTTTACAGTATAAACAGTAAAGAAGATCTACAGGCTTCTCAATGGAGTGTCTTCAGCTCTGTGTCTTTTGCTGAGTGACTCTTGAGGCTCTTTTAAGATTTTTATAAGAGAGTTTTCTGTAAATACGTTTCTGTTGTCAGGTAAGGGGTTTTATTGTCTCATTTAATCATATGAAACAAATTAAACCTCTTAAAAAATCTTCTTGTAGTTTTAACAAAGTAAAGTTACAGTGCGAGTTATGCTTGTGGTCTCTTTCACACTTTCATGACATTAACATTGGACTTGTGTCTTCTTTAATGTTCAGTCGTAAAATATAGCACATATGTATTAGCACATAAAACATAGTAAATATACATTAATAAATTTAGTAACATACACAAATATGACTTCATAAGCAACACCAAGGAACACTGTGCAACCAATTCAGAAGTATGATCTCATTTGCTGGCTGGGAGAGGATTTATCTCCAATTGTTTAATCCCTGATGCAACTTTGGGCACATGATGAGACCTTTTCATGACTCCCTGAAAGGCTGCTGATCTCATACTTCTTAAATTAACTATATATATGGCTTACATCCAATCTTGTTTAATCCAAATCTGCTCTTTTTCTAGGAATAAATGATCACCTCAACTAGACGAGTCTCTGCAGATAAACCTGAAGTACAAATCGCTTTCAGCCTCGACGAAACCTCAGGCAAGGCATCTACTATTAAGAATGTGAAAATTATTGTTTTAGATGTGTTTGTCACTGTGAATGAGAGACTAAAATAGAGTCGTGTCCCCTCGCTCTGCACGGTCCATGCGATGCGTGACTTCTACCAAAATGGCAACAAGCAAAACCCACTCAAAGCCTCTCATGTGGGATCAATTCAACTTTTGCCATCCTTTACAAAGAAACAGGTGCCCCTCTATTTTAGTTGATCTCTGGCATCTTAAAAACAAAATATCTACCTAGCCACAAAGCCAACAGTGCTGTCAAAGTGTTTTACAGCTATTCAGGCAAATGCTTTGATGGCAGCTGCTGCCTGGGCATTGCAGCATCAGGTTTCTGTTTTAATACCTCACTGCTGCATGATTCACTCATTTGCTTTTAGAACACTGGCCTAAATTTAAAAGCATTTAATGCCTCACGCTTCGCCGCTACTTTGCCCTGCGTCCTTTTCTTTCTTTCCCAAAAGTGGAACACAAATAGAACCCAACACATAAACACACTATACTTATCTGTCTTTCCCATAATTCCCTACAAACTTGTTTTGAACCATGTAGACCAATCTTTTGTGTCATTAACAGTCACTTGTTAAAGGATTAGTTCACTTTTTTCTGATAATTTACTCACCCTCATGTCATCCAATATGTTTATGTATTTCTTTCTTCAGTCGAAATTAAATTGAGGTTTTTGAGGAAAACATTCCAGGATTTTTCTCCATATAGTGGATTTCACTGGGGTACAACAGTTTCAGCGCAGCTTCAAAGGGCTCTACACGATCCCAGCCGAGGAATAAGGGTCTTATCTAGCAAAATGATCAGTCATTTTCTAAAAAAAAAAAAAAAAAAAAGTATATACTTTTTAACCACAAATGCTGGTCTTGTACTGCTCTGCGATCCGCCACGCATTACGTAATCATGTTGGAATGGTCACGCGTGACTAAGGCGGAAATACCGCGGTAGGGCTAAAATCTCATTTTCTCCTCCAACTTGAAAATCTTCCGACATCGCTGTTTTACCTGTTTTTTGTAAAGGCTGTTTGACTTTGCAGTCTTTGCACATTCGCTTTGTAGACACTGATAGGTACTTTCGACCCTTCAACCCGTTGTATCCCAGTGAAGTCCACTATATGGAGAAAAATCCTGGAATGTTTTCCTCAAAAACCTTAATTTCTTTTTGACTGAAGAAAGAAAGACATAAACATCTTGACTTGGATGACATGGGGTGAGTAAATTATCAGGAAATTTTAATTCTGAAGTGAACTAATGCTTTAATTAAACCATAAAATGAAAAATAAAATAAATTTTAACTGAAATAAATAAATAAAAGATGACATAAAAAATGTCATGACTCAAAAACTAAACTAAAAGAAACCGAAAATAATAGCAAAATGATAAATAATAATTTGATATATAAAATAATGATAATTAACTAGGAAAAACTGAAGCTAAAATAAATGTAATTTAATTTTAATTATAACTTAAAATTAAATCAAACTAAAATAAATTGTCATGACCCCAAAACGAAACTAAAAGAAACTGAAAATAATAGCAAAATAATAAGTAATAATTAAATATATAAAATAATGAACTAGGGAAAACTGAAACTAAAATAAATGTAATTTAATTGTATTTACAATTTAAATTTAAATCAAAATAAAATAAAATAAACTCCAAAATTAAAAACCTAAACTAAACAATAAAATAACAAATATGTGATCATTTAAAATGATAAAACTAAATTAAAAATTCAAAATAATATCTATGCAATCAATCAGCCAAAATTACATGAAACTGTCATGTTCATCCCCACCTGGCCACATTCTGCAGGAAAAATGTGCATATCATGTTTCAGATAATACCCTTGCAAATTTTAATGTATATATATCTTTTAATTGGCCATCTGGCTGATGCATGACTGTAAACAGACCTGTTTTTAGCTGATTGCATCAGAGGATTCTCGGCTTGAGTGAGTGAGCCCCACTTGGACATAGCTGGCATGGCGGGAATCAGGGCAGACAAGCTGTCTGTCAGAGCGCTCGTTACAAACCAGTTATTGCAAAGAACCTGGGAGATAGTTACTTTCAATCTGTCCGTTTAGGATTTAGAGTCCATGGCCGAACAGGTGGTGTTCGAATTTGGCTTCTCGCAATGATCTGGAATCAGTTTCTAGGCGAATAACAACGTGTGTGTTTACACTAAGGAAACTGGACCTAGATCAGTGTAAACAGCTAACTGGACATGCTGTGGTGTCATGTGCACTGCGGTATGATTAAGCTGATTAGATGGATGTAGATGTCACCAGTAAGGCCTTGGAGTAAAGATCTCAAACATTAGCATTCTCATACCAGACATGTTCCTCCGGATTTCTTTTCCTCTCAGAGTTGAAAGATGCAGAGGATCCCCTTCCATCATTCCCCGACCTTGAGCAACGCCTGCAGGTAAAGTTATTAATAATCTATTTAAAATATGACGGCATGATGTATGCTTTGAATACATTTACAGAGTGCTGCATGGAGAATACAGCTAAAACAGGTAGATATTATGCATCTGACTGAATTTCACAACTAAAGGTATACTGTATGATAACGGGTTGGGATCATATGGTGTGACAGTTGCGTAGAAAAAACTCAAGAAAAGGCTAAATCCACTGTACTAATATTAGCTCTGAACACCAGTGGTGGGTTTGTGTGGCAGGGTGCAGTGAATTCCCGCATGTAAGATTCATGAGGAAAGACGCTAAATCAGAGTAGTGTCACATCCACCCTGACAACATTATAAACGACATTATGGTCATGGAAATACAATAATATAGTTTACTGCTGCCTTAAACTGTTTATTGATGTCTCTTCCTTGGCTGAGGACATTTGTTCCTTCTTTGACTATTTTCACATATTGTTACACAACTTGTTATTCGGTTTATTTCATGGATCATTTTTTTCCCAGAGGGAATATTTCCAGCAATGCTTCTGTAAGACCACAAGATGGCACCGGTTACTTTTAAAGCTCTCAAAACAGTCAACAGGAAATCATTTGAATTTATTTACATTCTTAAAGGTAATGATGTAATTTTTAATTGTATAACTTTAATTGTTGTTATTATTGTTTTATAATAATAATAATAATAATAATTATTGTATAATGATAATTTATTAATTATTAATTTATAATATTATTATTATTATTTTTTTAAAGTGCCACAAGAGGCCCATAAATGACACACTTCATGTTTAATACTTCATGAATTATTGGTCTTATTTTGGACAGTGTATGTACAAAAAAATAAATGCTTGTCTACATAATCATTCTTTAAAATGTCATAACTGAAAAGATCTTTTTTTTGAGTGATGTCCTCCAACTTTTTAATCAATTCCTGATGGACAAAATGTCATGGACTATTATTTTTTTCTTCTATAAATATAGCCTCACTCAAATATATGTTACGTTACAGAAGTAAAATGGGTTGAGAATGCTGTTTCATGCTGACATGGGTTGGTTTTGCCATTTCCTCATAACTAGCATAAAATTGACACAAAAAAGTCTCTAACTGTTAGACAAAAAGTCCCAGGCTAAAGGGAGCAAACTCTGACAGCTTACATTAGAAGGCATTGAGTAGTGTGAAGATATTGATAAATCTATAAGCGCTATCTATCAACTATTCATTATCAATCTATAAATCTTTTTTTTAATTTTTTTTATTGTATTTTCATTCAAATTTGCTTTGGTTATATGATATAATTATTGATTATCAATGCCATGTGGTGTTTAAAATATCAGTTCTGCTCCATGTGATAAGGACTATTTAAGGAATATTCCCCCATAAAAGTGTCCCTTTCTGAAACCTGAAATTGTTCTACCTGAAAAAACACTGGGTTAAAATACATACAAATGCACAGATACACCCACACATGAGGGGAAAAACTGGGAGAAGTTAAATAGCTTTGTTATGGATGATATTCTGTAGGACTGTGCCGTGAGTCATTGCGAAAGAAGAAGTTCCTGACACAAAAGGAATAAAAAAGTCAAGCGTCTCACCAATGTTTCCACATATTGTGTTTCATCTGTTGATTGAAACCTTCTTGTCAGGCTGTATGACGATTTTGTGTATATTCCAGGATGTAGCAGACAATCCAAATATAACATCATAAAGAAAAAAAAAAATGAAGTTCCTGAATTTATCACCAGTCACTGTTGTAGCTACAGTATATGATTTTAACATACTGTAATGAATCTTTTTTCAATTCACTTTTTAAAAAGAGTGATTGTGGTTTGACATATTAGGAAATATAAAACACTTAGGCCTACAGTTTCACTAATAAACTAATGTAATGTAATATGTCATCATCTTCCTCTCTTTAACAGCCGGTGCTGCCGTGTCGGTCTCTAAAGGAGTCCATAGAAGTGTACAAAGACCACTGCAAGATGGCCAATGAGTTCAACCAGGTCAAACATGAAATCGCCAGACTGGAAGACAGAAAGTAAGCTTTAAAAATAACTCAAAACACAAACTCAATACATGTATTCATGATATTATTGAGATTCAGAGCTGTCAACCACCCTATTAATAAATATCCTAAAATAAATATATCCTGAACCGTATGTATAAACACAAACATCTTTGTAAGTATGAACAGACAGATCATTGATAAGAGCTGCCTTTGTGGAGTTTCCTTAATAGTCATGCTCTGTGCCTGTGTGATTATGACAAGAGTTGACACTGTATTGTGGTATGCAGGGCTTTTTGTTTTTTTAACATCCACATAGTAAAGCCACACTTTGAAATGAAAGTGCACTGTAAAGCCTAACAAGTTAATTTTAAAGTTGTTTTTTCTAAGATCTTGTTGTTTTTATAAAAAGTACAGTTGTATTTTCAAACCACATAGTAGTACAGTTTGTAAACATAACTACTAATATCTAATCAACCAATCACATGGCAGCAGGTTGGAGTGATTCTAGGTTTTCAGTATTAGGGGGGCTCAGCCTCCAATGAGGGTATGATTAAAAATATATATTTAATATATTGTGTGTTTATAGGTTAGGAATAAACAATACAGTGGGTTAGGTTATATTCATAACCTAAATAATTTTAACTAACCATATTCATTATTATTCATTAGGAATACAAGTGCTGGTCATATAATTACAATATCATCAAAAAGTTGATTTATTTCACTAATTCCATTCAAAAAGTGAAACTTGTATATTATATTCATTCATTACACACAGACTGATATATTTCAAATGTTTATTTCTTTTAATTTTGATGATTATAACTGACAACTAAGGAAAATCCCAAATTCAGTATCTCAGAAAATTAGAATATTGTGAGAAGGTTCAGTATTGAAGACACCTGGTGCCACACTCTAATCAGCTAATTAACTCAAAACACCTGCAAAGGCCTTTAGATGGTCTCTCAGTCTAGTTCTGTAGGTTACACAATCATGGGGAAGACTGCTGACTTGACAGTTGTCCAAAAGACGACCATTTACACCATGCACAAGGAGGGCAAGACACAAAAGGTCATTGCAAAAGAGGCTGGCTGTTCACAGAGCTCTGTGTCCAAGCACATTAATAGAGAGGCGAAGGGAAGGAAAAGATGTGGTAGAAAAATGTGTACAAGCAATAGGGATAACCGCACCCTGGAGAGGATTGTGAAACAAAACCCATTCAAAAATGTGGGGGAGATTCACAAAGAGTGGACTGCAGCTGGAGACAGTGCTTCAAGAACCACTACGCACAGACGTATGCAAGACATGAGTTTCAGCTGTCGCATTCCTTGTGTCAAGCCACTCTTGAACAACAGACAGCATCAGAAGCGTCTCGCCTGGGCTAAAGACAAAAAGGACTGGACTGCTGCTGAGTGGTCCATAGTTATGTTCTCTGATGAAAGTAAATTTTGCATTTCCTTTGGAAATCAGGGTCCCAGAGTCTGGAGGAAGAGAGAAGAGGCACACAATCCACGTTGCTTGAGGTCCAGTGTAAAGTTTCCACAGTCAGTGATGGTTTGGGGTGCCATGTCATCTGCTGGTGTTGGTCCACTGTGTTTTTTGAGGTCCAAGGTCAACGCAGCCGTATACCAGGAAGTTTTAGAGCACTTCATGCTTCCTGCTGCTGACCAACTTTATGGAGATGCAGATTTCATTTTCCAACAGGACTTGGCACCTGCACACAGTGCCAAAGCTACCAGTACCTGGTTTAAGGACCATGGTATCCCTGTTCTTAATTGGCCAGCAAACTCGCCTGACCTTAACCCCATAGAAAATCTATGGGGTATTGTGGAGAGGAAGATGCGATATGCCAGACCCAACAATGCAGAAGAGCTGAAGGCCACTATCAGAGCAACCTGGGCTCTTATAACACCTGAGCAGTGCCACAGACTGATCGACTCCATGCCACGCCGCATTGCTGCAGTAATTCAGGCAAAAGGAGCCCCAACTAAGTATTGAGTGCTGTACATGCTCATACTTTTCATGTTCATACTTTTCAGTTGGCCAAGATTTCTAAAAATCCTTTCTTTGTATTGGTCTTAAGTAATATTCTAATTTTCTGAGATACTGAATTTGGGATTTTCCTTAGTTGTCAGTTATAATCATCAAAATTAAAAGAAATAAACATTTGAAATATATCAGTCTGTGTGTAATGAATGAATATAATATATAAGTTTCACTTTTTGAATGGAATTAGTGAAATAAATCAACTTTTTGATGATATTGTAATTATATGACCAGCACCTGTATAGACAAATCTTAAATTACTGTAATTGTCTAGACTGGCAATATGTTTAATCTGTCCTATATTAAGTCATTTCTTTTTTTGTTGCTTTCTATTTATTAAAAAATAATATAACAGCACATGAATCTAACAGTCTGCCACTTTTATAATTCAAAGTTACATCAAAAACCACAAATGGCTTTACTCTAATGCTAATAAATGTTTGTAACAATCAGCTGCTGGGTCATTATTTAGTAGAAGGAAATAACTCACATGATGTTTCTCTGTCTTTGTCATTGACTCTGATAAGCAGTTTAAAAGCAGAGATGCAAACTCATCAGAGGTAAAAAAAAATCAATATTTTTTAAATACATGTAATATTTTAAGCACTTTATTATTATTTTTTAACTACAGCTGTGCAGCAAATTTATCTTAAAAGAAGATCTACATTTCTAATTTCCATTTATTGAGATATCATAGAAAATAATGGAGACTAATAAACAGGGAGGAGCCGTTTTCATGGGAGTTTTAAAGGGAAATAAGGCAATCATGAATTCGTGTACAGATTATGGAAATTATATAATATTTCAGGGGGGTCTGGGTGGAAATTTAGGGGGCTGAAGCCCTCCTAAAATGGGCCTAGTGATGCCTCTGGCAGCAACTTAACACATATTGGCATGTAGACATGGTCAAGTTAATCTACTGAAGTTCAAACTGAGCACCAGAACAAGGAAGAAAGGTGATTTAAGTGACTTTGAACATGGCATGGTCGTCAGTGCCAGATGGGCTGGTCTGAGTATTTCAGAAACTGCTGATCTACTGGAATTTTCACATACAACCATCTCTAGGGTTTACAGAGTATGGTCCAAAACAGAGAAAATATTCAGCGAGTGGCAGTTCTGTGGCGAAAATGCAACATTAAGTCAAATAACTACTCATTACAACCAAGGTGTGCAGAAGAGCATCTCTGAAAGCACAACACATCAAAGCAGATGGGCTACAGCAGCAGAAGACCACACCAGGTGCCACTCCTATCAGCTAAGAACAGAAAACTGAAGCTACAATTTGCAAAGGCTCACCAAAATTGGACAATAGAAGATTGGAAAAACATTGCCTGTCTGATGAGTCTTGATATCTGCTGAATTTGGTGTAAACAGAATGAAAGCATGGATCCATCTTCCCTTGTATCAACGGTTTAGGCTGCTGGTGGTGGTGTAATGGTGTGGGAGATATTTTCTTGGCCCCTTAGTACCAATTGAGCATCGTTTAAATGCCACAGCCTACCTGAGTATTGTTGCTGACCATGTCCATCCATTTATGTTCACAGTGTGCCCATCTTCTGATGGCTACTTCCAGCAGGATAACGCGCCATGTCACAAAGCTCAAATCATCTCAAACTGGTATCTTGAACATGACAATGAGTTCTATAAGTTCACTATACTCAAATGGTCTCCACAGTCACCAGATCTCAGTCCATTAGAGCACCTTTGGGATTTGATGGAACAGGAGATTCGTACCATGGATGTGCAGCCAACAAATCTACAGCAACTGCGTGATGCTATTATGTCAATATGGACCAAAATCTCTGAGGAATGTTTCCAGCACCTTGTTGAATCTATGCCATGAAAAATTACAACAGTTCTGAAGGCACTAGCAAGTACTAGCACCGGTACTAGCAAGATGTACGTGCATGGTAATAAAGTGGTAATTATATATATATATATATATATATATATATATATATATATATATATATATATATATATATATATATATATATATAGTTTTTAAAAGTTTTTAATGTTTTTAAAAGAAGTTTTGTCTGCTCACCAAGGCTGCATTTATTTAATTAAAAATACAGTAAAAACAGTAATATTGTGAAATATTATTACAATTGAAATTAACTGTTTTCTGTTTGAATATATTTTATAAAGTCATTTATTCCTGTGATGGCAAAAATGAATTTTCAGCCTCATTACTCCAGTCTTCAGTGTCACATGATCCTTCAGAAATCATTCTAATGCTGATCTGCTGCTCAAGAAACATTTATGATTATTATCAATGTTGAAAACAGTTGTGTACTTTTTTTTTCAGGATTCCTTGAAAGTTCAAAAGAACAGCATTTATCTGAAATACAAAGCTTTTGTAACATTATACACTACCGTTCAAAAGTTTGGGGTCAGTAAGAATTTTTATTTTTATTTTTTTGAAAAGAAATTAAAGAAATTAATACTTTTATTTAGCTAGGATGCATTAAATTGATCAAAAGTAACAGTAAAGGCATTTATAATGTTACAAAAGATTATATTTCAAATAAATGCTGTTCTTTTGAACTTTCTATTCATCAAAGAATCCTGAAAAAAAAAATATTGTACACAAATATTTTGTACAATAAATGTTTCTTGAGCAGCAAATCAGCATATTAGAATGATTTCTGAAGGATCATGTGACACTGAAGACTGGAGTAATGATGCTGAAAATTCAGCTTTACCATCACAGGAATAAATTACTTTATAAAATATATTAAAAAAAAAAACAGTTATTTTAAATTGTAATAATATTTCACAATATTACTGTTTTTACTGTATTTTTAATTAAATAAATGCAGCCTTGGTGAGTAGACGAAACTTCTTTTAAAAACATTAAAAATCTTACCGTGTCCAAACTTTTGACTGGTAGTGTATATATATATATATATATATATATATAATTACCCCGGATAAAAAAGCTGGATTGTTTATGGAGGGAAACACAAGTACTTTCTAAATGCCATCTATTGTAAATGTCACTAAAAATTTCCAGTGTTCGTTCTCCTTCTCATTTTCTTTTTGTTTTCGAGAAAAACACATGAACTTTTTCAGATACTCTGAGTTCAGATAAAGTGGCAAACTCAGCTGTTCAGGAATATATAAATATATATAAGTCAGTTTTGTACATTTTCTGCAGATTTATTACTCATAACTGTTTGCTGATGTTCCCTACTGGTATATAGGTACAGTATGTGTCTGATTCATCCTTGTGTAGTTTTAGACACTTTTAACCCTTTGTTTTCCACATTTTAAACATACATGTTAAACACTAGACACAGAAGTGTGCCTGTCACCACACCACAACCCTGCTCAAACGATGAACTTGGTCCAAAGGGCATATGCAGAAGAGATCACCTGCTGACTCAGTGTCATTGTGAACTAGTGAAACATTACAAAGCACAGGCAAGTAATCTAGACTTCTGCGGTCCTGTCTATAATAAAAATGATGTGTTTTTTTTTCCTATTGAGATTATTATATCAACCCAGCTAACAAAAGCTATGGCATCAACAGGTTCACTTCCTATAAATTAGTTTCGGGCACGGAACAGCCACCTGTAGTCATCTGTGCGACACCCAGGCCACATAATGTGTTATTTTGGCACACACCTTTAATATCATCATTAAATTAAATACAGTCATTAAAAAAAGCTATGTCATGAAAGATTATGAATAACATGTTATTATATATGTGTGTCATTCTCAGGAAAGAGCTCATGGCTGAGCTGCTAGAGGACGAAGAGGCTTCGATGGAGTTTGCCCGACTGGAGGAGGAATACAGGATCCTTACGGAAGAGAACCAGAACCTGATAACCGTCCACAGTGAACGAGCGCAGCAGCTCGAGACGCTCCGAGTGGTCAGTCAAAAGAGGCAGGGCTCCTCCTGACCTTTAACACCATTGCGAAAGATCTTTCTCTTCTGGGTCTTTACTACTGCTTATAAACATCTCAGCGTTCCTTTAGTGGTTATGGTTATGTACTAAAGCGGAAAGCTGATCTTGAATCAGTGTGCTTAGACTGAGACACTTAATCAATGTATATATATATAATATTTTAAGTTATTATGGGTCCTTTTCAGAGCGGATGGTCTTGTGGCCCAAACATGAGGTGAGGGGGTCACCTCACTCATATATGTCTGAATTTGTATTCTGAATATATACTATTTCTTTGTGTGATTTAAGGGCGTGTTTGTTGATTCACTCGCCTATATTGTACAGTTGAAATTGTATCAGTGTTTTATCATGTAAAATGCTCTGCTGAGAAAGAGTAAATGTTACTCTCAGTAAAAGTTTTTACTGTTTACTGTCTGTCAGTTGCATAAAAAAGGAATTAAGGAATTACTTTTCTGTTCAGCTATTTGAGTTCAGGCAAGGTGACAATAGACGTATGACTACACACCATTGTTTAGTCACTCAGCAATAGGGAACTTGGGTTTCGAAATGTGATCTGCTCATTTTAGGATTGTGAAACCCTTTAAAAATATCAATGGCTGACACCCTCCATCCCACACAGCTGAAATACCAGCGGTGTACGTCCGCAAAAACCAGTTTAGTGGCATGAAACATTTGCTTCCTCCAGATTCAGTGGAATTTTAGCTAGTCTAGTCTTTTGTTAGGTAGTGCAGGTTTCATTTTCTTTGACAGACTGATGAAAGTCCATTAATGTCAAAAATTAGATGGCATATTGTTATTTTTCATACAACAATTTTGAAAATCTGATGTCTAGTAGTATACTCAGTGAGTAGGATTTTACACACCACATCACATTTTCATAATTACTAGGACTAACCACAACATGTAAGCTGCTCCAGGAAATAGTTAAATACATGTTTTTTTTATTAGTATAACTCGCTACTTAATGACACTAAAACATTCATGATTTTAAGCATTAATCAATTACTAATTACTATTAATATTTTCATCTAACAAACGTTACATGCAGTACACACAAATGTGTTGTGCTTGTGTCTAGCAACATTGTTGAAAATAAAGCAGAATAACATCAGATTTCATGTGTTTAAGTCCAAATGGTCATTACATTGAATATTACATAACTAGCCTATTGTATTTTTCTATTTAAAATGCCGTTTTCACTTTTTTCACAAAGGTTGTTTGTTTGTAAAGTTTCCCAACTCGGGACTGACAAGGTTAAATGATGTATGTGTCGGTCAGGTCTGGCGAAAATTAAGGAAGTCGTGACGTAAATGATTGAGTGGACAGAGAGCCAATGAAAGGGGGCTGTTGTTGAGAAGGCGGGACAAAAACAATTTTGGGCATAAATCACATGACAACAGAGTGAAACACAAGCGCCTCCTTGTTTTCATAGTTACAAGTGATCGCTTTAAGCAAGCAGAATTAGTATGTAGTGTCAAATTCAACTTTTACTCTCAGTCTCCGGTGATATGACAGGTGAGTATATACGAACGCTTGTGGTTTTGTTAGTTTATGTATGTCGAGAGACACCAGAAAGACACGGAAAACTTTATAGTTAAAGTTTAAAATGTCTAATTTAAATGTTAATACTTATGAAATGGTTTAGTTCTTGTTCTGTTTCACGCCATACTTGTGTGAGTTTTTCAATGATCACGATCGTGGAAGTGATAATATTCTTCTATACAGAATACAGATGTTATTTTTTCGTCGGACGTAGGCTGTCTCAAAACATAATGAGCTTCCTACCTAGACCGCATTTTTGGGCATCATATCCGCGCTTCGCTGGTTCCATTCGAACGCCTGAGATACCTTAAATGCTGTCTAGGTAGGCGGCTCACTAGGTTTTGTAACACAATCGTAATGTTCGGTTTTTATTACATTAAAGGCGCGTCTGTTTTTTTACTCGACACTATTTTATTGAAATTAGTTAAAATGTTGCCGTTTACCAACATAAAATACTCCAGATGAACTGTATGAGACAACTGGTCTCTAAGTTCTTATACAGTTGATGAGTTTTATGGAAGGGGACAGACGGGGAAAATGCTTGCTCATCCTTTATCAGCAAAACCCAATGAGTCAGCAGAGAGCGCGCACACTGACACTCTTGCGCCACACACGCACGCGCGCATACACACACTCATGACTTGACTAGGTCAAATTATCAGTAGTACACCGTTGAGATAAGGAGTTCCCGTGGGCAAAGACACGTACGTATTAAGTGTTTCAAAAAGCATTTTTCTCCGAGGA
Organism: Hypophthalmichthys molitrix; assembly: GCA_037950675.1. NCBI lineage: Eukaryota > Metazoa > Chordata > Actinopteri > Cypriniformes > Xenocyprididae > Hypophthalmichthys > Hypophthalmichthys molitrix. The sequence continues at coordinate 35,045,156 of CM075501.1, forward strand.
GCTTCTGTTGTAGAGCGAGTGTGAGCAGCTTCTTCTTCTTCTTCTTCTTCTTCTTCTTCCTCTTCTTCTTCTTCTTTTTAAGAAGTATTGAGCGAGCATGAGCGCGTTTGTTTTGAATGTTAGGTCGGCTGTGATTCGGACAGTTAGTCGGTATAATTTGTTCCCTTTCACGGAAATATACGAAGCCAAATTATAAAGCGTTTCGCCGCAAGCTACACACAAACTGGACAGAGTCGTTAGTAAACACCATTAATTTCCTTTTTCATTTATAATAACCTTTAAACTCACTAGATGTGAGCTACAGTGTTGTTAATCGATGGCATATGCTTATGTTGAAGCCAACAGTCCACATTATTTAAACTTATTTTTTAAATATAAGTAGAATTCTGGTTGAAAACTACATTACCATGATTCTGCAAAAAATACCCACCAATCAGGGAATCGAAACAAGCAAATTGCGCCAACAAAAATACTCTTTAGCACCAAACCAATCCCTATGCTCTCAAACTAGGCCTACTTAAATATTTGTGTGTATGCATATTTTGCAATAAAATATTGATTCTAAATACATAATACACGTTTAGATCAATAGTTTTACATTTATACAATTTTTAAAATTCGATTGTCATTCGCAGTGCTTCATGGGATTGTAGTTCTTTTCCTCAGTCTTTTCTTGTACCTTTGTATTTCTGTCCAATTTTCTTTTTTTTTTTTTTTTGCTTAAATAAAGGTTTTTAATGTGATTCAGCTCATAGCTGGTTGGTTTTGGATCATGTCTTATAACCAAAGTTGCTAAAAAAAAAAAGTGGATGGGCAACTGTTGCACTCTATAATATGTGTGAAAATCAGGGGATTTAAAAAAAAATTCACAACATGAAAATCTCTATAGTGAATATATATATATATATATACATATATAATTTATGCTCAGCACTAAAATATTTAATTGGTAAGAAATAGTTTAAAAAAAATGCTGCATGCAACATCCATAAAATGATTTTGAAAAATCTTTATCCAGTAACAGGAAATTGAAATATATTGGTCAAACTGTGTAGGAACTGCTTTATATGCCTAATGAATGAGTTCCATAGACAAATAATCTCAGTCTATTTGACTATTTGTGAATTATTGTAGTATACACTTGAAAGTTTCCTTGAATTGAGCACAAGCAAATCTATTCTTTATGTTTTTACCATACAGATTAACTCAACATGTCAATGGAAAGCTCAAAGTCATTTAAGTTCACCTTCCAGTCATCTGTGCACAGTTCCCATGTTCTGCAATGTCTGAATGAGCAGAGGAAGAAAGATCTTCTGTGTGATGTGACTGTTGTGGTGGAGACCCAGAGTTTCCGGGCCCACCGGGCAGTTCTGGCGTCCTGCAGTGATTACTTCAGCGCTCGTGTGTCCAGTCATACACCTGAAGGAATTCTCATCAACCTTCCTGATGAGGTAACAACATAATTAAAGGTCTGAACTGATCAAGGAGGAAGTTCGTAGGATATATTTGACTTAACATTGTGGCAGAAATATTCTTCAATGTTTATATGAGATATAATGCAAAGAAAAGTCAGATTTTTATGTATTTGATTTAAAATCTATTGTTTTTTCCTTTTTAAGGTTACCTCAGAGGGGTTTGAACCCTTGCTGGATTTTGCATACACCTCAAAACTCATCTTTACCAAAGAAAATGTGCTGGAAATCCGTAACTGTGCTTCTGTTCTTGGTTTCAAGAACTTGGACAAAGCCTGCTTCGACTTCCTTCTTCCCAAGTTCTTTGATAGCAGCCGAAACACATCAAAAGTCCAGAAGAAGTGCTGTAAAACCAAATGCTGCAAATCACGAGGGGCTGAATTGAGCTCGGTTAACAAGGATGATGTTATTGATGAAGATAAATCATTACTTCAACCCCCACAGCTTCAGCTTAAAGCCAAAGAGACATCTTGCCCTCCATCAGTGGCCATTGAGGATGTCGCAAAAGGCTGTTACAGTGAAAAAGACACAGATTACTCCCTCCTGTGCCCGAAGTACCGTAAGTTTCAAATAGCTTGCGGGAAGGAGCGATCCTGTCTGGATGTCTGCGACTCGACACCTATGTCCCTTGACAAGACAGATGACGACTGTCCTTTAAGCTGCCTTCCTTGCTCAAGCAATGAAGACTGCAAGGAGACATTTTCGTGCAATAAAACACCTCCCATTGATGATGAAGATTCTCTTCTGCCTGAATGTTGTCCTCTGAATTCTGGTCCTTGCACAGGCCAGCCATCATTTCCTACCTGTAATGAGTCGGCACATTCCATTTGTGACTCAGGATACCTGTCTAAACGGGGAATGTCCCCTCACTCAGGAACAGATGATGCTGAGAATACATACATGGAGTTTAGAGATGACCAAAGCAATGAACAGAGGAGCACAGAGGAAATAGAGGTGGCCAAGCAGCTTACGTTCTGGCCGGATTCTTGTCAGGCGTCTCCCTCTGGCCTGGGCTTGGTTGCGAAGGCCTCAAATTGTCTGAAAAGCTGGTACCTGGATTCCAGAGCATTAGAGTGTCCATTTATGCAGAACTTTGGTGCAGTGGGTGCTCAACTACATGATGGAGAGGGGGGATCCACGTCACAGGGTAGTCCGTACTTAACCTCCAACCAATCGGGGGAGGACTCTGATAGTTTTGACACAGAGGGGGACAGTGAGTCTTACAGTAGTGAACGAGTGTGTGAGGTGAGCACTGGTTGTATATATTAGTGGTGCTTCACTGATCTGAACAAACCCGTATCCCTAAGCATTTGTGCTTGAATAATACATAATTGTGCAGTTTGTTGAGGAAAAGTGTGCATTACATTAAGTGATCAAACTTCTAATAGTCCTAATGGACAATAAAATGGGCAAAAATACTTTATAAACCAATTACAAATTACTTTATAAATTACTTTATAAACCAAACATTTATAGAGATCGATGGATATTGATTTATTACGTCCAATATGATAAATATTATGAATGTTTTATGCAAATACAATTATATTATTAATATAATAATTATTATTATTTTGTTGTTATTAACAGCATTTTAACAATAATGATAATATTAGTATATTAATTAATATTAATATATTGATATAATTAATAAATATATTGTTAATTAATATTAATATATTGATATAATTAATAAATATAATTATGTGAATTACATTAATATAAATATAATATTAAAATAAAATAACAATAATTATTATTAACGTCATTATATTTATCCAAAGTTTTTTTGGAATCTCATTGGTTGCAAATTTATTTTAGTTTTTGTTTTAATTTTTGTGTTCTATTTGTTAAGCTTCACATTTCTTAAGAATGAGTTGCTGTTATTTATTTTTATTATTATTATTATTTTTAAATTTGAGTAATTATCCATCTATACATGAAATTAGTTACTTTACCTGTTAATAGTGTTGTTGGGTGAGTTTCTTTAGAGACCCTTCAAATGTTGCTATTTATCAGCAGACCTGTTTTTAAGTCAATATTAGAAAAAATATTGGTGAAACCAATAATTGAAAGAAAAAAAGAACAGTTGGGTGGATCAGTAAGCAAAAACCTGGCACCTGTGGTAAGAGTTTTTCAATTTGTTAATGTTTTTTGGACTTTGCACTGTTCAGTGCCTTTTGAGCAGGCTGGAATGTACCTACTTTGCACACCTGATAATGACTAGTCAGACTCACAGTGAGGTCTAAAGTCCACAGACGTCCTGCGTGAGGACCTTAATGAAAGCATGAACCCATTAATCTTTTACTCATATAGTATCGAGCAAAGTTGACATTAAATATAAACAGACCCCCTTCCGTGACTAAGCAGCAGGAATCTGACATATTTGTTTAGTTGATGAAAGACATGTTGACTACAGTAGTGAAGCATTTCCGTTCTTTTACTCCAGATGGCGCTGCCGCTCTCTGTGGATCAGATCGTGTCGCTGAACAGGAACGATTTCCAGCAGATGCTGAAGCAGCAGTGCTTGACACGGGAGCAGCTCGATGTTGTGCATGACATCCGCAGACGAAGCAAAAACCGTATTGCAGCCCGTCGCTGCCGCAAGCGGAAACTTGACTGCATACAAAATCTGGAGTGTGAAATTGAGAAACTGGTGAGCATTTGAAAGATCCTTTTAGTCTGAGTAATCCCTAAAGGCTCAAAGGTCGTAACTGTACTCAAATACCTCATTCAGGATGAAAGTTTTGATCTACGGCTGCTCTTTCAGTGAATTTTACAAGAATGTCATCACATTTCACTCCAAAATCAAAGAAGAAAAATTAGCAATTTAGGGATTAGTTATTAAAGAAACTACAAAACTATTTTAAGGATAATTATTTTTTTAAACATGATTTATAAGATAAAATATATATTTTTTCAATTATGGTTTTCATTAGTTATATTAAAAAATATTTTTAAAAAATAAAGACAATACCAAAATACATTGGCAATTGACAATGTATAAATATTTTAAATAGTATTTTATTTATTCACATTTTTTTTTATGGTAATGATAATTTAGGGAAAAATGTGCTTTAATGTAATTAATATATATATATATATATTACATTAAAGCACATTTCACCCAAAAATCAAATAATAACAAATCACGATTTTTCTTAAAGAACATTTTTGATATTTTGAAATCAACCAAAACAAACACACCCCTTTCTTCATTGCTCCGCCTCCAAAGCTTCCGTAGCACCCAATCTGAACCGCAATCACTGGCAATGTGAGGCAAGTGAACTAACAAGGATGCTAAACAGTAAACAACACCGCATTCTCTAGCAGTCATCAGCCGCCCTGCTGCATCAGCCTGCACAACTCTCACCAGCTGGTATCCCTTACACATGCAATGCAAGAGTGGATGTCTATTTATCATAGCAGAAGCACAACAAAATAATGCTTCACGAAAAATAAAACAAAGATGATTAATGAATAAAAACTAAGCACAAAAAAATGAACATACAGTACACAAAAGTAAATACAAACAAGAGTTTGTTTTTAGTTGCCAACAGCACAGCAGCTCCAGATAAACACTGACACTCAAAACCATTGTTACTCGCATATGGAGTGGAATCAAAGCAACCTCCATGTCTGTTTTTAGGCCTTCCTGCTTTGCTCTCTCCAGTGCTGGAAAGCTTTTCTAATATTAACACGGGTCCTAAAGCTCTTCAAAACCCTTCATTTTCCAGTGATATTTTTATGAGCTTTTCTCTTTTATAATGTCTCTAAGCCAGGAGTGTCCAAACTCTGTCCTGGAGGGCCACTGTCCTGCGGAGTTTAGCTCCAACTTGTCTCAACACACCTGCCTGGAAGTTTCTAGTATGCCTAGTAAGACCTTGATTAGCTGGTTCAGGTGTGTTTAATTGGGGTTAAAGCTAAACTCTGCAGGACAGTGGCCCTCCAGGAGCAGGGTTGGACACCCCTGCTCTAAGCCATCTCTCTTTCTACAGTCTTTCTTCAAATCTCCCTTTTGCTCGTTCTCTCTCTTCCACCGTCATACGCCCCCTAATGCTGATCGGCCACACGTTTGTTGTTGTGTCTGGTTGTGTCAGTCTGACCAACTTTGAAAGCATTTTTCAAATATCGCTTACCCCACCTTTAAAGGGATAGTTCACCCAAAAATGAAAATTATCCCATGATTTACTCACCCTCAAGCCATCCTAGGTGTATATGACTTTCTTCTTTCAGACAAACACAATCGGAGATAAATTAAAAAATATTCTTGCTTCTCCGAGCTTTATAATGGCAGTGAATCGGGGGCCACACTTTGAAGCAAAAATAAATGCATCCATCCATAATAAAAGTAATCCATACGGCTCCAGTAGGGTTAATAAAGGACTTCTGAAGTGAAGCGATGGGTTTTTGTAAGAAAAATATTCATATTTAAAACTTTATTAACTATAATAACTAGCTTTAATGCTTTTCACCGACGATTAGCGGCAGAAGAGCAACCTCTTGACCCGACGCAAGACGCAATGATGAACACTGAAGCACAGAGGACAGAGCAAAAAACGGTCTAGAAGTCTAAAATGAGAAATTTTATGTTGAAAGATTTTGATATAAGAGAAGAGAAGCTTGAGTTTGTTGCCCAACCCTATTTGTTTGAACTGCGAAAGGTGTCAAAGCTAACAATACTCCTACATCCTGCGTCATACATTGCTTCAGAGGATTACTCATTTGGCACTCAAGTCGACTTGCGCATTATGCGTACGGTCATCCGCCGGAAGCTGGTTATTTGAATTTATAAAGTTTTAAATATGGATATTTTTCTTACAAAAAACGCATCGCCTTTTTTTCCTTCAAAATCTGGACCCCCATTCACAACCATTATAAAGCTTTGAGGAGCAAGGATATTTTTAAATATATCTCTGATTATGTTCATCTAAAAGAAGATGGAACTATCCCTTTAAGGTCTGGACTCTTGAGGTGCCAGTTCATGTGTGAAAATGATTCCTCATGCTCCCTCCCAACCATTCTTTCACAATTTGAGCCTGATGAATCTTGGCTTTGTCATCCTGAAATATAGCCATGATGTGTCTTCCTACATGGTTGTTTAAGAAATTAAAAGCTACACACACTCCATCAAATAGGGTTAAAAGAACTGTTCCCAAACATATAACATGCTAAAAACATAATAATAACAGCAATAATGATCCAGTCATAGACTCTTAAGTATTTGCCTATTAAAATCCAAAGAGCGACTTGTTCACACATGTTCATACTTTTTAACTGAATAAATGTAATTGTTTTCAAAATGAACAGATTTATGCTGATTGTAAGCCATTTAAATAAATGCTTTTATGAAAATGTTTATTTAAATAAGATCAAATAGATGCAAATAGTTAATAAGAATCTATGCTGTGATTTTTTTGAGCGCATGAAATCTAACCCGTTTTATTTATGAATGACTGACAAATATGCATCAATATTTTTTAATAGATATATCATGTTTTGTTTTTTTGTTCTCTGCAGAGGAGCGAGCGAGAGAAGCTGACAGCTGAAAGGATGAAGCTGAATCAGATGAAGCTGAAGGCCTGGCAGAGTTACTCGGGCCTGTATGAGAGGGTCTGTGCTGAAGCCGCCCTCAAACCCGAGCAGCTACAGGTGCTGGCCAAATATTCCTCTCCGGACTGTCCGCTGTCTGCTTTCCTGTGCCCCTCTCCAGACTCTCAGAGCTCCGAGGCACACCTGTCCCAGGCTTCAGACCTTTCCACGCACACCTGTTGCTCTGGAGCCAAACCACCAGTTAAATCCTCAATGGAAAACGCCGTTGCACAATCAAGCTCACAGAACCTGTTACCTCTTGGGGTCGTAGAAGTTCAGTCACGTACCTGTCCACCTGACGCCTCGGCTTTTGAGAAAAGTGAGTGTAGTACAATGGTGAAACTCAGCACAGATCTTCTTATCAGAAAGCATGAAACAGACAAATAGCAAAATAAGATGTGTTGGTTGAAGAAGGACCACAGAAAATTTCTGAAGGATTTTTTAGAACTTAAAATGACTCATTGAAGGTGCATTTAACAAACTTGACATCACTACTGTCCTCGTCTGATTGTAGGTCGTACGTAGGTTGTGTATATATATATATATATCTATTTTTTTTTACTGAAACCCTTTAAGCATTAGCATTCAGTTTGTATTGGTCAGTGTTCAACGAAGTATTCCTTTACCCAAAATGATCATATATAGTTTTAACACGCGTGTCCCTGAACGTCCTCACATCCTCATAGAATCAATCAGCCGGGATCATTTTTGGACTCACAACACAACAAACCTCATCTCGCAGCTCAATAAAACCTTTTCTTCTTCTCAGGGGACATTATGCTATCGGACTATACTGTGCTGTAGTATGATTTTGCTGAAACTGTGCGACTCATTTGAAGTCATGAAACTTTAGAAAAGAGACCAGTGAATCTGGGATCAGACTCTCAGGTGTTCAGAATTGCACATACTGTAGTTTCACTAATGCTGATTTTGTGTAATTGAACTTTTTTCCATCAGTTCCAAAACCCAATGGTCATTTGTAAGCAAAAAACGGTTGCACTGTATATGTTGCCTTAAATAAAATGTCTGATCATTTTTCTGTTTAAATTTAATGTCATTATATTTTGATTAATCTGCTCTAACATCTTGCTTGGGACCAAATTATTCTCTCTTAAGAAACTGAAAGCTTAATAAATTATGAAAATGTGTATATTTGAAATAGACTTGTTTTCCTTCTAATTAGTTTATTGTTCAATGTTTTATCTTAAAGGATGAGCTACATTAGAGTTTCCCAAATTGGGTTTCGTAAGTTGATAAAAAAAAACAAAAAAATTAATAATTAAATCCTGTGTTGTTATTGTTAATTAAAACTATAAAAATATTACAAATCATTTTTATTAATCAAAATAAAGCTGAAATAAAATAAAATATTAATATTAGATGGAAAAATGTAAATGTAAAACACTTAAATGTTGCAACTACTGAAATAAAATTAGTTGAAATACTAAAATGACTAAAATAGAAATATTAAAAAAAAACTAATAAATATGTCAAAAGAACAGCACAAAATGTCAACTAAAAGAAAAAAGAAAACAAAATTAAAACAATTCAAAATATTAACAAATACTATAATAGTATACTAAAATAACACATTAAATAATAAAAAGTCAATAATTTAACAATAAAAACAAAAACGCTTACTAAAAATAATTAAATGCTTTAAATATTTTATATAAATATTAATATAAAAATAAATTAAATATTTTATTGTTTGCTTGCATGTCATGTGACCATTAACTGACATCAGAGAACTGTGATTATGCAAATTTGCTGTTAAATTATCAAAGTATTAACTTTAACTTAAAGTGAATATTTTAGGTCAAACGGGTTTGTCTGTGACAAAAGTTAGGGAATCCTCGAGTTTATATATTTCTACCAACAGATGGCAGCACCCACCCAGACAAAGTTTCGTATTTGCATCCCTTCATGCTTGATAAACTGTCATAATTACAGCACCTGTAGTTGCGTCTGTAATATGTAAACACGCTCCAGTCAAGGACAGCTTGAAGATAAATTCGTGAAATTATTTCATATAACAATTTGTGTTCTCTCAGAACTAAGAATGGGCGCGGGATAATGACAGGCTGTGAGGCATTTTTCATCATTTCAATCACTTTGATGGATATTCTGTCCGACTGTCAGCCACAGAACAGTATGTTCATGTTTGTGTGTTCTGTTCCCTTGGGTTAATCTGGCATGATCGTCAGTTTCTGCACCCAGACAGCCATCGGATATAATTGATCTTCATATGACAAAGGACCATCAGAAAACGGATTCTTTTTTTGGTATCTCACTATGCAAAGTATGTTATTCATTGTGCAATAAACAGCATATTAATTATCACATTATAGTGAGAAAAGCAACATAATTGGTTAAAACATGATATCCTAATGATCAAAGATTAAAAACTGAGTGAAACAGGTGAGCTCTGCTACCGGATGTGTGATTCTGGAAATGTATGGATTCAACATACAAACACAAATCCCTCTCACGTGGATTTAAATCGTCTCTTTCTTAAAGGGACAGTTCATCTTCCAAAAATAAAATAAAAGAAATAAAAAGAACCCGAATCCATTTGACTTAGTTTCCGATGTGGAACACAAAAGATGTTTAGCAGAATGTCCAGGCAGTTCTTTAGAGTAGGAAGGCACAGTCATTGTAAATGGAAAAAATCTCCTTTTGTAATCTTGGATGAAAAAGTAAAACAGGTTTGGAAAGACATGAGGGTGAGTAAATTGTGATTACTCAAAATGTCATGCTGTTGGTCTGTTTCAAAAAGACAACAGATGCTTTGTGCCAGGGTTGTGGTCATGAAGCTTATGATAAGACATCAAAGAAAGAAGCTGGGTCTTCAGAGAAGGACAGAGTTGCATCCTTCTGTGAAACAAATTGATTTGGTGGATGATCACTGGATGTGGCTTTCCTTTACGTCCAGGTGCTATAGTTTTATTTTATTGTGCCATGGGGAGCATGAAGTCCCTCTCTGTTTTGAGAGGAGTTTCAGGTAAGAACAGCGGTGATAAGAAGGATGTTACATGCACATTATCTGTGACCTCATTCATTCAAGATTACAATATAGAAGACAAAAAACGGCTTGGAGGTTTTGATTAAGAGTTATGAGGTTAGCAGATTAGGGACAGGGAAAACAGTATTACCGCGGCCTAAACTGAATCCCAGAATTAATCAAAATACTAAAAAAGGAAAAAAAAAAACCTTAAGCTGGCAGTAAACATCATCACATTCAGCAGCACAGTAATATAATGCCATCTGTGTGGATTTGAATAAAAGCTCTTAATCACTGATGCACTACACGAGTGCAGAGAAATGATGATATTCACTCAGTATATGAGTCACTGATACTTTGCTGTGTTTTTAAATTTGCTTAATTTCCATGTTTTTCAGAACATCACCTCAGCTACACACAAACTCGCCCCATGTTGCATCACTGACAGAAATGGGTGTTAGGAACCTGATCTTATGAAACACCTTGTTCAAGACTGAGGGCATAATTTACCAGGATGCTGAATATCTAAAGTTTAGTTAGATAACACTACACAACTTCTGACGTTTCTCTTATGACTTCGCAGGCTGGGTGAAAAGGTCTGTTTTTGCTAAATATCAACAAAAAGAAGATAAATTAAAAAACTTTAATATTAAAAAGTTCCACAATAAATGTCACAATGCGTATAAAAATATGGACACAATTAGTTAAACCAAAAAGAAAATTATGAGTCATTATTTAGGCTACTTTATTGTTCTAAACATGCAATGAAACACAAGAAAAGATAAAACGATGGTTGATAAATGAGAGTAGAGCGTGACGGGGGGCTATCAAGCTTTAAAAAAATGACAAAAAGTAAAATCTTTCTGTGACTCATGTATTTGAAGACTTGATAAACCTGACAGGACCAAGATCGAATATGCTCATGCTCAAACGGGACCTGAGCTGAGATCATTTTTAACAAATAATGACAAATGGTAAGAAACAAAGCCTATATGGTGCTATTTTCTCTGCTTTGGAGCAGCCCGTGGTCACTAAATCCCTGTGATGCAGACAAAAGAACACAACCACAACAAAACGAACATGAAGGAACACAATACTCAAATACCGCAACACTGCCAGCCATCCAGATTTAGAAAGCACAAGGGTATATGATGACAAAAAATACAAAACACTCTGATTCAACTCTCCTAATTACAAGAAAAATATTAAGATTGCCCATCAACTACACAGTGTGAATCTATGTGGTTGACGTCCCATAATACAAAGACCCTACTATTAACACTCCATTCTAATCAGTGTACAGGCTTGCCTCTCACACAAAGGTGACTGTTATTTGGCATAAGAGGACAGTCATTAGCTCTAATAGAGGACTTGGACTTTTGCATGTCATCTCCCATGGCTTAATGTGCATTTGAGGGTTCTCTTGAGAGCGTTAGAGAGACCCTGCACCTGCAGCCCTCATTCAAAGTCTTTGTCACACCCACAGACAGAATGGCTTTATCACAGCCAAATGGTTTAGGGTGTGTATGTGTGTGCTGAGTTCTGGGTAACAGGGAAAGTGCATTATAAAGGCTTAAATGGACAGCTCATGCTGAGATAAAACAACCCAACAGCATACTGCATGCATGTGGCGTAATGTCAGACAGCAGGTGTTAACCTTTAACACTGGTACTTTAATGAAAATTACTGTCTGAATCATTAGGGTAATCTGTCACTGAGGTACCCTGTACCATCCTATGATTTTTTATGTTGGTTAGAAGCAGTAGTAGAAGTAGTTTTATGTTGGTCTACTCTGGATAAATTCAACATGAAATAAAATTGAGCTTATAGTGGTCTTGTATACAATCAATCAATCAATCAATCAATCAATCAAAGGCCACTTTAAAGCACATAAAACACATTTTTCCATTCCAAAGTGCTACTTTTCCATTGTTTTTCTATGTAAACATGCACTAGACATACATGTATGACCGTTGCGCTCGCGTCTTGCGTCTTTTACAGAGTCTCGCGCATGACACAGCGTTCTAAAACCGCGCTCAAGTCAAAATCAGTTCAACTTTTAAAAAACGTCTCAAGACCTTGCATTTTTTCCCCATTCCACTGCCTGCATCTCACGTTTTTTTAAAGCAAAAATGCATTCTGTGTGAATGAGCCTTAAGGTTGCGTCCGAAAGCTTGTTGCCTCACTGCCTTGTCAGGCAATTACTTTGCAGCCACACAAAGGTACCTCACGAAACTGATTACGGACAGACTTCTGAGGCAGCGTAACAATTTAATGGTCTACAACAAAATATAGAGCACTTTAGTGATACTAAGTGGATACTATAATTTCTTGCAAGAAATAACACCAAATGTGGAAAAAGTTGGTCAAAAACATACATTTACACACAAACTAACCACCAATTGCAACTTTCAGATGCCATAATTCTTTTTTAGCTTAACTGTCATGAAATTGCATGCACAGGATTGTGGGATTTCAAAGGCAGCGACAGATACATCTGTGCTGCCTCAAAAAAAAAAAATCGATCAGATGAAGGTATCTCAGGAGACAGGAAGTGAAGCTAACATTGGATTCGGATGTGCCTTGATGCCTTCCTACCTTGAAATTCAGCTTCCAAAGGCCTAAATCTACACTATTTCTAATACTGTTTTGGAGTGGTATTTGAGGCTAGGTATATCCAATCATTCATTATGTTCAGGAACTTGTGCGCCCAGTTTTCACAACGTCTTCACAAAAAAAGTGTAAATAAAGCTATTGCATTTTTTTTTACAACACTATGTTGTGGGTCTCAATGGGTAATCAAAAATTATATGCACACTTGGGCCAAATACAGGAAATATGTCATGGAAGTAGACAAGTTGTCAAATGCAAAGACCACAACTGTGGGTACAGGCAAAGGCCAAATGGTAACTCAATGATTTAGTGAATGTGCCCCATTATCTGGCTTTGAATTAGAGTTCAGCCAGCATACTGAGTTTATGCACGACACTGGGGAACAACCTGATGTCTTTTTTCTCTTTCTTTCTCTCTCCATTGCTTTCTCTCAACCTTGCTTGAAAAAACATGTTCAGTGTGTTTGCTTTGACATGCACCGTCTCATAGGTCCAACAGAGCTGTTTAACAGACAGAGTCGGAGCAGACCTGTCTGTGAAGTAACAGGTGAATGTGAAACAGAAGTTTCCCCCCTCTTTTAAACTAAAGCTTTCAAAATGAATTTAATGTGTTTGTCAGATTATACGATTACAAATGCAGGCTTCACATGACAGAGACAAAGAAAAAAAGACAGCTTAAAATAATAAAAGCACTGTTGTTGTCCCAAATGGCATCCATTAACATAAAAACATAAACCACAAGACTGATCTGTCAGTAGTGTGAAAGTGACACCATACTCTGACAGACAGATAGTCTCCTATCTGTCTCCTATCTATCTGTCTGATGCTCCTATTAATCATCACAGAGGCACTTATAGCACTCGGATCAGATCTGCAAGGTTTATTTATTAAAACTGATTGCATCTGTTATCGGGGGACATCAATCTGACCCTCAGCTATGACTGAGATGTTACGCTGTAGTGATATCATATACTTGATCTACATCTATAGCAAGCAAATTATTCATGAGGTTAAGGTGATTCTCTTCATGCAGACGCATAACCATGTGATTTTTGCGGGAGGAAAACATTTACATAACATTAACATATAGTGGAGTTATTAAAATCAGTTGTATTATTTATTCAAATTAATTACTTATGTATTTATTTATTATTTAGGTGGAGGCAGATTAATGTGAGCTTGCAGTGATGGAGTTTAAGCAGAATAAATGATTGGAGAAGTCCTGCATACGTCACCAGTGAGAAGTCTGGCTTAATCACTCTAAGATCCAGCCATGACATTTTGATTTGAAACAACAACAAACAAACAAACAAACATATGCTCGGATTAGTGTTCACAATAAGACTATCACGGGTTGTTGCAGAAGGCGGATGAAGAATAAGTTCAAACACAAAGTTTAATGACAATAATCCAAACGGCAGGCAAACAGGCAGGGCAACACGACACCGTTTTCAACTAAAAACGGAAAACTTTTTATGCGTTTTGGCTTTTCATTTACATGACAAAGCCGTTTTGGTGGCCTGAAAACACAAACTTTTGAAAATGTATTTGACAGTGCAAGTTTTTGAAAACAGTCTCTGTGTAAACAACAAAAACCCGAATCTGTGAAAACGATGACATCATGCACGTGCGTTACATGTTCAGACTATAGTGTTTCATCGCCATCTAATGGCCTGCCAGCAGAATACAGCGTTTTTAGTAATTTTCACAGATTCGTATGAATGGGGATCGTTTTAACCATATCATTGTCGTGTAAACGTACCCTAAATGTAACGGTGACCAGACAAACACGGAGTGAACAGGAGGAACTTAAATACATAATGGTGATGAACTAAAAGACGAACAGCTGTGATAATTAGTGTTAAAGTCCATGCTAACAGATGAGTGGCGGGAAACTCAAACAAAGGAACATGTGATGAATGAAAATAAACCAAATGTCTATGAAAACTAAGACAAACCAAACGTGACTGACAAAGATCACTTTTAGAAAATATATTTATAGGGTGATTTTTTTAATGATTTTGCAAGAAGTCTCATCAAGACTGCTTTTATTTGATCAAAAATACTGTAAAAGGAGTATTGTGAAACGTTATTACAATTTAAAATAATTGTTCTATTTTAATATATATATATATATATATATATTAATCTTCGGAACACAAATTAAGATATTTTTGTTGAAATCCGATGGCTCAGTGAGGCCTCCATAGCCAGTAATGACATTTCCTCTCTCAAGATCCATTAATGTACTAAAAACATATTTAAATCAGTTCATGTGAGTACAGTGGTTCAATATTAATATTATAAAGCGACGAGAATATTTTTAATGCGGCAAAAAAACAAAATAATGACTTTTTTAGTGATGGCCGATTTCAAAACACTGCTTCATGAAGCTTCGAAGTGTTATGAATCAGCGTATCGAATCATGATTCGGATCGCGTGTCAAACCGCCAAACTGCTGAAATCACGTGACTTTGGCGCTCTGAACCGCTGATTCATAACGCTGATTCATAACGCTCCGAAGCTTCATGAAGCAGTGTTTTGAAATCGGCCATCACTATACAAGTTATTTTGTTTTGTTGGCGCACCAAAAATAATATTGAACCACTGTACTCACATGAACTGATTTAAATATGTTTTTAGTACCTTTATGGATCTTGAGAGAGGAAATGTCATTGCTCCCTATGCAGGCCTCCCAGAGCCATCGGATTTCAACAAAAATATCTTAATTTGCGTTCCGAAGATTAACGAAGGTCTTTCAGGTGTGGAACGGCATGAGGGTGAGTAATAAATGACAGAATTTTCATTTTTGGGTGAACTAACCCTTTAAGTCTTTAGTGCTGACAGACAGAAAGGCAGATAGATAGATAGATATTTTACTAAAAATGTTGTTGATAATATAATTTAAATAAAACAAAATTAAATAAGCATTTGACCACACTTCTACATGATAATAGCTCCGGCTTTTAAAGCAAGGACTCCACAAAAGTCATTTTCAATGGCCCTCACATGTGTTCAGTGAAGTCTGAGGCCTTTGAAACCAACTGCCAGCCCAAATAGCTCTGAGCAGTCCTTATCTTCTTAAGTGTGAATGGCCCTCTGTCTCTCTGAAGCTCTACCATTTCTATATGTTTGCCAATAGCCCATAAGCTTCCCCTCATATACACAGACTCACAAACACCACAAAACATTTTTCGTGTCTGAATTTCCCCAAGGCCAAAACTGAGCTGGAAATTGCATTGTCTTTTTTGTTCGGACATGGCTGACCTATATATGTATAACCTGATTTGCATTGGTTTGAAAGGGACACCAGCATGTGCAGATGTCCATATATACTTTCGGGCACACTTTGTTTTGAGAAAATTCATCCGTAGCACAAAAATCTAATCAAGAAGATCGCCTGCATCTCAGAGTGTCTTATCTTTTGGTACATTTTCTGATATGCATTAAGACACGTCTGATGTATTTTTGAAGAAAAGGCGTTTAATCTTGAGATTGTAATTTGTCTGGGTCATGGAGCAGGTAGCTCTTGAAGCAGAGGCTGACCTTTGAACTCTATTTGATTGTGCCTCGGTTTGAGAGAGAACACTTCGGTCAGTCCCTCGAGGCTTGTGGTTTGTGTGTAGCAGGCAGAACGTCTTGAATTGTTAGGGTCAAAATAGGAACAAAGTAATGGAGAAACATTCATGCCTTACATTCCTTTTGGAACCGTCACGCATTAGAAGCGTGTCGTTATATAATGTTGCAATTACTAGAACCTGCGTCACTGATTAAAGAACCGCTAGAAGATAAATTCTTCAAGTTTGTGTAAAATGTACACTTTTATTTATTAAATCAAGGACAGCACAAGAAAATGCTACCGTTTATGGAATGTGCTTGTACGTTAATAAATATCTCAAAATAAATTATTCCTTTCATTTTCTATTCAATCATTTCAAGATATTACCAAGATCTGTGTAGTTGACACAGAACCAACATAATCCACATAATACTCATATAAAAACTGGCAAATTCATGAATAAAAAGCACACAAACAAAATTCAATGAAAAAAACGAACAGCCTCAGAGATTCATTTCACCGGCAGGTATGTCAAAAGCAGAGCTGCTCCCTGCACGACTGTTCGAGGTGGATCTAGGCCATTGTCTCTTTCCTTGAGATGCGTTTGGGGTTACATAAGACTCCAGACAGGCCTGCTCTTCCTCTGTGTCTGCCTCTCTTCCTCAACGCCTTGTGGCACCTGAGGGATATGCCCAGGTCTTCCATCACAGCACTGAAAGAGACACACTGTCAAAAAAAGAACACGAGGGCTTGCGTGAGTCTCTACACATGCATGCACACTGGCACACTTACATACACACACATACACACAACCTCACAGTGTCCAGTTCAGCTCTTCAAATGGATTTGATGCTTATAGTGTAATTTCACAGCAAACAGCTGTCTTTGCCACTTTTAAGGCCCCGATATACTCACAGCCAAGTTCTTTTTCATCCTTCACTTAGGGGTAAAAAGAAGTTTTAATGATCTTTTCAGCAGTATACTGTTAGCAAACATCCGACGACGCCCACACTGCTGAAAGCAGCTTTAGATGAATATGTAAATAAATATGTAAATATGTGCTGCGAGCTTTCCGCTCAATAACGAAATAAACACAACAACAAAGATGACAGTGGTGAGAAAACAGCAGTTAAGAAAGCATCTGATAATAGCAATGTCGACAGCACTTTATACAATAAATTGCTTTGAAACTAGCAGCTTTACAGTATTAGTTCTCATAATTTACTCACCCTCAAGCCATCCTAGGTATATATGACCTTCTTGTTTCAGCTGAACACAATCGGAGTTATATTAAATAATATCCTGGCTCTTCCCAACTTTGTAATGGCATTGAATAGTGCCCAAGTTTTTTAAGCTCCAAAAAGCACATCCGTCCATCATAAAAGTAATCCATACGATTTCAGTGGATTAATAAATGCCTTCTGAAGCAAAGCAATTTTTTTTTTTTTTTTAAGAAAAATATCCATATTTAAAACTTTAGAAACTATAATCATTTCTGGCAACGCCTGTACGTGCGTTCACGAGAGAGTCGAGTTCTGGCGGAAGGGTGACCTCTGACCCGACATATGACATAGCTCCTCTTGTCTTATATTGAAATCCTCTGTCATTTTTCTTTAAAACTTCTCCTTTTGGACTTCTAATTCGTGACCGGTGGTTTCTTTTGCTCTATCCTCTGCGCGCTCGTCAATTCTCACCTAAGCTTACACTACGCCTACGTCATATGGTTCAAGAACAGCATGCAATTTAATTTGGGTATGCTTTTTTAGGTATTTTAGGCAAATTTTACAGGAATGCTAAGGGGTTAAAAACTTTTCAATGCCTATCCAAAGCTGGGAATAGCTAGAATATTATTTAATATAACTCTGATTGTGTTCGGCTGAAAGTCATATACACCCTGGATGGCTTGAGGGTGAGTAAATTATGAGATAATTTTAATTTTTGGGTGAACTATTCTTTTAAACATGAAAATCAGTGTCTTTTAGGATTAGAATTACAACTTCAATTTCTACTATAAAGCGGCTCTCTGTGTGTTCATGTTTTTACTCTCATCTGACATTGACAGACTGAACAGAAGAAATTAGCCGAAGATGATTTCCATGTCAAAGAAGGCGGAGCCTCAGCGCACACCTATTTATTGGCTAATCACCACGGACCAATGGTAGCATGAAGGTGTTTACCAGTTAGAGTGAATGTTCACTTGGCAAGCTGTTTCAAACTCCAGTAACGAACTTCAAACAAACTTCGTTTTAGCCCGATTTTGTTTGAAATTACATCATCAGTTTGTTCTTCAATTTTGCTTAAAGTATATCGTTGCCTTTAATCATAAGGATAGTGTAGAAACAACAGGAAATGATGTGGAGAACAGGGTCGGGACTACATGGTGACTTTCATGCTATGAAACTCTCATGAGTTTGACATCGACTGCTGCCTTTTTGGAAGAAAGATCTGGTTTGTATTGCAAGGACACACAATAGACATGACTGGGTTGTGTAGCCTGTTTTCCATTGTGATAATGCAGATTTCATTGTTTACAAGTGATTCTGCACGTCCTGGTCTTGACTGTCATGAGATGCTCAAGGCATGAAGGCCACAGCTCTAGAAATGCCGCTGGGGATATGGGAGGCAGATAAAGCCACATCAGTGTGAGCGGTGAATTAGCTCCCGGCTGATTATGGTTATCCTGTGGGCTAATTTCAGACACAGTAATCTTACACTTTTTAATTGTTCTTTCTTTTTGAGGGCATCAATATTTAATCAAGTCGTTATGAAGACTCATCTCTTGATGTCTTTTCTTTTCTAAATACAGCTAAAGTTAATTACATTCCAGAGACTGATATCGGTGTTTCATGACTGTATGCTCAGTGTCAGGTGTTTATATATAAAAAAAGAAGTGAATGAGGGGAGTTCACTGATTCTTGAGACAGGACAAAACATTTCCTTGTTATTCCCATACTTTACCTGTTGTTAGTTTCTGTATGTACTTTTTTGCATTATCATTATTATTTCATAATCAACATTATGATATTATACTTACTACCCTAAAATCACCTGCCTCCAGAGCAATAAGACTCAATTTTTCATATAGACATATTTATAATAATATTTTTTAATTTAATTATAAAAATATAATTAATGCATTTATGTTATAATTATATTATGAATATCTTTACCATCAACAATAATTATATCAATGCACTATATATATATATATATATATATATATATATATATATATATATATATATATATACACACACACACACACACACACACACACACACACACATGTTGATATAGTAATAATAATATTTACTACTACTAATAATACATTATTTATATTCTTCATAATTATATTAAAAAATACTATTAAAATGTCTATAGTTAAATATATTAGGACACAAAACAAAAATTCAGGATGCACTTGGCCGAAAACCGAAACTTAATTTTTCAAACTTATTTAATAATCAAACACTTAAATAGCTAAAAGTGAGTTGTACAAACATTTAAATTGCACATATGGCAGTTTTTATATCAACTTTTAAATAACCATATCATTACCAATTAAAATCAAGAAATTAATGTTGTCAATCCAGAGCTAGAGTCCACACAGCTGACATGTTTATCCGTTGTAGCTTATCCACATTGCGTGCACGAAATAGATGCTGAACACAGCCAAAACATGCCATCAGAGAAGCGCTAATTAAACATCTGTTTTGTTCACTGATTTCGGCCCTCCAAAACCAAAAATAGCTGTTTTGGCTGAAGATTTTCGGTAGCCGAAATTTCAGTGCATTCCTAAAATATATTAAATATACAGACCATGAAATGCTAACTCAATTTTAATTTTCAGATCCCATTAGCAGCTAACAAAACTAGAAAAATAAATTTAGTACATAAAAATATGATTATTTTGTTGACATTGAAATATATGTTTGACTTTAATAGAAGGAGCCGAAACCATCTCTCATATAGTCTCATTTATTAAAGTGAATGCTAGATTGGTCAACAATAACAAATATTTCTCACTTTATTTTCTATCTGACCAATAATGAGTAAATGGCAAGCACACATTTTGTATGTATAATTCCTTTAGTCAAACTTTTTTCTGTTTTGTAGCCTGTTTAGTCTCTGTACTCAAGAATCACTGGGCTTTAGCTTAACATAATTATTATCATGACCCTCATTATAATTATCATTACCCTGACTGTGTGGGCCAATCTTTTGAGAAGGCACTGAGAACATGAGAGGCAGAATTTAGGACATCAAATGTAGTAAGTTCACACAAATTTTGCCTCAAATGGCCATAATCGAATGGCTTCTACCAGTATATAAAAGAGAGCACTCCATTTCTTATCTGTCCACAGTCAGGGTGTGCAACAAGAAATGAAAGTGTTCTTGATCTTTTTGAAAACCGTACTAAATTTCTGAGCCGCATCGATGCTGGATTGAGGTCAAGGGTTTGGGCAGATGGTTTGGAAGTAACCAGTAGATGGGCGAATGAGGGAAAGGAGTTTATATTTCTTTAAATAACGCACGGCCCTTACAGATACGAGAGTGTGTGGCTAACGTGAAGAACATATGTCATCCCCGAGGAGCCGCCCGCTCTCTAAATCTGTTGATAAGGACGTGCCAGTGGAGGAGATGGAATCGCTTCTTTGCAGCTGCCGGGATTGGACTCCGTAAAAGAAACAGAAGGCCTTGTGCATGCAGATCAATGATAAAAATAGAACAGAAAGACAAAAAGCAGGACAAGATCAGTAACATGCAAATGATCGATAACAAAATATATAAGCAGCCTTCACATGCTACAAAAATAAAAATCATGCTAAAATATGCATGCAGTTAACAAGAGTACATTAGCATTGGATACTGTTGTCATCAGTATGATACTTTAAGCAACAAACAGAGTTAAAGTAGAGCTTTTGTTGTTAATTTTATCAGCTATTTTTGTATTTATAGAGGAATGTACACATATATATTTATGTATTTTATATATTCTAAATGAAACCATAGCCAAACTAATTTACTTTGCAATAATTAAAAAATAATCTTTACTTTACTTACATTATCAACATTACTGTAGGTGTCTGATGGCCCTCTTTTTAAAGTCTGAAAATATGATATTTCATCGAATTTCAATGATAACTAAATGCTCCTATTTAATGAGAGTGCATCCCATCTGGATTTGATCTATAGATCAAATTAAACAATTAAAATGTCAATGTATTACAGACATATTTAATGACTGTTGTGCATTAATGCATTTTACACTTCACATCACACTGAATAGCAGCACTTTGTCATCCAGATCAGGTAATAAAATTTGCAAGAGGATGATATTTTACTATAGTAAGTTTTTGTCACTTTGGTACTTTCGCAAAACACTATGTATGTCATGTAAAACAAGCAAGCTAACCAAAATAGTCTCATAAATGTAGAAGTAGAACACCTGCATGATAAACAGCATGTGCTTTAAGTCTGCGACAGGTTCCTGACCAGTGGTTTGCTGCAAAAACATCCCGCAAGTGTCTCATTTGTGTTTACATGGCTCATTTCGGCTGTGACAGCGGTGAGGTACTGTAATTAGCTCCTGTAAGATTCAGACCCTGCGGGGCTGTTCTACCAGCCTCCCACTCACCTCTTCAATATCGCTGTTTTTGCGTGACTTGTAGATAAACTCTCCGATGGCCACAAACACGGACAGCACGAGACCGGCGGCCAGCACGATGAAGATGCCGCCGATGTTCTCCACACCCAGGGCGCTGGCTTCTTTATTGTCCTCTTCGGGGCATCCGTTGCCTCGCCACCATTTTTCCTTCATCATGTGCAGCTTTCCCTCTTCCTGAAGCTGCAGGATGGCGATGGTCACCTTGTCGCGGTAGGGTGAGCCTGCAAACAACCACAGTTGTTCAGGTGTGGCCAAAAGAAACCACACAGGAGAGTTTAGAGTCCTACACAAGTGCAATAAAATGATACTTGAAGCTAAACATCCAACCTCATTCATTTTTAAGTAGGAATGCACAATATATCAGTATTTTTTTTAATTTAGTGAGGTTACACTTTATATTAAAGTGTCATTACAGTGTAATTATACATTTACGTGCTGAGTAATATAAACAACATGTACTATAGGTTTAGGGTAAGGATTAGGTTTGGTTTAGGGAGAGTTGCAATGTAATTATGCATAATTTGCTTATGTATTATAGTAAGCATTATAATATTACATTTTACAATAGTAATAAACTATAGCAAGTAAGTACATGTCACTGCAAAATAAAGTGTTACTTATTAAATTTAAAAACATGACTATTTAATAACATGGTTAAATGTAATCTTTAGCAATTCTTAAAATTAATATCCAGTTTTCATACTGTATATTGTTTTAATCCCTGAATTAACTTTAAAAATTTGTATTACTATTTTATTAATATAATAAAATTCTAATAACAATCAGCTTATCATTGTTGGTGCATACCTATTTTAAAGCAAGTAATGCAATAAAAGTTCCAAATTATATTTTATATAGAAATTTCTGTATACAATACAATATATTCTGCAATAATAATCTCTATATACATAATTTACTAAATTAAATTAATATAAATATAATTAACATAAATATATTTATAAATTGTATATATAATATATTTATTTATTTTATGTATTCTATATGAAATTGAAATTCTATATGCAATTTCAATAATTAATAAATAATCTTTATAGAAATATAGTATATAGAAAAAATATATTATATAAATATAACAAAATTAATATATTTAAATTAATATTTTTTAGAACAACATTCAACATATTTCAAAATGCATGGGAAATGAAAGAAGTCAATGCAAATCTGCAATAATTAATAAAAAATATTTCCCCACACGTATCGGAGACATCCCACATTCGACTTTGAATGGAAAGCAGCAAATGAGCAGGCCAGAACTAAATCAACTCAAAGCAACTCAAACTCAATTGGCTGTGAAGCGTCTTTTCTTTTATAGCAAATTTCCAACAGTACATATTGAAAAAAGATGCCCTGTTTATTGCCTGAGGCTAGTAAGTTCATGGTTAGGGGGCCCAACAGCCTGTCAGGCGATATGTGGGGCACCATTACCTATTGGCGTGCCAACTCCATAGCCCTTAGAGTCGATCAGGCCTCCAACCTGGGTGAGGTTGCAGTTTCTCTGGGTGATGTACTCTATGCTGGTGGACTCCATGAGGAGGGCATAGTCGGTGGTCAGGACTCTTGTAATCCCTTCCTTGTTGTTCTTCACCAGGGCTGTGTTCTTCCTGCTGCTCATGAACGCCCACATCTTCTCATATGTTGAGATTTTTGATTTCTGAGAGCAAATAAAGACTTTCAAAGAGTTGATTCAGTCTTCAAAAAGCACTAAAGACACATTAAAGACATGAGTCGCACCACCTGGATCGATATTTCTTTTCATTCTAGAAAGTTCTTGTCTTCAGATCTTTTTCTTTCATCAACTACTAGTATAGGCTTTTCAAGTCTGATAAGTTCACCCTGATCTCTCATTAGGCTGAGTCAAAAGGGGACAAGTTGTAAAATTTTGTGTCTGAGTGTGTCAAAGGACAGCATGGGAAAATGGGGCAGCTGTGTGCTAAATCTCTCAACAGCTGATTCGATTTGTCTTTGTTCTCCACAGGCCTGTATTTTTCCAGATACACGTGGATGTAATCATACTCTACAATCTCGGTGGATAAAGCCCTCACCGGCCTCTTCTGTGCTTTATCTGTGTCACTTGTTTGTCTTTCTCTCTCTCTCTAAATGATGAATGGTGCATATGTGTGGCTCCTACTCATAAGATAGATCACTGGATTATTGGAATTACTGGAATTTTAGATGGCTGGATTGGTGGAGGTAAATAAGAGTTCAGGAGGATTCAGGCGGATTTGTGAACGTGTACGCTTGAGGTATTAGCAAGGACTCTGTCATGTCTTCCTATAAAATGAAAAGAATCAGACCTTTGTCACCACCGAATAAATGACTGAAAAGATTCATTTATTGGTTATACTGCACGTATAGTATTTTGTGCAAAAACCTGCATCCAATATTTATCTTAGATAATATATTATTTCTTTTAATTTATTATATTCGATTGTACATGCTCATTTCCCTTATTTAATACTTTTATCTTACATCTGCTGTTATCTAAAGCTTAAGTTCATTTTTAAAACACAAATAATTTAATAACACTGTTAAATGTAATATTTAGCAAATCTTAAAATGAATATCTGAAGAATTTATCTTCCAGAATCTGGAAGTAAGTTATGGGCATTCATTTTTAAAAATGAATGCCCAAAACTTACTTCCAGATTCTGGAAGAAAAATTCTTCAAACAGTGGTATAAGAGTATGTAAAATGAATGCCCAAAACTTACAAAACAGAAAGTTGGTGCAGAAGTTGGTGTTTACATGCATGTAGGCTATGACTTTTTACATTTTTATGTCATCAAATTGTGATCGGTTTGTGAGATTGGCCAAATTTAGTGACTAACGATTGATTCACAGAATGTGATTATCAGCCGATACCGACCTGCAGCCGACCGATCGGAGCATCCCTAATAGTTTCCACAAAAATATTAAGTTGCGCAACTTTTTAAATCATAATATTACTGTTTTCACTGTATTTTTAATCAAATAAATGCATCCTTTTGAACGGTATAGTGTAAATACATACACAATATGTACTAATTTTTTTGGACAAAACACTAAATCAGCAAGATTGAAAATTCTATCTAGCACAATTCCATCCTTTGCACTGTGTTTGCATCGCTACCTCATTAACATAATTTCTTTAGTAAATCTGGCTCTAAAACAATGCAGACTTCACGTGCAAATAAACTGCACAATTAACTAGTGCAATTTATTTGTGGAATTCCCTCTCAGTATGAGGGGACATTTATTGAATCTGATATTTTCACAAAATTCAAAACTCATCTGTGTGTGACTCTGCATCCGCTTTATTAGTTTGTATCTTATCATGAGACAGACGCACAAGATTGATCTCCTTATTTTACTTCCTAGCAGAAATCCAATAAACTTACTCCTAAAAGCTCCAGCTCCTTCTTTGCAGGCGGCCTCTTGTAAAATTGATAATTTGCTGAGTGTTTGGATTGTAGCTGGCTGTTCCTCCTGTATTTCAGTAGCTTTTATGTGAACAGTATGTTAAGGCACATCGATCCTGCATGTAATATGAGAACATGTTACCTTAAAGAAAGTCATTGTAGAGCCATCTCTCACCGCACCATATTCAATTCTAGTCTGCTTGGCTAAATCGTCAGCTGAATCGATTGGGGAGTCCATTCTCTCCACTGTGAGGAAAGCAGCCAGGTTGGCCGTGTAGGAAGATATAATGATTAAAGTGAAGAACCACCAAATCCCTCCCACAATTCTGGTGGACAGAGCTTTAGGCATCAGCTCAGATCCTGAAATAAACAAAAGCTTAGCAAAACACTGGCACCAAAAAGTACTTGGACACTTAAGCCATGCTGAAAAATGTTTGAATGTCATTGCAATAGATAACAAAATACATAACCAAGTGACATTTAAGCAAAGACAGGTTTACAAGCAAATGACATTTAACAACAACAAAAACGTTGGTTGGTTTTCAATTAAATAACAATAAATATACTGTTCAAATGTGATGTATACATTTGACACCTGTTGTTACTCTGCTAGGAACTGATTCTTACATCCACTATAAATTATTATCTTTGTTCACACAGACAGCAATCCCCTTCCCTTCGCACACAGGGTATAACAACTTCCCCCAAAAATTGACAATTTTTTTGCATTTTTTTCTCAACCTTGTCACACCTGTGGTGTTCCTGGTCAAAAAAAAAAAAAAATGCTTATAAATCACTTGTTATTGCCGAATATTGTATTCAATCTTTTTATCAACTTGTTTTCTTTCAGTTAGGGCAGTTTTTTTTTTGAGGTTAATCAAGCGTATAGCATTAGTTCTGGCAGGTCACGTTAGTCAAGCTCGCATCAGCTGACACTCAGCTAATTCACATTGATCTATAGGAATACGACACCTATCACCACATTTGTATATATATGGTCCATTTAGTATTATCAGCAGCTTTAGTGCATTGCTCAGGAGCTAATTACCCTCCTCCATCCCCAGCTCCTTCTTTGTCCAGTCAGGACTTGACCTTCTGATATTTCTTTTCATCAAACTCATTTCTTCAATTATGTTACATTAATTATTGTCATTAAGAAAATGAATGATTTTGCAATACTTGGTTCTGTTCTGTTTACCCTAGGGGGTTATCGCTGCTCTCTCTGCTCTTATTCATGCTAGGCTGCATGGATGGGCAGGGAGTTTTTGCCCAGAACAGAACCATACCGCCATATCCAAACTGTATACAAACTGCCAGTCATTTTTGACGGTAGTGATCCTGACAGAAATAAGATTTAGTTAATTTTTTCACTCAAACACTGGGGTGCATAAGCTCAGATCAATGAGGTCTACGATCAATCAGTTCCAAAAAGACAAAAACATGTGCTAATTGAAAGAAAGCAAGCTGACAAAAAGATTGAATCCAATATTTGGTGATATTATTGCGTAATGAGAGTTTTACAAGCAATTTAAAAGGCACCAAATTAGGTAAAGGATTTTCAACACAGCACAAAGTTTAAGAAAAAATTAAACAAACAAAACAAATTTTATGCATTCTTTTTTTTAATTAACACTTGAATGTGGATAAGTTTTACATATATAAAAAAGCAGCAACATTTTAAACAAAAAGCTGAGAAAAATCACGTTTTTGTCAAAGACTTAATCCGGATTGGGTTCAGAATGATAATCAAAACATAGATTGAGTAGATCGTGTCCATCAACACCCCCAAAGCTTACACAGTCCTATACCTTTTCGTGGGTTTGACATGTCATTCATAATGTTTGATGTTCATGTTAGCTTACAGTGTAAGGAATGCTTCAATTGCTTGTTTCTGCATCTTCTTCGCTTGTGTTTTGATCAAGAGGTTCTGTACTCTTTCAGAAGATGCGAAATAGCGCCTCCGTACTGTATAACAGTGAAAACTTGGATTGCCGGAAAAATGTCATTAATGGTGGTGAAAGAGTTGGTGAAAGGGTTAGTTCACCCAAAGATGAAATTTCTGTCATTACTTACTCACCATCATGTCGTTCCAAACCCGAAAAGACCTTCGTTCATCTTCGGAACACAAATTAAGATATTTTTGATGAAATCCGAGAGGTTTTTATCTCCCATAGAAAGCAACAAAATTCTATCACATTCAAGGTCCAGAGAAGTAAAAACATCACTAAAATAGTCAACGTGACTACAGTGGTTCAACCTTAATGTTATGAAGCAACGAGAATACTTTTTGTGTGCGCAAAAAAAAAAAAAAAAAAAATAACGACTTTATTCAACAATTTTTCCTCTTCCCTGTCAGTCTCCTACGCAGTTGATGCAGTGCAGAGCTTCTGTGTTTACGGCTCCTGCGTAGGCATCACACACATGCGTTGTGGTGCTCACGTGATCAGCGTCGGCCAAAACTGAGCCGGAGTTTGGATGCAAACACAGAAGCTCTGCACTTTATTCACTGCTTTTTAAAAGTCATCGTAAATAACTCGAGAGAGAACAAATAAATGCAACAGACTGCTGCATCTTGAGATAATATAAAAGTAACTATTTTTAACTTGACATGACGCATTAAAAAACAGTTTTCAGGAAGAACTGCCATGAATTAGATCACACCAAAAGAATAAACTATCACTTTATTTTTTTTTTTTAAATAAGAAGTTAAGAAAATATGAGAACTTTCAAGAGTTGCACAATTTTGAAATTCTTAGAATTCACTTTGAGAACTTTCCTAACATTTTTCTTAAGATTTTCATGAATCGGGCCCCTGATCTAAACAACATTTATATAAAATTCCATTAAAATCAGGTTTCTAATGGTCAGATTGGATTTCAGGCAGTTATTTCCGTTTCCGCTTAAGGAAAAGAGATGCTGCTGCCTCTGAATCTTTATCTGCTGATGTTGCTGTTCAACAAAAGTGGTTTACACACCATTTCATCAACTATTTCACAATATTTGTTTTGTTTTACTTCTGTACAGTTGAAGACTTTTTTTCTGATATTTTAACGCACCGCCTCTTCTGAGAAAACAACTCTGATACACAAGCACGCATACACACATCCTCAAACAATCTCATACACAAGAGACTGAGAGTCACCCAGGACACCATGAAGCTTGCTGTGACAACCTAAATGGGTTTATTTTTTTATCAAAGTCTCATATGTTTGCTCTCATCACACTGACTCTAGATTTTAACCTTCATCTTAAGGATAACTGGACGACTCAGGGCTTTGATACATCGCTAGAAAATGAAACCATCATAAGAACTGTACTTTATCTTTGCGAAAAGCCAAGAAAACAGAATACTCTTTTCTTAAATTAATCTGTCCTTATAAGCAAAGTCACTATTCTGAAAAACTAGGTGTGCTATTAAGATATATGGGAGGAGAACATCCTATTAACTGATTAATATATGTTCATTTTGTAGTTAGAAAGACAGACCAGTGAGTCTAAGTCTGATGTATGATACTGAAGAAGCAGTGATTGTCTTTCATGCATGGATGCCCAGGTGAGGTGGCTGGAAGTTGGAACGACAGCACAAATTCACAGTGTGTACACTGTGCATTTGTATGCCTTGAGCGTCATGTAGAGCACAACTTTAAAATTGCCAGCTAAATTATTATCTTTGATCCAAGCAATATACATCTAACAACACTGATTACCCACATAATACATAAATACAAAAGGAGAAAAATATAAAAGATAGTTTTTACTATATTTGAAATGGTTCTATTAGCATTAGTGTAGCTAACTTAAATGACAAGACCAAAGAAGCAGTTTAGTGTGTTAAGATGGTCAGGCTGGTCTGTTTTTAAGGTTTTAGTGGGGTTTTGGGACTTGATCAGCTAGTCTGGCTAGCTACCCTGTTGAAAAAACCAGCATATGCTGGTTAGGTATGTTTTGAAGCATGGAAGCTGGTTTTAGCTGGTTTATGCTGGTCTTTAGCTGGTTTGAGCTGGTTTGAGCTGGCTTATGCTGGTCCTTAGCTGGTTAAGTGCTGGTCCTAAGCAACTAGCTCCAGCTCAGGAACAGCTTAGGACCAACACTTGAGCAGCTTAAACCAGCTCAAACCAGCTTCCATGCTTCAAAACATATCTAACCAGCATATGCTGTTTTTTTCAACAGGGTAAACCCAGCAAAAACTATCCAAGGCTTGTATATTTTTTTAAAGATGGGCTAATGCATGATCTTGACCTTTCAGTAATGCTACTGCTAATAAATCCTTCTGAAAGATACCAAACACTTTTACATTAGCCACCTGAGGAGCAACAGCTCATTGACAGACACCATGAGGTGTGTTTGTTCCTTTGAAAGTGCTGTGTTGCTAATCTCAGATAATTAGCATGGCTAAATGCTATCCACTGACCTATGTCTTACTCTTAAATGGCATGGGGAGGACACAACTGTCAATCATAGCCCTGATATTATCACAATGTAAGACAAGAATATAAATCTATTTATTGAAGCAAATAAAGAGAAAATCATCTGGACAGTTGATGAAAACCCAAACAGAACAGCAGAGGCGAAGCGTTGAATGATTTTGCTCTGTCAAATTAAGGACAAAAAGAGTTTTTTGTCATTTCTTGTTCTCACTAAGAACATGAAACGGCAGAACATTTTATGTTCTACCGTTGGCTAATTGGTAAAACCCTGCATGCTTTAATTGATGAGATAAAAAAGATGACAAGGTTATTTCAGTAAACTCATGTAGGAGGTTTAGCTGTGGTAGGTAATAATGCGAACACACATGCACAACACACAACATCCACACAAGATGAATACAAACCAAATCAGCCCAATTAACACAATATGTGTGTGGGTTTCAAAAAGCTTGTTGATGCTATTAAAGAGATAATTTCATTAATTTTTATCACTTTTTTGATCATAGTCTAGGTTTTTAGCACCAGCAAATCAAATTTAGTTTTAGATGATCATTTTCCACTCTCTCTCTCTCACCCTGAATTAAAATGAACCTGTTATTTGCTGCTTTCTATGTAAACACTCTCTTCCACATCAGTGTTAGTTATTTACCTACTGAAATATTTATATATTCTTCTTATTATTAATAGAAATCAATTTAACAGTTTTTATTACATTCACATTCATCAAATATTTAGTAATATTACTTTTTCTGTTTTTTAAAAATAGGTGTAAATCATGTTCTCAGATATAATCTCAGATATGCTATGCTATAAACTTTATAACTAAATATTTTCCAGATTATATTTTAACAATCTGATTTAATATAATAAAAATGTAAAAGGCCATTATTTTGTTTTGCAAGCAATTATTTAATTTTGCTGTCTTTATAAGATAAGTTGCGATGAAACAGCAGTAGTAACAGATCTTTTCTTCCATGTAGTGACATTCATCTCAGTGATCAAAAGAGAAGAAATGAAGAGCAGAACTTGGTTAAATGGTGATTGGATTTAGAGATGTACTGTAGGTGCTGCGCTCAAAAATGTGAGTTTGCAGCCAATTGGTTGAGAGGTTGAGAAAAAAAATTAAAAAAAAAAAAAACAACAACAAAAAACAAAACAAAAGAGATAGGGTCAATTTTCATTTCATGCTGACTTTAGCATTGTTCTCACATAGTATATTTATTATACATAGTAAATATTTTTATACTTGAAAGTGGATCATCACATTTGAAATCCTTGGGATCAAAAGTTTGTGTTATTATCTGTCTGACAAGAAACTACAGGAATGAAACTTAACATGTTTTCATGATACATTTAAATGTCATAATTCACAAAAAAGGGAAAATTTGAATGTTATTTCATGATATGACCTGCTTTAACCATAATGGAATACCCTAAAATCCACCAGTGACATGAAATGCCCACAACTGCACTCCACTTTTCTGTAAAATTCCTTCTTTATGGCTGAATGGTCCCCCTGATGTAAATAAGATTTATCTAATATTTCAGAAGAAAACTCTCTGTAATGTAAGGTCAGACTATGCTGCATAATGATTTGTCTGGTTCTCCTGTGCTCATTAAAGCCGCTCTTGGCGTTTCACACATTTCTGCACACCTGACAGGTCATCCATTTTGTTTCATGCCTTCTGTAGCGGAACCTACAAACCTCTCCTCGCTAGCGTCCATTACATCAGGGGAAACCCAGCTAAAAGTTTGCAAGTCAAAACAAAAATCTATTTAATAACTGGTTGTGCCTTATAACTGTGCCAGAGGTGTGTTGTCATCTTTATACCACTACAAGTCCCTACTGTATGAATGTCATTGTGTAAAATCTCAAACCAAACCAAAACACACACACGCACACACGCACGCATGCACGCACACACACACACACACACACACATTCACTTTTCTGAACAATTATTTTTCTATTCATTTCAACCAACTGGTCTCAAGATGATTTTTGGTGAATGTATAGTCAACTACCCTCAAGCTCACACAGAAGTAGCAGAGCAACCACAGTGCTTGTGACAGTTTTCTTTATCTAAATAAATGCCACTTGGTTCAGTGTTTTTTGTCAGCATGCAGCACTTTTACAGCGTTGTGTGTAACATACCTTGACGCATTAGAGCTGCGACACCAAACCATAAACTATTCAACAGTGTGAAGTTGTTCTCAACCACTTCAGACGAGGGGTTGCAGGGGTGAGGGTTATACCATTCATACGGTGTGAACCTGCAGAGAGTCAAAGAAAACTGGCTTTACACAGAAAAAAATGCAGACAACACGGAAGACTAAGTATTAATACTGTGCTTGAGAGGCTGCATGTTTGGTAAAAACAGCTAAAAATGTTTTCTTCTTGCTACAGGCTATAAATAACTGCTACGACCGAAGATTAATAAACATCTCATTTTATGAGAAAACTTTCCAGTGTTCTAATCTGTCCGGTTAGCAAAATGAGGGGAGAGCTGGAAAAGAAACTTCTGTGCTTCTAAATGAACAGATTTAAAGGATTAGTTCACTTTCAAATGAAAATTAGCCAAAGCTTTACTCACCCTCAAGCCATCCTAGGTGTATATGACTTTCTTCTTTCTGATGAACACAATCGCAGATAGTTTAATAAATATCCTGACGAATCCGAGCTTTATAATGGCAGTGAACAGGGGTCACGAGTATGACCTGAAGAAAGTGCATCCATCCATCATAAACATACTCCACATGGCTCTGGGGGGTTAATAAAGGCCTTTTGAAGCGAAGCAATGCCTTTGTGTAAAAAAAATATATCAATATTTAACAAGTAATGAATTAAAATATCTAGCTTCTGCCAGACCGCCTTCCGTATTCAAGTTACGAAGAAAGCCTAAACTGGGGTCGCGTCAGTTACACTTTTTCCGTAAGTTGAAAAGGGAAGGTGTAGGACGTAGCAAAAGCTTTTTAAACTGCAAGAGATTTACACTTTCTTCATAAGTTGAATACGGAAGGCGGTCTGGCGGAAGCTAGATATTTTACTTTATAACTTGTTAAATATGGATATTTTTATACACAAATGCATCACTTCACTTCAGAAGGACTTAACCCCCCGGAGCCGTGTGGAGTATGTTTATCATGGATGATGTGGATGGAAGTACTTTCTTCAGCTCATACGGTGACCCCTGTTCACTGCCATTATAAAGCTCGGATGTGTCAGGATAGGGTTAACACAAAATCATCAGAAAGAAGAAAGTCATATACACCTAGGATGGCTTGAGGGTGAGTAAAGCTTGGGCTAATTTTCATTTGAAAGTGAACTAATCCTTTAATGGTTTTTATTTAATTCAGTACACAAAAATTTTATTTATAGGTCTGTCAATTTAATATGTCAACTTGGTGTGATTAATTATAAAATTATTCAAATGATAAACTTAATTATCAAATTTAATTAATAAATATATAATTCCATAATTAATTTCATAAAGGAATTATCCATTCAATCCTGAAGTACTACTTTATTCATTTATTTTGTCTACTTCTATATTGACAGACTTAATGTTAAATAATGGCTTTTATTTAATTCAGTATACAAAAATATTATTTATAGGGCTGCCAATTCAATAATT
The DNA here is from genome assembly GCA_037950675.1 of Hypophthalmichthys molitrix. Taxonomy (NCBI): domain Eukaryota; kingdom Metazoa; phylum Chordata; class Actinopteri; order Cypriniformes; family Xenocyprididae; genus Hypophthalmichthys; species Hypophthalmichthys molitrix. The sequence continues at coordinate 35,078,543 of CM075501.1, forward strand.
AAATTTAGTATGATTAATTATAAAATTGTATTAATTATTATGATAAGATTAATTATTAAAAATATAAAACTAAATAACTCTATAAAAAATAACAAATCAAGTACCTTTTGTAAACACATTTTTGTAATGGTTATTGTTTTTGCCTTCCTCGATTAATTAATTAATCGCCAAATCACAATGTGTAACATTTTTAATTAACTGACAACCCTTATTATTTAATATAACCAGATTAACCTGACTATACTAGACTAACCAATAAAAGTCTCTATACAGTACAATTGGACATTCACTTTTTACACTTTTTTACAGTGCTGAAACCAGAAAAGGAAACAATTGGCAGAAATTTTAGTTTGAAAGAGATTACGTTTACACAAGAGCGTCTGAATGACACAGCCTCCATTTTACCACTCAATAATTGGGTCATTTATAAAGGTCCCATGGTGAATCGATGCCTGATCAGAACATGTCACAACACTCATTTGTCATGCCTCACGGTGTGTAGATGCTCACTCTTATAAACTGCTGTATGTCTGCTATCAAACCTGCCAAATTTCAAGATCACAGACCTTCAGCAGATTGTATCTGTGAACAAATGGGTCACCCAGTGCACATGAACCCACACTAACACTGAGTCCCCACCAGATGTCCATTAACCAAGTCTGATTGGACAGCATTTTCATTGCCCCTTTGCATTTTAATTGAAGCAACCAATCATCTGGCTCTGATGAGGTAGCGTAGCTCTCTTGATATTCTTTTTAGGTAGATGTGGACATCTGCCCGGGGCTAAAGCTTATGAACTGGGCTTCAATACAGACGCAACCTTGTGCAAGCTTATACAAAATACAAAACATTACCGACTGAGAAAGTGCATTATGCATTTACTAGGGAATAGGGGAATCTGGACATTCATGACTGAAATATATTATCCGACAGCAATATATTAAAATCTGGGCACTGTGTTTATTACTTATTGATCTCTTTCAAGATCAAATCAGCATTTTGATTCTGACATCTCACAAGTGCAATGATATAACATGAGAAAAATACACTGCTTTAAATGCATTCCCACAAAGAAACGTGATATCTATAGGCACACTGTGCAAAACAGCTTTAAATTTTAAATCAGACTGAAGTTGAGAGTGCAAAAACTTCTTGAAAGCTTCAAAGAGAGATGTACGATGTTCCCTTGAGCTGCAGATAACAGCAATATTCTTTAAATGACAGCCTGATAATGTGTCTCCACAAGTTATGTCAAACTATAAAACATCTGAAAGACATTTTTTAACAATTGGGTCAGGGTTCCTAGTTCTAAAACCCAATGTGCACATTTGCTTTGCTATATTTCCAAGATGCAGAAGTGATGTTCGTGTTAAACCGAAACCTTCATCCATACCTGGCTATCACAAAAAGCACGCAGCTCACTCCAAGACAGGCCAGCAGCACGTACATCCAGATATCCGGGGTGAGAGGATTGAGGAAGGAGAACACCCCTGGATTGGTGCCATTTGGCTTGCGGTACAGTATGCTGATGCCCAGGGTCATGAAGGGTTTGGAGAAGTCGATAACTTTCTCTCTGACATAAGTGATGGTCAGCGGAGCCACAGCCAGGTCAGCTATCTGGTTAAGGGGACAAGAAGAGGTTTACAAGGCGATAGGAGTTCGTTTTGACTGCTGGAAGAAATGCAGATAGATGCAGTTAATATTGGAGTTCACTCACTGAGATAAAAACAAGTGACGCCTGCGGAGATGGATCCCACAACAGGGCTTTGATAAAAAATGACTGGCTGTTTGAAGCTTCCTGTTGTTTTATGAAGTTCATTTAAACTAAGATGTGCAAAAAGGCTCTTTTGTAGATTGCCAGACTTTGTACTTCTACCATACTGACAAATAAATGAGTTATGAAGAAGCTGGGGGTTGATAAAGTATAAAGAATAAAAATTGATGTAGAAGTATAAAGATATTTATTATCAATTAAAAAAACTGACTTTTTACAGTCAGATAAAAGCACAAATGCCGTTTTCCTTGGAAAAAACCTTATCAGTTTTATTTCTCATTAAAGTAGAAGTTTTTTTTAATGAAACTTGCACTTTGGTGTTTAGTCTTCCTATGAAAACTCTGGACTACTTACACTTGCTGAAAATAAACATAATTGGACTACTTACACTTGCTGTAAATACACATAATTCTCAGCTCTTCTAAACTGCCTGAGAGGAGCCAAGTTACAAAAACATCCATTACAAACTAAAATAACTTAATCAGTTGTCAAAGAGTACAGACAGTCTGGTTTTAGTCTCTAAATAGTGAAATATAAAATATAATGGGGTGAAATGGGATGAAATATAATGGAGTGAAAAGGCAGAAGGTCATCTATAAAGACTGCATTTGAATGATATGATCAAAAGACCCTTTGTGTAGCATCATGGGAGATCACTCACATGGTCAATTAGTTCCCGAACCATGCCGTTCCATTCGCCTTTGTCATTCTGAGCTCCATATTTGCCATCAGAAACCAGCTTGACCTCATAGGTGAATCCCAGGATGTTAGAGAGCTCCTTTAGCAGGTCTAGACAGTAGCCCTCAAAGCGATCGTTCCCATATAGCACCTTGTCAGATTTCTTATACATAACGTAGGGATTTTCCTGTTCACAAGATAAATTCAATTGGTCAATTGTATTACATTAAATTTAAATATGTCACCAAGGCAAGATGAGTTGAGATGAACTGCTGTCTAATGTATGAGATGTAATTTTTAGAGAGTTTGAGTGAATTTATAGCTGTCATAACTGCAATTAAAACCAATAATGAAATAAAATAAATGGAAAATATATATTAGTATATATTTCTTTCTTGTTTGGTGGACCAGTGAAGCTATTCACAAGGCAAATACAAATCTGAGCTACTAAAAATAACTCTGATCCCTGAACAGAATTTTTAACATAATTGAGGGGAGTGAAATTATAACATATTAAAACTGATTGGATTCTTACCAGGATTGTGGTGACGATAAGCGTTCTGTTAGCCAGAGAGTCTGTGATGTTTTTATTGTCTTTTATCTCAGTCAGGTTGAGGCCCGTGTAAGAGTTCCACACTCCAATCTAGCAATACAGTTAAAAATGACAAGGCATGAAGCACATGAGTCTCTGTTTCTGAGAGATGACAATGAAAGAGGGACAGAATTTATCACTGCAGACTAATAAAATAGGTCAGGAATGGAAAGGAAAAAACTTAATGAAAGAAAATTTAAAAATCTAATCCTAATTCACTGAATCCATTTGATTGTAAAACACTCCTTCCCTGCTCAATAAAACCCAGTCAACGCTTCCCAATTTACTGCATGCTCTAAAAATTATGAATGAATACATGAATTATTAAAACACAAAGGAACTTAAAATTTTATTTATCTTAAAAAATAATATGATCATTCCCAATATTTTTTCCTCAAAATGTTTTTTTTTTTTTTTTTTTTTTTTTTCACTGATTCATTTTTTTCCCCAACAAAACAGAAGCTCATAGGTAAATATACCATCTTAAGTGCATCACTTTCCACTTTTGGCAGGCATGTTGAATTGATGTTGTCATAAATAGAAAACACTACATAAAGATGGAGGTCAAAACAAGTATGAGAAAAGGTCAATGGTCATCAGATCATAAATGGTTCAAATGGCTTGTAAAGATCTGTGCGCAGGATCAGAAGGTTAAATATTTATCTTAAAATAACACTGAGCCTTTAGTAATCTACTTGATAACCAAATATATATACTGTATATGTATGTGTGTTTGTATCTATGCATATATAGAGCTCTAGTATATTCAGTATAATTTTCAAGTTGAGGACAAGTAGGTTTATACTGCTCTATTTCTTCAGGTCATTGAAGCAGAAAAAGTTCTTTCCAGCATTTCTACAATTGATGAAGCTTTTCTGTTATCTCCACTGCTATTCTGGTTAATGGTCTCCAAATATGAATATGAAATATGAACACAAGAAGTACAAGAAGATGGAAAATGTGTAAAGATGTGAAGATTACAGAGCCTCAGAGAGGTTTAAACTTTTGAGGCGTCACAGCTTTTATAAAAACAACAAATGTCATCAGGGTAATTTGTTGTATTTTAAATGGAACTATTTTTACAATAAATAATCAGAACATACATTAATGGAGATTTTGTTTAAGTTTATGGGAAAATATTAAAAAAAATTTCTGACTGACAGACAGACAGATACAACCCAAATTCCGGAAATGTTGGGACTTTTTTAAAATTTGAATAAAATGAAAACTAAAAGACTTTCAAATCACATGAGCCAATATTTTATTCACAACAGAACATAGATAACATAACAAATGTTTAAACTTAGAAATTTTACACTTTTATCCACTAAATGAGCTCATTTCAAATTTGATTCTTGCTACAGGTCTCAAAAAAGTTGGTACGCGGGCAACAAATGGCTGAAAAAGCAAGAAATTTTGAAAAGATTCAGCTGGGAGAACATCTAGCAACTAAGTTAATTGATATCAGGTCTGTAACATGATTAGCTATAAAATGGATGTCTTAGAGAGGCAGAGTCTCCGTGTCCTCTGGGCTAAAGAGGAGGGAGACCTTCCAGCGTGTTATCAGTGTTCAGTTCAAAAGCCAGCATCTCTGATGGTATGGAGGTGCATAAGTGCATACGGTATGGGCAGCTTGCATGTTTTGGAAGGCACTATGAATGCTGAAAGGTACATAAAGGTTTTAGAGCAACATGCTCCCCTCCAGATGACGTCTATTTCAGGGAAGGCCTTGTGTATTTCAGCAGGACAATGCAAAACCACATACTGCAGCTATTACAACAGCATGGCTTCATCATAGAAGAGTCCGAGGGCTGAATTGGCCTACCTGCAGTCCAGATCATTCACCTATAGAGAACATTTTGCGCATCATTAAACAAAAAATACGTCAAAGATGACCACAAACTTTTCAGCAGCTGGAATCCTGTATCAGGCAAGAATGGGACCAAATTCCAACACAAAAACTCCAGAAACTCATAACCTCGATGCCTAGACGTCTTCAAACTGTTTTGAAAAGAAGAGGTGATGCTACACCATGGTAAACATGCCCCCGTCCCAACTATTTGAGACCTGTAGCAGGCATCAAATTTGAAATGAGCTCATTTTGTGCATAAAATTGTAAAATTTCACAGTTTAAACATTTGTTATGTTATCTATGTTCTGTTGTGAATAAAATATTGGCTCATGTGATTTGAAAGTCTTTTAGTTTTCATTTTATTCAAATTTAAAAAATGTCCCAACATTTCCAGAATTCGGGATAGATAAAATAGATAAGATAAACAGAAGGTATTACCTGATTACAGCATAACTCTTATTTAGACTAGAAAACACATTACAGGAATCAAATTATCCTTGATCTTATGAGATAAAAGTTTCAGAAATCAACAATGTATTATTTAATAAATAATGTTCAATAAAAGCAGCCCATCTAATTCTAATGATCAGAGAGATAGTAGAAAGTGGTTTGAAAATCTAATTTGAAACCAAATTGAGTAAAATTATACAGGATCTTGAAAAAAAAAATAATTACAGAAAACTATGACAGCCTCCTTTAAAACAGGATGTCAGCAGTAAAAGATTTAAAACCCTTGACGGACGGCTTGCCTTTCTCTGTTCGATAAACCCTTTGTTAACACAGGCCTAATCTAGTCTATGTTTATGTATGGCACTTGTCACACAGCTCATATGAGTCTGAAATGAGCGACTTATTCAAATGAACTTTAAAAGTAGATTAGAGCTGCTCTCTAAATATCTGCCTGTGGATTCATGCACATTTTTCTGCACGCCTGAGCAGCCTTTTATGGAGATGTGTTACTTACTGAGGCACGAAACATTGTGGAAAAAAGGGCCTATTTTACAGTGCTGAATATTGAGGGTGGTGATTTAACTGTCATAACTATAACTGGCACACATTATGCATCTCAGCAAGACATTCTAGCAGAAGTGACTGGCAATGATGTCTTTCCATAAGGAAGTGAAGGGATTTCTGCAGGGAGAGGGAAGTCGATGAAAGGGCACCAGGTTTACTGAAGGAAAGAAAATCCAAGCTCTCCACAGGTCTTAATCACAAACTCAGGGAATAAAACCAAGACTGGAACAAACCTTTGTCCATAATTTAGTAGGTCGTGATGCACCATCAGCCACTCGCTTTTAGGAAGAATTGAAGAGTTGTGTAATCAGCATGGGAGCAACAAGGTCAAAACAAATGATCTGGCTAATAAAATATATCTTCAAAACAACATATTCAAGAGTCCACTTAATTTAATCCATACGGGAAATACATTAAGACACTTGGCTCAAGGTTTCCAATCACTCCGGCTGCTGCGGAAATCATACGAATAGCAGCAAAGATTGAACATCTCTTCAGTGTCCAGCTGAGCTGACTCACCTTCGCCGTGCCGTCCTCCTTGAGGCTGATGAGGTCTAAGTTGAACTCTTTCCGCAGACCATCAGTCTTGTTAAGGACTATCCGTCCTGTCAAGCCATCCCATTGGGCCTGAGGCACAAAAACAGTATACTATGAGAATGATGCACAACATTGGTTTTACTGCTGTGTCTTTCAATCATAGCGGTAATGGAATATTATACATCCTTAGGGCATGTGCGTCTGTTAACACAAAACCCCCAAGAGCTTCAACTAAACATTTTGCTGGTCAATTACATTTTAGTTGAATGGACTATTGAGTCTGAACAGAAACACTTGGATCATGTGCTTCAGGTTTGCCTAAATGATGAATAAAACAGTATATTACTGTATTACAAGTCATACCACTTATTGTTTTACTTGCAATGAAATTGCAATAATATAAACTGGGGAAAAAGCAGCACTTGCTCTAATGTATGGGAAAACAGCAATATTTAAAAGTAGCATCTGTATTTAATTCATTCATTAACCATATCAGATGTATTTGACTCTTGGTGATTCTAGGGCCATCTCTCGCACGCAGAATATGCAAACTCCACACAGAAAGGCCTCATGGCTCAGCTGGGACTTGAACCAAGAGACAGTGCTACTCACTGAGCCACTGTGCCACTTAAAGGGTTAGTTCACCCAAAAATGAAAATAATGTAATTTATTACTCGCCCTCATGTCGTTCTACACCCATAAGACCTTCGTTCATCTTCCGAACACAAATTAAGATATTTTTGATGAAATCCGATGGCTCAGTGAGGCCTCTATAGACAGCAATGCCACTGAACTTCTCAAGATCCAGAAAGGTACTCAAAACATATTTAAAACAATTCATGTGAGTTCAGTGGTTCTTTTTGTGCGCCAAAAAAATAAAAAAATAAATAAATAACGACTTTTCAACAATTTCTAGTGATGTCCGATTTCAGAACACTGCTTCGAATCTTAGAATTAGTGATTCAGAGTGCCAAAGTCACATCATTTCAGCAGTTTGTCATTTTGACATGTGATCCGAATCACTGATTCAAAACAAAAGATTCGAAGCAGTGTTTTGAAATCAGCCATCACTAGATATCGTTGAAAAGTCATACAAAAAGTATTCTCGTTGCTTTATAACATTAAGATTGAACCACTGAACTCACATGAAATGTTTTAAATATGTTTTGAGTACCTTTCTGGATCTTGAGAAGTTCAGTGGCATTGCTGTCGTAGAGGCCTCACTGAGTCATCGGATTTCATCAAAAATAACTTAATTTGTGTTCCGAAGATGAATGAAGGTCTTACGGGTGTAGAACGACATGAAGGTGATTAATAAATGACATTATTTTCATTTTTGGGTGAACTAACCCTTTAATTGAAATGGCCATATCAATTCAAGTAAATGTCAGGGTTATGTTATATTTTCATTCATGTGCCTATGTTTCTTGTGTTTCTTTTCAGTTTAATCTTGTTAATCCCCTTGTTAGTTTCCTTGGTTTCTGATTAATTACATCTGTGTCTTATTTAGTTCCCTTGTTTGCTTCTGTGTATTTATACTTCCTGTTTTGTTCAGTTCCCTGTCAGTTATCGTCTTTACTTTCAGTGTGCTTATGATGGTTTGTATTCCTGTGTATTCTCCTGTGCTCTCCTGCATTCTTGGTTTGCTTATTAAAGACTTTTGAATTAGTACTTCCTCATGTGTGCTGACTAGAACACACAAAGATCGTGACAGTAACTATGTCTTCCTTTTGTAACTTTATTAATAAATCAAATCATACACTACCATTCAAACATTTACAGTCTAAGATTTTTTTTTATATTTTTTAACAAAGTCTCTTATGGTCACCATTTATTTAGATAAATACAGTAAAAACTGTAACACTGAACTGTTGAACTGTTTTCTGTTTTTCTACTTTTAAAGATCAGCATTTACTTGAAATAGAAATCTTTTGTAACATTATAAATGACTTTACTGGTATTTTTGAACAATTTAATGCATCCACCTTGAATAAAAGTATTAATTTAAAGAGTATTAATTTAAAACAAACTTTTGAACAGTAGTGTGCATCTTATAAAATCATTGTCTCTCTGTCAAAAGTTAAATATGCTTTTGTGACGTTTTTCGTCTGAATTTGGTAACAGTATTACAAAACATCTGCATTGTTCCTATCTGAATAAATGTAACAGCTGCTTCTAGTCCAGTGGAAATTAAAATGCAGGGCAACCCATGCATGTATTTGCAATATTAAAGTGTTGATGATTAAAAACACTTTTTTTTTTTTTTTTTTTTTACACACTTGATGTCACTTGGTTCAAAGTTTATTAAAATGTGTATTTTTCATACTAACTTGCTAACGATGAGTTTACATATAGTCTGACATCACTAGTAAAGACCATTTTTAATAATCTTAAGATGTTTGAGGATGTTTTGTATGGACTTTAGCAAGTGTTACAGAGCTTTTTCATTTACTGTTACATTTAATCACATGCCACCACAACAATTACAGGCATTACGAATGTAAGAAAAGACTTATAATTCTAGTTTAAAGGCATAGTTCTCGATTAAGTTTAAAAATAAATGTAATAAATATAATTCACACAGAAGCTGTTTGAGGCAAAATTTCAAAGCTTTAGGCTACATTTTCTGAATAAATGACAAGTGCTCTTCCCTACGTGGTCATTTTTTTTCTCAAAAAGCAAAAACATCAAGCTAGTGCACCGTCATTTTATTTCCCCTAGCTTTTTTGTACCAAAAATGAGAGCAAACAATCCCAGAATTCAATCAGCTGAGGCAACTAAGGAAGAGTAATAGCCCTGTTCAAGCCTTCTCTACTTTTGATAAGTGGGTGGGATATCAGGAAAAAACACTTCTATTATCAAGGTTGCAGTGTTTCTCAGAGCACATCTCAAAACAAGAGCCTAGACTTCAACATGTCACCAGACTTGTTCAGGGGGATACAGCTTACTATTCTGCAGGACACCTTGAGACTTGACACTGACCTCGATGTGAACCATTTCCACCACTGCAGGGAATTATAATGAAGCCACTGGAGACAAGGGGTGCACTGCATTCTAACATGTTCACATAAGCCAGGAATTTATATATATATATATATTTTAAATAGTCTTAGTTTTAAAAATCACAATAGGAATACACTTGTTACTAGTAATTTACCATTTAGCTGAAACTTGTCCAAAAACACCCTGTAGCAACCAAAGTGGCTTGCTCAAGGTCAAACCAGTGACAGATCATAGTGCAACTCTTGTGGGATTTGAATCCGCAACATTTTGGGTTACCAGCACACATCTTCAACTTTCAACATTATCTGCATTGCAACAAAGCATAGCATAAAATAATTTAATGTCAGTATATGTATTTTTAGTAATTTTTAAACCTGGAAATAAAACAAGGTTTAGGACTTTGAGACATTTCAAAACAAAGAAATTACACAACTTTATATTTCTAGGCCACTAAACAACCAAATAAGCAAGTTTGTCACTTTGGAACAAAACAAATACTAAGAAAATATGAAATAAAATTTTTACAATATGTATTAATTTACTCAAATTGTTCTGTTGATAATATAATTTGAATAAAATAAAAGATTTTGAATACAAAAACTTTTTTTTTTCTTCAGAAAAAGCGAGCACTGACTGTTCACAATATAAGACCAGGATTGTGAATACCTATAAACTTGCTTTAATAAATGTAACTTTAAAGTTACCGTTAAACTGTGACTGCTGAAACATTTAAATTCTTTCTAAAAGTAAAAAAATCTCTAACATGTATTGTATAATTTCATAATGACAACACTTATTTTCCTTATTGGTTCTGAGAAGCAGAGGGTGGTGACCCTAATATGTGGGATCACAAATATTTTTGGTGCCAAAAATAACATAATAATACTTATTTTTCACTTCAACCCTACAATTTGACCCCAAGCAGGGATAAATACTGTGAAAAACTCCCCTAAATGTGTGCCTAGAGCTGTGGGTCTTATATGCAGTGCAGTTTCGTCAAAATGGCTTTGCCAAGTCGTATGCAGTGTAATATAATCAAAGCTCCTTAAATGGAGTCTTTTTTTTTTTTTTTTGCTACAGTACATAATTTAAAAATATATGGCACATAATACATTCTGTAGGTTATTCCTTATAAAAGGCAGGCCCCATAAGCAAAACCGCACTGATCAGCATCTCCTGCCCAATGAGTCAACATAAACAAATACTACATTTAAAGCTGTTCAGCCTTCTGTCACAGTAGATTAGTTGCACCAAAATTCCCATTACAGTACTTAAGTGAGGGAAAATGATTTAAATGGACAGGACAAGCAAGAAAAAGAATAAATGAAATGAACAGGGTTTTTTATTTGTCCTGGCAATCTATTTAAAGCTCTCCAGCATTGCTGCTTCTGCTGTTAAAGTGAAGAATTTCAATGGCTATACAGCACATACGCAGTTCAGAGTGATGTGTTTTTGTACCCTACAACATATCGAATATTAAGAATTTTCTAGCTCAGTGTCTGTAGAGAGGCCTCTTACAACACAGTGTTTTATGGCTTTAATGGTGTTGTGATACAGAGTTTATGGGTCGTTTAAAATATAGCATCTGGACTCATTAGCAGTTTATCTCGGTGTTGGCATGAACAGAAAACTAACTCTACACTTGCTCAACTCAAAACAAGCCTAATTAGACACTTAAAGCCAAAGTGCATCATTTTTCAGATGCTCAATACTCTCTCGATTCCCAGTTTAACATGCGGAAATGACTATAAGTAAGTCATTTAAAGGTTCATTTCCCTCAAAAGTGTAAACACTGTAGCTCTGTAGAGCAACACTTGCTCAGCCAATGGCATGAGTTTGGGGGTGGAGGTACCTGTTTTTTGATTAACAAAAGATGGCGAAAAATTGGGATTCGTTTAATTGGGGTTCGAGCTAAACTCTGCAGGACAGTGGCCCTCCAGGAGCAGGAATGGACACGCCTGCCATAGGGGAATTGATTTTTAACGATAACTTATGGATTTTTTTTTATAGATTAATTTTGCTCAATAACACTGCTTAAATACACAGTCTTGTGTTTTTGTAAATTTTAGCTTTAAATCAATGATTACAATGTTGTGATTCACCTCATAGCTGGTTGGTTTGGTTTATGGCTTATAACTCTTAAACAAAGACTTTAAAAATCCCTATGGGGAAAAATGAATGGGAAAAATACTTCTGCAACCAATGCAGCTAGAACAGTGGGTGAGCACTGTTGCACTCTATAGGGCAGAACTGACACACTTCAACCAATGGCATGAGTTTGGGGGTGGGGCTACCTGTTTTTCTGGAAGACGAAGAAAATGTTCCGAAAGCCTGTTATGAAAAACGCCATTAGGTTTACAATTTCATTTGGTGATGCTAATGGTGCAGAAATGACACACTTCAGCTTTAAAAATGTTGTAAGCAATGTTAGTAGCATTGCTAACTTGCGCCACTGAATTAGACCACCTTCTCATTACCAAAACCACACATCTCTTCAAATCCCTCTAAAGACATGTCAACAAACCAGAGCAAACCAGAGACCATCAGCAAATCCAAATGTACAAAATGAATGACAGGCAGAGTAGTGCCAAGTTTTCTGATAAGCTAACATGCACAGAATCTTCTCTGTTGTTTACAGAGTCTAGGACTGTCACAGAGACACAGTGTGATTCCACATGAAACCTATTACAGTGATATCTGTCAGGTAGTAGTGTAGGTAATCAAAAATAGCTAACAGCAGCTTTAAGTCCTGTATTTTTTCTTTTTCTGGTATTGGTGCTCTCTGAATAAAGTGCAAAGTGAGTACAGAGTGCTTCTAGTTCATTTTTTTTTTTTTTCAATTCTAGTGCAATTTTTCATTTCGATCATCGATAGGTTTCAAAAACGAGTAATCGAGTACTCGGGGGGCGGGGCGTGTGTGGGGGGTGGGGCATGGCCGTCATAGAGATAATGAAAATATCTGAAGACTGTTATGAAAATGAATGTTAAAAATAAAAAATATGACATGAAAACCTGTCTATGAAAACATAAACATGTGATTAGAACACTGTTAGATTATGATTATGATGCAGCAATGTTATTAAGAAGCATCTAAAAGAAATAGCGGAAAAGGAATAGTGACTTTATGCCAATAAACTGAAGCCCATTCTATGACACATCCTATGATATTAATCAGATAAAGACGTAACATTACAACTTGTATCTGCAAAAAAAGGATGCAAATGCCAATGAACTTTCATCTGCAAAAAGTTTGCGAATGTGACCTTGACCGAAAGTGTAACTCCTATTGCGCTTTAAAACGAAAGCCAACGAAACGAAAGCACAACTAATTCACATTCTATTAGGCTACATTAGTGTCACTATTGTAATTTTTTTATTTATTCTAATAGCCTATTTCAGCAATATTTTGGATTAAATTTGCACTTTCTGAACAACCAAAATGTTATTTTACAGTATGAAAATCACTGATGATCATAGGTGCCGATTTATGTTTCAGCCGGTGAAACATACATTTTCTCCATGAGAAAAAGCACGTTGAGCTTCGTGACAGGACAAAGTTTGAGCGCGTGCAGTGCACGAGTCAAAGAAATCCATGTCTGAGCAGAGAGATTCGTGCTTGTGAATTACATGGCTGCTCTCTCGCGTGCGTTATAAATGAGCTCTCGACATTAACAAAATAGAAACTGCCTCAAATGGACTATAAAAAAAAATTTTTTTGAAGGCTTCAATCGATTTTTATTGGTTGAAATAAAATGAGAATATCTTGTGTTTTTACATGAGTGCTCGGGGGCTCGGCGCCTATGCTGATGATTATTGTTAAATTAATTATGAATATAATTTAAAGGATTTTTTCAGAACAAGATTAAAGCTTGGTGCTGCACAGCTTGCACTGAACTGTATTTTCAATATACAATATACTTTGTATCTTGTCAAAGTGAAGCCAGACATTCTCTTTCACGTCTTTTGACGCATGCTGTGGCAAGCTAAACAATCAGAGCTCAGGGAGCTGCCCAAAGTGCTGCTATAACCAATCAGGAGAAGAAGAAAAAAAAAACATTTCGATCATCGTTTACATGATCGATCATCGCTGTCACGGTCGAGTACTCGAGTACTCGATCGCTGTTGCACATTCCTAGTTCAAACACATGGCAGACTAAAACAGGGAAACAAATTCACTCTCTGTACTGCTAAGTCATGCGGGCTGCCCCTTCTCTAATGCACTGTGGCACTATTCATTTTTAAAAACAGCCATAAAGCTTCTTCCATTTCTAAAGCCAGGAACACTCAGACTGCCGAGATACTAAGCATATCTAAAAATGATACTGAAAGGCCTATTCAGAACAAACTTTCGTTCCCCTAGACAGCCATTTTGTGCTATATCACAGGCATCGCTTTTTGAGTTCTCAGAGTGTATGGACATACACCCCACACTCAGACACGAAGGAGTGTTATGACCCCTCAGTTCAAAGGCAGTGAGTAGCATCCAGCAGTGATCTGGGACTTAAAAAAGATCAAAATGCAGAGGTACTAGTATCCATTTTCAGGCACCTCTGCCCTGAAAAATATGTTTCATCTACAAAAGCATGTAACCTACGGGTCAAAAATCTGAAAGAAAAGTTGTTTAAATTCTAAAAGAGTACAAAAAGACTGTCTGATAAATATTCCACGACGTGTCAAGAAGCATTTACACATTTAGAGATCATGAAATGAAACTCATTTTGAACATGTGTGGCAGTGACTGTTGCAGATAAGATATGGGCATGTCCATGGATGCAACTAAAGGTTTAACTTTATACAAATGAGCAACAATGCAATGTTTGACTACTAACAGGAGTGACACAGAAGCTCTTGCAATTTGTCCCCTTTGAGATATTTATTTTTCACCATTCTGTATGATTTATTTGTAACCACATGAAACAAATGATGCATGGTAAACCATATCAGAAATTGTGATAATTCAGAGTTTCATTGATAATTGCTCATCTTCTTAATTACATGATGCATTATGCACTGCTGTAAATTTATATACACTTCTTGAGTCAGTAAGATTTTTTTATATTTTTGAAAGAAATTTATTTATTTATTTGTTTGATCAAATATACAGTAAAACATGTTGTGGAATATTATTACAATTTAAAGGGGACCAATTATGCCCCTTTTCACAAGATGTAATATAAGTCTCTGGTGTCCCCAGAATGTGTCTGTGAAGTTTCAGCTAAAAATACCCCACAGATCATTTATTATAGCTATATGGATGTGAGCAAAAACATGCCGTTTTTGTGTGTCCATTTAAATGCAAATGAGCTGCTGCTCCCTGCCAGCTTTCCTAAAGAGGGTGGGGCTTTAACAGCTTGTGTTTCGGGTTGCTTAACAACAACAAAGCTGGAGAATCTCAAAATGATGATTGTCAGTAACGGTGTTCAGCCTTACATTGTTCAAACCGGAGTTGGACACTGATGGAGAGACTCAGGAAGAAGTTACAACTTTTAGAATGCATCTGGATGTTTCTGAATGGTTACTGGATAAATTTATGTAGTTGCTGTGGAGTTGATTCAACTCATTGACTAGTATGTGTCGTCATGTTAATCTTTTGTGCTAAACCCATATGGATGCCCACTATACATAGCGTACCTGTTTGGCAAACAGAGCCATACACACCAGGCTAACGTTTATGATTGCTATCAAATGCTGTGAATGGTCTAATATTTTTTCAAAAATATCACTCGGACAGAAACGCTCCATTTTTAGCAATCAAGCTTGCCAGGGTCAGGTCAACTTGCAGGCTATCCAAGTTAACGAGACTCTAAATAGTGTTGTGTGCTCATCTATGCAGCCAACGACAGAACAGTTAGCATGCTTTGCTCGAATTTTTGCCATGGCCTAAGAACTGGTGCACCGTTTTCGCTTGCGAAAACAAAATGACGGCGCCGTGGCCCGTGTGTGGAAACATGTAGATTAAGGGGTGGTAATATTATAATAAGATCCCCTTGCTACGTCACTAGGGGAGTGAAATCTGAGCGGCTCATTTTTCCACATGCTTCCAAAGGCTTGCCAAAACAAAGTTACTGGGTTGTCCTTTTTCATGTTTTCTGGGTTGGTAGATGCACCGGGGATATATATTATATACATTTCTTATAATATATATAATATATACATTTCTTTTTTTTTCTTTTTTTTATTTAATTTATTTCTGTAATTGCAAAACTGCCATTACTCCAGTGTCACATGATCCTTCAGAAATCATTCTAATGTGCTGATTTGGTAAAAAAATTTCTTATTATTATCAATGTTGAAACAGTTGTGCCGCTACAAAGTTTTTTTTAATTGAAATTCAAAATTGAAATTCATTTTTTTGTAATTGAAATCTTTTGTAACATTATGTGTCTACTGTCACTATTGATCAATTTAATTGGTAGTGTATGCGTTTACCTGCAAAATCATTTTAACGGCAAGAAAACATATTCCTTGTCAAAATAAAACTTCATTTGTATAATTTTAACTTGATTTAATTGTAATAAATAGTTTTAAAGTTTAAAATAAAAGGTCTAAAATCGCTTACAATTAAAATCAAGTTTAGGATTTAAATCAAATGAATGTATTTTGCAACATAAAGGACAATATCCTCACCTCTTTAAACAAGTTCATGAAGCGCGGGCCGTACCTCCAGGGTTTGTGTCTGTGGCACTGCAGGGAGCTCACTGTCATCTGCGTGGCCCGCTGAGACGCAACAGCAACCATGAACACTGCGTCATACATGAGAGCAGCCTCGGTCTGCAGAAGGAGGGAAGAATTTACCCACAAAACATGCTCTAAATATAATCAAACTTCACATTAATGCATTAATAAACACGCAGAAGGTGTTTTTGTTTACCATTCGCACAATATTGGATGTTACGTAATGGCATTTAAGTTTAATTTCTTTTCCATCCGATCACAGGAAGAGAGTCCCACCCCTGTCCCCTGCCGCACACACCTTATGTTTCTCTGGGTGTTATTCAGTGCTAAAATGTGACCTGGATGGTAAAAATAGATTTGAATAAATCTCCCGATGCTTTCTGCTTTAAGCCCCTCATGCATGTCTAATGAGGCAGAGTGTGCTAGCAGTATCTACACTGCCTTCTGGAGGACGGGTAGATTAGTCAATAGCGGCAAGACTTAATCCTAGTTATTCTAACTGTGAAGGAAGGGCTTATAGGGAGAAGTTAGGGACTGGTTTTAGTTCTGGGTCTGTATTAATCAAACTTCTCAAAGTGCCATTTTAGTCTTAAGTGCTGAGAATTCATGAAATTTACTCCTACTTTCAAACTTCAGCATAAAAGCAAGTTATCAAATTTCTTAAAGCTAAGAATCACTCTTACTCTCCCAGTTATTTAAGACAGATCGAGGGGTCTCTCAAGTGGTTAGGAGTTGCCAGTAGGGGCTTGTGATGGCACTGAGGAGACAGAGACGTGCGTGAATCTTTCAGGGGAGTAAGAATGTTTTTGAAACCTTTGACGCCGAGCAGTTAATCAAACGGTATCGTTTGGACAGAGCAGGCATCATCTTTGTCAGCGCTGATTAATGTTGAATTGTTTGACCAAGGGGCCGTTCACATATCGCTTTTCACATATGAATTCGTGAATACATGCGGTGCAGCACGCTCGTTTTGTCCAGGCGCGCCTGCCGCGGCGAGATGAAAACATCTCAACTTTTCAGAATGCAGCAAGCGCACCGCAGGTCATGTGACAAGAACCAACCGATCAGCTTTGGCCTTTCCGTAACAACATCGAAAGCTCAGCCGAACAGCTGATCATAGCTGTACAGGGCAGGTTTCTATTTCTCATCTCCATAAATATATCTAGTAATAAAGCTAATGCAAGGGCTTGAAATCAATTAATCCTTTGCTGATACTTCCTCGTCATCGTTGAGAGCACAGTTCATGGTTGCACAGCATGACATACGCCACGGGAGCACCAACGCTTGTAGAAAGGAGGAGAAAGCGACGCGGCCGCGCTTTCCACACGTTTTTAGGTGCGATATGTGAACGGCCCCGTTCAGCAAGCAGTAGTGCTTCTTCCTCACGCCAGTTCGGTTTTCTTTTGGAATCCATGGTGGCTGATTATATCATAAAATCTAGGCTATAGGCAGGTCAGTTAACAGCCCACCAGTTTAAAATTTGCAATTAAAACATGATGGAAAACGTGTTTATTTCCTTTACAATGTGTATATCATAATGTATTCTCTTGAAAATGCTTTATTTTCAAATGTGTGTTGAATGTAAACTCCTCTTAGGAATTTCACCATTCAATGTGAATTTATCTGAGAATATTCTTAAATAAGGAAATCTATTCGGTGATTGGTCCATGCCTATGTCGTCATCCAAAATCCCGTCTGTGGCACGGCAAAGTGTCGTGAATCATCTCTAAGACGGACACTTAAGATTTAGTCCTACACTTCACTTAAATTATGACTGAGATGCTTGATAACTAACTTTTAAGCGCAGCTTTGAGCCAAGAATTTTTTTACTCTCAAGTCAATTCTTAGCAGTGTTCTTGTGAGTAATTCTCAGAGGCTTGATAAATACGACCCCTGGTCTATAGGCAAATAAAGATTTTGAGCAGCAGGATTGTCTCATTTTACTGTGCATTCAGACAGTGTGTGGGATCGACAACCATATTCACTGTAAAACTGAACAGTGAAATTAAATAAATTAAATGAGTTTGCTTCACTCAAATAATAATGAAAGTTCATAGTACTAAATAGAAAAAAGCTGTGTGAAATCAAAATTTCATTGTAATAAGCGAAACTTAATATGACTGAGTTGAGTTGCAGCAGATTTCAAATTCCCAGCATGTTTTGCGTCAGACTGTATAAATAAATGTTGAAATTAAGTGTTGTTTTGTGTGTTTTTGCACAAAATTAACATAGGGAGACATAAGTTAGTGTTCAATGTTGTGTTATGTTGGGATTTACAGGGGGTTTTGTTATGTTAGTTTTGTAGGGTTACCATTGTGGTGAAGAGTAGAGCCTGTGGTTAGGTTGGGATGGGCTGCAAAACTTTTAAGACCACATATACCGTATGATGTTTCATTATATACATGCAAGTATATAATGACAGTCTCTTTAATAGTTATATTAGCTATAATATGTGTTATTTGCTGTCTAACATTTAAACAAGATCTGAGAACTGTGGGAGCAAAGGGAGGCCAGTGACGTGATTGACATGAGAGACACCTGTGCACCACACTGGCCTTGCTCCGCTTCCACGGCTCTCGGCCCCATCCCACTTGTCAAGTTCTACTTAACTTAAAGTTAGTAGGAAGGAGTTTGTTTACTTAAATGTTTTGAGGTAATACGTTTCCTCAAATGTTTTGAGTATTCTGAAATTATTGAGTTTTACAGTGTAAGAGGTGTGACTCTGAATTGTCCTGTTCATGCAATATCTTACAGAAGCAGATCAAATTCTGTCTGTATGAACACTTAACTGAAGTCAAGACAAGACTTTTTGGTAACACTTTATTTAAGGGTCCAATTCTCACTGTTAAAGGGATAGTTTACCCAAAAATGAAAATTCTGTCATCATTTACTCACCCTCAAGTTGTTCAAAACTTGTATGAGTTTCTTTGTTCAGTTGAATGCAAAAGAATATATTGGTATAATGTTGGTAATGGTTCATGGTCTCCATTGACTTCCATAGTATTTTTTTTTTCATAACTTAACAACTACCTTACTAACTATTAATAAGCAGTAATTAGAAGTTTATTGAGGAAAAAGTCATAGTTAATAGTCAGTTAACAGTGAGAATTAGACCCTAAACTAAAGTGTGACCGACTTTTCTATTTTCTATTTTATAACCAAACTGACTCCCTGAAAATTTAAGGGTATCACTTCTGTTTAAAAAAAGCACACTATATTAGTTCTCTAAAACAGGACTGAGCATGACAGCAGATGATACTTACAGTCATAATGCCGCTCATCAATCCACTCTCAGGTTTGGGCGGTGACAGCTGGCGCTCCATGGACCACTTCTGGATCACGGAAGCCACATACGGATCATCTAAATTCAGGAGGCGGAAGGCAGTCATGTTGACTCCACTGTAGCGGTACGGCTCAAGATCCAAAGCAAACAGATCCTGCAAGGCAGCAAGAGTTTGTTCAGATTTAGCTTTAAGAGCTGTGCAAACGTTGCACAAGATATAACATCTTCATGCCATGTGTTTCTTTACTATAAGAGATCAAACGGCCCATTTTGATTGTGGTGCAGCCTTAAGCTCTTGTTAGTAGAAGACAAATCATAGTTGTGCAAAACTTAGATTTTAAGAATTGTCATGAGCTGGGATTTAAATTGAATTGGCCATGACCCACAGGAAGTTGAATTGGAATTTAAATGACAGAAAGCAGAATTTACTAAATTACTGAATTCAACAGGTAATGCTTTCTGGTAAAAGTAGGAGAATGACAGGGGAGAGACGAAATTGTTAAATAAAGTTATTTCTGTTTTGTTTTTGCATACAAAAAGTATTCTCATCACTTCATAACATTAAGGTTGAACCACTGTAGTCACACTCACTATTTTAACAATGTCTTTACTACTTTTCTGGGCCTTGAACATGGTTAATTATGTTGCTTTCTATGGGGGAAAAAAAAACTCTCAGACTTCATAAAAAATATCTTAATTTGTGTTCCGAAGATGAACGAAGGTCTTACGGGTTTGAAACAACATGAGGGTGAGTAATTAATGACAGAAATTTAATTTTTGGGTGAACTAACCCTTTAAATCTTTCAAACTTCAAGATTTTTTTCAAGATTTATTTAAACCTTCCGATAAGGTTACCAAGCCATAATTCAAAGTTTGTCTTAACGACTTTCTTTTTCTAGTTATAAATCACACTGCAAATTTTCTCTGAATCTCAGTTCATATCATTCTACTTCCCTAAATTCAGTTTCACTCTGAATTTTTTAACCTTTTCCAATACAAAAGCTTAGGATTGTGTGCTACCATTTCAGTTTCCTATGTCAATAAGTGAAATCAGTGAACACTGTCAGACATCAACTAGAATGAATATTGTACAGCCTGACATAAGACAGTTGATGTCTCCCATGGTGTATAAGGTTTTTATGTCTCAAGATGTCAATGGGGTTGCATCATACAATCTGACAAGCAACAATTATAAGAAACAGCAGAAAATCACTTCACCTGCTTATCATCTAATGTTACAAAAAGAGCTCTTATTAATAGCAAGCAGGGAGCTTTTCAGACTCACCAAAGTAGTGAAGAAGAAATGATAGTACTCGGTCATCATACCCATCGACATCAGCTGCAGGGAACAAAGACAACAAAACATTTTTTAGGAAGAATCCAGAAGGAAAAGAAAGCAACGACGGGTTGAGTATGAAATAAGATGGTTTCAGCAGTATTAAGAAATAAAGGGAGCACATACTGAATTACATCTATTTGCTTTAAAGTACAGCTCAGAAATCCTGCTGGGTCACAGCATGAAAGAGCACTTCACTCTCATTTTCAATCCATTTCAATCTGCGCAGTGTTACAAGTTCAATTAAAGTTCAGGACGAGAATCTATTGAAAAGGATGCCGCACCTGTTTGAGAAGCTCGGCGGCTACTTGGTAGGAGCAGTCGAAGATTACATAAAACTCTTGTTCTTTCTTCATCTCCTTCAGCAGGGGGCGACTGTCACCTCCTCCTGACGGCAGCTGGCGGATACGGATCTTCAGGTTGTTTTTGGACGGAGCTTTGATCAGTTCTTGCATACGCATTAATCCTTGAAACAACAGAACACAAGAGTGATTGGAGGTGGGGAGCAATGGAACAGAAACAAACTCATCATGAGCAGCAGTAATTACGCTTTTGATTTCCCTAGTGTGATAGCAGATGTTTACAGGGACCATAAATTGGGACTCATCTATTCTGTTGATACATAACAATCAGATGCATTTTTTGGGGCTTCTCTGTAATCAAATCACTCAGTCTATAGTAGCGAAAAGTATTGCATTAAAATGCAGCAGGTCAAAATGTTATCGAAAGGTTGAACAGATGAAAGGGCCTCAGCAGAAAATGACTGATTCAGTCAGTGTTACTAGATAATAAGGTTCACCTATGATACTTTTTGCTGATTGCATACAGCTCTATATCTCTCTAATACTTCCAACAGACTTTGTAATAATAGTAAAGGCTATAGAGAAATCCAGAAAAACCATTTTAAAATGTAACATGGTGAAAGCCTAATGGTTTTGTCTAGGCCGGATCAAACAACCATGGGGCTCTGGGGTACAACCGCCAACAAAGTGAAGTGATGCAACGGCCTCCATAAACACACAATCTCAACCATAAGCCACATTTAATTATCTGCACACTACAGAAACGGCAGCTGTTCCATATTATACACACCCTAATCACTTTTATTCTACTTTTAGACTGTTTAGACTTTGATGAGGTGCTGATCATTTGTATCAACACTTCGAGAGGACTAATAGCAATTGTTGTGCAATTAAATCCTGAAAAATACCTAAAAGTCAATGTTTTATATGTAGGCACTTTTTTAATTTCTTGTTAGGCATTGAAATTTGATATCTAGTGTATAAAATACACAGATAAGTTTTTGATATAATGTATATAGGGGTTTAAGTAACATTGATATCTTGAATAGAAATAAGTAGTAGTAGAAATATTTAATACATTTAATTAACTTTTTTATATTTTATACTTTGTTTTTTTAGTAGTTTTTTATATTTTTATATTTATTTAGATTTAAATGATTTTCATTACAGTTTTAGTTTTAGTCATTTTAAATACTCAAATGCATTTCATTTTAGTTATTTGCCAGAGCAACATTTCTAACAAGTTTTTTAAGTTTAAGATTTTCATCTAATTTTATATTTTATTTCAGCTTTATTTCAATAGTTTTAGTTAACAGTAACAACACTGATACAGATGGTCAAACTCTATTAAGAGGCTATCTTGCAGATCAGTTAATTAAAAGGTTAGTACAGAAGCTCAACCGAACCTGCTTGACGCGCGAGAACAAACCTCTTCCGGAAGCTCAAACGTGCTGCGTAACACACGAGAAAGAACCTCATTGGTTGCTGTGTAACACACGACAATGAACCTCATTGGTTCTCGCACACGTCAATCAAACATGCTTGAGCTTCCGTCTTCCGTTTCCGTTAACAGATGTGTGCGTTGAGGAATGTTTATATGTGAATAAAAGCCTAAATTCAATCTGTTCATCATATAAAGCAATTGTGTATCTAACAGAAAATTTGGACTAAACTGCTCAATTCATATTAGTTTTGCTATCTTTTAATTACCTTTTTGAAGCGTCAAAGTTGTAGTTGCGTAGTTGTCTATGGAGGGACAGAAAGCTCTCAGATTTCATCAAAAAGATCCTCATTTGTGTTCCAAATATGAACGAAAGTCTTAAGGGTTTGGAACGACATGAGGGTGAGTACTTAATGACAGAATTTTCATTTTTGGGTGAACTAACCCTTTAAATGTAATGCTTGTGCATTAAAATGTGACAACAATGAATGAATACAGATTGTTAAAGACACAGATTTAAATTACTGTAGTACATTAATAACCAAACAAGCTCAGATTAAGGGGTTCATCTCTCAAGTTCAGGGGTCCCTGTGCTCTTGGATGAGACTCTGATACGAATACATACTAGGCTGTAGGGGCCACTGGGAGTCACAAGGTTAAAATATTGTAACAAGCTTCTATATTGTTTCTATTCTCAAAATGTTATGGCAATATAAACCACATTCCCTTTTGAGGGAACTCCCGCTGCATCCAGGACACTTTCCCAAAGCGTCCTGGACGCAGTGTCTCATTCCCTTTCTCAGCGAACTATGGTTACATTCGTAACCTGAGACGTTTTTCCTAGTTTTGGACCTGATAAAACAGTCTAAACTACCTGATTTAATTTCTAATGTTGCTGGTATTGTTCATATTTTAGTCTATAATCTCATGATGGCTTTATTTGGTCATCACAGTATTTGGTACATCCTTAAAAAAAGCTTTAATTATTCATTTCTGTGGTAACCAAAACTTAAAAGGATCACATTTATTAAATTTTTAAATACTTTGAAGGGAATATATCCCATGCAGGCTTAGGGGGAATTTCAATAAAAGTAGTGGCACACTAATATTAGGGACATGAATTTCTTACAAAGGTAGTGCAACTACACAAATTCAGTGTAATTGACTTGGATAAAGAAATATGTCATAATAAAGCCCAATAACAAACACACAGGTTTGGACAACAAAATTGCTTTGATGCTTATTAAAAAAAAAAAAAAAAAAAAAAGGTATGAAACCCCTTTTTCCAGGCAACTTATTTGCCTTGATTTAGTCTTGGCATATAATGATGTAGGTCTACTTCCAAGCAATGGTAAGATCATAAATCATGCTATCAAAGTAGGGATTTCTGGACATAAACACAGAAAGTTGTGTGTAATTTGTGTTTTCAAACAGATGGCACACAGGAATCCAAGACAAATCACACTACAGATGAGACGGTGTGATGTGTAAATACTAGGGTAAATTTGAGCTGGCATCTGTTCCCTGAGCTTCCCTAATGATTTCGATCCAAGTCGCTGGCTATGAATCAGACTCACTAATCATTTTGAAACTGGTCAATCTGACACAAATTCTGTCTGTTGCAAGCAAGTTGTTACAAAGACATTGGCTCCAGTGTCAGCATGTTCATTTAAAGCTGTAGAAATAGAAGCATTTGCAGGGCAATTTTCCATTTCTTTTGACTTGTGGTTATTAAACTCTAGACTCTTATCTGCATTTGATTTGCTCTCCAGATTAGTTTGATGCCATCAGGGGAACACTTGAAGTGTGTTGGTGAACTACTGCATAATGTGTAATTTGCATATAATATAATTACTTTGATAGAATGTGTTGGTATTTTTCTTGCTTTTTTAATTGTCATGGGGGAGACAGTTGGATCAGAACGTGACGCAGGCCAGATTTATTCTTTTGTTCACATTATAGCAAAAGGAAATAAACTGATAGGGGCGAGGTAAACCAAACTGACCTAGAAAAACAATTGAACACTTCCCACCTGAAATCATGCATTACACTTTCCAATGCCACATCTGAAACGTTTCACTACTGTGCATTTCAATGCAGGAATTTAAAGTGCCCATATTATGCTATTTTAAAGTAACCTAATTTAGTTTTGAAGGTCTCCTACAATAGGTTTACATGCATCTAAAGTCAAAAAACACTGCATTACAGCATTAATCGCTTACAGCGAGTGTCGGAAACAAAACACCATTTATCTGAATTTCAGCTCCAGAAGCTTCCTCAGCACTTGATACACAGTGATACAAACAGTAATGATGGCGTTGGTTTTACCGTATCAATCTCATCGTTTTGAAGTGCTTGCAAAGTGGATTTGCTTTCATAGCACAGAAAACAGCATCTTCTCGACATGTGGACAACACGAACTAAACTCTTTCAGGCCTCAGCTACAACTACAGTGTTTGAGGACAAGTCAAAGTAGACATTGCTCACGGGCAGCCAATGAAGATAGGCTGGCCTTATGCCATTTTTTTTTTTTACAAACCTATGTAGGTTCGAGCAGAAAGTAAGAAGGAATTACAAGGAAAGTGCAAGTTGATGGGATCCCTACTGAAAAGACAAGCTTAAACCACCATACATTTCCAAACTGGTTTATGCTGGTTTCATATTGGTTTACGCTTGCTCACCATAGTGTTGTCAAAAATATTGATATTTTGATATGTATCAATACTGAAATATCTGAAATGCTTCCAATACTCCTTTTTCTGGAGTTTCGATACACTGATACCAACTGCGCATTCTTGCTCTCTTCTCTCCGACAGTGAATTGACACACCTGCCTCCTCTTACTCGCTCCAGTTGACGTGCTTGTAATGCGCATAATGTTACTCATTCCCGCAGGTTTCGTGCTCACATCAAAAGTGTGCGCACCACTAATCTAAGTGGCTATCTCATAAAGCCGCCTCTAAAAAAGCTCACGAGTACCAAATTGACTTCTTTTTCATGGCTTATTGAACTCAATTGGTCAAATACATACAAAGATTATGTCAAAATGCCCATCTTGCCAAGTATTCAGGTAAATACAGTAAATTTGGTAACACTTTAGTATAGGGAACACATATAAACTATTAACTACGGCTTTTCCCTCAATAAACTCCTAATTTAATGCTTATTAATAGTTAGTAAGGTAGTTGTTAAGTTTAGGTATTGGGTAGGATTAAGAATGTAGAATAAGGTCATGCAGAATAAGGCAGTAATATGTGCTTTATAAGTACTAATAAATAGCCAATATTCTAGTAATATGCATGCTAATAAGCAACTAGTTAAAAGACCTTAAAATAAAGTGTTACCGTAAGTTTTGGAGTGTAAATAATGTAAAAAAATGCATGTTGTGTAACAGAATATTGAATCTGTGCGTAAGCTCTTAAAGTGACAGCAGCCTAATAAACCTGCTGCTTTCTGTTGTTAATCAAAGAACAAAAGAAAAAGAAAATCACTCGCTGCCCTTGACTGAATAACTTTTGTAACTTTAATTGTAAGCATTAATCTGAATTAAATTTTTACAATGAAGACTATCCAGTGTTATTTTACATTTGTTTACTTTAATTTCTATAGTATTTACCTGAAAACTACTGTTAGATCCACCAGAAAAACTTAGTCATGTTTATTTCTTTTGTCTCTTTATTCTATTGATTTATTTGTGCTATCATTTGCAATTTGTTTATTTGTTCTTATTTTATTACTGACTGTTTACGTTTTTTAATTTAGTTGAAAAATAAAGCCTCCCTGCTCTAATTTTCACTGTGGTATCGAAAATGGTATCAATATATTTTTTAAGGTATTCCAGTAACGTGAAAACACTAGTTCACCAACAAAACTTGACCAGCATGGCCTGAATTGTATACCAGTATTCCATGCTTAGGAACCAGCATTCAAAACATATGATGGCGATAAACATT
Source organism: Hypophthalmichthys molitrix (assembly GCA_037950675.1). Taxonomy (NCBI): domain Eukaryota; kingdom Metazoa; phylum Chordata; class Actinopteri; order Cypriniformes; family Xenocyprididae; genus Hypophthalmichthys; species Hypophthalmichthys molitrix. The sequence continues at coordinate 35,104,982 of CM075501.1, forward strand.
GCTGGGGTTAGTGTTGAATTCAATTTGAATTCTCATTTGTTTCAAATATAATAAAATGTAAATATATGTGGACATCAGTCACTCTTTCCAGCAGAAAACAGGATTTCGGTATAAATGTTGTGGCCTGCAGTGTCCCATTTTAAAGCACAAAGCTGTGAAGATCCCATTTCAAAAGAGCCTCTCAACAAAACCTCAAAAAAGCACATTGAGCTGCCCTTCAAATATCCCTTTGTCTCCCCTTTCTAAACCATAACTGTCACTCACCTGTGCTGTCCTCATAAACCACAGTGACAGACTTCCATTTGTAGAAAATGACAATATCCAGGATAGCCCTGCTTATGGAGGTGTACTCAGGGTATAGGTTAATGTAAAAATTGTCTTTATTGTCCACAGATGGGTGTTTCCAGCGTGTCTGGATGTGTGGCACCTCTAGAGCATTGCAAATGGATTGGACGGCACTGACCGAGGAGCTGTGAGAGGGGCCGAAGACCGCCGCAACCCCCAGGGCCAATTGGTCACATACTGAGAGAAGAAAAATGGAGAGAGAGAGAGAGAACAGACAGGGGAGGAAAAACAGGTGACATGAGAAAACATATTAGAAACAGAGGGCTTTTCAGTTCTGCTAAATTTTCATTAAATTAGCTTATAATGGCAATTTCCATGGTAATGTAATTGGTGTATAATTTCTATATTCAAGCATTAGAAATACTATGTTTTTGTTGTATCAGATACATTAAATACATAAAAATTAACAAAGTAGCTAATTTTACACGCCTGCCCCTTAAAATGGTCAATTTGGCCTGTCCTTCACCAGAGGTATTGACCTTCTCAACTGTATCCAGCAATTTAAAATAATTATGACATAGTATATTGAATTAATATTCAATTAATAATAAAAAATAAAAGTTTAATAAATAACTACAAACCAACAAAAAAAGATACATGTATACATAATATGTTCCACTTAAAATTGTAAAATAAATTCAAAATCTAAATCAATCAAAATAGAAATAAAGAGTCATACCCCTTCGGGAGGCTTCAAAGCTGTCAAAGAGGTTTACTCTCTGGATGTCGTAGGTCAGCGTGGTGTTTGGCATCAAGGTTCTGTTTCGGTTGATACTTGTAACAGCAAATTTAAAGGCGAGTTCATCCATACTGACGGGTTCATTCTCCCGCGTCTCAAAGATTCCCCCTTCAACCAAAATAAAGAGTGTTAAGCAACAAGTAAAAAGTAAAATTGTATTTTCAAGTCAGTAAGTATGCAGTCTTATCTCACTTGTACTGTAGATGTCTAAACATGTGCTTTAAAAGTAAAACACATTTAAAATCAGTACAATGTAAGAATAAAGTTAAAATGAATGCCCTGGTAATGCATAAATCGCATTAAAATCTTGTTCAAAGCACTAATGCTAAATACAAACCAAAACAGATCTAAGCAGATCCAGTTGTTATTGTTTATTTTAAAGTTATTTAAAAACACATTAAAAATCAGAGCCTAGATAAATGTACAAATAAAATTAAAATTAGTGTCCAGGTAATGGATTAATTCCAGTTCCACACCAATTCAAAAGCAGTCACAAACAATAGTGCCAAGCTAATGTTAAACACAAATCAAATCCAAGTTCATTCTAAAGCATAGGCCTGCTAAAAAAGCAGAATCCAGCTTTTGTTAAAGTTACTTAAAAACACATTTAAAAACCAGAGTCTAGCTAAATGTACATAAAAATAAAACCAGTGACCTGGAAATGGATAAATTTCAGGTCCATACTAATTTAAAAACAGTTATAAACAATAGTGCCAAGCTAATGTTAAAAACAAATTAGATCCAAGTTAATGATAAAGCATATTGAAAAAGCTGAGTCCAGCTTTTGAAACTCTAGATGGCGCAGGCTGAACTCAATCCATCATGTAATGTCCGTAACTCAGTCTGCTTGCAATCACATCATTCTCTATAGGGCACAGCTTATCGGTTCCTGCAGTATCAGTAGCCAATGAGCTCGCAGCTCAACCTTCAAATACTTGGTCAGCATTTGCTGTAGCAGTTGCAGCGCGCTTTCAGAAACCCTCCACCTTCCCCAGCTCCACCTGCATAGATCTGCTACAGGTAATTCATGTATGCTTTATTGTACAGCAGCAGCATGTCTTACTTGCTCACAGCAGCATGGTGTTTATGTATTAGCAGTAGCAGTAGCAAGTCCCGTACTTGCTCTAAAGCAGCAGCAATAACCTACAGCAGCAGTGTAACAGATCTATTCCACCAAGACCAAATTTATCAACATTGTCATATCCATTATCATGCCAAACACTCAATAGAAATATATTTAAAGCCAGTAGTTAGATACCCATTTAGACAAAATTAACGTTCCCAAAAAGTACCAATCCAAGCACATCCCAACAAATGCACACATTTATTTTGACATATCAGATTTTTGTCCTGTCTTTTTACATTAAAGATATAACTTGATTATTTTTACATTATTTTGCCAAGATGAGCCTTTGAACAAAGAAATTGGTTTGACTTCTTCCTTTTGTGGAAAAAAACTCTATATGATATGAATATACACTAGGAAATGGTACAACAATACTAAGACACATGTGAAGATTAAGGATATATGAAGGTTGTTCTGAACAGCTGATCACTGTTCATTAATGGTATAGCCAATGGTTTGTCAACAGCTGATGAAGTTCATAGTCTGCTCTGTAGATTTTTTTCCCATCCAGACCACACTAATGCTTGACACACATTGACAATTTAGGATTGCAAACTGAGGATCCAGGCAGAAGCCTTGCTGGACTGCTCTGTATTAACTTCCCTTGAGTAATGGACATCATTCAAAAATGTTATGCAGCCTTTGGGTATTTTTCAATTAAGTAAACATCATCAGTAAACAGTCTGTAATTAAATGAAGAACAAAGAAATCAATTACAAGTAAACAAGCAAAGAGTGTTTAAAGTTTTTCAGTATCTTCTAGAGGATTATTAAAGTTACAAAAGCAGTGAGCTTTTCTTGTCAATGTTGCCGTTTGATTATTATTAAGAACTTAAAAGACAGTGAAAGGTCTACTGCTCAGAAACATGTAAAAAATCAAAATAATAATCCTTTATGAATGCATCTTAATGATTCTTAAAAACTTGAAAAGAAAAAGCAGAGTACAATGGCTGTTTTACCTTTGCTCTTGAATAATTCCCAGTCTGAAATGATGCATCTAAATGTCAATACCAAGTATGTGATTTAATTCACTAAACAGGTTACACCAGGTCATTCAGCAATTTCATAACATTTTGAAAATCTAAAATGGCAAATCATGCAGATTTAGCTGCTTAAGAAATTTGGACTAATTGGCCAGCACCACATTTGACCTTTAACACGCCATTTTTAAATCACTTCCCTTGCTGGCAGTGAAGCCTATTCTCACAACTGCATAAGGTTAATCAACATCAACTCTTCTCAATGATCATATGCAAATCAGACAATCATCAAGATCAAAACATACTGTTCACACCTGAATCAGCAAATAATCATGATCAAAACATTGATTTTGTTACTGAATATGCCAATCAAGACTTGATTTAACTTGGCAGGTTGCAAAGTCAACATTGCGTAAATGTCTGGACTAAGTGGCCAAGACTTGCACTGGAGTGTATCTCCAGAATTATGCATGAGCATCTGTTACCAAGTGCATTGTCATGACATATTACTTGTAATGCTGGAGATACTAAAACTACACAACATGCAAATACAATGCAGAACGGTGAGATCCGTCTGGAAGACATCCACCTGAGATCGGGCTTTATTCATAGACGGCCAACAAACAGGTCTCAGCAGGAAATAATGGGCCGTTAACTCACCAATAAACAGCCAACCTCCAACAGTGAAAGTGACAGATTGGCTCTTTAATGAAAAGACTGTGAATGAAGATAAGAATAATTAAATGGAAATGTTAATGTGTGTGAGATGAAGCTCATCAGAGTGCAGATACCAGCTTCTGCGAAACCTGGTCTCAGTAGCTTGTTTTGGCTTTTTGAAAGCTGCATTGGAATGAGCAGGACTTAAAGCAAAGCCAAAAAGTCCTGCTGTGGATAACACTGTCTGATGTTCAGATAGTCCCTTGGGGAGAGCGCGGACAGAGAGCTCCACACAGGGAGAAAGGAGAGGAGATTTCGTCTGTGAAAAACTGATTGCTTTCATATAGAGGGAGATGGTCAGAACTGGGTCCGATTGGGAGGCTGGAGATGAGAATGAAGCCTGAAGCTTTTCTAGATGAGGCAGATGCACTAACATGAAGCAGAGTTGATAACAATGAGTCTGGCAGCAAACAAGTCTCGGTTCGTTTTTGAGGAAGTATTGGATCTACTTTTTGCTGTGTTTATTTACTCGGACTATTTCAACTATGACTAAAAAGTCTGATCCCTCATTGATCTTTTATTTTCTGGAAACACCAAATCAATCTAGCTTTACCTTTCCTTTAATTGGCACGTTAAGAGTCAGCCATTTGAAACCAAATAGATTTACAGTGTCTTTAAGACATCAGGTAGCATTAGAGTGGAATGGAAAAGCTGACAGAGTGGTATATAGACACTTGTGTACGTGTGTGTAGGCAGGCACCGTGATGGTTACTTGAGCATGCTTAATGCTTTATTTCTATTCATTGGAAAATGGTCCCCTAGGGATGTCCAAAGCCACTGCAGCTCACCTTGGAGACCGCAACTTTAATGAATCCCTTTTTCTATCATAATGTTTGTGTCATTACATGCATTTTGCCCTTGCAATAAACATTACAAGTTAAAAAGAAAGTCATGGATCTATATTCTTGTACTTAGGAGTAGAGCATTACATATTTTTTTTTATTAATCAAATAATAAAAAAAAAATTATTGTCTGTTATACATTATGTGCTTTAAAAAGTGTTAAAATATAAAAGTTACAATATAAAACAAAACATGTTTGTACATAGTTTGAAAGCAGGAAAATTCAAATCACTCATTTATGAATTTTACTAAAGAAATGCAAAAGCACAAACTCAGTCTTCATGACAAATTAACACGCTACATGATTTCGTCAGATCACTGTTCTTCTCACACTACACAACTGTCTGGGGTACCTTTTAGTTGCTGTTTTGTGCAAATTACACGACGGATCAGCAATACACATTACAAAACATTTCAGTAGGAAGAGTTGCAGACACTCTGGCTGCGTCTTAAATCGCATACTTCCCTACTATATAGTAGGTGTGTGTGACAAAAGAAGTATGTACTGTAATATAAATAATCTAATGTAATAAAAATTCACAGTACTCATAAATGAGTAGGCAAAAAGTACTCTTGGTAAGATTCTGAAGTGTGCATATGATGGACAGTTTACTATCCCATGAGGCCACAGGAGAGGATTTATGAATGGCAGTGAAGCAACGCAACTGACACTGGTAGGTCACATGATAATGACAATATGGCGAATATAGTATGTCCGGATTACATACTTTCTTAATGAACGAGTGGTTAATAATATTAAGTGTATATTGGGTAGGGTTAGGGGAATGTGTAGGGAGGGATTTTATTCTCCCAATATTTATTTATTCTCCCAAAAGCATCCATTTAATAATTTTAATAATTATAATCATTTACACTTTATGATATTATTGCATCCTGTTAATATACAAGAATACTGAGGTGCAAATAGTATCTGCCAATATAAAGTAAGATAGCATCTAATTACTATTTACTCTTATTGCAAAGAACTGATACTTTTACATGGTGCAAATAGAATCTATGCTGTTTTCACTTAGTGTAAATAGCCGCTGCCTTATGATTATTAGCTGTTTTATCCAATAGTATCCACCTTTTTTTTTTTTTTTTTTTTAGGTAAGAGTGGGTGCAACCATTTGTAAATTTAATGTGTCTGGTGTCATTCTCTTCCAGTTATTTTTAGCTTTACAAAACAGCTCGTTATCCTGCTTGATATTGCAAACTGGTATTTCTTACCATATTATTTTAATGTATTGTCTTAACAAGCTTGTAGTGCAAACAGTTTTACAGTTTACTGCACTTTGATATTCTTCTCGTTATTTCCCTATAGTAGCTAATAAATCGGAAGTCTCACACATTCACAGAAAACACATCACTTCCGCGTTGAAAAATAAGTACAAAATAAAATAAAACAACGCCATATGTGACAGCAGTTTCAGGCAGGCAGTCTCATCGATATTTTATCACTGCCCTAGTTTAATCTATAGTCTGGCAGACAGTATACAGCACACCCTCCACAACAGCTGAAAATATTCCCAGTGGACAATTCATTTATGCAGTTCATGGAAGTTTAATGTAGAACATGTCCTATCTCCTCCCAGAACCTAGGTGGGTGACAGGTGATTTACGCAGTATGCAGTGCCTCTCTTTGATCAACAGACAGTTAGAAGGATCCCTGCGTTTGTCCTAGCAATTGGGATGTTTTAGCAGGCAACACAAACTCCAGTGGCTGGCTGAAATTATGGACTACAAGTAGCAGTTGCTGCTATAGACCAGGGGTTTTCAATCTTTTACTACAGATTCCCAAATAGTCTATCTGCAAGGGACCTGCATCCTAAAATGCAAAGTCAAAAATCAAAATTGACAATTTTTATTTGGAATATTGCCATATTTATTATAAATTATTTATCTATCCTTATTTTATTTCATGTTCCCTTTTAATCAAAATAACTCCCCCTCCCTCTTGCAGCAACTTCTCTTCTCAGTTGATGTGAGGGCGGGACAACCTGTCACTCACATCAGATCACAGAAATAGCAAACCACAAAAATCCAATCAATTCATGATGAACAAAATCAAGTCCCGCCCTACGTTTTTTGAGAAGCCGTTTCACTCAAGTCACAGAAGGGAAAAAAAGACTATCGCAACTTCTGTTTCATGCTCCCTTTAAAAGGCAGCTATATAAATTCATGTATAAAGACCCAATTTATACTGTGAAAAATGTATAATATTAAAAAACATATTTCTAATATTAATATTAGAAATATGTGTACAATAATATTTGGAAAATATTTAATTTCTATTACATTATATTATTACATGTTTCTACTTACTATAGTATTGTATTGGTAGATGTAGTTATTTATTTATTTTTTAACTTTAATCAATGTTTTAATAATTGTATTTATTTTAATCAGTTGCTTTATTAAGTTTAATCTTCATTTTTATTTTATTTATTATTTTTTTTGCATTTTTTACACTATTAATTTTTTCCCCCTAAATTTTCTCCACAGACCCATTTAAAAAAAAAAAACTGCTATAAACAACAGAGTGTAGACCACAGGTATCAAAGTACAAAAAGACTAAAAGAAACTTTTAAAGGCCTAATTTGACTGTCAACAAACCCTTGAGTGGAAATATGTGCTTCAGAGTTTTTTATTAAAATTCTGCACACATGAACAATAATGGTGCAGAGGTTAGGCAGTTTTTACATTTAAATTGATGTAAATTAGCTGAATTACGGGTAATTGTTGCCATTCCCAGACTGAGTTACTGGATGTATTGTCTTTTTGCTTTTTAGCTCACAAACCCTTTGTGTCTCTTTCTTATTTTTGCACATTTATTCATTCTCATTTCCCTCAGGAACTTTATGTTAAAGGAAACAGTAGGCCTTTTCATTCATAAAATAGTGGAGATTTTTAACTAATAGCTGTAATATATACCCTGATGAAGCATGTGTGCAATTACAGTCAATTGCTAAGATTTCTCAACTTTTCTTAACATTTTAACCAAAATTAACATCTCAAAGGCCTTTTGAAGATTATGTCTGAATGCAGACCTGAAATGCCGCTGGCCTTTAATTTTTTCTCCAAATACTGAGCTCAATGAACTTTAGAAGTTTAAACTCTGAGACAAGAAATAAAACAAAATGGCACTGAAAGTGACTCCAAGGCTGCATCCAAAAACACTCTGAAATTTAAATGAGTACTTACTTTATGACTATTAAAAAAGTATGTTCTATATAGTATGAATATGTGTAGTATGAATGTAATCCTGTCATGACATTTGTCATGTTGTCATTGTCATGTGACCTACAGCGTCAGTTATGTTGCTTCACTGCCATTTTCAAATCCTCAGCTGCGGCCTTATGCGATAGGAAAGTGTCCATCCAAGTAATTTTCGCCTACTGTTTTATGAATACTGTGAATTCAGACATACTCTTTTCCAATTTTATATGGTAGTGAAGTATGAATATTTGGATGCAGCCCAAGTCTTTCAATGCACAATAAGATGATTGCGCATGAATCAGTGTTTGGTAACTGTTTTTGAGTGCATCTGACCTTGTAATTCCATGAAGGATCTCAAACTTTGCACTGCGGTTTCAGTCAGGTACTGTTTTTCATTTTCCCCCGGATCATTCCGGGAGACGTTCAGTTGAGGCTTTTCAATGTTAGATATCTGTCAGCTCTAACTATATATCATTGTTATCAACCACGCTGCTTTTATTCTGACAGAAGGCTCCGCTCAACGACCAGTCTTAGAATGAAACATTACAGTAAGAACAAACTGAATGCTCAGGATGGATGTGTACAATTTTTCATCCAGCATTTTTTTTTTTTTTTTTTTTTTCAAAAGAACAACCAATTTGAACAGTTTATAAAAGCAAATATTTCACAAATGCAGAGGGCAGAACTGGGCTGATTAATATAATGTACTGTTGTATGATTAAAATCAATATTTAATGTTGATGAGTTTCCCTTTGCTCCACTCAGTGTAATTATTCAAATTTGAGTCAGGCAAGTATAATTAATCATGGTGAGCTCAAGTTAAAGGTGCACTCAGTACGTTTTTGTTCAATTTTAACATCACAGTTGTACTGGACACTTGGTGGCCTGGATGCATGAAGTTTGTTTACTAACAGCTAAACGAAACTGTTTGTCTTTGATCCTTTTCATCCTGTCTCATGCTGCATTACACTGTGACCGCTAGCAGTCTTGCTGTTGCGCTGTGTCTTGGATGATCACAGAGGAATGTGTGTGTTATGGTTTATTTCGTCATACTAGTAAAAACTGATTTGCTTGTTTTGTTTAGAGCACTGGCTGAAAGAACTTGTAAATTACATGACATGACTCTTGATCTTAAAGGATTAGTTTACTTTACAATGAAAATTACCCCAAGATTTACTCACCCTCAAGCCATTCTAGGTGTATATGACTTTCTTCTTTCTGATGAACACAATCAAAGTTATATTAAATATCCTGACACATCCGAGCTTTATAATGGCAGTGAATGGGACCAATGAGTATGAAGCTCAAAAAAGTGCATCCATCCATCATAAACATACTCCACATGGCTTTGGGGGGTTAATAAAGGCCTTCTGAAGCACTGTGTCCACATTTATATCCACATTTAACAAGTTATAAAGTAAAATATCTAGCTTCCGCCAGACCGCCTTCTGTATTCAATTTACAAAAAAAAACAAAAAAACATAACTGACATAGCGCAAGGGTTTTGAACTGCGAGAGGCGTTACACTTTCTTACACTTTTTGTTCAACAGAAAGAAGAAAGTCATATACACCTAGGATGGCTTGAGGGTGAGTAAATCTTGGGGTAATTTCCATTTTAAAGTGAACTAATCCTTTAACATGGCAGGGCCCATGCGGGAGTAAATTAAAACAGGATTTTCTACTGATATGACTTGAATCTTTATGCTAAATTCACGATGAAACAAAGACATATTTTCTTCTATATTGTGGTGTACATCCAATTGAAATGGATTATTGAAGAAGAAAAAATGTAGGACAGGAACTTGGTTCTACCCACCAGTTATTGATTACATGGAGGCAGATCCGAATGACCAGAGAGAAGTTTGACGTTTCACAGTAAGATTTATGAGAAGAAAAAAAATGAAACGTGCATGGATGAATAGTTCATAATACGATCAATAACAAAATACACTGGAAAAAAACTGGTGAAAATTTGATGGATTTACTTTGAAGCAGAAAAATAAGAAACGGCAAGTAACATCAAATTAAACATTAAATTTTTAAGTAGAAAGTCTAAAATATTATTTTCTTTTAAAACATCCTTTAATAATCTTTATTTACAACTTCAATTTTTTTTAACTTTGTAGATTAATTTCTATTTCATGTTGACATTAAAATGCAAATTTGACATGTGAATATTTCACAAAAATATAAATCATATTTCGCAAAAAAATATTAGTTTCTTTATTTGTAAAACTTTTTAATTAAAAGCCATTGAGTGCAAAACATATGTAAATATTACTTTAGAGTAGCATAAAAGTATGTGTATATGAATGCATGTGATGTGTGTAAGCATGTATGTCTATGTGCATCCACATATGTACAGTATATATGTTTATATCGTAGCCTGTCGACTTCCTTCTACTCAAGGATTTCTTTAAAGGGGACCTATTATGCAAAATTCACTTTTACATGGAGTTTGAACATAAATGTGTGTTGGCAGTGCGTGTACACAACCACACTAGTAGGGCTGCAAGATTTATCACGATTAAATCGCATGCGATTTGGGAAAGGTGGCGATTATTCAATGCGCAATTGCGTTCCGCATTTCGGGTTGGAGGTTTTTCCCATGGCCGAAATTGCGTTCCGGAGGGATTAGAGAGATTGTTCTCCCGCGATAGAAATAATTCTGTCAAATAATTTCTGTCATATTACTTTCAACATTCAACAATTTGCTGCATACTGCGGCTCTTAAGATGAAATGCTTATGTTCCTCATTTGTAATTCACTTTGGATAAAAGCATCTGATAAATGAATAAATGAATAATGTACACAGTTCTTGATTAATCAAAAAGGTCACGAGTCTAGAATCTTCTAATGCACAAATGAACAACAACCAACGCAAGCATGCACACGAACAAACACATACACAAACCTGCACATAAGCGACTGCTGAATACTCAGGTCATCTCGGATACGGTCTTTGTCTTTCTGTCTCTGACCTTCTTTTCAACATTTCTGTCACTGTCTATGATGTATTCCAAACACTCCTCATAAAGACATCACAATGATTTCTGCAAACACACAGGCCAAATGCATCATCAAAGAAAAAACCTTCTCTCTCATTCAAATTCATGAAATCTTGTTCAAACACATCCCTTCTGACAAACACAAGAAAACACAAAGGGATAAGGAGTCAGCATGCATACCAATGCTATAGCAGAGAAAGAGCGAGAGACATTAGCTATTCTCCACTCTCTCCGCCACTGTGATCGAACTCTTTGATTTTCTCATGGGGATCATCCTGAACGCTCAGATTCGTTCATTGTTATTTCAAGCTCAATCTATAGGACGTTCAGTAACAGTGAGTATGTTCTGATGTAAATGTTTACAACCAACATTATTTGTTAGCTATTAAACAAATACTATGCAGAGTGTTCAAATAGAAACAGAGGCATACAAACCAGTTCCTAATTCACCATACCCGTACAGACTTTTAGGGAAATTCTGCTGATGGTCAAAGAGCAGTGCCATTTCACAGTCCTGAACATACATCTGAGGCAATGTGGATCCAAATCTAAAAGGATTAATTTTCACTCATGGCCTGTGAAATATTTCCACCAGAACTGCACATTCCCTCAGTCAACACTGTGATACTTCCAGAGTGCAGAGATTATTTTAAACCACTCTCATGAATAAGCTTTTAAAAACAGTAATTCATATAGGATTGGACATTAATTGTAAGATTGATCAAGATCTTAAACAAGAATGTGTGTAATATTTCTGACGAACACTAAAAAAATGCTGTCATGCGGTCATAAAATCTGTGCTAGTAACCAATGGGATGATAAATGGGATTAGCAGACATCCTATATGGGACACATTTATGATTTAATTTTCAAGTAGACGAGTAAACAAATTGATTGCATGCAACATCACAAAAATGTTTCCATTTTATCATGTAAAAATGCAATGATTAATAAAGCCATGATTAATTTATTTTGTGATCAAAAGTGTCTGATAATATAGGGTTACCTAGATAAAGCCTATAGTAGTCAGCTGGTCATGTGATCTCAAAATGGCGGCTGCCACGAGATGGACGCACTCCATGTGAATTAAAACAGCTTTTATTAGGTCACTGATATTAAGATTTTTAAAATAAAGTTATATTTTTAAAAATCTAATAATAATTGCTTGATGTGTAAAACTTTTTAATGATGTAAAATATATTCATTTACCAAATATGTCTGTTAATATATGGATTACCAATAAAACAAGAGTCGTGTCCCAAATGACGCACTATAAACTATGCACTTATGCACTCATCCATGTAGTGCGTGAATTGTATAAGGTTATTTTGTCATTTAACATAAGAGTCTGATAGCCCATCCCCCTCCACTTCGTAATTAAAGCTGCGACAGTTGAGTGCATGAAGTGTCCAACATTCCACACTTCGTTTTTTCCGTTAATTTAGTGCATCATCCGGGTATTTAAAGTGCACTTTTTCTTTTTGGAATTTTCAGTGTGAACACATTACTTGCACTATTTATAATTAAAAACTTCATAGAATAGTGCCTAAGTATGGGAATTGGGATGCACCTAAATAGTATTCAGCTGGTCATGTGATCTCAAAATGGCAGCTGCCATGAGATGGACTCGCTCCATGTAAATTAAAACAGCTTTTATTAGATCATTGATATGGAGATTTTTTTATATAAAGTTATATTTTTAGAAATCTAATAATAATTTCTTGAGGCATAAAATGTTTTAATGATAGAAAATATATTGTCTGATAAAATATGGGTTCTTAGATAAAGCAAGAAGTATTCAAGTAGACAAGGGGCAATTTCCCCCTACCCAATCCTGTATGATTCATGTAAAATGTATGATTCATCTTTTATTTCATCTTTTATTTTTAGATTCTTAAATTTGTTCAATAAATTCAATTAGAATAAGACACTAAGGGCTGTTACCAATCAAATTAAATCATTTACAATAAAAAAAAATTACAACTGCATTAAATAATGTTATGGGATTGTTTTAAATATTTTTTGAAAATTCAATTAAGAAATGTTGGGGGGAAAGTGATACTTTTAAAAATGAAACTAAACCACCAGTAGGTGGCGGCAAGTAACTGTCTTAATAAGTGAGTCATTGAGTCATTCATTTAAACGATTCATTACAATGGCTGATTCATTCAAGAATGAGGCAGTTGTTTATGAATGAGTCATTGCCTGCGTCTCAATGTGCATTCTATCCATCCTTAATAGTATGTGACATTAGTAATATTCAATACTATTTAGGGATAGGGATAGGGTGGATAGTATGCACACTGGGATGCAGGGATTGAATCTTTGACTCAACCGATTCGTTCAAAACGCTAAATCATTCAGTAGGCTAATGAAAACAAGGCTGCGCGCTAGCAACCTTGTAACCATCAGTCCATTATACAGCCTATTATTATCCACTATCGATTGCCACTTACACTAATCAAATCTGTCATTCTTGCGTTTTGGTGATTCCCAAGTTTTAGTTTTTTTTATTGACGATTTAATCAGGCTCCTTGTCCGACTGGGCAAGTAAAATTCTCTTTCACTTGCCCCTTCAAAGAATCCACTTATCCCAGACTAGTGTCGAGCCCTGAAATGTTATAATCATGATTTGTAATCGAGACGTTGTCAGACAAAATCACCATACACATAAGATAAAGACAGTTGCTGTGATTGTGGCTATATGATCTCGCACTCATGCGGCAGTACGGGGGGTCTCGGAAGCTAGATAAGGTTTCAACAAGTCGCTATATTTGTCACAATGCGCTTTCTTGGAAAAAAGTTGCTAAGTTGGCAACACTGATGCAGCCTTCCGTCTCCAGGTCCAAGCCAGCAAACCGCTATCAAAAACGGCGTTACGGCAATTTTGCACCGGCCGGAGGCAATTACCAAACTGGTTCCGCGTGTGTATCACACCAATGTACATATTTTGCGACAGCAAATCAGTTATTAATTATGAAGGCTATATTCAAAATAAACTGGTAGTACTATTTTTCTTCAAAACTATCTAAAAAATTTAATGCTTGTAGGAATAAAATGTAATGCTTTTTAATGCCATTTAAGGCCCTTAATATTCGCAAAATCCATTTAATGACTTTTAATGCTTTTTAATGCCCCGCGGATACCCTGTATATAAAACAAATACTGAAACAACTAATAAGCATTTTTTAATTAATCACTGAAATATTTAGAAATAGCAGATTCCAGTCTCAGTTGGAGGCATAGTCAGGGGTTGAATTTCTTTTCATTACTTGGACATGTAATAAAATAGGACTCTTTGAATTGGTTTTGTTCAGTGTGGATGAAGAACAACTCTGAGAAGTTAAAAAATGTCTGGGTGAGAGAGAGGAATAGTTGAAGGAGGAGAGTGGTTGGATCAGGACAAGGGAGAAGAAGAGTTAGGGGAGAGGAGGAAGAATGTGTTTCTGGATTGTGCATCTCTAAAAAACAAACCCTCACACATGTGGAATCTATGAAAGCTTATTTCTACCATGAATAGGAAATAAAAAAACATAATTATGACTTTTTATCTCACAATTCTGATTTCTTTCTCTAAATTCCTAGTTTATATCTCACAATTCTGAGAAGAAAAGTCAGAATTGTGAGATGTAAACTCACAATTGCAGAAAAAAAATTAGAATTAAGATAAAACGTCATAATTTATACTTTTTTATTCTGTGGCGGGGAAAAAACATCTTCCATTGTAACTAAAGGCCATGTATGTTGGATTTGTTGTTGTTGGCAGCAATTTCATGTTTTCATTTCAGTAAAAGCTTCATGTAAAGCTTTTACTACAACAATTCCAGTATCACCGTTCCATATACAGTATGCAGAATAAGCAATCTGCGTAAGGCACCAACTAACAAGGGGATACCATCCCATTCTGTGGGGGCACCATCAACACCCCACCCCCAGAAAGCAATTTCAACAAAGGAGGCAACTGAAGTTCTGCATAGGGGACCCATTTGACCAGTGGCTGCCCCGAGCAATTCTGTTACTTTCTTCTTTTTTTTCTACTGCACATTCTATAAAGTAATGCCTCATTGACTTTTAGATAGTATGTTGCCAAGAATGCACACATTCAACACTCAACCAAAAATATAGAATGGCTTACATGTAAGCATTCTATTTTTACTGCAGTAAAAGGAAACTTAATTATGAAAACAATGGATTTCCTATTTTCTGCAGGAAATTACTGAAAGATGACAAGTAATGCAGTTTTTGTAATGTCATCAACTGTTAGTATTTTGACAGTCATTGCGCTAGTGCTGGTGTTTTGACAGAATGACTCGATTTTGAATCAGGTTTGCTGTGTTTTGATAGAGTTAGTATATGTAGAAAAAGGTTTTTAGTATTTTGAAATGTAGAGTTTGTATTTATTTAACAAAATATGGTTTTGGGCTGAAAATTTGGCTAATTGTGTGATGTAGGTGTGTTGCTATGTGTTAAGAGTTTAGAAAAAGTACTTTAAGTATTGGTAAACGCTTGTTAGCAATTGTAAAAAACTGTAAATTACTAAGCTACCAAGGTTTTTTTACAATTACATATATTTCTTCCCTGAATAGAGGGATACAATTAATATAGAGTCAAATAAAAATTTAAATGAGTAGTTTTAAAAAGCAAACCTTTACATTTTGTTTCCTTCTGTATCATCCAACATATATTTTTAGTCCAATTTTTGCTCATCATCTGTGAAACAGAAACTATAGCTGTACCTGCCATGCAATGTTGACGTGAACATTTGTGAAAAGCCAAGGAATGTCAGTGTATCCATTATAGCTTACTGTTATGCAAACTAATCCCACCATTACTGCATGTCTCTAGTGCTGTGCGCTTTGCAACATGCCAATCATAACATTCAGATGACAGATGGCAGGTGGATGCACCTGTATTTTTGAGAGCACATAGGGACAGTCTCCTGTGTCTCAAGCCTGATATACAATGTCCTATCAAATTCATGTGTATGTGTAAGGGTGTGTGTATATCTAATAATATGATTCATTGCTCCAATGCACATACATCTTAAAGACAGATCACCGTGTGTTCAAGATGACAGAACATCTATAAACCTGCAATATCTGATAAACTTTGACAAATGTCTCTGATAAAGAGGGTCCACACATGGTGTGCTCTAAACAAGTGCCCTCTGGGACAGAACTGATGAAATACCTGTGGAATCAATAGGGCAGTTAGGAGGTTACATCGGAGGCTAAAGTACTCTTTCCTTCTGCTCTACACACAAGTACACATCCTAGGAAAAATGACTAACATTAAGAATGGGTCTTTGCAGTAAACCTAAATTTAGATAAACATCAGCATTGTAGAAAGAGAAAATGTACATTGTAAACCTTTTGTTTTAACAAATTAATTTTAAATGGCCAAGAAGTGTGCCTATATCAGCTCTGTTTTCAACAATCAGACTGCAGTTTGAACAGACTGTAATCTAAAAGAGAATAGCCTAATAATAATTAATAGCCTAATACTATTTATATGTATGTGTTTGAGTAAAATCAATGTTTTTGTTTTATTCCATTAACTACTGACAACATTTCTTCCAAATTTCAAGAAAAATACTGTCTCTTAGAGCATTTATTTGCAGAAAATTGCAACTGGTCAAAATCTCAAAAACAGATGCCATGTTTTCAGACCTTGAATAATGCAAAGAAAAGTTTATATTCATTTTTAAACAACATGATACTAATGATTTAACTTCGGAAGAGTTAAGAAATCAATATTTGGTGGAATAATAACCCTGATTTCCAATCACAGCTTTCATGTGTCTTTGCATGCTCTACCAGTCTTGCACATTGCTGTTTGGTGACTTTATGCCACTCCTGGCACAAATATTCAAGCAGCTAGGCTTTATTTGATGGCTTGTGACCTTCCATCGTTCTCTTGATCCCATTCCAGAGGTTTTCAGTGCGGTTCAGGTCTGAAGATTGCAATGGCCATGACAGGGTCTTCATCTGGTGGTCCTCCATTCACACCTGGCCTGGCTGTGTGGATTGGAGCATTGTCCTGTGGGAAAAACCAATCCTTCGAGTTGGGGAACATTGTCTGAGCAGAAGGAAGCTATTTTTTTTTTCTTCAAGGATAACCTTGGACATGACTTGAGTCGTGCGTCCTTCATAAAAACTGTTTTTACTTGAAATTTGGAAGAAATGTTGTCAATAGCTTATAGAATAAAACAAAAATGTTAATTTTACTCAAACACATACATATAAATAATAAATCCAGTTGTTAATAGTAAATCCATTTCTTAAGAAATGTATTCAATAAAATAGTATTTCCAGCTCTCACAATCCATCCCACAGAAGCAATACGCCAAGCTTTCTGTTTCAACTGAAGTCCCATCTTTTGGAGAGGAACATCAAATCAAGTCTTGGGTAGGAAAGAGGATTAATGTAGGTTGTTAAAACTGCTTTGGGGATTTGCCGTGATGCCAAAGTCAGACAGCAGCAATCATCAGACAGTACTGTTTTCTATGTGACTACAGCAGGCTTTATCTCAATAACACACAGAGGACAGCCAGTGATCAAATCTCTCAAATCTCATTTTGGTGATGATGATGCTGATGGTCTAGTATGAAGTGAGGAATGAATTTATTGTTTGTTTACTTTCAAGATGGCCTGTCAAAGACACTTCTTATGTAAGGTCAAAGTCAAACCATCACATTCAGAACAATGGATTTTGAGAGACCTATTCTTTGTTAATAATTTCATCCCAATTTGTAGAAAGTTTTAACCCTTAGTTTGATTTCTGGAACAAAACATTATTATAGTAGCTAGCTATATCAATGACAATGCTGATAACTTCAATGAATATGTAGGCTATATTCTATATGCATGCATATGCAGATACAACAACTCCACAGAATGCTTTTAGAGGTCACAAAAATAAATAGAAGATTGTCTATTTTAAAACAAGCATGACAAAAAACCCTCACAAGTCGATTAAGAAACACTAACGTGACAACAAAGAACAACGGTGCTGAATACTTAAAGTTTATAAATTAACAAGTAACTGCAGTTGACAACAATGAACGCGTCATAATAGACGATCACTTACCGATTCGTATGACTTGCTGGTCACTAAGGTAAAACTTTGACATCAAGTAAAAAAGGAAAAATAACAGTCTTTTGCGCTTATCCATGGCTCTGTAATCAAAATAGGTAAAAATAAAAAACTTCATGTCATAAAGCTGGATTTAGGGAACCATAGCGCGCGCTCATCAACTTCCATTCACCTCCCATCGCGTGTAATGGAAACAGCTCCTCAAAAAGCCAGATATTGCTTCAAAAACAACACATTAACATCCTTTGCCGGAAAATCCACGATGTAATGGAGTCTTCAAGATACTTCAGGTAATATGTTGAGCTGATATCCCCAGTTCATCGCTTCAAATACTTGTAGCACACCGCACGCGCACTGCGAGGACAGTAAAGAGCGCGTGCCACTGACCGACACATCATCCAGACGCAGGATTAAAGCAAAATCTGCTCAGCGTTTGGCTTTCTTCACGATGTTCTCTTCATTTTTTTTTTTTTTTTTTTTTTTTTTTTTTTTTTTAAACCGCACAGACTTTTTTTCCAGGGTCTTACATTCCTTTTAGTTAAGTTGTACGATAAGCTCTATTTTTTTTCTCCTAAACTAGCCATATTGAGACAATCCGTTTGAGGTAATCCGTTTGCTATCATGGGAAGTTACTGCAAGCTTTCAGTTAATGTCCAAAGTATGAATAGGAGACTCCTCAGAATTATAGTGATGTCTTGTTCACACGAATTTGAACCGATTCTTGATTGACTCAGTCGAAACGATTCGAAAAGCGTTTGTAGAGCACTCGGCTGAAAAGGATGACTTTATTTAGGAGTAACGTTAATAGCCTACCATGAAAGATGGAATAGTACATATTTTTATGTAAATCATAATAATAATATTATTACTATTATGATCTTCTTCTTAATAATAATAATAACAACAATAGCTTTGTTAGCCTTATTATTATTCCTACCAAAAATGTTGGAACAGTAATCACAACATTCGACATAACCTAATAGTGAAAACATAGTGATAATCACCTATTATCAAAAATCAAACTTAATACATCTGAAAACACTTTTGAGAGATGACTTGAATTTGATTTTGTTCATTGGAACGAACCGATTCGTTAAATTGAATCGGATTTAACAACGCCACAGTGAATTAAAAAGCTGACTTGCTTTTTTTCCAAATGGTGGAACACAACGCCACCTGTTGGGCAAATCTTATAACAGCCCCCATGGCAAAGGAAGAAGCAGCAGATAGAAAACTATGTTATTTGACTAAATTAAACATGAAAGACTCCTTATGATGCGAAGTCTATAGATGTGGGCTTGTGGCACACATTAAAGTGTACTTTCAGTTTTTATTTTCCTTATTTATAAGTGAATTAAAAAAGACAATTAGTACTGTCACCAACTCAACCATTTTTACAATTGACTAATGCTTGCATTTGCATGAGAGTCTAGGCTAGCTGAGCTAAACAGTGTGTCCAAACTGATGTCACTGTGGCTGGAGGACTCAGCGTTGGTGGTTTCTTCTCCTGCCCTGCTGAGGTGGCCAGAACAGCACTGCAACAACCCAGCCGTGCATAGCAAACATGAGGCCAGCCAGCCTACAAACAGAGCCTCTCCCATGTGGAACCGAACAGAGCTCAGACCACGATCAGCATGGAAGATGCTGAGTGCTATCCAGGACACAGGGATGAGAGTAGTGAGTGAAGCGAGCAGGTGCAAACAGGCTGCTCCAACCAGGCAGCACCTGGCACTGTCGGGACGGACGCACTGAATGCTCATGAGTGAAGTGATCCATGCAGCCACAGCCAGAACCAAAGAGAGAGTTATAAAGTAACGAGCTGACCACGGGTCTGGATCTAAATAGGCTTTGCATGTTAATGAACTGGCATCATGGCTAAAAGAACATTTAGTCCATAGTCTTTCATATTCTGCACATGATCCAGAGCGTATAGTCAATTTCCACCTCGGTAGTCCTGTGATCACGGCTACACAGACAAAGCCAAAAAAAGCACAAATCAAAGCTACTATATCAACACAGAGAATTCTTCCTCTCCTCAGCCTGATGAATGTTTCATCTGTGCGATTCAGCGACTCATTCATTATTTCTTTTTTTCAAAGTTTTTTTGTTCAGAGTTTTTTTCTTCAGCCTTTCGATGATGGTGTCCACAAGTGGCAAAGTTAATATTGATGGTCAGCTGTGGCTGGTAGGAGAGAAATAAAGTTGAATTTCAATTTCAATCCTGGAGAATTTCAAATAATGCATGGTCGCATCTTCATCTGACTACATTTATTGACAGATTTATGATTTATTATTCATTATAATTGACTAGTCAGCAGGCAGCAGTGTGCAGAAAGAACAGAAATGCATTACAATTTTTTTTTTTTTTTTTTTTTTACAGTTGCTAGGACACATTTCTCAATATTTAGATATGATATTATATTTCAACTTTTCACACAGTTATCCTAACGAACTTGGCACAGCAGTTAATTTCACAATTAAAATGCACTAAAGCTATCAAAACACTTCATACGTCTCAAATTCTTCCATAACATTAAAGGTTTTCATCTAACAAACGCACTTTGTCAATCATAAAACACAGATCTAAAAAAACACTAACATCAGGTAGCATTATACAATGTTTTCTTTTGTAAAATTTCTTTACAAAACAAGAATGACACTCTCTACTGCTTATATAATTTACTGCAGTATGTTACATAGCCCATGTTTACAATACAGTACAAAATTATTCCTAAGTTTTCCCCTTTTGAATGGATAGTAATGAAATTGAAAGACTAAAACTTGTGTAGGTGTTCAGTTACATCTAATTTTTTTAAGATTGAGAATATATTTCAATATTGTACACTGTAAAAAAAAAAAAAAAAAAAAAAAAGTTGCTGCCTTACATTAAATACAATCAACTTGGATGTTACATTATACTGACTTTTAAAAATTAGTTTAATCTTGTATAGCTTCATTTTTTTTCCCTTAACTTGCTTTGATGAGTTAAAGCAATGTAAAAACTTATATTATCATAACGTATTGATCACATAATTTTTTTACAGTGTATTACTCTAGAAATGTAACCAATTTCTGTCTTATTAATTTTTGTGTTGTGCTAGGTTTTGAACTTTAGTTTAACAGTATGTAAACATACAGATTGGCCTGTATAGGTATATGGAATTTTGGTGATGTTTGTGTCTTAAGTAAGAAATGTATTCATGTAAATTTAAAGATGTAGTCATAATGCATTTTGTGTCAAAGCAGTGATCAATGATAAAAAAGTTTAACCCACATAGAATGCTGAAGAATTTTGAAAAAGTGACCTAAGTATTGATAAATGGGTCCTAGCAATTATAAAAACAAAACACACACAAAAAAAACAACAACTGTAAAACCAAATCACAGTCTATAAGCTCGACCACCACAAATCATTTCGCAACAACCCATAATAAATTCCAACACATTCAGTATTTTAGCTTACTAAACATCATTTAAAACTCATTGTACTTACTTGACGGTGGATAACATTTATCCAAGATGCTGCATGAAATCAGAGCTGGACTGAGAAGGGCCATGGGAGTGTTAGAAATGTTAGTTTATCAGCGTAAATTTCCCAAATTTTACGTCATTATGTGGAACAACTGTCCCTTAGTTTGTTGTTTTAGTAACATTTTTCTTCCCTCAGGCTCTCATGGTCTGATAGCTACCTGAAATAGAAATGTGATGTGCTATTTAGCAAATGGCACATCTTATTTATTTTTCCTTTGATGGGTTTCATGCTAGAGAACTGGTTATATTAGTGTTTTATTTACAGTAAACACTTGCTGTTTCATTTTCTAAATAAAAATGGTTTTCTCTACAGCAGAACAGAAAATGATTTCCCAATGTTATGGTGCATTTGATGTTCAAACTGCTGCCCAGATGAATCCATATGAACTTGATCATAAATATGATCAAAATCTGTAGTAAAGGTCTATGAAGTAGAGAAAAGACTTGAGCCAAAGACCAAACTATGTATATAGTTGGGGTCCCACTTTATACTATATGCGTGAAAGTCTATGGTGAAAATAAATAAAAATAACATTAATTAAATAAATGAATAAATAAAAATGGTTAGGTACAATGTACTTGTATTGCAAAACACTTTTTCTGCTATTGAGGTGGGATATGGTTAAGGTTAGGCACAGGTTTTGTGGTATGGTTAAGTTTTCACACTAAGAACTGAAAATTCAAACTTCTTGATATATTAATGTATCAAAAAGCAGGAACTACTAATGACGTTTCAACTAGCTATATAAGTGGCTGTTCTTGAACACACTGTTGCCACATCAAAAATACAAGAACAAAAATAACCCGCAGGAGAGATGAGGAAATGCTGGGCCTGGCTTTGTTAAACTTAAGTTTCGTATGTATTTTCATGAGGGGAAAAAAATATGCAGAAATTGACAAGTTGGCGCAGGGCTTTACTGCCACCTTCTGGTTATATGTCCCCTGCTTGCCTGCTTCTCCCTATGAGTGTTTGAGTGAGAATTAGAGATAGGGACCAATCAATCAGGTAGCAGCCTCTTCACTGAATTAACCAATCAGAAGCAAGGGAGTTAAATTTTCACAGGGAAGTAAGATTTCAGTACAACACTGGCCATTGCATGAAACCCAAAGCCTTTTTTAATTTGTTTACATTTAGTCATACCCTCAATGGGTTTTTTTCCCCCTTCATTTTCTTTTTTTTTTTTTTTAACAAGACAAGCCACTGTTTAAAAATCACACCAAACTTTATTTAAAACACTGCAAATGGGTGCCGTGTTGACAAAGAACAGACCACATACAAAAGGTATTTGGATAAAACTGCAAATATAAATTAGGAAAATTTATTTTAGGTTAATTATTATTTCCACAGTATGAACATACAGTCTCAAAAAAGGCAGAGAGTAAAAGCAAGGAGTTTTTACACTTTTGTTTTAAATAGTCAGTTTCACTAAAAAAGGATCCATGGCTGAAGGTGCAGTGATTGCATTTCATGTGGAAGGGCATCTCTCATGTTTAAAATACACTTGCAGGGTGTAACGTGTCCATCTTTATCTTTTTCATTGTACAAAATACCATAAAAGTCTCAAACTCTTTAAAATCTCATTCTCACCAAGTATGAACAGGACACATCTGCTACATTTACCACTTTGTAGGGGTGCTTTGAATTATAATGCCTTGTTTATGCATCTAAATGTCTGGCTGTTGAATTTACAAGCACACCAAAGCCTCTCGAGAGAAGACGATGGGTAGTTTGATTTCATAACCGAAAAACAATAACATTATTGCAGTTCTTACTTCAATATTCAAGTAGAAGAACATTTCTCTGCGTGTACAGTGATCTTTAATACTGGGTTGCTGGTGACCTATAAATAAAAGGGAACAAAGACAGCAAGCGAGGAACTGTTGGGTTTGTAACAGGAACGGCGTTCAACAGCTAGTCGAAACTGTTGTGACACTTCCAGGGTATGTTGCCACGCTCGACAAAATCACCTGCGTATGGCTATTACAAAGAACTAGCGAGGATATCAAAGTGTTAAGTCACAAATCCCTGAATAAAAAAAGAGAGGATATGAAGCACAACTGAACAGATCGACCATGATCTTGTGTTTGAAACAAAACAACAAAAGAACAACAAGATTAACTAAAAGAACATGTACTGTAGCTGCCTGTTGTCTTTCAGTATGAAGCCTCTATAAATACATTGGCTGTACAGTTGGCGTCTTTGAATGTTCCTTGTGATGTCTGGACTAAAATGGCAGGAAGCCTGCGTTAAGCATCTTGAAGCATCTCAAAAAGTTTTTGTGTGCAAGTTCTTCAAGTTCTGGCTTTCAGTAGGATTGTCAGTGCAACTTGTCCGTGAAGGCTTAGACTCCGCAGGTATCTGCCTTATTCTTGCACACAGCTTGCATATTCTCTCTCCGCTCAGAAGATGTCGCTGTTGCAGCTGTTTTTAAAATCGTCCCTGCGAACCCAAATAACCTCACAGTCCCTCTCTGAAGCGACGCCCTCCACTGCGCACTGCTTTTTCAGGAGGGTCAACTTCGGGGGGGCTTGGGATTTTGGAGATTTGTCCTCAGAGAGTCCGTTAAGACCCTTGACTTCGTCTCCTTCCACCGAAAGGGCCTCGAAGGATTCCTCCAGGCTCGGCTCAGAGGAAGGGGCCCGGACGGACTGGCAGTACTCATCGTCGTCGCTGAGGATGTCTGTCTCCTTCACATCGCCCTGGTTTTCGTAGTGCTGCAGGTCAAACTGATTATCCACCCAGCAGTCTGTGTCTTGGATGGGCTGCTGAGGTTTTTGGAGTAAACATGACAGTGGGGACTCTGTCGGGGTGATGGGTGACAGGTCCTGTGAAGAGCCGTCATCGAAAACCACACCTGTGTCTATGGTGAAACGATTACGAATCAGCTTCTGGTGGCCGAGGGTTCGAGATGGGGCTGAAACTGCGTATAAGAGGAAAGAGATGGTGTAAATGCTAACTATAGCCTACTTTTGTTTTTTATTCAGTAGACCATTTTTTTTCAATTAGGAAAGAAAAACAGCAATATAATCTGGTGGACACTAGGATTTAAATTAGTTACATAATAATCAGCTCACCCTAAAGCCTGAGGCAAAAACTGCATCTTTAATCATGTTAGCGAGAGAAAGACAGAAAGCATTATGGTTGGAGAGTTAGCAGGGGAAAAGGAGCAGAGAGAAGGGAAGTGTTGCAGAGAAAAGTAATCAATGTTCAGTTTGCGTCAGACATCCCAAACCTACCCGCTCTGTTCATGGTGGGTCGTGAACCCTTTAGTGCACAAAGCCGCTTCCCTCCAAAGGGAATATACTGTTGATTTGGAGGTAGAATCTCGGTCTTCATAAACTGACGTCGTTGTTTGTTCCTCAGGATGGAATGAACAGTCTTTAGGAAGTCTTTTTTACTCTCTGGAGAGCTAAACAAACAACAAAAACAAAAGCACATTCAGATCTGTGATTGAGGAACAGAATGGAAATATACAGTTTTACAGTGGCCCCAAAAGTATGATAATAAATTATAATTAAATAGTTCACCCAAAAATGAAAATTCGGTCATAATTTACTCACCCTCAAGTTGTTCCAAACCTGTATGAATTTCTTTCTTCTGCTGAACACAAAATCTCAAAATATACTTTAAAACTGAAAAATATGTTTTGAAGAATGTCAGTAACCAAACAAACAGTTGATGGGACCCACTGACTTCCACAGTTTTTTTTTTCTGTTTTCAGCAGAAGAAAGGAATTCATACAAGTTTGAAACAACATGAGGGTGAGTAAATGATGACAGGATTTTCATTTCTTGGAGAAATATCCCTTCAAGCCACACTTAAATGTATGAATGGATGCTATTGTATTATATAACAAAATATCAAGTGGTGTTTATTTTTATGTAAAGAAAGATAGCACAAACACTTTTCAAATGAAACATTTCACAAAAGGAAGTTTGATTTTTTTTTTTTTTTTTTTTAATGTCTCAGAAAAGCTCCAGCAACATTTATCATCAGATGCCACTTGGTTGGATATTTTTTGTCTAATCAATGCAATGATATTCAAAAAATTTTTAAGAGTGGCCAAATACTTTTTGGCGCCATTATAGTTGAATACATTTTTTGTATTAGTAAAAGGATTTAAATGTGTTGGCCTGTATGTCTTAATTTACACAAAGATTACACATTTCCTCTCTTAGAAATACTTTTTAGTCGCAGGACTAGAGAAATGAGATTATTAAAGGGTTAGTTCACCCAAAAATGAAAACAATGTAATTTATTACTCACCCTCATGTTGTTCCACACCCGTAAGACCTTCGTTCATCTTCAGAACGCAAATTAAGATATTAAGATATTTTGATGAAATCCGATGGCTCCGTGAGGCCTGTATTCACACCAATGGTACTTCCTCTCTCAAGATCCATAAAGTTACTAAAAACATATTTAAACCAGTTCATGTGAGTTCAGTGGTTCTACCTTAATATTATAAAGCAACGAGAATACTTTTTGTCTGCCAAAAAAACAAAATAATGACTTTTCAACAATCTAGTGATGGGCCGATTTCAAAACACTGCTTTACGAATAAAATCAGTGATTGTGATCTCCTATCAAACAGCTAAACTACTGAAATCACGTGACTGGCGCTCTGAATCACTGATTCGATTCGTAAAGCTCCGAAGCAGTGTTTTGAAATCGGCCCATCACTATATTGTTGAAAAGTCGTTATTTTGGGTTTTTTTGGCGCACAAAAAGTATTCTTGTCACTTTATAATATTAAGGTAGAACCACTGAACTCGCATGAACTGTTTCAAATATGTTTTTAGTACTTTTATGGATCTTGAGCGAGGAAGTACCATTGCTGTGAATGCAGGCCTCACTGAGCCATCAGATTTAATCAAAATATCTTAATTTGTGTTCTGAAGATGAACAAAGGTCTTACAGGTGTAGAACAACATGAGGGTAAGTAATAAATGACATTATTTTCATTTTTGGGTGAACTAACCCTTTAAGGGGATAGACTCTTCCTTTTTTGGGTGAACTGTCATTTACTCACCCTCAGGTCAATTCAAACCTATAAGACTTCAGTTCATCTTTGAACCACAAATGAAGATATTTTTAATGAATCCTAATGAATTAGTCTCCTTTGAAAATCCATTAACCCAAAACTTTGCTTCAAAAAAAAGTTATGCAAAAAGTTATGTGCTCTATGTTTGTGTGTCGGTCAATTTTCTTAAGTAAATGTTCATCATACGACAATTTAATGAAGACTTCAATTAAACCACTCAATTTATGTGGATTTCTTCTCCTTTTTGAAGCATCAAAATATTGGTTGCATGGACTTTCAAAAGAGGAACAGGAATCTCTCAGGTTTCAATAAAAATATCTTCAGTTATATTTCAAAGATGAAACAAAGTCCTACGGGTTTGGAACACGAGTAATTGATGACAGAATTTTCATTTCTGGGTGAACTTCAAGTTCCTAGTGTGTTTAGTTTTTCTTTACTTTAGTTTGAATTTAGAGGAAATACGATCTGTCAGTTTTCAGGGCTTAGTTGTGCATGCCATTCTGGACCACATCTCACCTGCAGCAGATATGGAAGGTCCTTTCAGGTCTCCCTTCAGATTCTGACCTCATGTGAACAATCTCACATAATGCAGATCCCTCTGAATCTGAGATGAAAGAAACATCCGGTTAAGTGCTACTAAAAGGACTGTGGGAAACCCATAAAAACCTTTTGCATGCTTTGTGTAAGACATCATCAGTGGTAGTGCAATGAAAAACATTTAAAACCCATGAGATCAGGACAGGGTTAATGAACCTCATAGAAGACACAGACCCTGGGACAATGAACAAGAGTGCAGACACCAAGTTCCTGTAGGATGACCCTCCCCCATCAATAGGGAATATCAACATTCTGGCATAAGCCATAATAGTTCCACTGAGCCAAAAGCAGCCTTTACTAAGCTCAGAGTTCGTGGGATGTAAAATGCATTATTTGCATTGTCAAAGTGAATCTACAGCTTGAAGCTAATCTACCACACAATTCTCAATAAGCCTGTATGAAAAGAATAAAACTAATAGACAAATACTTACTAGGGAGGTTGCGAACTTGGAGAGCATCTGTAGATATCATGTGTCTAAAACGAAACGGGTCTCTCTCATCAAGTACTGACGCTCTGTGAGATCCACCCTGAGACAAAATAACACCAAAAAAATGTTTGTGAGGACTAAAAGCACACTTAAAATACATTTCAACCACCTGACACACTGAAAACAGGAAGTTAGGGAAGTGATCTGTTCTCCAAACCACATTATAGTTTTATAATATCACAAACAAGTGAAAGGTCTGAGTCCATGGTCACAGAGTTTTGTTGGCCATGTGAAATAAGCTGAAGAGACAGCAGAAATTAATCAAGAACAAGAGAAGGGCATCCCTGTTTCAATAAAAAAAACAAAAACTACACCTCTTAAAAGCGTGGGCACTTAAAAGTCTGCGGGCACTTAAACTAGCTCTGCAAGCCTATGTCATGTCTCCATTAATGAATAATGAAGAAAGGGAAAAAGCACTTACGATTTTTTTCTTGTGCTTGGAGCAGTCTTTATACACAAAAACAACTGCCGTTCTGAAAACTGAAGGAGAAAAAAAAAAAAAAAAAGATCAAGACATAAAACCATACAACTCTAAACATTCACAATAGAGATGCTCTTCAGAATATTCAGAGTAAAAACATGACCTGGTGAAACACTGCAAACTTCAATGGCAAACTGACCCATTTTTAAAGTATCTAAAGGGTTTCTTCTTCTAAAATGTCTCAGCCAGAGGAAAAAAAGTCTCTGAATGCGTATAAATGCAACTTTAATGCTTTAAGAGCCACAGGACAAGGTGGTTCCTCTAATGCCATTGTGCCCAAAGACACAGCTGGCATTTGCTGATGTAGAAAACCATTACTGTAGGGAACAGACTAATGAATAAGAGAACAGGATTCTATTTCGGGAAGAAGCGCTTCACGAGCACTCACCGAATGCAGCCAGCTCTGGGTCTCTCTTCCCCTTCATGAGAGAAGAGGGTGGGTTGATCCAGACCACAGTGTCATGCAGCAAGAGGTCGCCCATTGACAGATCAGCAACCTGGGATGCAAGTAAACAGCTGTAAAGCCAAATCTACTCACTTTTAGGGAGTTAGATGATGTCAGTGTGGATATCATGACATTTGGTGGTGGCATTAAACTATTTGCTGAGGCTTCACGAAGACCTATGGAAGACTTGTAGTGGAATTGTACCTCTTTCTTCTCAGAGCTCTGCTCACTGATGAGTTGGTCAAACACAGCTCCATACTCCTCATGAATCTTCTGCATCTCGTTTATGTGACTGGCCACTTTGTTCATGGCTTTCATAGCAACTACAAGAAGATAAGAGACTCCGTAAACTGCAACTAAAGTCAATTATAGCGAGAATTGCAGGCTACAACACACAGTTGGCACTGGATTCATCTGAATCTTTTGATATACTTGACACTTTGCTTCATTTTGTTTTACTGTTGGCAAAGGTTCAGGACTATGAATGATAATATGTAAAAAAATAATAATATGTATATTATAATTATAATAAGTAGTAGGTATGAGAGTAAAAAATATTACTATTGTAATATTTCACTGTAACGGAAATATCAAGTATGAAAAATAAATTTGACAGTACAACTGTAAAATCAGTTTATAAGCCAGTTTTTAATAATGTGGTCCCTTTAAAAGTCTTCAAAACCTGCTCACCTTGCTCAGAATAGGAGCTGCATCTGCATCATAGTACTCTAGAAATAGATCCTAACATTATGCTGAGTTACTATCTGAATCTCCATATTTACCATCCAGGTGGTAGTGTTCCTCGCTGTCAGCGTCGGTGAGAGAATGAAGCTCCCTCAGGAGTAGTGGGTATTTTAAGACTCTCTGAATGGGTTTGATCAGGTAGGACTCCAGCGTGGAAGAATGTTGCTGCCTGGGGTTCCTCTCAGCCAGGAACGCCTTGAACTCCGGGTCTGTTTTAGCTGCACCAAAAGAGAGGAGAAATTATGGGATGGCACAGGAATTTGTATCCTCAAACTAGACTTTGATTTGGACAGGGGTCGTATCTTAATATACCTCAAGGATCTAAAGGCTTTCTTGCACTTTAAATCACTGCTAAATGTGCTAATGCTAAAGTAAATCAGTCTTTGAGAGTAGAGTGGTGTTACCTTTGGTAAGGACCTTGGGGACCTTTGTGTGGCTGGCACAAAATGCACTGTAGATCTTAAAACGGTCCGCATAGTACAGGAAGGATCCGCCAAGAGAAAACAGAACTTTCTGGAAGTTAGAAGAGAATGAATTAGAAAACAAAAAAAAGATTCATCATAAAATGTGACCTTGTTGACTAACTTGACTAATATAACTGCACCTTAAATTGATCTACTCTCTCCAGTTTGTCTAAATCTGGAACTAATCTGGTTCCATCTTCCAGAGTTTTCAGAAACTCCACTTGGAATTCCACCATCTCTGCCAAGTTTCCAAAAAGCACATCCAGCTAGGAATATAGAAAGGATAAGAGAATATTAAGGACAATTTAACAATAACATTTTCATAAGTTAATAATATTATTCATAATTATATAAGAAAGATTATTTAAAAATAATAATAATAAATAAATAAAACATTAAGGAAATATTGTTTCACCTCATCTTGTGAAAGGAAGCTCTCCTTCTGCAGGGGGTTCAGGTAGCGCTCTATCAAAATGTTCAGGTCCTGTAGAGAGACAGACTTTCATGTTTGGCTTCATTGTAATCAGGAGTGATTTTCATGCAGCAATTATGCTTATTCTGTGTGGACATTGAGGACTAAAAAAAATGTTTGATCATGATCAAGTAAAATAGCACCACAACATGCTTTGAAAACACAGCAGAAGATACTGACCTTAACATAAGTCCTCTCAGTATCCACCAGCTCACTGATGACTTTACGGAGTTTATAAGCATCGGACAGCTGGCGGGGGGTGAAGAGAACAGGCATGGGTGAGATGGGGCTGGGCACACAGGATGAAGACGAAGATGTGGAGGAGGATGAGGAACAGGAAATGGGACCCTCAGTGGAGTTCATATCATGAAGATTGCGGCAGAAAGCGGTCACCTGCTCTGTACTCTGTGGAGGGAAACAATTTAAATTTAAACATCAGAAATAACTAAATGTCAGTACAAAATAGAATAAAAGTAAAAAAAAAAAATGAAGTGAAAAAAATAAATATAATTAAAATATATAGCACAAAACGTATATAATCACAAACACAATGCAAGAAATGCTACAATGACTCAAGTAACAAATTCTTTGAATTGGAAAAGTTTTGATAAAAAAATAAATAAAAAAATAAAAAAAACCCATATGCCTATAAAACGTTCACCAGTAACAGGCACACACCCACACAGGTATTTGTAGTATTAAGGAGTCAGAAAGAAGCATTTCCAGTTCCAAACACACACATTCAGCGAGTTTCTGGCTTAACTCCAAAGACAAGGCACATCATGCCTTATGAATGCTTAGGTAAAGTGTAATTAAAAGTGTCTGTGCGGTAAATAACTTTAAAAGGGTCTATGTCAGCTCTCTGAAAGGACTTTTTTGTAATTTAGTACTGAACAGTTTGTCTCCTTGGGAAATCTGGCACTGGAAGGATTTTCCATCAAAGAACATGTCAACAAAGAGTAGGCTACACACTGCCCTTAGCCAAGATTTCAGCTTCCCATCATTCAAAGCACCCATTTTTTTCCCCTCACACACATCAATACACACAAAAAGTACATCTAAAAACGTACTACTTACTGATTGTAATTCAATTTTTTGAAAATAAATAAATAAAAAGATACAGAGATATCACATAATACATATTCGTACACATCATATAGACTAGCTTCCAAATACCTGAAAGAAAACAATTAACATCTGCCTAAAAGACACAAACCTATCCAAAAAGATTCGATCCGAAAAATCTTTAACCAGTGTCACATCTTGTATTTCACAGGATGAAGTTTAAAGCCAGCACTATTACAAGAGCTCAGGCTCAGGGTGATGTTCAGAAAGAGGTGGAACAGATTCACAAAGACAGGAGATACGGAGGACAGATGGGGCTTCCAGCAGAATGAATTCCTCTCTGATAAACACACAGTGACGGACTGACAAAAAGCCCGCACACCCCAGCATGCCTTAACCAGCCTGGACAGCCTGGAGAGAGGTGGAGCGATGTTAAGGAGATATGAGTGAGGAGCTCTATCATTCTTCCGGGTTAAATAAAACTTAAGCTTTATCTACAACATCTGTGGTATGCTGTCGATTAACATGGTCTGTAAACAACAACAACAAACATACAAAGTAATGCACCTACAATTAAAGTCTTTGGGGCAAGCATTCAGGTGTAAAAAAAAAAAAAAAAAAAAAAAATGTTTTCCTAGGCACTAACATGAATTTAGTAAAACATTATGCAACATGAGCTGTAAAATGATCTAAATCACTCTGAATTTCAGCATGGGATTGTGCGCACTGCACATAATTTCACTCATTCCTGCAGATCTTGTGCTCACACCCAAAGTGCATGCACATAAAGCTGCCTCTCAGTACTAATCTGAGCTCTTTTTCGCTGCTCATTACGCTTAAACAGTCAAATACACAGAAAATAATGTCAAAATGGCGGTCTTGGTGAGTAAACAAACGTAAACAGTAAGAATGCATCCAAAAATCGCACACTCTTGAGTAGGTACTTATTTTAAGTAATTAAAAAGTAAAAAGTACGTTCTATATATTATGAATGTGTGTAGTCTGGCTTCACTGTCATTCACTGCCATTCATAAATCCTCTCCCGTGGCCTCATGGGATAGTAAAGTGTCCATCGAATGCACACTTCAGAATTTTGCCGTACGTAGGTCATCCGGGGACTTTTTGCCTCTCTTTTACATAATTACAGGTCTTAAAGTGACAGCAGCCTAATATAACTGCTGCCAAATGATGAGATAATATTAAAAATATCTATATGGCAGTTTTTCCCATGGTATAAATGTCAAAATTGTGGCCAGTGAAAATCCTGAGTGGCTAGTAACTTTGGAAAACCACTAGCCACAGTGGCTGGTGAGCAAAAA